>BSBN01000367.1:13978863-14598409 GCA_027924645.1 Cunninghamia lanceolata
ACACATCTTAATGTAATAGATAGACACGGAAAAGTGATTACAAAGAAGCACAGTTCAGTTGCAACCAAAACAAAATACTGATAAATACAAAGATTCAAAATATCTCTTTATTTATTCAATGTCCATGAGTGAGTTCAAAGCCTTCAAACTTTTGTATAGTAAAACTACATTGAAAATAAAATTGCTACCCTACTTCCCTTGCTCCCAAAAACTAAAAAGATAGCCCATTTTTCATGTCAACACACACACACACACACACACACACACACAAACACACACACACACACACACAGTTTCTTTCCAAAAACGTTAATTCATGAAAAAGACCGTTATCGGAACCGAACTAAAACAATTTCGTTACTAGAATAGTTGTTACTACTACCAAAAATGAAAGATTTCATACATGCAAGGTAGAGAAAAATTAAATCTCCCTCGGTGGAAGGGCTCTATACCCTTCTATTTGGATCTCAATGAAAAGGTTGTGCAGATCGGCAAGCTCTTCTTCCTCTTCCAGAACAAAAATAACTCAAGGGCATTTAATATAACTAGTCCTATCCTTCCATGCCATTATACGCAGCTGAGAGATGATGTCAACCTGCTCTTCTTCAGGCCAATTCAGATCAGGTTGTGGGACTGGTAATGGTTCATCATCCCAAACTCCATCAATCGCAAGAAGCACCATTTTTTAAATGTTCAAGTAAGTTGAACTCGACAGTGTCACCACCTACTTTATAGCAGAAAATAAAACCTCTTCGTGAGGCCACCTCAACAAACTCAATTCGTTACGCTTTCTATAAATGGTAACACTAATGCAATCGTGCATGTATTTCTCGAAGAAAGAGATTAATGATTGAGTTGCGTACTTCAAAATCCCCACAAAGGATGTCTCTGACACATGGTACAAACTATTAAATGAATTGGTGATGCCTTGAAAACTAAGAAATTTACTATAAAATCATAGGGTCACGAAGAATCGAAAACATAGAACCATATGTCACGAGTTCAGAAAGATTAAGAACCTTCGACGTATGAGCTACCGCCAATGATTTCCATCTTGTGTGCAAAGCCAAACTTGAAGTCCCCCATAAAAGAAGTATATTGGCAGAAGGAGTCAGGAAGTCACTCTTACCAAGAACCTTGGAACCATGGAGTCGGAGGTTCTAAAGTTTCAAAAACCTCCGACTCCCTGACTTAAGAACTAGTTGGGCATTTTTTAGAGTTTCTAAATCAATGAAACTACCAATGACAAAGGGAACTATTTATAAGATCATTGAGATGGGAAAACAGGACAAAGTTTAAAACCTTTGTACATGATGGGCATTTGAACATGAAATTTTGCTAGATATAATGTGTTAAAATTTGAAATTTCTCAAGGTCAAATTTTAGGGTAACAAAGGGCTCTGATTGGGAACGAGGACTGAGAAGGATGAAGCAAGGAACCCAAGACCTTGAGTGTGGATTAGTGCAAAATTTGTTGGGCAACAGAGTCAAAGAGCATAGGGGACAAAGGAACTAGGACAGAAAAAAAAACAAGGCAGAAAGGAAACTAACTACCAGCACACCAAAACTCCTAATATGTACATGGTCATGAAGACCCTACCTAAGACGGCTCAAAATGATCATGCAAATCCATTAACCAACTGGGAGAAATAGATGCCTATGCAAAATAATGTCGAATGAATGAGTAGCCCACAATCAACTAGCTGTCAACTGGCGACCATCCTAATCAAACTGATAGAGACGACTTCACATAAAAATCTTCTGGATGTGTCTTGATGCCTAAAGAGCCATTTTTCATTATACACTTCTCCAATCTGATGACTCATATCAACATTACCTAGAACATGATTACCAGTATCTTCCTGAATGACCTCATGTATAATGTCAAAATGCACTTGATTCTGCAAGCACAGAGAAACCAGCCCCTGGATGGGGCAACCCACACATAAACCATAAGATAGAGATTTTGGATTCTGACTTGCAACATATGCCCCACCTTGTACTTACATATAATGACCTTTCTCCGCAACACACAAATTGATATCCCATGCCTGGAAACAACTAGTGGAATCATTGGAAGACCAATCATTAGCTACTTGTGCTTGATGCAAAACTGAAAGTGGATCAAGCTAAAAACTTGCATTACAAATAATATTTTTATGTGACTCAATATCACCTCCAATTGGAACAATCTCATCTTTCTATGCAAGATTTAATTCAATGACATCATAACACACTTCATCATTTACATCCATATCATGCAATTTAGACATTGCAACTTCTTTTCCACATAGAAATTCATCTTCACTTGCATTGAAGCACCAGATTGGAATATACATAATATGAGGATCATCACATTTGTCCATTTGATCACTTTCAGCAAGGCTATTATGACTACTCATAATATCATCTTTCAACTTTTGTTTAAAAAATTTGGCATTCAGATACTCAAAATGAAAAGATTCAAGGATGGAATTATTTCTAACCTCTTCTCACAACCTAACTTTTGTATCATCTTGCTCAGAAAATCTAAAAGTCTCATATTCAGCTTGCATACAATTCAGAGAATGGACATTCGGCACCTCATCTTCATGTCGTGTAGCCTCAAGTTGTTCTTTATTGCTGATAAAAGTAAATGATTCCATTTTTGCAGTAGACAAGGTAGCCCAAATAGCATCATCTACACTACTGTTTGTACAATTTGCACCTTGGGAGGATCATTTTTCTTCTACGCCACATGGGGGGCTTACAGGTTCAACATTATCTTCTTCATAATGGAAATAGAAAGCTTCCATTCTTCTATCAACATGAGGCTTACTCTTTACATTGCTCACCTCTTTTCTACAAAAGCTCTTTGGATCAAAAATAGTGAGATTGAGACGTTCAGCAGGAGGAGGTTGAGCATTATGGAAACCTATAGGCTGAAAATTTTGTTTGTTCATAATAGGTTTTACCATAGGTTCACAAATCAAATTATCTACAACTTGGTTCACTTTCCATAGACCGCTTCATATCAAGTCATCTTCTATTTTTATAGCCTCTTGTTGAGCAACCTTTATATTATTTACTTTACTCCTCTTCAACTCAAATTGAACATCTGGATGCAATGCATAAATAAAAGTACATAGTTGGAGTTACTTACTTGATCAAATGGAGGTAGGAATCTTTTTGAGCAGTCGGTTGAACCTATCCACAAAGTCTCTAATGAATTCACCATTTTGCTTTTGAATATTGAAAAACTGATTCAGCAAAGCAGCTTCATCCACAGGGCCTTTATATCTTCCCAAGAACTTAATCTTCAATGAATCCCAGTTAGTAATACACTTTTCTTCTAAATAATAAAACCAATATGTTGCAGGCCCAGTAAGAGATTCAATAAATAATCTGACAAAAACATCTTCTTTACTTACCCCTAGAATCCCACATGCAACCGTGAACGCCAGAATGTGTTCTTTAGCATCTTGATGACCTTCTCCATTAAACTTTGGAAAACACTTTCTTGATCCTTCAGGCAATGGTGAGTATACAAGCAAATAAAAAGGGCTAGAATGATTTCCCCATGGCTGGGAAGAAACCAAAGCCATAATGCAATTTTGAAAAATAAATCAGCAACAGGTCTTCGCTAGAACGGAATATTTCTGAGTACATTTTACTTCACAGATCCACTAGCCTCCATCCTCGGGGAGGCACCTTTAAATTTTTGAGGAAAGAAGACACCAGCACTTTGATTCGATCCCTAGTAGAGTCGCCAAAAATCTTTTGGTTAACATATTTGTCACCTCAATTTATACTCTATTTGCCTATAACAGTGACATCCTGTCCAACAATTAAGTCACTTGCAATTGATAATTGCAAGTGCTCTCTGCTTATTTTACAAGGCACAACTACCTTCAGAAGATGTGCAATGAATGAGAAAATGGGGTATGCTTTTAACCAGAAAGCAGAAAAGGCACACTACCATCTACCCATAGCCATGAAGTAGACGTGAAGATTGAATTTAGAATGGGGTGAATGCAAAACAAATGACACAAAGTTCACTTATTCTACACTCACGATGGGAAACAAGAAAAGAACGAGCAACAAATTCCTTTCAATGAATGAATTATCCTAAAAACAAAGTTCCTAAAATAATCACATACACAACTTAATGTAATAGATAGACACAGAAAAGTGATTACAAAGAAGCATAGTGTTGCAACCAAAAGAAAATACTGATAAATACAAAGATTCACAATATCTCTTTATTTCTTCAATGTTCATGAGTGAGTTCAAAGCCTCCACACTTCTGTATAGTAAAACTACATTGAAAATAAAATTGCTACCCTACTTCCCTTGCTCCCCAAAACTAAAAAGATAGCCCCTTTTTCATGTCAACACACACACACACATATATATATACATCAAATGAAACTGTTTCTTTCCAAAAATATTAATTCATGAAAAAGACCATTATCAAAACCAAACTAAAATAGTTTTGTTACCAGAATAGCCATTACTACTACCAAAAATGAAGATTTCATACATGCAAGATAGAGAAAATTTAAATCTCCCTCGATGGAAGGGCTCTATTCCCTTCTATTCGAATCTCAATGAAAAAGTTGTGCAACTCGGCAAGCTCTTCTTCCTCTTCCAGAACAAAAATAACTCAGCGGTATTCAGCATAACTAGTCCTCTCCTTCCATGCCATTGTACATAGCTAAGAGATGATGTCAACCTACTCTTCTTCAGGCCAATTCAGATCAAGTTGCGGGACTGGCAATGGTTCATCATCCCAAACTCCATCAATCGCAATAAGCACCATTTTTTATATGTTTAAGTAAGCTGAACTCAGCAGTGTCGCCACCTACTTTATAGCAGAAAATAAAACCTCTTCGTGCGACCACCTCAACAAACTCAATTCGTTACGCTTGCTATAAATGGTAACACTAATGCAATCGTGCATGTATTTCTCGAAGAAAGAGATTCATGATTGAGTTGTGTACTTCAAAATCCCCGAAAAGGATGTCTCTGACACACGGTACAAACTATTAAATGAATCGGCGGTGCCTTTAAAGCTAAGAAATTTACTATAGAATCACAGGGTCGCGGAGAATAAAAAACATAGAACCATATGTCGCGATTTCGGAAAGATTAAGAACCTCTGACATATGAGCTACCACCAATGATTTCCATCTTGTGTGCAAAGTCAAACTTGAAGTCCTCTGTAAAAGAAGTATACTGGCAGAAGGAGTCAGGAAGTTGTGCTTACTAAGAACCTTGGAACCATGGAGTCGGAGGTTATGAAGTTTTGAAAACCTCTGACTCCCTGACTTAAGAACTAGTCAGGCATTTTTTAGAGTTTTTGAATCAATGAAACTACTGACGACAAAGGGAACTATTTATAGGATCATTGAGATGGGAAAATAGGACGAAGTTTAAAACCTTTGTACACGATGGGCATTTGAACATGGAAATCTGCTAGATACAATGTGTTAAAATTTGAAATTTCTCAAGTTTAAATTTTAGGGTAACACCAGACACCCTTCTTTTCCTCTTCTGCACTCTTGTCACCCCTGCCTACCTCTTCTCTCTTTCAGTAAACAACATGTGTCCACCAACGTGTCTCTTCCCAACCGTTGATGCCATGCTATACAACCACTTAGCCCTAGCTTCTCTACACATACACCAATCTATGCTTTCACAAAAAAACTAAATATTTTACCACCTTCTCCAGACGCTTCCCCTATTATCCTTAACTCCACATAATGCCCCACCCAGCATTTCTCATTATTGTCTTCGTATCAAGAACACCACCATTTATAGATTCATCATTCCCTTCGGTCATAATTCCATCGTCAACCATTCACCCTCCCTTTTCAACCTATCATGGAACCTACCCTTTATCGGGTGGGAGAGCGTCTTGATACATAGATATATTGACAAATAGCATAATTTTGTGCAAAGTTTGGTTTATAGATTTGTGTCACCTACATATCTATTATATATTTCAATAAACTTACCACTTTTCTTCATACATATATTTGCACATTCCTATATATGTTTATTTATTACACCTATGCACACACATATTTCCATAGACACTTTATCTACTCTAATTTGACCCCTTTCATGCTCCAAGAGAAGTTTGTGGCTGTGGATTCATCCTTCCCAAATTCAAAATCAAAACTTGGTCAATTCCCACCTATACCCTTCCCATCCAGGGTTGACCAAACACAAAATTGCATGATGTGTTGCTATGTCTTCGTATTTAAAGGTATTTGATGCAATCATTTGTATATCATTCACATTACCCACTTTGATTGAAGAAATAAAAAGAATTTAGATCTACATGATCATTCCTAGGAGCATATGCATAACTAGATAGTCTTGTTTTCCATTTTGTACACACATTTATGGGGGTTGACCTGAGAGAACATACTCTCTTATGACATACTTGTATATGGTGAAAGTTGGTTAGAATAAGAAAGATCAAAACAACAAAAACTCAAGACCAAACTCAACCATAACCTCAAGGAATTATCAAGAGCATGACCATAAATCAATTAAAATGTAACATGTCATCTCATATTACTTGGAATTACATACACAATTTACTATGAAAGTAAATGAACATAGAAACATGAACAATTTTTTTTAATATCATTTGCATAATCACATAAAAATAAATGCATATTTTTTTTTAATATTTTTCAACCTTCATATTACAATATATCCAAAGATAAAAGCACAGTAGAAACATTTCACTTTACTTTTACAAATAAGTTGCTCTTGGCAATATGAATAAGTTTACATCAATTTTGAAAATAATAAGTCAATCATGAAATACACTACATTTGGAATCTTGATATTTGTCACACAAGTCCTGGCGAGTCATCTGCTACAGAGGGAGAGCACCATCCAAGTTCTTTACCTTCGACCACAAACTGGCGGTCCCCCGCACACCTTCCTTCCTGGAAGTGGCCCTACCCTTCACAAAGAGTATAGACATAAAGAGCCTATACGTTTCCATCTGAGCTCTAGTGTTGTGTCATACATAACTCAATCGACCATACAACTCTAGACAATCTTCTAGCTAAGTATGATCATTTTGACAAGTCACACAATCTAGACACAGTGAACCGACTAATGCATGTAGAGACAAATGCATCACTTTGGCCAAAATTTCTATATAAATAGATGTTTGCAATAAATGTAGTAGTGTGTTCACACACCTCTAACTCAACTTGGAATTAAACTACCTCAGTCTACAATTTGACTTATTTAGTTAGTATCTCTAGACATAATTGTTTTGTCTAAAATTCAATCTTAGTCATTCTAACTTGGAATTCAATCCTTAATCTAGGATAAACATAATATATGGGTTTAGATAGCATTAACCTTTCAGAGAGTCCCTTTTTGCATACTTGCAAATATCAGGGTCTATGACTTCCTGTCATTCTACTCAAAGACTCAAAAATTAAGCACTCTTGTGCTATATGTCAAGTTTCAACTCTATCAAGAAAACATTTAAATTTATCAAAATGCTACTTAGACTCTTTTCTAATTTATATTATCTTGATCTATGGTTTCTTGACTATTTACTATTGACCATAATATACAATAGACTAAAACAATGTCATAACTAACTAGAGAGTTTAAGTTTTCTAAACCCTTCTGGGTTGATTCTAGGGTTTAACTTCTTTATCCCATACTCATTGTATCTTGAATACTCGTGTTTTCCCAAAAGTAAAAGTTTATAATAATGTAACATGATAACAAAACCTGTAGTCTTCTCTCTACTACTTAGGCATTGTTTGAATTCACATTTCTTGTAACATGTAAAAATATAGCACATGAGGTATACCCTCTTGATATAAAGTACTATCATTTTCATAACCAAACTCTTGACTAAGTTAATTTTTCAACCTAGATAAATTTGATTCTACAATCATAATATTATCGACCTCTCGATCTTCTCAATTCCACCGACTCTTTATAAAGGATAAGTTTCGAACTCATGCATATCATCCTTTGAATATCATAGTAAGGTTTATCTACATCAGAGTTTTCAAAAAGTTATATCTCTACATGGTATATATAAAACTAGTAGTTTGCTAATGGATTATATTCCTACATATCTCGGCCTTACTATGGCCTTATGTAGAGATAACATCTCATACATCGCTTTGGCCTTAATATAGTTAAATCATTGATTTACTGTGTAGAAACATAAGGCTATAAGCCTTCGACAATTTAAGCTACATTACATTGTCGACCTTCTATAGTTTAGAACTATAACAAATTGTCAGCCTTCTATAGTATGAAACCTTACTATATTGTCGGCCTTCTAAAGTATGAAACCTTACTATATTGTTGGCCTTCTAAAGGCGTAGAGAAAATAGTATCAATTACACTGGTTAGACACAAGTTATACAGTGATATTACTAGTTTCTATATATATATATATACATCAAAAAGATACGACTTATAGAAATACTATGAGGATTCTCTAAATGCAAGAGACTATTCGGCCTCAAACCAAACACAAAGGTTCACTATACTTATCAGCCTCAACCCAACACAAAAGTTCACTAAACTTATCGGCCTCATATAAACTAAATCCAGAGTCGATTGAATAATAAGAATATCAATCTATTGTTTTACTATGCTAGTCTCTTACTACTACAAAGTATCCCTGTTGAAAACTGAATCATACTATGGCTTATCAATCGTGGAATCTTATATGTAGACAAGAGAAATCATAACATAAAAATAGATTTTCTCAAAGAAGAGGATATAAAAACACTAATCATTTCCAAATGGTTATATATATATATATATATATATATATATATATATATATATAGATACACACGGTTGGCTCATACATACTATTTAATAAAAACATATTTTAAAAGAACTAATACGATATGAACCAATGACCAAAGTACTCGTACCTATAAACTCTCCTATATCTATTAGAACTTCTCACTCACCACTTCTCTTCTTGAGCGATATGTCCTCCAAAACTATGCATTCCTTGGAGAAGAATAAAGAAGCTTTAGATGCAAAGCATTTGCAAGCACAAAACTAGAGTTTTATGTCCACCACTAGTGACTTTTTTTCTTGTGAATGTCATGTGGTGATTAATAGAGCCTACTCTCCATAACCTTCTGACTCTCCTGCTAAAACATTGCCTATTAAAATTCCTCAAAGGCATGCAGTGTTGGTGGAGATAATCGTCATAAAGACCACTCCACGAACTTGTTAAAAGCTCCTCCATACTCTCTAAAATAGCTATGGAGTAAAGGAGTCAAGACACCATAATCATAAAAGTGGTTTGCAATAAATTGAAATCTTTACCACGTATCCTTTAAACTCAATGAATACATAGTATGAGTTTAAACATTAAGCCATATTTAAACAGATTATATATATATAACAACATATTATTTGCATATACAACGTATACTCACGTTGTTTCTAGCATTTGACAAGATACGAGATTGGCGTCAAGGTATTCTCCCCCTCTCTATCTTGTGTAAACACCAAAATAGAGAAAATAACAAGATAGAATCCCAATCGGAAAATCTTTTTTTTCTTTTTCTTTTTCCGATAATGAAATAAACCATCTACTATTGACCATTTCTTGTTGATGATCATATACTAACGGGCGACGTCATTTTTTGACAAAACCTATGCTTAATGGATCTTGTCAATAAATTGACAATTGTCGAGTCGAAACCAAACTTAGACTAATTGGCCAAACACACTTACCAATCTCAAAGAAAATTCACTAAACTATGCAAGCACGATACTTAGATGGCAACAACATGTTCTTTTCTATACATCTATTCACTTCCCTCCGATGATGCTCTCCCTCTCTTTCTCAGAGGGCGGAAACTTGTTTCTTGGTTACAACTTGCAATCACCCAACTGGGATTAGTTTATCATTAGTCAATTCATAACCCTTATGAAATCATAACATCTTATAATCACATGTCTTAATTGTAATAATAAAAATATAAAATCATGATAACATTGATTTATCCTAACATTTTCACATAACGTCAAGTCATTAATTCATGCAAAATTATTTGCTAATTACGTACAAATAAAAAAAATCATAGTCAAAATTTGGGGTGTGAATGTTAGAACAAAAGGATATACTAAGAGGGGGGTGAATTAGTATATCTCTAAACTTATTTCAGTTTAACATCAACAGTCAAAACTTCTAATTATTTTAACTAGAAGATCGACAAATTAAACCAATTAAGCACAACACAAGAGCACACAACCACAACACTAGATTTATGTGGAAAACCTAAGAAGGGAAAAACCACAGTGAGCAAGTTGCTTGGAACTACTGTCCAAATCTAGCCTCACAAATAAAGATAAAACAAGATTACAATATCATTAATGGGCTAGAACCCAAAGGAAGCTGCAATTACCTGAAATATAATGCAATGATACTTATAGAGTGAGGCTACAACCTCTGTATATTACGTTCAACAGATCTTACTAAACAAATCATCGCTACATCATCCACACACTTCACTTTGTCACAAAACTTCACTTTCTCTCCCCAACTAACACTGTTATCTCCAACACACCTTCACTAACATTCTCACATATGCTCATAGAACTTCACACACTCTTACTCACTCACACCATCCTCAGCAAACAAGATCTTTCGTTTATACCTTCCACAAATTCCAAAATCCTTCTCCCATGTCGGCCAAGATGAAACGTGTAATCATGAAACATGCAAGGCCACTCCAAATTGGCATCCAAAAGATGTAGAAAATCAATGTGGTTCAAGTCAAGTGATAATTAGGACCTATTATTCATTAGCACATTCTTCCAAGTAGGTGCGCACTTTAAATCATTTGGCAGGAACATAAAAAACACCTGAAGTTGACCCAACAAAACTTATTCTTCCACATAATAACTCTAGACCAAAAACAGTACCAAAGGGATCAATTAACATCATGTAGATCATCACACAAGCAACATAAGACTTTCACAAACCTTCTCAACCAATTCTTCTTCTGAAATATATGTTTTCTTTCTAGTGCAAACAAACAGAAACTGAGTCTCGTATCACAAACGAACATTGAATACACAGTCTTGAGATAGAGCATTCAAAGACCAACTTACGGTGCACTTCAACACCTAAAACCTTAATCAAATCATCCAAATGAAAAATCTAGACTCATCCTTCAAACATCAAAGCCAAAAGATAAACTGCAGTCAAATGCGGTGGCTTCTGCTATCTCCTCCAGATAACCTTGGTCAACATAAAGATGTGTCTTTGTTCTATTGACCTTGAAGAACCTTTGTGGTACACCTTAATAGCTAAAACTTGAATGTTATCATTCTCATCTATAAATGATCAACTTTCAAACTACAAGACCTCAACTTCAACAACAGAGAAATGCAGAACATTTTATGGACGCATCCTGACTGCCACAACTCTAAACAAATGTCTTCACTCTGTAAGCTCTAAAAACTTTTGTGTTAATATTTAAGCTCTAAAATTAGGAATATACAACTTTCACATATGTCTTTGACAAAATCCCAAACCACAAGGTTGTACCACCAAGTGCAAAGGAATGTGGAGCATTCTTCCAAGCTTATTATGTGCAAACTCCAGTGCCTTGGACAACTTGAATCTTCCTTTCAAAACCAAAGTGATGCTTTTCCTTAGGAAACAATGAATACAATGTTTACTACATCAAAGACTTCATTCTCAACTTCATACAAAAAATAACTCTTTTCTCAAAGAAAGAATCTTCATGTTAGCACACTCTTTGTCTATACAACTTCAGGAGATGTTGATGACATTCATTACCTTACCCTTCTCATCACAAATTCTCTGATCTATCTTCTTTTGTCTTCTTCTCTGATCACATTGCCACAAACTTCCTTTATCATTACCTCTTGTTCACTTTACTTCTGGCCTTCTTCATTCTAGCACTACTAACAACACACTTGAATATCACACTATTGACATTAATGACAACACAAGTGCAACAATCTCCCCCTTTGGCATAGATGGCAACACTTGACTTGATATGCACTTTTCTCCCCCCTTTGACATCAAGGACAAAGGGCCGGTGGTCTTCCTATGTACTAATCTTCCTTTAGGTCCTCCTATCTGCATTCTTCTTGATTTTTCTTTCACTACTTCTCACTTGTCAGCTCCCCTGACTGATCAAATCTTGTTATCCTTCAAGACCTCTTATCTACCTACTGTTGCAAGTATGGGCCTAACCGATGTTGTCATTGATGTCAACATACTCAGGTTGCATTAATGAGAAGGATTAGATGAGCTGTGTGCTGAGGATATTGAGAAAATTAGTCTCAATCAGGAACAGTGAAGAACAGTAATGACAAGAAGGTAAAAATCCTCAATAGGTTGAGGATTAGAGGATGCGATTTAAAGGTTTATAGATATAAGTCTTGAGATGCTCCAGTCAAGTTTTCAGAGGTCCGCATGAAGATCTGAAGAAGTTATGGTCGCTCAAATAGAATCGGTTTCGGCAGGTGTTTAGAGGTGACAGAGTGTCACAGATAGGTCCGGTGAGATCCAGAAATTCATTATCCTGTTCTGCAGATTTGAGGGAGTGTTGAGGACGTCCCTGTGAAGTATCAACTAGATTGGTTCGTGGTTTGAAGGTCCAGAAGAGCCTATTCATTTGTGACAGTGATGACAGACTGTGTTCTTGAAGCTTCGGATGAAGGAGAGAAGATTTCTGGAAGGCTAATGAAGTGCGGATGTTCTTGGTGATTCAGGGGAGGTTATGATGATCGTTGGATCATGTCCAAATCATGTTGGTGGTCCACATTGAAGTTAGAATTTGCATTTGAAGAATAACCACCGGATATTGGTGTTCTTCTTGAGACTGGCCGACCAGATGTATTACACGTCTTGCGAATGTTCTTGTTGGTGTTTGCCGACTTAGATGATTGTTTCTAAGTCGATGCCTTGTATAAATAAGGGATTGTGAAGTCATTTTGAAGGGTGTGTCTTGTGGAGATGAGCAAGTGGTAGCGAAGAAGAGAGCAAAAGGCAGAGCAGAAGTATTGAGCTTAATGGAACTGATTCAAGCATGGTGAAGATGCTATTCTCCAGTTCATGTATGTGATACTTATTTCTTTGTAGACAGTGTGTCTCTTGTAGGCAGTGAGCCTCTTGTGAGCAGTGTGCTCGGGCAGTGATCCCTAATTGGCATGTGCCATTTTGTTCTTTCTATTCTTCTAACAGAGAATACATTCTTGGGTTAATCACCCCGTGGTTTTTCCCTTAACCGGGTTTTCCACGTCAAAATCTTGGTGTCTCATGTGTTAATGAGTTTCTGCTTTTGATTTGAATGCATTATGTTTCATGTTTAATATACTGCTAATCACTAAGAGGATTTAAGTGTGTAATTTGGAGAAAGTTTTGCACAACTGATTCACCCCCCCTCTCAGTTGTGTGCCCTAAGTCTAACACCTACTCCCCTCGAGAGGTAGCCATCATCAATCCACGGATGAAAATATATCTTGGAATGCTACCCTTGGACAGATGCACCATGTATGCATCTAGTTAGAAGGAGGGGCAATGACCCCTAACTTCTATCTGAGATACTCAAAAGTATCCTTAGAAAGTGCCTTGGTGAAGATGTCTGCAACCTGATCCTTTGTAGGCACATACTCCAATCTGACTTCTTGATTTGCAACCTTCTCTCTCAAAAAGTGATACTTGATAGATATGTACTTGGTTCTAGAATGAATCACTAGATTCTTTGAAATATTGATATCACTTGTATTATCACAAAGAATAGGAATAGGCTTGTCATATACAACCTTAATGTCCTTCAATGTTTGCTCCATCCACAACACTTGAGTGCAACAGGGTGCTGCAACTATATATTCTACCTCTGCAGTTATAAGGACACTAATCCTACTTCTTGCTAATCCATGAGACCAATCTGTCTCCTAAAAATAAATCTCCTCCACTGGTACTTCTATCATCAACACTACCGACCCGATCTGGTTCGGTATAAGCACTCAGGGAAAAGTCATCACCCTTTTGATACCATAATCCATGTTCCAGAATGCTCTTCAAGTATCTGAATATTCTCTTGACTACCTTCACATGTGTTTTTTTAGGATCAACTTGAAACCTTGCAATCAAACACACAACTTGCACAATGTCAGGCCTTGATGTTGTTAGGAATAGTAGGCCCCCAATCATAGACTTGCACTAAGTCTGATCAGCTTCTGGTGACTCATCTTTACTCAAGTTGCAACTGATTACCATAGGAGTACTCATAGGTTTGCAATCTTACATTCCAAACTTCTTCAACATTTCCTTAACATACTTTGCTTGAGAGATAAAGATGCCATCATTTGATTGAGAAATTTGAAGTCAAGAAAGAATGATAGCTCTCCTAACATAGACATTTCAAATCCTTTTTGCATCTCTCCAGTAAACTTTTTACACATCTCATCATATCCACAAAATATTATATCATCAACATACACAACAACAATTAGAATTGGTTCACCTTTAGTCTTGATGTAAAGGTTACTATCTGCGGTACCTTTCTTGAAACCCTATTGGAGTAAGCACTTGTCTAACCTTGCATACCAAGCCCTAGGGGCTTGTTTGAGACCATACAGAGCCTTCTTGATTCTACACACCATGCTTGGATCTTCTAATAACTAAAATCCATCTGGTTGTTCTATGTAGACCTCTTTCTCCAAGTCACCATTCAAGAAAGCAGATTTGACATCCATCTGGTATACCTTAAATCCCTTATGTACTGCAAAAGCAAGAACCATTCTGATTGCTCCCATTCTTGCCACTGGAGCAAATGTCTCCTCATAGTCAATACCTTCAACTTGTGAATATCCTTTGCAAACCAATCTTGCTTTGTTCTTGACCACTTATCCATCTTCATTCAACTTATTCTTGTAAACCCATTTTTTTCTATTACATTATTATCTGCAGGCCTTGGAACCAACTCCCAAGTCTGATTCTTTACTATTTGGTTCAGTTCTTCTTCCATGTCTTGTATCCATCCTTCATCTTTTCTAGCCACATTAAAACTTTTAGGTTCTATTCTTGACAATAGAGCAAAGTTTACACGTTCATCTGTTCTTGCAAATCTTCTTGTCTGAACTCCTTCATTCTTGTCTCCAATGATCTAATCTTCTGAATGATTTTTCTTAACATACTTGGTTGTAGTCTTATAAATCTTCTCTAGAGTTTCTTCATTTTCTTCAACTTTTGCAACTTCCTCTGTGTAGGCAAGTTCATCAAGACAACATTCCTCTTGCTCAACCAAATTCTAATGTGATTCTTCATCCACTCTTACATTTGCACTCTCAACTATATTCCTTAATCTTTTATTGTAGCATTTGTAGACTTTACTAGTAGTTGAGTACCCAAGAAAAATACCTTCATCTGCTCTTAAGTCAAATTTTCACAGACCTTCTTCATCTCTTCTGATTTAGCATTTGCTTCCAAAAACTCTGAAATACTTGATTATTGCAGGTCTTCCATTCCAAAGCTCACAAGGGGTTTTGGTGTTGTGCTTTTTTAGTTGTCCCCTATTAAGAATATAGACTATGGTATGCATTGTTTCTTTCTAGTATATATTAGGTAGTTTATCTTCACTCAACATTGTCCTGACCATCTCCTGGACAGTCCTATTCTTTATCTCTACAACATTATTTTGTTGAGGGGTTCTAGCAGATGCATAGTGCCTTTTTATTTTGTGTTCTTGACAAAACTCTACTAGCTCATTTGAAGTGAACTCACCACCTCTATCATATCTTAAGCACTTGATTCTAGCATTCATTTCATTTTCAACCATAGATTTGAAGATCTTGAATCTACTAAAAGTTTCTTATTTTTCTTTCAAAAAAGTAACCCATGTCATTCTAGAGAAATCATCAATGAGCAACATGAAATACCTCTCACCTTGTAGGATTTTTGTCCTAGTTGGCCTGCACATGTCTATATGAACTAGCTCCAAAGGCCTTGTAGTAGAATATTCCTTGGACTTGAATGTTATCCCTGTTTGCTTCCCAATTTGACATTCCTTGCATATTGTGCTTGTAGGCTTGATGATCTTTGGCATGTCCCTTACTGTAGCAACGCTTTCTGACCTACGTATATTGCATATAGTGGGTCGTGGCATGTGGAGGTGTCAGAGAGTGTTTATTAAGGAGAGAAATATCTTGGTAGTGGGTGAAATGTTATCGCTGGCAAAAGAAGCGTAGGAGGTTAAGTCTTATCAGGTTTTTAGGTGAAAAATTAAAGGCTTCGGGAAGTGAGCGACTGCAAAGAAGATAAGGGAGGAAAATATCCTATCTTTAGGGGGAGTCAATATGTTTTTGGGTAGAGAGGTGTTTATGAATGTTCAAAAAAATATAATAGAGTGAACACTCAAAAAAAGTCAAGGGACAAATTTATGTCAAGCAAGCGATCATATTGCAAGGTCTGAGGTGAGTTGAAGGGGAGGTTTGAACAACAAACAAACTCGCTTACAAGGATCGGTCCAAGGCCGTAGAGGAAGTCTTTATCTCTTTTTTCTTTTATTTTCTGTTATGCTATCTAATCTGGAGTGTAACCTGCAATTGTTGCACTTCAAGAAGAAATGTTTTATTGAGGTATTCCAGTTTACACCATTCTTCATGTCTATGAACACAGGGGTGAAGAGGGCAACCAATTTCAAGGAGGCATATCAAATTACAAGATTAGAGGTGCACTGGAGGGAGTGCGACCAGGTGTAGAGGTATTTACCTGAGTCTCTATGTCATTTCCAATACAAAAACTAAAATATGTTTGCTGCATTTCTTTTTACCATAGAAAAACAAAAAAAACCCATCATTGTCGTTGAATGGAATATGCCAAAGTTTATTTCAATGCAAAATTCAAACTCTTCTAGAACAATTTGTTTAAGAACTTGTAATCGTCCCTTACAATTAATGACCTCATACGATTAAAAAATGGGATTTGCAATAGTAGATTTCTCTCGATAAACTTCACTATGAATCAATCCATCCAGAAGTCGATAGTTAATAAGTTTGAAAGCGTGTATCTCTTCAAACAGGTTTTAAAATATTTAGAAAACTCTTAGCTTACTAGCCATCAATCATACAGGGTGGTAATTAACAAGAAGTAGTCTGCAATTAGAGGTTTCAGATCTGAAGAAGGCCTCGGTGATAAGCCAAAGTAGGGTATGGATACATTTTTTATTCACATGGTTCTCCCATGATGGCTTTGGAAGATATTCTTGCAGTAGCTTCCTTCAAGGGGTGGTCAAAGATAATGCCAGAGAAACCCAAGACAATTCTAGTAATTTCAGCATGTTAGGACACATCTGAACCTATTGTCAATGTTGTTGAGACCAACACCACCATCCATGACTTTTATGGATTCCCTTCTTAGCTTTATTAGCTGAGGTGATTTCATTTGTAGGCAATGCTTCTAAAATAAGCTTTTTTTACTATGGTTGTGTTTTTTTTTTGAATGTTCATCTTCTGTATTTATTTTGCTCTGATAATTTTGTCCAGATCATGCTTAGTTTTATGGTTAATGATAGGGCATTATGACCTAAATTATTTGTGTCTCATAGTCCAAATGCCTCCTCTATGATGTAGAATTCAGGATGTGAGTATACTTGCAATACCATTTGTCATGCTTTTCTTATGATATTTGTGAATTCATTTGTGAAGAGTGATTAAATTGGGGTCACTGGAGTTATTACAAAACTGATCTAACTGGCAAAAGGTTGCTTTTAACAAATTACACTGTCCACAAGAGTTTGGGTCTTGTAGATAATATTTTTCATCTTTGCTATTTTAAATTTATAACTTAGTGTTTTTAGTCATTTTGGATTCCTCATTGGTTACATGAGATGAACTAGGTCTAGGCATTAGAGTGGTTGTCTGGAGTGGCTCTCTATAGGCCTGGGGCCTGCAAGTGGCTGCCAGGGGAACTAGTAGCAGAGTTACATTAATAAGTGATAACTAAATGAAAACATTGGGGTAAGAACATTAATAAGATAATTAGTCCTTGTGTATGGCCTTGAGCGCTTGTAAAGGCTAAGGATGCAATGAGAAGGCCTATCCGTCTACGGGGCATCGAGTCATTCGTCTACGGGGCGTTGATTCGGGCATGATTGAGTCTCCTCGTCTGCATGAGAGGAGTACTTGGTTCCATGTGGTGCCATCCCTTTGAGTACGCATGATGACACTCTAGTATCTAGTACCTTAGCAGTCATGAGTAGTACTCGACCTATGACTTGGATGAGTACCTCTATGTTATGACTTTGGCTATATGCATTGTTCTCCGTGTTTGCTCTGTGATTGATGTGAGTGTTGGCCATCTTGTATACCCCTACCTTGTTACTTTTGTTTGGGCCTTGTGACTATCTCTGAGCACAGTGGGGTGGTCTCTTACGAGTCCACATGGTTAGGAGGTGTTGCCACCACCATTGGGGACCAACGAACAAGTTATTGGAGCACCAGATTGGAGATGTTCTCTCTCCGTTACTTTATTAGCTATTGTACTTATTCAGTCCTTGTATCATATTCATGACTATGTTATTGTACTTGTATCATATTCTAGAATATATCTTTATATTTGTATATGCATTTATGTAATTGTACTCTCTTAAGAGAGAAGATGCAATCATGCAAGTTAATGAGAATAAATGAGTTGTTTCCTATTTGGTTTATGGATTTCGGTGTGGGTATTGGATCCGCTTGTATCATGATGCTTTGGATTCATGTTTATATTTGGATATGGGTTTTAGGAACATCTGATTTGGTGTTTAAAGTGGATGTAGTTTTTAATGTTTCACTGGAGGGTAAATTAGTCCTCTCTGTGGGTTGTACATTTGGCCATACTTGGCCATGAATGTTGTCGACATATCGAATTGACAACTGCATCATGTGTATGTTATCACTTTATCTTCAAAAAAAAGTTATCTTGTCCTCTTTTGGCTCTTACCCTTCGGGGGTTACGTAGTGGGATGTTACACTTACTGCTTTCATGGAACTGATCTTCACCATATTGTCAAAGTTGATGTGCCCCATTCTCTTGTGCCACAACTAACATTCATTTGTTTTCCCTAACAAACAAGTCCTCTCATTAACCCCTTTCAGATTATACAAGTTGCCTTCTGTCTTAAAGCCTTTTGCCACCATTTTTTCCAGATTTTGCTCTTCTAATTTCACACCCTTGATCATGAAAAGTGAGGTTGTATCCTGTGCTGCACATTTGATTCACATTGAGAAGATTATGTTTGAGACCTTCTACATAGAAAACATCATGTGTCTGGGACTTTCCATCAATGCTTATAGTGCCTTTTCTAGTGATCTTTTTAGAAGAGTTATCTCCAAACCTAACGAATCCACCATTCCACTTGTCAAGATTGATAAACTTGCTCTTGTTGCCTATCATATGATTTGTACATCCACTATCTATCACCCAAAGATTGGTTTGTCCTTGAGCATGAAATGTTGTTTGGACAATCATTGATTTCTCAACTCCAATTTCATTTTCCTTGTCTTTCTTAGTGACATCAATTATCTAAGATTTTGAATTTTCAAGACCATTCCCGCAATACCTTGCTATGTGTCCAAACATGTTACAAATTTGACATACCACATTGGCATCCACAAAATAGGTAAGAGAATTTTTACTTATAGGATTTCTTCTATTTATATCAAACTTGCAATCCATAGCCTTGTGCCCAAATTTATTGAAGATAAAACAATAACCAAAGAAAACATGATTGAACCTGTTCGTGGAGAATTGTCTTGCATGAAGAGATCTCCTTTGAGGCAAGATGAGATCTGTACATTCTGTATCATCCGAACTTCCAAGCTTTGCCTTCTTTGACTCCTTTTTGAGTAATTGAATTTATTTCTCAAGTTTTATACATTCTTTTGTCTTGGCTTCAATCACAGCTCTTTGTTCTTGATTCTCCTTCCTTGCACAATCTAGTTCAAGAGCAAAAACAAGTTCACCTTCAAAGTCAACTTCATATGCTTCTTCATCTGCAACCTTGTCTGAATTATCTAGGATTACCATGGCCATGAATAGAGATTCTCATTTATCTTCGTCAAATGAGTAGTGATCTACTTCTTCTCTGAAACTATAGTCTTCTTTTGAAAGGAGGTTCCTCTGAAAATTGTTTCTCTTGAATACCTTGTTGCTACTTTCACTTTCTCCAAAAGGACATTTAGAGGCATAATGACCAATTCTACCACATTTGAAACATTTTAAAGTTAGCTTACCTTTATATTTACTTGATCCTCTTTTCAACTTTCTTACAAAATTTGCTTCTTATTCCTCAGCTTCATTACATATGTCAAATGCTTCTTCATTCTTCACCACCTTGAAAGCAGCTTCTTTTTGGCATGGCCCTATGACTTCATTTCTCATTTCATAGGTAGTGAGGGACCCAAATAGTTCTACAATGGTGAGTTTCTTCAAATCTTTGGCTTCTTCTATTGCAGAAACTTTTGAATCAAATCTACGAGGGATGGATCTCAGGACTTTATTTACAACCATTGATTCAGCTATGTCTTCACCCATACTTCTGATTCCATTCACTGCTTCATCTACCTGATGTAAGTAGCCAGCTATGTTCTTTTCTTCTTTCATCCTTAGATTCTCAAATATTATTTTGTAGGATTGTAGTTTGGCCTCCTTTATGGTGTCATCTCCTTCATAGAGACCTTGGAGCTTCTCCCATATCTCCTTTGTTGTCTTGAACTGCACAACCTTGACTAACTCTGAACTACTCAAACCACTTACGATTGCATTCTTGGCCTTAGCATTATTCTCACGGGTCTTCTTCACATCTGAGTCTATAATGGGATGACTGGATTCAACATAATTAGTCTTAATCGCCCTCCAGACATCATACCATATTGAGGTAAGATAGGCTTCCATCCTTACACTCCAGAAGTCATAGTTATTTCCATCAAACATCAAAGCTTTAGAAGAGGACTCCTTCTAAGCCATGTGTTCTATTCCAAGATCTACCTTCAGTTGTCAGGCTGCACCAAGGAACCTTACTTTAATACCAATTGTTAGAACACAAGGATATACTAAGAGAGGGGGGGTGAATCAATATATCTCTAAAATTATTTTAGCTTAACATCAACAATCAAAACTTCTAACTATTTTAACCAGAAGATTAGTAAATTAAACCAATTAAGCATAACACAAGAGCACATAGCCACAACACCAGATTTATGTGGAAAACCCAAGAAGGGAAAAACCACGATGAGCAAGCTACTTGGAACTGCTATCCAAATCTAGACTCACAAATAAAGATAAAACAAGATTACAATATTATTTATGGGCTACAACTCCTTGAAATACAATGCAATGATAGTTACAGAGTGAGGCTACAACCTCTGTATATTATGTTCAACAAATCTTACTAAACAAATCACCGCCTCATCATCCACACACTTCACTTTGTCACAAAACTTCACTTTCTCTCCCCAACGAACATTGTTATCTCCAACACACCTTCACAAACATTCTCACATATGCTCACAAAACTTTGCACTCTACCTCACTCACACCATCCTCAGCAACACAAGATCTTTTGTTTATACCTTCTGCAAATTCCAAAATCCTTCTCCCATATCAGCCAAGATGAAACGTGTAATCATGAAACGTGCAAGGCCACTCCAAGTCGACATCAAAAAGATGTAGAAAATCAATGTGGTTCAAGACAAGTGATAAGTAGGACCTATTATTCATTAGCACATTCTTCCAAGTAGGTGCACACTTCAAATCATTTGGTAGGAACATAAAAAACACATGAAGTTGGCCCAACAAATACTTATTCTTCCACATAATAGCTCTAGACCAAAAATGGTATCGGAGGGATCAATTAACATCATGTGGATCATCACACAAGCAACATATGAATTTCACAGACCTTCTCAACCAATCCTTCTTTTGAAATATATGCTTTCTTTCTAGCGCAAACAAACAGAAACTGAGTTTGGTATCAGAAATGAACACTGAATATAAAGTCTTGAGATAGAGCATTGAAAGACCAACTTGTAGTAGACTTCAACACTTAAATTGAATCATCCAACTGAAAATCTAAACTCATCCTTCAAACATCAAATCCAAAATATAAACTGCGGTGAAATACGGTGGCTTCTGCCATCTCCTCCAGATAACCCTAGTTAGCATCAAGATGTGTCTTTGTTTTGTTGACCCTATAGAACCTCTGTGGTACACCTTAGTAGCTGAAACTTGAATGTTATCATCTTCTCATCTATAAATGATCAACTTTCAAACTGTTGGACCTCAACTTCAACAACGAAGAAATGTGAAACACTTTCTAGAAGCATCTTGACTGCTACAACTTTGAACAACTATCTTCACTCTGTGAGCTCTAAAAACTTCTACGTTAATCTACAAGCTCTAAAATCAAGAATTTACAAACTTCACATATGTCTTTGACAAAATCCCAAACCACAAGCCCATGCCACCAAGTGTGGAGGAATGTGGAGCATTCTTCCAAGCTTATTTTATGCAAACTCTAATGCCTTGGACAACTTGAATCTTCCTTTCAAAACTAAAGTGATGCTTTTCCTCAAAAAGCAATGAATACAATATTTACTATATTAGAGACTCCATTCTCAACTTCATACAACAACAAACTCTTTTCTCAAAGCAAGAATCTTAATGTTAGCACACTCTTTGTCTATACAACTTCAGGAGATGTTGATGACATTCATTACCTTACCCTTCTCATCACAACTTCTTTGATCTATCTTCTTTTATCTTCTTCTTTTATCACATTTCCATAGACTTCCTTTATCATTACCTCTTGTACACTTTACTTCCATCCTTCTTCATTCCAGCACTGCTAACAATACACCCGAATCTCACACTATTTACATCAATGACAACACAAGTGCAATAGTGACATATCTCCCCCCATAAGATTCATTGTCCTCAATGATCTAATGTATCCAAAACAATAATATAAAGTTTTTGTTCAACTTGCAAAAGCATTAAACAAATAAATAAATCTCTTATAGAAATCATGGTAATCTTCCCAGGTGGCACTATCCTCTGCATACTGGTCCCACTGGACCTTGCATTGAGTAGCCTCTCTGTTACACAAGTGGAACTTGCAAACTTTGAGCACCTTGAGAGGCTCGATCATGACCACTCATGGGTCCTGTACCTATAAATAATTCCAATCAAGAATATGATTATCACCTATTATATACTTTTTCAAATATGAAACATGAAAAACATTATGCATCTTGGCAAGAGTTGGTGGTAGAGCGATTCTATAGGCAACTAGATTGATTACTTCAAGAACTTCGAAGAGTCCTACGTATTGAGGACCTAGTTTGGAAAACTTTCCAAACTTTCTGGAACTCTTCTAAGGTTTGACACTCAAAAGAACCTTTTCTCTAACTGAGAATTGCCTTGGTGTATGCTTGACATCAACATAAATTTTTTGTCTATCATTTGCTTCCGCCAATCTATTTCTGATCAGCTTGATCTGTTCTTCCATTTCTGATAACATTTTTGGACCAATGCTAATCATATCTTCTAGCTTATCCTAGCTTATAGGAGTTTGACATCTTCTTCTGTAAAATGCTTCAAATGGAGCCATCTTGATAGCATAATTATAGGAGTTATTATAAGCAAACTCCACAAGCGGTAGATACTCTTCACTTGTATTGCTAATCCATGCAATACATCCTCAACAAATCTTCTATAACTTGATTTATCCTCTCAGTTTGACCATTTATCTTAGGGTGATAAGCCGATATTATATTGAGTTGAGTTCCTAGCGCTGAGAATTAAGTTTGCCAAAATCTTGACATCATGCACGCATCTCTATCTAAGATAATTTTCTCAGGAACTCCATGCAATCTAAACACTTCTTGCACAAACTTACAAGCTAAAATTGGTGCTCCATCTGTTAAATTCCCAAGTATAAAGTGAGCTACCTTGGCGAGTCTTTCCATCCACTACCACTAAAATAACATCATGTCTATTTCGAGACATTGGGAGACCTTGCACAAAATCCATACTAATGATCTGCCACTTCCACTCTAGAATATCGTGTGGATAAAGAAGTCATATTGGATGCTAATGCTCAGTCTTGACTATCTGGCACTCTAGGCAACTTGCTACAAATCTTGAAGCGTCACTCTTCATTCATTTCTAGAAATAAAGAGGCTTCACATCGGCTAGGAGTTTAGTTACTCCATGATGACCTCAATATGGTGCAGAATGAACTTTCTTCCACTCAAGGTTTCTTAATTTTGTCGAATCTTGAACATACATTCGTCCTCAGTACCTTAAAAGCCCATTTGGTTCAAAATAGAACCCATCATACCTCAAGTTTTGAGGATTTACTAAAAGAGCCTACTTAACTTGCTCTTAATACTCATCACCTGCATAATTTTGTAACAATAAATCCTTGAAGTTTGAGTGGATAGAGATAATTGACGAGATACGCCTCCCTCGACTTAGAGCATCTGCTACTCGGTTCTCTTTGCCTTTGATATAACTTATCTCAAAGTCATAGTCAGATATTAATTCCAACCATCTTCTTTGTCAAGCATTCAGATGAGGTTGGGAAAATATATACTTAAGATCTTGATCGTCCGACTTTAACTCAAAAGGCTTTCCTAGAAAATAGTGTTGCCACACCTGCAAAGCATACACAACTATTGCTAACTCTAAGTCATGAGGAACATAATTCTGCTCATATGCTCTTAGCTTTATGGATTCACAGGCTACCACTTTCCCATTCTGCATAAGCACTCCTCCTAAACCTTCACCTGAGGCATCAGTGATTACAACAAACTGACATTCTAGATCAGGTACTTTCAATATTGGTGCCATTGTCAACCTCTCTTTTAATCGATTAAATGCCTCCTGACACTATTTTAACCAATCAAAATGCTTTCCTTTTCTCCGAAGCAAAGTGACTGGGTTTGCAATCTTAGAAAAGTTCAAAGCGAACTTCATATAATATCTAGTTAACCCCATGAATTGCACACTTCATGCACATTCTTTAGCACAGGCCATTCTAGTATTGCTTTGATCTTTGCAAGATCTACTGAAATCCCTTTAGCTGATATTATATGTCCCAGATATTGTATCTCTCTTTGAAAGAAAGTACACTTAGAAAGCTTCCCAAATAAATTATGTTCTCTCAACGGTTGCAGAACTAATTACAGATGTTGCAAGTGCTCTTCTTCATTCTTAGAATAAATAAGAATGTCATCTAGAAACACTAGAATAAATTTATCCAAGCAATCTTGGAAAACATTGTTTATCAAATTCATGAATACTGCAAGGGCATTCATAAGTCCAAAAGGTAAAACTGTGAACTCATAATGTCCATACCTTGTTCTGAAAGTTGTTTTATGAATGTCTTCATCTTTTATTCTTAGTTGATGATATCCAGATCACAAATCAATCTTTGAGAACACTGTTGCACCCTGCATCTAATAAAAAAGATCATCAATATGTGGTAGGGGATACTTATTCTTTATCATTTCTCTGTTGAGCATATGATAGTCTATACATAGATGCAAGGTTCCATCCTTCTTTTTGACAAAGATCATAGGTGCTCCCTAAGGTGAAACACTAGGTCTAATCAAACCTTTAGCTAGCAACTCCTGAAGCTGGGCTTTTAATTCCATTAACTCCGTAGTAGTCATATGATATGGTACCTTTGAAATTGGCTCAGATCTAGGTATTATATCAATAGAGAAATCAAAATCTCTCTTCAGAGGTAATCCCAGAAGTTTATGTGGAAAAACATCCCAAAAATCTTGAAGGAAAGGATAGTTCTCCAAGGATACATTTGGTTTACTAGGATCCTCTTCTACTAGTTCCATTTTGACTTCAAAAAGTTGACATCCTTTTTGCCTAGCCCTCTTCAATTGCATCACAGATATTGGTCTGATCCTGACTTCTCTTTGAGTGCCTTGCAAATAGACTTTGTTTCCTACCTCGTTTAGACACTCTATTGTTTTTGCAAAATAGTGAACATTGGTCCTATGTCTCCATAGCCAATTTACTCCTAAGATAACATCAGAGGAACCTAGGGGAGCTACAAACAAATTCACCTCAGTCGAAAAACTAGTAAGATCAATCTTGGCTTCAAACAGGCATTGCTCTACCTGAGATTTAGTCTGATTAGCATATTCAACTGACTAAGGTTTAGCCATATATCCAGCTCTTCTAGAAAATTTATTCAATACTCTTAGAGAAATAAAACTTTCAATTGCTCCAATATCAATCAAAATAGAAATAGGAACTCCAAACAAAGTACATGTCATCTTTATGGGAGTAATCTGGTATTCTACCTTATGGTTATCCAGTGCCTCATGGATCCTCTGTTGAAAAGTTACTTTCTAGGTAGGTAATGTGTTACTACGTTGCTGAACTCCTTGGTTTTTGGTTGGATATTGATTTGCATGATGATCTCCACTGTAAGAGAAACATCCTCTAGGAGGTCCTCACTTTTCTACAAGTTTACTTGCATTATTATCATTCCTCCAGAAATTGCTATTGTTCTTCTTATTTCTGGGTCCATTTCAGTTATTTCTGGAGCCCTTGTCACTTTTCTTATTCGCATCCTGCTTGCCATTCCTTTTCTTGAAAGGTTGAGAAGTTGGTGATTTATTAAACCTCTTGCGATTCTTCTCGCAATAAGCAAAAAATAACTTTAGTTTTTTCTCTTTTTTTATTGCCTTCTCAAAAACTTGGTCCATGGTGGTAGGATCATGCACATCCACTTCTCCACCTATCTAGGTATTCAAACCCATGATGAAATTTCTGATTTGAAACCTTTCATCCTTCTAATATTGTGGCACATACTTTAGGAGATGGGTAAACTTTTCCCAATATTCAACCACTGACATTTCTCCTTGTTGCAGATTCTAAAAATATGTTAGCTTTTGGTTGAAGAAAAGCTGAGGTAACCACCTATGTTGAAATATGACAACAAACAGATCCCAGGTTAAGCTCAGAGAACTTAACCCAAGTTCCATTTTCTTGTTCATCCACCACGTGGACGCTTCTCCTACTAGCTGATAGGTGCCCCATACTGCCTTGGTTATCTTAGAGTAATTTTTGATGTCAAAATACTTTTCCATCTCTGTCAACCAAGCTTCTGCAGCATCACCACTTACTGTTTCATCGAACTTGGGTGGGGTCACTTTCTTGATGTCTCTAGATAGCTCAAAGGCAAGTATACTCTTTTCTTCTTAAGACTTAGTCTTATCAACATCCTTGCTTCATTCACTAAGAGTACTGGGTTCATGGACATAATCATCATCCCCTTGATGTGAGTCCTCTTTTTCTCCTTCAGATTTGCCTTGACCCCTCACTTCCTATTCTAGGTTTCCAAGCCTCTCCTTGGTTTCATTCAGCATGGTCAATATCTAATCCAGCTTAGTCATTGGGTTTTCAAAAGGATTTGACTCTACTTGACTATCCTTAAGATTTGTTAAGTTTGAACCATGATTCAATACTCTATATCACACCGAATTGTATCAAGAACTATAGATTAGAATTTAGATATAATACATCTCATTAATTCAAAATTCATCAATAATTCTTGTTACAAAACTTAGATTTGTGCAAAATAATCTCATATTTATTATAGTTTATTCTAGGTATAATTACATCCTTATTTAAATAGATAACTCAACAAGACTAAATGTCAATGTTAGTTAAAGGATATTCCTCAGGTTCATCTTCCCCATCAGAATCCAGTAAAACAAACTTAGAGGGTGGATGTACACACAGGTAATCCTCCATTACCTCTTTTCCAAAAATAGGGTCATCACAACCACACCTAAATGGCATGTCACGACTAGAAGACAATTTACTTAATTTATCTGCATGAGTAGGAACAACGGGTTTCTTGGTTAGTTTGTTGAGTTGTTTCCTTTCTAGCTAAGTACGTTTAAGAGCATCAACAAAAGTTTTATAGTCTTCCAGCCATGCACCCTCAGCATAGTTAATATGCTCTTGGAGTTTTACCTCCTTAGTTGCTTCTTTATTAACCACTATTTTGGGTAAGTTCTGGGCGATAGACTTCCTATCAATTTTCTTGGTTCTTCTCCACGCCATTATGGCATAAAAGCAATTTCCAAACATTAGCCAATCTACTGAATGTTGATAAATTTTCTCATAGTGAGCACCTAGGTCCATGTGTTCAACCTAATATCTCTGATACCATATGTAACATGCCATCTCATATTACTTGGAATTACACACAAAATTTACTAAGAAAGTAAATGAACATAGAAACATGACCAATTTTTTTTAATCATTTGCATAATCACATAAAAATAAATGCATATCTTTTCTGAATATTTTTCAATCTTGATATTACAATATATTGAAAGATAAAAGCATAGTGGAAACATTTCACTTTACTTTTACAAATAAATTGCTCTTGGCAATATGAATAAGTTTACATCAGTTCTGAAAATCATAAGTCAATCATGAAATTCACTTCATCTGGAATCTTGATATCTGTCACACAAGTCTTGATGAGTCATCTGCTATAGAGGGAGAGCATCATCCGAGTGCTTTACCTCCAACCACAAACTGGTGGTCCCTCGCACACCTTCCTTCCTAGAAGTGGCCCTACCCTTCACGAAGAGTATAGACATAAAGAACCTACAGGTTTCCATCTGAGTTCTAGTGTTGTGTCCTATGTAACTCAATCGATCATACAACTCTAAACAATCTTCTAGCTAAGTATGATCATTCTAACAAGTCAAGCAATCTAAAGACAGTGAACCAACTAATGCATGTAGAGACAAATGCATCACTTTGGCCAAAGTTTCTATATAAATAGACACTTGCAATAAACATAGTTGTGTGTTCACACACCTCTAACTAGACTTGGAAACTACCTCATCCTATAATTTGACTTATTTTGCTAGTATCTCTAGACATAATTGTCTTGCCTGAAATTCAATCCTAGTCATTCTGACTTAGAATTCAATCCTTAATCTAGGATAAACATAATATATGGGTTTAGGTGACATTAACCTTTTAGAGAGTCCCTTTTTGCATACTTGCAAATATCAGGGTCTATGACTTCCTGTCATTCTACTCAAAGATTCAAAAATTAAGCACTCTTGTGCTATATGTCAAGTTTCGACTCCATCAAGAAAACATTTAAATTTATCAAAATGCTACTTAGACTCTTTTCTAATTTATACTGTCTTGATCTATGGTTTCTCAACCATTTACTGTCTATTATAATATACAATAGACTAAAACAATGTCATAACTGACTAGAGAGTATAAGTTTTCTAAACCCTTATGGGTTGATTCTAGGGTTTAACTTCTTTATCCCATACTCATTATATCTCAAATACTCTTGTTTTCCCAAAAATAAAAGTTTATAATAATATAACATGATAACAAAACCTCTGGTCTTCTCTCGACTACTTAGTCATTGTTCGAAGTCACATTTCTTGTAACATATAAAAATATAGCACACAAGGTATACCCTCTTGATATAAAGTACTATCATTTTCATAACTAATCTCTTGATTAAGTTAAAAAATTTTAACCTAGATAAATTTGATTCTACAATCATAATATTATCGACCTCTTGGTCTTCTCAAGTCCATCGACTATCTATAAAGGATAAATTTTGAAATCATGCATATCATCCTTTGAATATTATGGTAAGGTTTATCTACACCAAAATTTTCAAAAAGTTATATCTCTTATATATATAGTAATAATCAATATCATAAACAATAATCAATATGCATATATTTTTTGGATAATTTCAAAACTAAAATTTACAACAATTTCCAAAGATAACATACTAGTGAATCCTTTCACTATACATTTACAATGTTTTACTTATGCATCAATTATAAATTTACACATAATGTTTGACTAACAAGTCATATAAAGAGAATTATGTTGCATCTAGAATCTTGATATCTTTCTTCCTAAGCCTTGACATGTCATCTACTTGGAAAGTAGAGCATCACTCGAGTGCTTTTCCTCCAACCATAGATCGGTGGTCCCCCGCACAACTTCCTAACTAGAAGTGGCCCTATCCTTCATGAAGGGAATAGATACAAGGAACCAAATAGGTTTGCCATCTGAGTCTCTAGTGTTGTGTCTTTCATAATAGTTCATGGTCATACAACTATAGATCCACTCTAACTATGTATGATACTGTTGGAAACATTATGCCATCTAGAGCACATTAAACTAACTAATGCATGCAGAGATAGGTGCATTACTTTGGCCAAAGATTTAATATAAATAGAGTTTTCACAAGTAACGTAGTTGATTGTTCACACACTTTGACTCTAGAAGCTATCTCATCTTGCAGAGTTTTATAGCACAACTTGTCTTATCACATAGTCAATTCGACTTATTGCCATTCCTTAGGCTAAGATAAATAATCACATATGCATGGGTAATGTAAATACCAAGTAAACCTTAGTCCATCTGTCTAGGTTATTGACTCTGATTCCTAGAGTCTCATATCATTATTTCGTTTGCAAGTCAGGAAACTGTGACTCCCTGTCACCCTAATCCATGATGCAAAAATTACATTCATAATAGTTGATTATTCAAATCAACAAGATAAAGTTGAAACAACTTCAAAGGTTCTCTAAGGAACTGAACAGGGTCGAGGGTTCTCCTGTAATCCCTTCCCATTAATTGCCTTGTTTTGATTAACCAAAATCAACATAATAACTAATATAAATAAATAATCATGATTCATGAACTCCTACCTTCATCAAGGTTCCCTAGAGTTTTGCAATTAGAATCATAAAATTATTATACAATCAGTCTTATTGATTGAGGGTTTTCAGTAAGTTCCACTCGGCAAGTGGGTTGAGACACTATGCATACACTAAAGTTCATTGTAACTATCTTGAGTTACACCGCTCAAGTAGTTTAGAGGTCCCATTTATTTTCACAATCTTGCGGACATACAGTTGCATGAGGGTTTACAATTAGTGGCCTATTCCAGCCGACCCCCTTATCATATCTATGTGATACCATATCATTCGGGTCATGCATAGCCCTACACAATCATGGCAATAACTAGCTAAATTCTCTTACCTCTCGATTAAGAGAGAGAATCTTTAATTCCTTACAATATAATAGTATAAGTCGAGTTTGAAAACTCAGACATGTATTATCATTACACATTAAATGAACAAAGTATGAACTAGGATTACATCCACCTGACTCGGCCTTAACTTTCTGTGATATCACAATCACAAGGGAATGACCATTCAGCCATGCAAGGTGATAACACGACAACAAAGAAATGACTATTCAGACATTCAAAGTGATAACATGTATTAATAAAGAAATGACCATTCAGTCATGCAAGGATATTATTCACTACTATCATACTCAGCCACCACCTTTATTTCTTGGTGAGCCCAAATAATAAACACACATCATGATAGCTTAGTGATCGAACACACAATTTGCATGTATGCTAACAGGCTTCATGAATGATAGCAATGCTATCGAAGCGTTGTAAAGATAACATAGTATGACTCTGAGGGTGACAACATTGTTGTCAAGCCAAATAACATATGTATATGTATCAAGATTCATAGTTATAATAGGTTATTCGTGGCTAGTAAGCCACAACAGTTTTCAAGAAGTAAAACAGTTGGTTTCCCATTAATATGGCTGCCAATACAACATAACAACCATTCTAAGTCAATGTTATCAATAGAGAGCTATCGAAATAGCTCAACCAACACTTAATAAACTTACTAAAAAGATTGAGCACGGTTCATGGGTCTCGACCTGACTGTCTCCAAAGCATTTGACATAGCAAAGACATTTTAAACTATAAGCAAGATTTCATATTAACTTACTCGACACAATAGGGTAATGCCTTCAAGATCCTTCATGCGAGCTTCCCACAGTCATGTTATTCCTTTTTTCCACCATGATCATGCGTTGCTCCAGCCAAAAACAAAACACAACACACCTCTCTTTTCACATAAAACTGTCTTCTTACCCTTTTCTTTCTCTCTTTTGAGAGAAGATCCTTTCTTTCCCATGATGCCTATTTTTCTCCTAGGCAGTGAGCTCCTTGCAACGGGTTGAGAGCCACCTACCCCAGTCACCCCTGCAGCCTTGGACGCATTTCCTCCACTCCCCTACATTCAGGGTTGAGGGAGAAAAAAATGCTCCCCTTTTAAAACTATAAACACAATCCACGAATAGAATACTATCTCCAAAAAGATATTAAATAATTAGGCTATAAATGATAAGGGTGATACCTTTATCCCCATACCAAATTAATTATCAAACATATATCAATATTATAAATATACACATAAATTGGCTCAAAGGTGACTCCACCAATTAAATTGAGTCAACACTCGATAATGGCTAAGGTGCGAATGTGGGTCAAGACTTTCTCCCCCGTCGCCACCTTCTGCTTTCATCAGCATTAGACACTAAGCAGAGCCGAAAAGAGATACCAGAAAACTCTTTTGACCAAACAGACAAAAGTGGATGTTGGAAAATTCTTTTTCCACGTCAAGTTGATAATGGTCACTTCTAGGACAAATTCGAGATAACAACTAAGGACACATACCTTCTCTCACATGGTTCAAATAATGATCAAATTGAGACTTCAAATGGCAACCTAGTCTTTTCCATAGTGTCTATTCTCTTCTCTCTGGTGATACTCTCCTTCCACTCTTGAAGGAAGATTATTTTCCTGGTCACACTCACAACCATATAACCATGATCAGTGTATCATCATTAAATCATATAACATTATGATAAGATAATCTCAACAACATGTAATCTCATGTCTAATCTAAGAATTAATCGTAATCCATATAATAATGATTCAACTTGATATTTTCCATAAACATCAAATAAGTAGTCTAAGATTATTTATCCTTTTTACCACATAAAAGTAAGATTAAGCTTAATCAAAAGTTGGGGATGCAACATATCTCCTCCCATAAGAATCATTGTTCTCAATGATTTAATGTCTCCAAAAATCAAACCAATATAAAGAAAAAAGTGTTTTCTCATCATAGTGAAAAGTTTTAAAAGAGATGGGGAAATCTTTGATAAATATCCTCATAATTCTCCCAGGTGGCATTCTCTTCTGCATATTAGCCCCACTGGACCTTGCATTGAGTTATCTCTTTATTACGTAAGCGTAGCTGACGTGTTTCGAGCACCTTGAGGGGTTCGATCACTACCACCCCTGGGTCCTTTACCTATATAGCATTCTAATCAAGAATAGGAACATGATTATCTCCTAGAATAAACTTTTTCAAATAGGAAACATGGAAAACATTATGCATCATGGCAAGAATTGGTGGTAGAGCAATCCTGTATGCAATTGGGTTGACCTCTTTGAGAACTTTGAAGGGACCCACATATGTAGGGGCTAGTTTGGATGTCTTTCCAAACTTAATGGAACTATTTTGGGGTTTGACTCTTAGAAGGACCTTTTCTCCCACTAAGAAATGCCTTGCGAAGCATTTAACATCCGCATAACTTTTATGTCTATCATTTGCTTCCGCTAGTCTTTTCTTAATCAGATGGACTTGCTCTTCCATTTTTGATAGCATTTATGAACCAAGGCTAATCCTATCTTCAAGCTTATCCCTTCTTATAGGAGTTTGACACTTTCTTCCATATAATGCTTCAAATGGAGCCATCTTGATCGCGGAATGATAGGAATTATTATATGTAAATTCCACAAGAGGAAGATAATCTTCCCATTTGTATTGATGATCCATGCAATACATTCTTAGTAGATCTTCCAACACTTGGTTTACCCTTTTAGTTTGGCCATCCATTTCGAGATGATAAGTAGAGCTTATGCTTAATTGAGTTCTAAGTGAGGAGAATAAGGTTTTCCAAAACCTCGATGTCATAGAGGCATCCCTCTCTGAGATAATCTTCTCAGGAATACCATGCAATCTGAAAACTTCTTGCACAAATTTGTTGGCTATGACTGGTGCCTCATCTGTTAAATTCCCAGGTATAAAATGTGCCACTTTGATGAGTCTATCCACCACAACCAAAATAGCATTGTGCTTATTCCTTGACATAGGAAGTCCTTTCACAAAATCCATGCTAATGATTTGCCATTTCCATTTCAAAATTTCATGAGGGTATAAAAGTCCTGCCGGGTGATGGTGTTCTACCTTCACCCTCTGGCATTCTAGACATCCAGCCACAAACCTTGCAGCATCCCTCTTCATTCCCTTATAGAAATATAAAGCCTTCATATAAGCCAATAACTTTGTTATTCTAGGATGTCCTAAATAAGGTGTGGAATGAACCTCTTTCCACATGATATTCCTTAACTCCTCAGAGTTCAGTACATACATCCTTCCTTTATACCTTAATAACCCATCTGGTTCAAGATAAAATCCATCATATTTCAGATCTTGGGGATTCTCCATAAGAGCTTGTTTTACTTGCTCATAAAACCCATCTCCTTTAGACTTTTGTAATACCCGATTCTCGAAATCGAAATGTACAAAGATCATTGAGGAGATATGTCTTCTCCTAATTAAGGCATCCGCCACATAGTTTTCCTTGCCTTGAATGTACTAAATCTCAAAATCATAATATGAGATTAACTCTAACCACATTCTTTGGAGAGAATTTAGGTGTGGTTGAGTGAATAAATATTTGAGTCCTTGATGGTTTGTTTTTAGTTCAAAGGGTTTTCCAAGTAGTGTCTCCACATTTGCAGTGCATGAATTACTGCTGCCAATTCCAAATCATGAGGGGCATAATTTTGTTCATAAGTTTTTAGTTTCCTAGATTCATATGCAATAACCTATCCATCTTGGACAAGTACACCACCTAAGCCTTCCCCTAAAGCGTTGGTAATGACTACAAAATGACCTTCGAGGTTAGGTACCGTCAAGATAGGTGCCGTAGTCAATATTTTCTTTAGTTGGTCAAATGCCTCTTGGCGATTGTCTGACCAATCAAATGTTTTGCCTTTTCCTTGCAAGGAAGTAATAAGGTGAACAATTTTTGAAATGTTTGCCACAAATTTTTTGTAATAACCTGCTAGGGCCATGAAACTTCAGACCTTATGTACATTTCTTCATGCTGGCCATTCCAATATGGCTTTGATCTTGGCTGAGTCCACGCCATTCCCTTAGCTGAAATTATATGATCCAAATACTACACTTCCTTTTGAAAGAAAGTACACTTAGAGAGCTTTCCATACAATTTATGGTCTCTTAACCTTTGAAGAACAAACCTTAGATGCTGAAGGTGCTCCTCCTCATTCTTGGAGTAAATTAAGATATCATCAAGAAAAACAAGGACAAACTTGTCCAAGCAGTCTCTGAACACATTGTTCATTAAGTTCATAAACGTTGTAGGTGCATTTGTTAATTCAAATGGAAAGACATTGAATTCATAATGCCCATACCTTGTTCTAAAGGTTGTTTTGTGAATATCCTCATCTTTTAGCCGTAATTGATGGTACCCTGATCAAAGATCGATCTTAGAAAACACTATCACTCCTTGCATTTGATCAAAGAGATAATCAATGCAGGGCAATGGATACTTGTTCTTTATTGTTGCCTTATTTAGCATGCGGTAATCTATACATAACTGCAATGTACCATCTTTCTTTTTCACAAAAAATATTGGTGCTCCCTAGGGTGATACACTAGGTCTTATCAATCCTTTATCAAGCAATTCTTGCAACTAAGCCTTTAGCTCCATTAACTCAATTGTGGTCATTCTATATGGAACTTTAGATATAGGTTCTGAACCTAGAATTATATCTATAGAGAAATCAAAATCCCTTTTAGGGGGTAATTCAGGTAGCTCATCCAAAAATACATCCTCAAAATCCCTAAGAAAAGTGTATCTATCCATATCTGATCTTTCCCAATCTATGGACTCCCTCTTCACCACTCCTTGAAGCTTCTAAGATTCATAAAACATCAAATCATCTTGGAAATCAGTTTCCTTAAGACTATTTATTTCCTCCATTTTAATAGCAAAAAGCTGACATCCTTTTCTTTGAGCTCTTTTCATTTGTACGACATATATTTGTCTTAGTTTGACCTCTCTAGGATTTCCTTGCAGAAAGACTTTATTCACTAGGTCATCTAGACATTCTATTATTTTGATATAACAATCCACCTTAGCCCGATGTCTCCATAACCAATTTATCCCAAGGATGACATCATATGAGCCTAATGGGGCTACATAAAGGTTCACTTCAGTGGAGAGAAGTTCAACCTTAGCCTCAAACAAGCATTGCTCTAGTTGGGTTCTGGTCTGATTTGCATATTCAACTGACTAAGTATTTGCCATGTAACCAACTTTTCTAGAAATTTTACTTAAAAATTTTGCGGAAATAAAACATTCAGTTGCACTAATATCTATCAAAACAGAAATTGGAAAACTAGATAAAATACATGTTGTTTCAATAGGAGTGATTTGATATTTAGCTTGCCTATTATCCAAGGTTGTATGTATACATTGTTGAAAAGCTGCCTGTTGTTAGGGTAAAGGATTTCCTCATGGCTGAGTTCCCTATGTCTTGTTAGGACACTGGTTTGCATAATGATCACCGCCACATAAATAGCACCCTCCTACAGGTCCTCACCTTTCATAAGGCTTCCCATAATAATCTCCATTTTTCTTGGAGTTATTATTACCTTTCTTTTTACCCTTAGATTCATTTTCATTGTTCTTGGACCCTTTATCACTTTTTTTAGTGAAGTCCTGCTTTTTGCCCTTTTTCTTAAAAGATTGGGAGGATTGGGACCAATTATACTTTTTGCAGTTCCTTTCCCTGTATGCAGACATAGATTTCAATTTTTGCTCCTGTTTAATAGCTTTCTCATAAATCTGGTCCATTGAAGTGGGACCATGCACATCAACTTCACCCCCAATCTGGGTATTCAAACCCATAATAAACTTCCGGATGCAAAACCTTGCATCTTATTGATATTGTGGAACATATTTGAGGAGGCGAGTGAACTTTTCCCAGTAATCATTCATAATTGAATCATCCTGTCTCAAATTTTGGAAATCTATAAGCTTTTGGTCATAATACAACTGAGGCAACCATCTTTGCCTAAAAATTTCCACAAACCGTTCCTAGGTTAGACTCGTAGAGCTTAGTTTTAACTCCATTTTCTTGTTTGTCCACCAGGTGGATGATTCACCTGCCAATTGGTATGCTCCCCATACCGCTTTGGTGATTTTAGAATAGTTTCTTATTTCAAAGTATTTCTCCATTTCTATAAGCCATGTCTCCACGGTATCTCCACTTACAGTCCCATCAAACTTGGGAGGTGTAACCTTTTTCATATCTCTGGATAATTCCAGAGCCAAGTGGCTTCTTCTATCCTCTTCATGTCTTGCTTTGGAGTTATTCTCTCTACATTCATTTTGGGTGGTACCTTCATGTTGTTCCTTGTCATCACCCCCATGATAGGCTTCCTTCCTAGGTCCATGCTGACCCCTGACCTCCAGCTCAAGAGTTCCAATTCTTGCTCTTGTCAAGTTTAGAATCAGAGTGGCCTGAAGGTTGCCCTTCTTCCTAGCTATCTCCCATATTAGTTTATATTTGAACCATGTTGCAATCTACTTCTCCTAAAGTTTGCAAATTAATCATTCAATTAGCTTTTTATACTATTGAATCTATTCATAAATGTAAATCCATTCTCATTCATGCAATCTTAACAAGAAAGGAAAGATTTGCCAAAATTTTAAAAATGCATTATAGTTTCCATGGAATACATATAATCCATCCGTTACAATTTTTCTTTACATCTTGCTACTACAAGTCACTGTCAAATTGGGATATCTTCCCAGGTTTATCCTCATCCTTCAGGTTCACCAAATCAGACTTAGGAGGTGGACGTACTCGCAGGTACTCATCCACAACCTCCCAAGTAAGCACAAGATCATTAAGATCACTTTCCAAGATTGGTTCCTTAGGTGCAGAGGGTTTCACTGATTCATTTTTAGAGATAGGAGTTGTAGCCCTAACCTCTTTGTCCTTCTCCTGCTTGATGCATTTAATAGCATTAGTGAAAGTTTCATCGTCAGTCAACCATGCACCTCTCAAGCAACCAGTTTGACCAAGGATTTTCATTCTTAAGGCTTGCTCCCTCATAGCCTTAAGGTAACTTCCATTTCCCGTTACCTTCTTTTTGGGCGTCATTCTTATTCTTACCATTCTAGCATAAGAACATCTAGAGATTAGCAACTGTTAATGTCAGAGAAAAAATTTCATGTATTGAACCTGGTAGCTCCGATACCATATGTAACATGTCAACTCTTATTACCCAAAATAAATAAACTTAATTACCATTAAGTATAAGGTTATGATTAACATAATCACAATTAGGTATAGTAATAATCAATATCATAATCAATAATCAATATGCATATCTTTTTTGGATAATTTCAAAACTAAAATTTACAACAATTTCCAAAGATAACATACTAGTGAATCCTTTCACTATATATTTGCAATGTTTTGCTTATAGCATCAATGATAAATTTACACATAATGTTTGAGTAACAAGTCATATAAAGAAAATTATGTTGCATCTGGAATCTTGATATCTGTCTTCCTAAGCCTCAACATGTCATCTGCTTTGGAAGGAGAGCATCACCCGAGTGCTTTTTCTCCATCCACAAACTGACGGTCCCCCTCACAACTTCCTATCTGGAAGTGGCCCTACCCTTCATGAAGGGAATAGGTATAAGGAACCAAATAGGTTTGCCATATGAGTTTCTAGTGTTGTGTCCTTCATAATACTTCACAGTCATACAACTATAGATCCACTCTAACTATGTATGACACTATTGGAAGCATTATGCCATCTGGAGAACAATGAACCAACTAATGTATGCAGAGACAGATGCATTACTTTGGCCAAAGATTTAATATAAATAGATTTTTGCAATGAACGTAGTCGATTGTTCACACACCCTGACTCTACTTAGAAGCTATCTCATCCTGCAGAGTTTTATAGACACAACTTGTCTTATCACATAGTCAATTCGACTTATTGCCATTCCTTAGGCTAAGATAAATAATCACATATACATGGGTAATGTAAATACCAAGTAAACCTTAGTTTATCTGACTAGGTTATTGACTCTGATCCCAGGAGTCTTATATCATTATTTCATTTGCAAGTCAGGAAACTATGACTCCCTGTCACCCTAATCCATGATGTAAACATTACATTCATAATAGTTGATTATTCAAATCAACAAGATAAAGTTGAAACAACTTCAAAGGTTCTCTAAGGAACTCAATAGGGTCGAGGGTTCTCCTATAATCCCTTCCCATTAATTGCCTTGTTTTGATTAACCAAGATCAACATAATAACTAATATAAATAAATAATCACGATTTATGAACTCCTACCTTCATCAAGATTTTCTAGAGTTTTGCAATTAGAATCATAAAATTATTATATAATTAGTCTTATTAACTAAGTGTTTTTAGTAAGTTTGACTCGGCAAGTGGGTTGAGACACTATGCATACACTAAAGTTCATTGTAACTATCTTGAGTCACACCACTCAAGTAGTTTAGAGGTCCCATTTATTTTCATAGCCTCACGGGCGTACAGTTGCATGAGGGTTTACAATTAGTGGCCTATTTGACCCCCTTATCATATCTATGTGATACCATATCATTTGGTCATGCACAACCCTACATAGTCATGGCAGTGACTAACTAATTTCTCTTACCTCTCGATTAAGAGAGAGAATCTTTAATTCCTTACAATATAATAGTATAAGTTGGGTTTGAAATCCCAGACATGCATTATCATTACATAGTGAATGAACAAAGTATGAACTAGGCTTACGTCCACCTGACTCAGCCTTAACTTTCAATGATATCATAGTCATAAGGGAATGACCATTCGGCCTTGCAAGGTGATAACACAATAATAAAGAAATGACCATTCGATCATACAAGTTGATAACACAACAATACAGAAATTGACCATTCGGCCATACAAAGTGATAACATAGTAATAAAGAAATGACCATTCAGTCATACAAGGATATTAATCACTACTATCATACTTAGTCGCTACCTTTCTTTCTTGGTGAGCCCAAAGAATAAACACATATCATGATAGCTTAGCTATCGAACACACCATTTGCATGTATGCTAATAGGCTTCATGAATGATAGCAATGCTATCAAGGTGTTGTAAAGATAACATAATATGACTCTGAGGGTGGTAGCATTGTTGTCGAGCCAGATAACATATGTATATGTATCAAGATTCATAGTTATAATGGGTTATGTGTGGCTAGTAAGCCACAACAGTTTTTAAGAAGTAAAACAATTGGTTTCCCATTAATATGGCTTTCAATACGGTATAACAACCATTCTAATTTGTTGTTATCAACAACGAGATATCAAAATAGCTCAACCAACACTTAATAAACTTGTTAGAAAGATTTAGCATAGTTCAAGGGTCTCGGCCTAACCATCTCCAAACCATTCGACACAACAAAGACATTTTAAACTGTAGCAAGATTTTAGATTAACTTACTCGGCACAACATGTTAATGCCTTCAAGCTTCCTCGTGTGAGCTTTCCAGAGTCGTTCTATTTCTTTTTCCACTGCGAGCATGTGTTACTCCAGCCAAAAACAAAATCACAACACACTTCTCTTTTGACATAAAATTGCCTTCTTACCCTTTTCTTTCTCTCTTTTGAGAGAAGATCCTTTCTTTCCCATGATACCTGTTTTTCTCCTAGGCAGTGGGCTCCTCGCGGTGGGTTGAGGGCCACCTACCCCAATCACCCCTGTGGCCTTGGAAGCATTTCCTCCACTCCCCTACATTCGAGGTCAAGCGAGATAAAAATGCTCCCATTTTAAGACTATAAACACAATCCACGAACATAATACTATCTCCAAAAAGATATTAAATAATTGGGCTATAAATGATAAGGATGATACCTTTATCCCCATACCAAATTAATTATCAAACATATATCAATATTATAAATATACACATAAATCAACTCAAAGGTGACTCCAATTAAATCGAGTCGACACTCGAGAATGGCTAAGGTGAGAACATGGGTCAGGAATTTCTCCCTTGTCACCACCTTCTGCTTTCGTCAACTTTAGACACTGAGTAGAGCTGAAAAAAAAATTGGAAAACTCTTTTGACCAAATCAGTAAAAGTGGACTTTGGAAAATTCTTTTTCCATGTCAAGTTGATAATGGTCGCTTCCAAGACAAATTTGAGATAACAAGGACACATACCTTCTCTCACAAGGTTCACATAATGATCAAATTGAGACTTTAGATGGCAACCCAGTCTTTTCCATAATGTCTATTCTCTTCTCTCTAGTGATACTCTCCTTCCACTCTTGAAGGAAGATTATTTTCCTGGTCACACTCACAACCATATAATTGTGATTAGTGTATCATCATTAAATCATATAACATTATGATAATATAATCTCATGTCTAATCTAAGCATTAATCATAATCCATATAATCAATGATTCAACTTGATATTTTCCACAAACATCAAATCATTAATCTAAGACTATTTATCCTTTTTACCATATAAAAGTAGGATTAAGCTTAATCAAAAGTTGGGGATGTAACACTACATATCTCAACCTTACTACGGCCTTATGCAGAGATAACATCTCATACATCGACTTGGACTTCATACAGTTAAATCATTGATTTACTACGTAGAAACATAAGGCTATAAGCCTTCAATAGTTTAAGCTACATGACATCATTGGCCTTCTATAGTTTAGAACTATACCAATCTTTTGGCCTTTTATAGTATGAAACCTTACTATACTGTCGATCTTCTATAGTATGAAACCTTACTATACTGTCGGCCTTCTAAAGGCATAGAGAAAATATATCAATTACACTAGTTAGACACATGTTATATAATGATATTACTAGTTTCTATATATATATGAAAAGATGCAACTTATAGAAGTACTATGAGGATTCTCTAAATACAAGAGACTATTCGGCCTCAAACCAAACACAAAGGTTCACTATACTTATCGGCCTCAAGCCAACACAAAAGTTCACTAAACTTATCGGCCTCATATAAATTAAATGCAGAGTCGATTGAATAATAAGAATATAAATCTACTATTTTACCATGCCTGTCTCTTACTGCTACAAAGTATTCTTGTTGAAAATTGAATCATACTATGGTTTATCAACCGTGGAATCTTATATGCAGACGAGAGAAATCATAACATAAAAAATAGATTTGTTCAAAAAAGAGGATATAAAAACACTAATCATTTCCAAATGGGTACATATATACAGATACAGTTGGCGCATATATATTGTTTAATAAAACATACTTTAAAAGAACTAATACGATACAAACCAATGACCAAAGTCCTCATACTTGTAAACTCTCCTATATCTATTAGAACTTCTCACTCACCACTTCTCTTCCTGTGTGATATGTCCTCCAAAACTATGCATTCCTTGGAGAAGAATAAAGAAGCTTCAGATGAAAAGCATTTGCAAGCACAAAGCTAGAGTTTTATGTCCACCGCTAGTGACTATTTTCTTGTGAATGTCCTATAGTGATTAATAGAGCCTACTCTCTATAATCGCTAGACTCTCCTCCTAAAACATTGCCTATTAAAATTCCTCGAAGGCACACAGAGTTGGTGGAGATAATGGTCATAAAGACCACTCCAAAAACTTGTTAAAAAGCTCCTCCATACTCTCCAAAATAGCTATGGAGTAAAGGAGTCGAGCCACCATAATCATAAAATGGCTTGCAATAAATTGAAATCTTTACTGGATATCTTTTAAACTCAATCAATCAATCAATATATATATATATATATATATATATATATATATATATATATATAATTTGCATATACAACGTATACTCACATTGTTTATACCATTCGACAAGATATGAGAATGGGGTTAAGGTATTCTCCCCCTCTCTATCTTGCATAAACGCCAAAATAGACAAAATAACAAGATAAAATCCCAATCAATTTTTTTTTTCTCCGATAATGAAATAAACTATCTACTATCGACCATTTCTTGTCGATGATCACATACTAACTTGACTTCGTTTTTTGACAAAACCTATGCTTAATGGATATTGTTGACAAATTGACAATTGTTGAGTCGAAACCAAACTTAGACTAATTCGTCAAACACACTTACCAATATCGACAAAAAATCACTAAACTGTGCAAGCACGAGACTTAGATGGCAACAACTTGTTCTTTTCCATACGTCTATTCACTTCTCTTTGATGATGCTCTCCCTCTCTTTCTTGGAGGGCGGAAACCTATTTCTTGGTTACAACTTGCAATGACCCAATTGGGATTAGTATATTATTAGTCAATTCATAACCCTTATGAAATTAGAAATCTTATAATCACGTGTCTTTATTTTAATCATAAAAATATAAAGTCATGATATCATTGATTTATCCTGATATTTTCACATAATGTCAAATCATTAATTCATTCAAAATTATCTACTAATTACGTACAAGTAAAAAGTGAATCATAGTCAAAATTTAGGGTGTGACATAAAAGTGTTAGGGATTGCATGCAGAAGATATGAATTAAATGCAAATAAAGATTAAATAGAGGAATGAAAATACACAAAAATAATAACAACGAGGGACAAGTTTTAACGTGGTTAACCCAAACTCGGGCTACATCCACCAACAGAGAGTCCAATATTTTTATCCAGTAAATCAAACCGATTACAACTAGCAATCCTTGCAACTCAATACCGTTGCAAAATGCTACAATGCATCAATAAAAACCCTAACCCTTAGCTGCTTTTATCAAGCCTTATGTCGGTTACAAAAATAGGGTTTTTTTTATGTCAGCCAATAGAAAAATAACTCCCAACTCCTTAATAAAATAATAAAAAATTAGTTGTTGCCCCTAGACCCCGCAAGGGGTGCTGCCCCTTGACCCTGTTAAATAATTTAGGGGGAAACCACGCTGGTAAAAGTGGGGTAAATTTAACCTTTGAGTTTGATTAGGCTCCATATAACAACAAAAAGCATAAATAATCAAAATATGTTACTAATTAACGTGTATTCCTTGGTTGTATTTTTAATGTGGATTGCTTAAATATGAAGTATAACCTTGTTGTAATGGATGGATGAATTATAAGTGCTCAATGGATGTGAAATACAAAGTGCTCAACGAATGCTCAAAGCTTAATATGAAGATATGAATGCCAAAAGCTCAAAGATCATGGATGATTTGTGAGTAGGAGAATGAGCATATTTAAAGCTTTCATAAGACTTTGATCAATGATAGAGAAAAATAGATTGAATCAGTGGATGAGATAATTTGAGAGGACATGAAGAATGTGCACATGACATGTGTCCATGCATAAAACTTGTTTTACATAGATAATAGTGTAGACACCTAAAAATGTCTTAACCCTTCAACCACATTTGCGCATCATCCATATCACTAATTTATCCTTCATTTGATTGATTAAATAAATTCGTAATTATTTAATTAATTAACCCTGTCTCATCCCTGATCATCCATCTTTATCCATTCTTCATCAATTTACCCTTAGCCCTGAATTATTTGAATTAATTCAACAGTATATGTTACTAACATCATCCCAATTAATTAAATAAATATGCTAAATATTTATTTGGTTAATTTGTCCACTTTCCTAAACCTGATTAATTAGATAATTCACACTTATTTAATTAATCTACCCTACTAATCATCCTACACCTAGCCTAGTTGATTAAATAGTTATTATTTAATTAGCTGCCCTAGCCTACCTAACCTCTAGACCTGGATTAATTAAATAATTCATTATTTAATTAATCATTAAACTTGATTAGTCCATCCACTAATTTGCTCCAGCCATATTAATTGAGTTAATTCCCTTGATTAACTTGGTCAAAGCATCATTAACACCTTCTCCCACACCTACAGATAAAATATTCAAAAAATCACATGACCCTTCCAACTCACCCTTTCTATTTTCATGTTAAACATCTTCCATAAAATTAGCTTACAAATGTAAGGCCCCAAAAATGTGCATGTGTCACATGTCCCTCACATTTTCACATAAATTGGAATTTTAAATTCCACATCCTCCCAAGGAAATAATTTTTTATTTCCTCACACATCTAAATCACATTAAATGCAAAGTCCTCCTCAAAATGAATTTAAAATTCATTTTTATTCTCCACCCTCCAAATTTGTTGATTAAATCTCAACCCTCCATCTCTCATCCAATCTCATCCATTGATTCCAACTTTCAATCTCCACTATTGGATCAACCTCCCCTCAAATTTGCCTATAAATAAGACCCTCTCCAAGCTATTTTTACAACACATCTTGAAGTAAATCTATTATGCCAGAATCCCTCCAAAATACCTTTGAGTTTATTGCATTTTGTTGAGAATTTGAGAGCATTCCACATTCCTTCAAGTCATTTGGGTAAAGCTAGAGAGTAAGGGTGCACTCTCTCCACCTTATCTAGGAGTAAGGAGATTTAAAGGCTCTTGAGAAGGTATAATTTGGTTTATACTTTTATTTGTCTTGTGTTTTTATGTTTTGCACTCATCCTTTTCTTCATTTGGCATGCCCGGTGGGACCCCCTAGTCCCAAACTAACTTTTCTTTGATTGTTTTTGAAGGCTTCTTGACGGATAGGACAATTTAGCACTAAAATATCCCACAATCGCGCTATCTTCCCACAAAGTAGCACCATTTCCAATTGTTGTAGAACCATCCAGCCCTAGAATAGTCATATCCTTGTCTGAAGTAGTGCTATTTTGGTGCAACATAACTGACTTTTATTAGGCTTCAAAATTTTTATATTGTATTCTTGTTTTTCACCATTGTTTGCAACATTTTGGTGTCTATTTTTTAACAGGGTGGCCTAGTTCTAAGGGGTTATAATGCTAAATTTTTTCTAGAGGAACTAGGTTTTGATTTTTTTTTCCATTTCCTAACATAAAACAACTCTATTTTCCTACTGACAACTGGTGCATTTTGATCTTGGACTAACCTTGAAGGGTTTTAGCAACTACCATCATCATTTTGTGCAAGCCTTGTTTCTATTTTTGAGTAGGTTGTTCATGTTTTCTATGGCATGGAATTATATCTACCTAGAACTATGCCAAACATCTCTTGACCAGACATGCAAACAGGTATAATCTGCTTTAGTGCTATATGTCTATGTTTTAGCGCCTTGTTTTGGCTTAGTGCTATTTTCCTTTTCTTTAGAGCTATTTCTATTTGTTGTTGTATTGTTGCTGACTATTTTAACTCTAACAATGAACAACTTAGCGCTATATGCTACTTTTTAGTGCCATTTTTCTATTCTGTAGTGCTATTTAGGTTTGTTTTAGCGTGATTAATCATTGTTTTAGCGCTATTTACCGTTGTTTTAGAGCTATTTTCATAAAGCAGCTTTGAGTTTTATGTAGGTGATTAACAAGTTCTTTTTAGGTATCATAACGTTTGTCCAAGATCATTTTTAAGACTACTAACTTATTTGTTGCAGGTTTTGCTAGTCCAAGATTTTGTTTTCCATACTAGAGTAGTTGTGCTAAATTAGCTTAGTGGGAAATAAATCTTTTTTGTCATGTTTGGTTTGTGTGTAGATGTATGCTCTCCCCTCACACCCTAGGGTGATCTTGGGGATCAAAAGTCTACACTCAAACACTTTATTGCTTTTAAGTGTTATCCTGAAGGGGTCACTTTATTGTGTATTCTCTCTCTGTGTGTTTCGTACGATCTTGGGTGATCAAAAGCAAGGGTGATTTATTCTTAGGAGACTTGCTTGGGGATTTCATCACCCTAAGGGATGACCTGAACCATGTGTATCGGTAGGATATATCAAAGGGGTGAGAAGGAAACTTGTACCCCAATCTAGTTATGTTGTCATTGGGATAGCCTTGGGGTCCCGGGTGATTCGGGACACAAGGTGAAGTGGCTTGCCACATCCCTTCAACAGACTAGTGTTCACGGTCTTGTGCCTCATGTACCTTGTGTATGAAGAGGACTCCCTAGAAGCCCATAATAGTCTAGCTTAAGACCTTTCGCCATCATACCTTGTGGTGCACCGCTGCAGCAGGGGGAAGATTGCTTACCGTACCACTTTATTTGAGATAGGCATTACCTTGGGCAAGACAAAAGTCTCCTTGGTAAGGGGGTAAGGTGGTCCATGACCTTACTTTCCCTATCTATCCAAACTAAGGCACAAAGGTATTAGTTGGGGTGGGAATCTTAGTTCACTTTGAGTTGAGATTGACCCACGACCACTTCGTGAGATCTACATGGTATGATAATCACACTTGACTAATGCTAGGATTGTTCATGTGCTTAGAGTGTCGTCTTGTTGAAACCTATACAAGCCAATTTATCCAAAGTCCATCTTGAGTCAAAAGCCATTGTGTTCTCTTGTTTGATTTTTATGTGCTTGCCAAGGAACCTATGACCATTATCTGAATTCAATGTTTGAACCTTTGGAATCAAACATTTGAACCTTTGAAAAGAGGCCTTTGGGCCTTTTGAAATCCAAAAATTTGAGTTGATGCTCCAAAAAAGTCCAAATTGATCAAAAAGCTAAGTCTCAACATTGCCTTTTGTTTAGCGCTATAAATTCACCTGTTAGCGCCATTCCTGTAGCACCATCTATCAACCAATCAATGCCATTTTTGTCTATGTCAGCGCCATTCCTCTTTGTTTTGGCACCATTCTTCTCTAAATTAGCGCTATTTGCAGGCCATATCCAAAGTGCATCTTATGATTTGTTCCTGAATCCTTGAGCTTTGTTTGATCTTAGCATCAAGATTCCTTGTCAAAAATCATCAAAAATCAAATCTTCCATTTTAAGTCCAACCCTTGGCTACATTTCCAGTCACAACCTTTGTCCAAATCTATCCACATAATCGCATTTAGACCTTAGAGATAAATCAATTTAATATTGGACCCTTGACCATTATTCCATCCATTGATCAATTATTCTCAAGCCTTATTCCATTTCCTTAAGGGTTTTCACAAACCCTAATCCAATTCCAGTATTCCCCATCCATACTTAGCCTTGGTCCAAACCTAGTCTTAATCCAATTAATCCTAATCCACCAACATTACCCAGACCATTTCTCCTATAATGTTGAACATGAAATATCCATGACAGATCTTTGAAACACAAAACAAAAGAATGTGGAATCCTTCACTACCTTTTTACAAAGGTGGAGAAGTCTAGCAAGCAAACTCCCTTGGTCTATTCCCTAAAAATAATTAGTCACCATGTTTGTGACTAATTTAAATCAATAAATGGGTTTCCATTTGCAAATACAATGTGCATCAACCTTTGAGGAAGTCACAGACAAGGGAACCACCATTGAAAGAGCCCTCATTGCCAAAGGATCTATAAAAATCTATAACAACGTCAACAATAAGAACAACAAAGTCAATGGAAACACCACCAACACCCCCAACACCAACAACAATAATTCATCCCATGAAAAACCCCGTTTTTGGGGCAAAAAAAAAACACTCTTAGTGATGGTGTCACCGATGTTAAGAGTGTTCAAAACATTCAAACCCCCACACCCTCCAAACCATCCACAAGCAACAATTTAAATATTCCTAAAGGCCCCCAAGAAAAACAACACACCCAAGAGGAGATTCACACCCTTGGGTGAACCTATCATGGGTGTTTGCCCTCTTGGTTTGATGAAAATTCCTATTGTGAATATCATCATGTGAAAGGGAATTAGACATCTAACTGTATGAGGTTGAAACATTGCAACTAAGATCTTGTAGATAGAGGTGATATAACTATTGAGGAACCGCCAAAACAATCACCTAATGCCAATTTAAGATCATACAAGGATCCACTTCCAGATCATAACAAGGGGAAAGCCTCGTACTCCAATCAAGCCTATAACGTCATGCCACCTCCCTCTTCATTTGATTACATTATGGGATGAATAGAAGATTATTCAAACCATGTCAATACCATCACCATTAGAGCCAAGACACCCAATTGTGTCGTTACTACTTGTCACAACTGCATTTCCATCCATGGAGCCCCAACCAATGATCAACCTTCTACATCCACACCTACCAATCCTCCATCATCACACAAGTATAACCTCCTTGAACATCTCAGAAACCCCCCCGCTCAAATCTCCATCCTCGAACTGCTTCGTACATCTCCCCTCCACAAGGATGTTCTCGATAAGGCCTTGATGGAAACCCAAGTCCCTACCAACTTGAATGTTGATCAATTCCAAGCCATGGTAGGACACATCACCTCACCTCACCATCTCACCTTCTCCAAGAAAGACCTTCTCGCATCCAATGCCTCCCATAACGAAGCCCTTCACATTGAAGTCCTAATCCACAAACATATCATCAAACAAGTCTTAATAGATGGTGACTTTGGCCTAAATCTTTACACTCTAAAATTATTAAAACACTTGGGATACTCTAATGTGGTTGTGGACTCTAGTCAGTGTATAACCATCAAAGGATATGATGATACTAAAAGATTGTCTAAGGGAACCATTAAGCTTCCCATCCAAGTGGGACAAAAGATTTTAGAAACCAAATGCCAAGTTCTTGATCTTGAACTTCCATACAACATTCTCCTCGGCCGACCATGGATACATGCCATGCAAGCTATTCCATCCACTTTCCATCAATGCCTAAAATTTCCCTACAACGACGTGGAAGTAACTATCTATGTTGATCCCTGTCCTTTCCAATACTACAGCTTTTTGGACAGACATGATTGAACTTTTTGCCTATATAACAATGCCATCAAACATCCTCCATCAACACTAACCCTACACCATCTACCGCATATGTAAATCCCTCCAAAATCCCATCCACGTCATAAACATCCATCCTGCTCGAGGTCAAGATCAAGGTAAGTGACATGGGATGCGGATAATATGATCTACATGGCACATTTTGCATAGGTTTACTCCCACCATCCCCTAAGACATTTGGTACCCCTACGGACAATGAAGTCTCAACATAAATCATCAAATGTAAGCCATCCCTTGTCTTCGAGCGGAAACACTTCATGGAACAAGATGTCCTTGAGGATATATCTTCATGGCTATACAAGGATAAAAATGATGACCAAGAAGCTCTTACCATTCCTACCAAGATCTATGGAAAATGTCTCGAGATTGTCAAGCATATGGGTTACAAAGGACAAGGTGGTATAGGTCTTCATGAATAAGGAATTGTAGAGCCTATTCAAGTAACAAGGAATCCCTATCTCTGCGGGTTAGGGTATGGAAAATAAGAGTCTACCCCCATTGAACTTGAGTGTATCTTGAGTGAGGATGCTAGGTCTTTCCCTATGATCGATAACGTCAATGAAGAGGACCATCAAGACTCATTTGCTGATTTCGCTGAACTTTTCAAATCCTCCATATGCACCATTTACACCTTGTCAACCATACCATCCACATCCATCGACATTCCCCTAGTCTACCCACAACTCATAGATTGGGACCAACAAGGGCCTTCCATCCTTGATGTCGCACAAAACGATGAAGCAATTGTAGAATTCATAAGGGTTATAGATCATATGCCCCTTGCAGATCATAGAGCTGACTATATAATGGAAATCAACACATCTACATACTTTAGGGAGATCGTCTAATCTCTTAGTCGCAAAAGTATAAACATAAAAATTACATCCCCTAGTGAAAACCACTTTGTGGCACTTTCAGATGATGAAAAAATCAAAATAAAGGACATATCCCCTAGTGAAAACCTCCCCAAGGTGCTAGGGGATGAGAGAATGGAACTTTTTGATGTCCCAGAATTATATCAAGAAAGATCACCGATCCTAGTAGAAGCATCACATGAGATGAACCTTGGATCAGAATAAGCACCCAAGATCACATTCCAAGTAAAATCCCTTACAACAACAGAACAAGAGGCCTTCCTGGCCTTCTTTAGACAAAGGATTCATAACTTTGCATGGATATATGATGATATGCTGGGGTTGGACCTCGCATTGGTAGTACACCATCTCGTTGTACATCCTAAAGCAAAACTAGTGAAACAAAAGCTAAGAAAAATGAATTCCCAAGTTGCATTACTCATCAATGTTGAGCTCAAGAAGCTCATAGATGTTGGATACATTAGACCTATTGACTATCTTGAATGGGTGTCGAATATAGTGCTGGTAGCCAAAGTCATTGGGGGCATACAAGTATGCACCAATTTTAGAGATCTTAATAAGGCATGTCCTAAGGACAATTTCCTGCTACCCAACATAGATATCATTGTTGATCTCACTGCCAGACATGAGATGTTGTCCCTCATGGATGTATTTTCTTGATATAACCAAATCAGGATAGCAAAAGAAGACCAACATAAAACAACCTTCATATGTCTATGGGGAACCTACTGCTGGGTTGTGATGCCCTTTGGGTTGAAAAATGTAGGAGCCACATATCAGAGATCCATGACAATTATCTTCCATGACCTTTTCCATAGCATAATGGAAGATTATGTAGATGATTTTCTGGGAAAATCCAAGACTAGAGAAGATCATTTGGATGTGTTGGAATTTTTTTTTGATAAACTAAAGCAGTATAAGGTTCGACTTAATCCCAAGAAATGTGTCTTTGGGTCACCTCCAGAAAGCTCCTAGGATACATTGTCTCAAGAAGAGGCATTGAAGTAGACCCCGCTAAGGTTAAGGCTATAGTGGACATGCCTCCACCTAAAACACTCAAACAACTCCGTAGCCTTCAAGGAAAGCTTCAGTCTATTCGCCACTTCATAGCACAACTCGCAAATAAATGTAAACCTTTTCAACGTCTTCTTCGAAAAGATACATCATTGATATGGGATGACAAGTGTCAGAAAGAATTTGAACAGCTAAAGGAATACCTTTCCACACTTCCTTTCCTTATCCCACCAAAGCAAGGACAACCCCTTCTTTTATACATCTCAACAACATAAACAACAATTAGGGCCTTCGTAGCACAACACGATGAACAAGGAAAAGAGAGCCGTATACTACATTAGTCATACTTTGGTGACTTATGAGCTGAATTACACTCCTATTGAGTGAGCATGCCTCACCGTTGTCTTTACCTCACATAAGATAAGACACTATATGCTCAATCATAGACAAAGCTCATTGCCAAAATTGATCTGCTAAAATATCTGTTGACTAGAGCAGCTCTCACTAGGTGGATGGCTAAGTGGGTTATGATCCTAAGTGAGTTCAACATTGAGTACACAGAGCAAAAGGCTATCAAAGAACAAGTAATTGCTAATCAGTTAGCCGATGCACCTGTCCCAACAAAACAACCATTGCTTTTAGAATTTTTGGACGAGTCCATACTCATAGTGGCACCAACAACAGACATATGCAGAATGTATTTTGATGGATCCTACACACATCATGGCTCGAGGGCAGGGATTTTGTTTGTTACCCCTCAAGGAGACACTATTCCAAAATCCTACAAAATAACATTTCTATACACAAAAAATGTAGAAGAATATGAGGTTCTCATCACAGGACTTCGCATAGCCATCCAATGGAAGATTGAAAAGCTTGCAGTTTATGGAGACTCCCAACTAGTTATCAGACAAGTCAATAATGAATACAAGACAAAGGATAACAAGCTCCTGCCTTATAAAAGAATGGTTGATGATTTCAAGGACTACTTTCATGACATTCATTTTGAGAAAATACCAGGGTTGAATAACAAAGCAACTGACGCCATGGCTACTATAGGATCCCTGGTTGACATGAAAAAGGATAGTAAGAAGGTGTGAGTTCCTCATTGAAGAACTTCCAATATCAGCTTATGATGTCTTGCAATCCGAGATAGTATGCGACATTGTTGGTCCCTTATCTCCATGGTACCAAGAGACCTAAATGTATCTTCATGATAACATCATTCCACCCAACCTAACATCCGCACAATGAAAAACCTTCATTCGTCGAGCCTCCCGTTTCACCATCATAGGAGACACCCTCTACCAAAAAAGTCTTGACTCTAGGGAAGCTGAAGTGACCTTACAAGAGGTACACAAAGGTACTTGTGGGGCACATTCTAGTGGACCTACTCTAGCAAAGAAGATTCTTAGAATAGGGTACTATTGGCTGACCATGGAACAAGACGCCTACTAGTTTGTGAAGAAATGCCTTCCATGTCAGGAACATGGTGATCTTATCCACACACCGTCATAGGAGTTGCATCCGATCACAACCCCTTGGCCCTTTTCACAATGGGGACTTGACTTCATAGGAAAAATCCACCCGTCCTTATCCAATGGACATAAGTTCATTATCACTGCCACCGAGTATTTCACCAAATGGGTAGAAGCCATTCCACTCACTTATACCATTGGCATCGAAATCACAAAGTTCATCCTCCACTACATAATAAGTTGTTATGACATTCCCCTGGCCATCATCATAGATAACAGGAAACCGTTTAAAAACCAAGAAGTATGCACCCTTTGCAAAAAATTCCACATCCAACATCACTTCTCAACACCATATTACCCTCAAGGTAACAGTCAAGCCGAAGCTTCTAACAAGACCATCTTACGCATTCTAAAGAAGATGGTTAATGAAGCTAGATGTGACTGGCACCTGCAATTTAATCTTGCCTTATGGGCCTATCGCACGAGCATTTGAACCCCCATAGGAGCCATCCCATACTTTGTAGTATTTTGGTTTTGAAGCTATCCTACCGATTGAGGTCAAGCTCCTCTCTCTCAGAATATCATTGTAGAATATCATCACTAAGGAGGAGTATCGAGTTGCACGCCTGAATGAGCTAGAAATTCTAGACGAGAAGCACCTGAATGCTCTTAACCACCTATAAGCCTATCAAAACCACCTACACATAAGCTACAAAAAGAAGATCAAGACCCGCACGTTTGAGATAGGTGACCTTGTCCTTATGGAAAATCAAAGGAACCTACAAGAACACCACAATAAAGGCAAATTCAAGCCTAATTGGTTGGGACCATATGTCATCATAGCTAGTTATGGATCAAAAGCTTACCAGCTTGCAACACCTGAGAGGCAGCCTCTAGACAAGCCAATGAACATCATGCACCTAAAGAGATTCTATGCCTAACCCATCGAGTATCCCATAGTAAAAATACAAAAAAATTTAAAAAATCAAGAAAAACCCGAGTGCAACCGTCCAATGGTGAAAATCACTTCGTTGACGCCTTGGATAAGTACCATGGTGAAAACCTATCTCTAGCGCCATGTGTAGTGGCCAGTCTTACCATCTAATAAGTCCTCACATCCATCACATAACTCCATATCCTCTCCATCCCATCGATTGAATTCTAAAAACATTCAATATCCCCCATCCCTTCATGACCCCACTCGAGGCAGATTCCTAAGATAATGGATTCTTGTATGCCCTCCTTGTACAACATAAAATTTTAAAAAATCCAAAAACAACATTTAATTCCAAAAATCCAAAAAAACTAAAATTCCAAGAATCCCAAAAACATTAAAAAATTATAAAATCCCAAAAACAATCCCAATCATCACCATAATCATCCAACTCATCTAACACACCATCACTATCCAAAAAATCACAAAATATCATCCACCCCGAACCATCCCTACATCATCACTACAAACCAGAACTACATATTCATTACCACCTACATCTTGATGTGCCTTGATCCCGTGGACACAGGGTATGTAGGTAGTCTGGAATATGAAGGAAGTATCCAATACGCAAGTACAAAAGGTGCACCTATCCAATCTGTTTGGATGGTCCCTATTCCCTAAGCTTGCTAAAGCCAAGAACAATACATTTGCTAAGCATACTTGTAAAAACATCATATCTCACCCAAAAAATGTTGGGATAAGGTGCCATTTACCTTGTAAATCCCATTATTGTATTATTTCATTTATTATTTTTAATTACCCATATGGGATGTACTAGTTTCACCGGTGATGGAACCCTCAAATTTTGCAAATTTTGAGTGCATATGTCCTTTCAATGTGTCGACAGAGGCTAGGTCGACATACTACTCAATCTACCCCGGAGCCCATTGATGCAGATATTTGCATGGATAATATTGTTTCTGAATACATGGTAGATAAATTAGGTTTGGAAAAAATACCACACCTCACACCCTATTTTGTGAGTTGGCTTCAAACTGGTAATCAGGTAATTGTAAATGAGTAATGCAAAGTTGAGTTTCACATAGGTGGTTATAAGGATGAAATAGTTTGTGATATTATGCATTTGGATGTATGTCACCTTGTGTTTGGAAGGTTGTGGCATTATAGCAGGGCATCGAAATATAACAGAAAAAACAACACATATGACATTATGGGCAAAGATGGGATGAAATTTGCATTAACAACCTTGAAGGATGAGTGCATAGGAATTGAAAGCTTATTGTTAAGTGAGAAGACACCAGTACAATAATATGAAGCAAATCCAAATGAGGAAATGGTCGAGGTAACAAATTTTGAAAACATGCTGTTTGAAAAATCAGTTGAACGAGAAATGGAAGAGTTTTCTTTTGAATTTGCTCAAACTTATGAAAGTAATAGTGACATTGATGTTGAAGTGGGTGATGTTCAGGAAGAAGAAGAAGAGGAAGAGACAACAAAAGAAGTTGTAGAGGACTCAAGGATAGTCCAAAGAGAGAAGATAGTTATGGATGATAAGGAGATAGCATGGTTCTTAGGAGAAGAACCGAGAGTTGAGAATGTTGATGTCAAGGAGAATGGAAGAATGGATGAGCAATTAAAAAATGAAAACGAATGGCTGAGTATGGATGAGGTGCAACCAAAGAATTTGGAGAATAATGAAGAGAAAAGAAAGTGTGGAAAGTAACATGAGGTGGATGAAGAAGTGAAGTATGAAGAAGAAAAATATGATTTCTTTAATATGTTTGTTTCCTGTGCAGGTAAAGAAGACAAAGTAGATGAAAGAGAAAATAAATTTACAATTGTAGTCCAAGGTCAAGTTAGAACAAGAAAATGAACAAAATCACATGGCTACATTGTACAAAGTTGGCCTTGGCTCAAGAAGCATGTTGTTGGACCAAAAAGCACAAGTGCACCATTAGATACAAATGTACTTGAGATCCAACAAAATGAAAACTATGCATGCATGCAAAGGAACTAGAAGACAAGAAAGAAGATCCATATTTGAGGTGGAACTCAAATTTCTTTTTTCCTAGGGAGTATGGTGCAGAGGCACCCTCATGCACATGTTAATCAACATCATACAAAAAATTTGGGGAAATAAAACAAATATTTTAATTCTTCAACACTCCAAGTAAAAGACAAGGCAAGTTGCATATGGACAAAAATCCTAGTCACCTACATGCTAGAAGACAAAGATTGGACAATGAAGAGTTTTCAAGCACCCAAGTCATAAAAGAAAGCAATAAAAGAATCCCAAGAGTCACTTTTCTGCAAATTGGATGCCACCAAGCAAGAAGAGGAATACCAAGAGTCATTGGAACCCAAAATAAGGAAGATGAAACTATGCAAAGGAGATCTTATAAATAGATTGAAGTTTGGCTCCAAAGAGGCATTGAAAATAAGAGAGGAGCTCAAATTTATTTCTGATTTTTGCAGGTCATCAAGAGGATGTCGATGGGTGATGTTGAAGATAATTCTCTAAGGGAAATACATCCATTTTGATGAGGCAAAGAAGGTGAACATCCATGGTGACTTGTTAGATGAAAAATTTCTGAATTTGTAAGCTTGTGGAGGTGGATAGTTGGAAAGTTTGTTGGAGATATTTCATAGTTGGATTTGTGGAGGTTATGTATGTGTGTTACTATCTTGATTGGCTGCATAAAAACATTTGGGTTGTAAGTATTTGTTGCTATTCATGTTTTATGAAATTCTCAAGATATTGTGTTACTTCATAGCTGAAATTATTGGTACAACATTCACAAATTATATTCACTTAAGGGCTGCAAGTTTAAGAGATTAATATATGTTTATTTTGCTACAACTAAAGCAATCAAAGGGACAAACAAAAATCCTTAATGGCTGGAATTTATCAAAGTTAATTTTCATCTAAGAGAAGAGGAGTAAAACAACAATCTTAAGGTTGAAATTTAAAAAGGTTATGTTGGCATATACAATTTGTTTCAATCTTTGAAGTTTTGAGCACATGATTATAACAATTTGGAGGCATGACTATTGTTATTATTTTAATGTATGCAAGATAAGTTGATTGGGCTACATGATGGGACAATCCTTCATTGGATTCTCTTGTCTTGTCTGCATCACCCATCTTCGCCAGTTAAAATTTTGAAACTCAGGGGTCATATTACGAATCCATGTGGTACAATGTTTTTTGGTACATATGGTAGTGCACCTATTCAGTTTTGCGGTTCCAAGATTAGTTCTGATGGGCTATTTAATTCTTTTCTAACTGCGACCAGACTAGATTTGGTGTTCTGAAAAGTTGCAAATTTCACAATTCTGAAGGCAACCCATTTCTTGTTTTGGTCTAAAACATCTCAAATTCCATTTTCATAAAAAACTGAGTCCATATGATGCATTATTTTAATGTATTTCAGCTGCGGCGAACATGTTCGATGGGCCAATTTACAAAGAAGATACCTAATTTCTGGTTGCTGGGCGAAATCTGATTTAAAACCCATGTTTTAAATAATTGATTATGGCTACTTGCAAAAAATCTTGGCTCTAGGTGTTTCGGTTTGCGCACAGTGTTAAAATTTCACTATTTCCTAAAGTTTGAATTGCAAATATTTAAAATATTTTATATATTTTAAATAACTTTAAAAGGTAAGTGAAATGGATGTGATTAGGGCAAGTTTAATATTTGCCACATATTATAATGTTCAAAGCTTATTAAAGTGTAGAGTATATGGATTCTGCAATTCCGTAGACCAAATAAAACAAGTATTTAAAACATCAGCGGAACAACGGAAAGAGTTTGAGAAGGCATTTTAAATATTTTAAATGTTTGGCAGGGTAAAGAAATAATAAAATATTTTGATGTTTTGATAAAGCATTAACATATTAGCATTCACTTTCCGCAATCCCGTAGACACAATAAAATAATCACAAAATGGATGTGCAGAACTGCGGAAAAGGTTTTATAAAACATTTTAATATTCTATGTTCTCCAGAGGTTAAAGTTCGCAGAAAATACATTTTTAATTGCATTTCACCATTCCGCGGAGAACAAAGAGTAAACACACAAACTTGAGTGTGGAATGACAAAAAAAGTTGGAGAGCAATGCTGAAGATATTCTAATCACATTTTTGGTTTTGAGCATGGATTTAGGGCTTTTTGCATGCTGTAAATGAGTGTTTTCACTCCCAAAAAAATACCTGGGGCATTTTTCATAACTAGAGGGTCGTTTCAGAGGTGTTTGAGTGTTTTAATCTACCTAGTAGTGGGAAAAACATGGCAGCAAAAAGAAAAACGTGATTCTATTTGTTTCTCATGCCTCTCGAACAAATTTGATGCTTCTGGTACGGTTTCAAACAACCCAGCAACAACAAAAATGGGACAACAATGAATGAAAATATCATACATATGTAAATTGGAAATGTGGGAGTTAAATTGCTTGGTAAATATGTTTTTACTTGCCCGTGAAATGGGGAAACTACTTGGGGGTAAAATTTGTTAGATTGTAAGTAAAATTGTAGTTCAACAGTGATTTTACCAACAGGGTAAAATTGTGCACGGGATTTGCAAAAGGAAGTGGGCAGATTGAAGAGGGAAAATGAGGAAGGAGTAGCATCTTCTAGAAGAAAATCAGTTGCAGAATCAAGGGAGTTGAGATGTGCCATATGGCATCAGTGGATTAATTTTAGGTTTTTCATCTTCTTCTCTCTTTCTCTTTATATTGTAACTTCTGTATCTTTTTTGAGAGTTGATTCTAGGTGTCTTCTCAGACTAGGTCTGGAAGATAAAGATCAATCCATGGGCTCTATTTTATTGCAATAGTTTGGTATCTATTTTATGATGTAATAGATCTACTTGTGTATGAATTTTTGTATTGGATTTGGAAGTTTTTTCAATAAATCAATATAGGTCCATGCTTTTTCTATCAATACTATTCTCTGTCTCCATCAATGTTTGAGTATTTCAGGGGATCTAAGGGGTTTCTGGGTGTACATTTGCTACACTCTCCATTTGATCTATGTTAGTCTGTATTTTCAAGGAGATACAGTAACAATGTTTTTCTTAAATATTTACTTAAATATATAAGTGAACATGCTTTCATGGTCAAATATTTGGGATGTTTTAGTGCATTGTGGATAACTAAGAATGGATGTAGTGTTGAGTGCAGGAGGGCAATTGAGGGTTCAATGTTTCTGTAAGGCAGAAACCTATCTAATTGAATTCATTTGAATGTATGCTTTCCTTTTCATTATGGATTTGTATCCAAGTGTGACTCTGTTGCCCATGGGATTAGGCACTGGTCTAGGGTAGTCAAGTATAACCCTACCCCATTACAAAAATGATAAATCCAAAGTCATTTCTATAAATCATTCCTAAATTATTTCTGCCCTACCCTTATGCATGAAGTCCAGTATTTTGAACCTTGTTAAACCTCATGAGAAACTTGTAATTGATGCAAATCTTCAAAGGACTTATGCATATTGTATTTCCTAGGTCAATGGTGTTGTAAGAAGTTGTTAATGAGGACATTCACAAGGATTATAACCAAGCTTATCATATTTTAACACCATTTGAACGTAATTACCTAAATTTAGTGATCTCCCTTGCTGTATATCTATTTCCTAAATTGTTTTGAGGTCTCTGGGAATACCCTCCCGAGCTTAGAAATGCTCAAAGAGTAGAAGGCTATGTTTAGCCTTGTTTTTTGGCCTTTCTTGTCCTCAGTCCGATGTTAGTTTTCCTTAGGATTGAGGGTTGCAAAAAAAAACACCAACATATGGCGACTCTACTGGGACTTTTAGTTATTAATGTCAAGATTAGTCCAGTGGTCTGTCATGGGTATTTAGAGTTAGTATATGCAAAATATTTTATCATTCCCTTTAGAGGGTGGTGACTTTGCTTACTTTTGAATCAGTTGATCAAAGGGGAAAATTGGTTGTGTATGTGAGGAAGATTATATGTGGCGTTGTTGTTGGAAAAGACCCAGAATGAAAGAAAGCGTTTAAGGAGCTTCCTGCTTCTTAAAATTCAATCCTCTATTAAGAGAGGTTGTGACTCTATTTCAAGAACCCAATAAAGGATATAAAGAAGTTCTAGATTTGGATAATTTTTGGTCAAGAAAAAGGATTAGTAGTTGCTACAGTTGTTCTAGGTATTTCTATTCTAGTTTTCAAAAAGAAGCTTATGTGAAAACCATGGTGTATGAGTTTTAATGAAGTCCCTTAACAAGTGTTGAATCACTAGTAAAGAGGGGAATATTAGTATTGATTTTACATACTTCTATGTTGTTATTTTCAGTTATGATATTCTGTGAGAAGTATGTAGTATTGTAATAATCTCATTTGAAAAGATCTTAAGCCTGACATTGAGTTGTTCTATGTATTATTCTTGCTTGAGATCTTATTGCAAGAGAAAAGAGCTAGAAGATGTGTAACTGTTGTGTTTGTGTGAAATATTTATAAAGTGATAAACAAGTTGTATCATCCGTACGATTATCCTTGTTTGGTTCCAAACACAATGAATAGTTAGAAATTTCAACCATGTCCACAGAGGGAAGTGTTTATCCTAGACAGATATAAACCATTGAACTTCAGTAATATCCAAAGCTACCCAAATCATTTTCCCCTTGAGCTTAGAGATCATGTGCCTATGTTCCATGGAGAGGAGTACGAATCAGCTTGTAGGCATGTACAACTATTTTGTGAGTTTATTGAAGATTTTTATATTGTGCAGAAGATAGCATTATGAAATTCTTTGTAAGGTCTTTGAAAGACAATGCAAGAGAATGGTATAGTGACTTACCTATGCAAAGTATATCTTCATGGGAAAATTTCAAAAGGTTGTTCCTGAGTCAGTTTGATGACACTAATGAAAATTATACACAAATTTTTACGCCTCAGTCTATTCCAGCAAGCAATGAAATGGCATATGCAAATGTGCAGTATACATCAAAGATTGAGAGAAATCTTAAAGGTGCCAATACCCATGTTGTCCCAGCTTACCCACCTCAATACTTGCACACCACAATCAACCCCAAATTCATTATTAGCAAATTGCACACATTATTGATCCTGTTGTCCATATTTAGGAAATGTTTACCAGAAAGAAAGTGGAAGGTAAAACAAGTTATTCCTTGTTGACAAGTATTCTAGATGCTTATGCAAACATACCTGATAGCTTCAGACCTCATGAGTCTATTTTGATTGACTTGTTTTTGAATGCAAAGGAATTACGTCCAAATTTTTGGTCTAAAAATGAGAAGCCCATTTGCCTAAGTCAAGTAGTTGAGTTGATTGACTTTGTTGAAGAGACTAGGTATGAACATGCATTTAGGGTGAGATCTCATGATATGGATACCAATGGTACTATCGATGAATATAGGTCAAATGATGGTAACACTATATCAACAAATAAAATGTATAAGAATGAGAGGCATGTTACAACTGAGGTAGTGTCTCATACACAAGTGGATAATGCTTGTGGTTAGTCAAATGATATGGTAGGTGCACCTAAAAATGGTATACATAATAATTTGAGTGTATTTCATGATCAAATAATGGAGGTGCAACCATTTATGCATTGTCATAGCATTGATAATAATGAATTAGAAGCTGAAACAAGTGTTCACTGCAACAATGAAGAGGGTAAAGATTGTAATAAGTCCATAGAGGATGGGCACGTGCAAATTCAAAATAGTTATTATGATAGTCTAAATGTTAATAAGGATGAAAATATAGAAGACCTCCCTTCCATATTAGATCATGACTACATTTTTGGCAAGGTTGTTGCAGTTTCAATCCCATGTGATATGAGCAGTGTATGTTATGATGAATCCATTGAATATCCAAAATTTAATGGTAAAAATGACAACCCTGTGTGATGCTTGCAGCTCTTGTGGAGATCAAGAGGAAGAAGCAATGGAAGATGTGAAAGAAGAATCATGTTCACTCAGTAATGAGAAAATTTCATATTTGTTGACCATGGAATATTAGAGGTATGTACATAAAAATGGTCCCGAGCCTCTGTACCCTACTCACATAAACTTTGACAATGATGATGTTCCTTTGGGTACAAAGTATGACACATGTCCATTTGTTTTCCTATCCACAAATGAACAAACTAATTTGTAGGATAACAATTCTTATGAAGGTAAGAAAACATTTGACTTTAACAATGATGGATATGCTGAAAGTGTAAATGCTAATGCGAACCCAAAAATTCATTTTAGTGACAAGGATAGCTGATGATTATGAAATTCATTGTAGTAGTGGTCAAATTTAAGATATTTTAAATGCAGATTCTTATGAGTGTCTATTTTCTGATCTAGATGAGCCTAATCACGAGTTTCCTCATATGGACATGGATGTTAGTTTTAAGGTTGAATCTAATTATATTTTTGAACCAGAATTGCTTACTTTTGAGCATACATGGGGTGTTGAAGGTACTGATATATTTTGCTTAGATGATAATGAAGCAAACAAACATGACAATGAGATGGATAAGGTAAAATGTCACAATGATTATGGATTTTAGTTAGTGTCTGAATGCAATTTTTAGATTGATAGAGTTAATGTTGATAGTGGCAGGCTTAGTGATATGATTAAGCATGTCAGTGACAGGGTTAGTTTGTGGGCAATTTATGATAGTGTTTTTAGACTTGGTCTAGTGCAGACAGTGGAGAACCAAGTATTTGACAGAGGCAAACATTGGTTCTTTTTTTCATTTGGTGTCCTGGGGACATCAAATAAGATTTAAAAAATTGAATAAAGGAGCAGTTACAGAGCCACCCAATGGAGTAGGCCCTTGGTTTGCTTCTCAAGAGTTTTCCATGATCTCGCTTTGTTCAGGTTGAATATACATCCCCAACTAGAGCCACTGATGGAACCCTCAAATTTTGCAAACTTTGAGTGCATGTCCTTTCAATGTGTCAATAAAGGCTAGGTTGACAAACTGCTCAATCTACCCCGGAGCCCATCTTCGCCGATTAAAATTTTGCAACTCAGGGGTCATCTTGTAAATCCGTGTGGTACAATGTTTTTTGGTACATATGGTAATTATAGGGTTTTCATCATCTTCTTAGGGTGTACATTTGCTACACTCTCCATTATCACTATGTTAGTCTGTATTTTCAAGGAGATAGAGTAATAATGTTTTGCTTAAATATTTTCTTAACTATATAAGTGAACATGCTTTCATGGACAAATATTTGGGATGTTTTAGTGCATTGTGGATAGCTAAGAATGGATGTCGTGTTGAGTGGAGGAGGGAAATTGAGGGTTCAATGTTTATGTAAGGCAAAAACCTATCTAATTGAATTCATTTGAATGCATGCTATCCTTTTCATTATGGATTTGTATCCAAGTGTGACTCTTTTGCCCATGGGATTAGGCACTAGTCTAGGGCAGTCAAGTATAACCCTACCCCATTACGAAAATGATAAATCCAAAGTCATTTTTATAAATTATTCCTAAATTATTTCTGCCCTACCCTTATGCATGAAGTCTAGTATTTTGAACCTTGTTAAACATCATAAGAAACTTGTAATTGATGCAAATCTTCAGAGGACTTATGCATATTGTATTTCCTAGGTCAATGGTGTTGTAAGAAGCTGTCAATGAGTACATTCACAAGGATTATAACCAAGCTTATCATATGTTAACACCATTTGAACCTAATTGCCTAAATTTAGAGATCTCCCTTGCTGTATATCTATTTCTTAAATTGTTTTGAGGTCTCTGGGAACACCCTCATGAGCTTGGCAATGCTCAAAGAGTAGAAGGCTATGTTTAGCCTTGTTCGTTGGCCTTTCTTATCCTCAGTCTGATGCTAGTTTTCCTTAGGATTGAGGATTGCAAGAAAAAACACCAACAACCGTTAGTGGTAAAACTTATTTATTGTCCACAGTAATTATGGAGTTACTGCACTAGTAAGTTCTAGAGTTACCGACGGTAGATACGGGATGTCATTTACTATGGTAACTGGTAATTGGTCAAGGTGGGGCACCCATGTGGAGAATCTACTATTTTTTAGCTTTTATGACACACATCATAATGTTTGGTGGGTGCAGGAAAAGAATCTATGACAACTTCAAGTTGTCATAAGATTCTATGACACTATAACACATATGACAGATATTAATGTGTTGTAAGTTACTATGTTTAGCCCTAGGTGCCTATCTTGGGAAGATTCTCTTTTTAGTGGTATCTATGATGGTTATGATGCGTCATAAGATGTTGTAAGTGGCTATTTTTGGCCCTAGGTACCCAAGTTTGCATGGGCCTCTTTTGCCAAGTGTAGGATGCATGTATGACGACATTTATTACTACATGGGTGGAGGTTCCAAGGTAGACACTTATCTTGAGGATTTACATATTCTATATAAACCATGGCATAGTAGATGAGTTGCATAATAGTTTACAGATACCCAGGTTCTGCCAGAGTGAAGTTTGAAGGAGAGAGGAAGTGAATGTATTTGTAATCTCCTTTTGTGAAGATAATACAACTCGGCCTCTTTTCTTGATGGAGTTTTTTACCTGCAAGGGTTTTCTCCACGTTAAACATTTGTGTTATGTGCTTCATTATGCTTTTGGTATATTTCTGTATCGTGGTTTATTTTTTGTGTTGTAATCTCCATCTCTAATACTCTATTAAAGATCATTAAATACACATTTGAATCAGATTTCCATTGAGTATTTGTGCTTTCATTTCTAACATTTGGTATTAGAGCCTAGCCAAATTTGACTCTTGGGTGGTAGTGTGGAAGCTATAGCTATAGTGGGAGATTTGGTTGTGTTTGTTTTGTAGATCTTGAGTTGATATTATGGCTGCATCCACCATTGCATCAACCTCTCGTTTGGACATTAAGAAGTTTGATGGAACAAGGTATGAGTTGTGGAAGCTAAAAATGGAGGATTTGTTGGAAGAAAGAAACCGGTGGTTGGCTATTCAAAAAGAGAAGAAACTCGATGATGTCTCTCCGAATGAATGGGCAAGGTTGGATAAAAAGGCATGGGGAACCATTTGTTTGTGTCTTTCAGATTCTGTCCTGTTGAATGTTGCAAAGGAAGAGACCACACATAAATTGTGGAAATGGTTGGGTGAGATCTACCAAGCCAAGAGTATGGTAAAAAATTATTTTCCATGAAAATGAGAGAGGGTGATTTGGTTGCAGAGCATTTAAATTCATTTAATTTGTTGTTGAGTCAGCTTGCAATAGTATATGTTGAGGTTAATGAGAAAAATAAATGTATCTTACTACTTTATTCTTTACCTGAGTCTTGGGAGAATGTTATCCTAGCTATCACTTCTAACCTCACAGATCCCAAGTTGGATGCCCTTGTTACAGTTTTACTGTCACAAGGGAAAAAGAGTTTGGATAGTTTAGGGGATGCTCTCAGTGTCAGGGGAGGGTTTAAGGAAAGAGGACCAAAAGGAGATTAGAAAGGGGCTAAGGACAAGTCCAAGGGGCATTCTAAGACTTCTGGGAAGAAGAATAGAGTTAAGTGTTGGAACTACGGTAAAATGAGACATGTGAAGAAGGAGTGTAGAAACCCAAAGAAACAATGGGAGAGTGCTTTGGATCAGTCCTCAAATGCAGGTGAAGATGTTTTACTTTTTGCATGTAATGTTGTTTCTAATGATCACTAGTAGGTTGACTCAGGATGCTCGTTTCATATGACCTCACATAAGGAATGGTTTTCCACATACGAAGAATATGATGGAGGTAATGTGTACCTTGGGGACAACTCTTTATATCTGATAGTTGGGAAAGGCAAGGTACTGTTGTGTTTTAGTGATGGGAGGATTAAAACCCTCCCTAGTGTTTATCATGTTCCTGGATTAGCTAGAAATTTGATTTCTGTTTCAAAGCTGAATGATTTGGGAATGCATGTGACTTTTGACAAGCATGGTTGCATATTGGTGAGAGGAAATTTGGTGGTAGCGAAGGGGAAGAGATTGGGAAACCTGTTCAAGCTTGAAGCCACTACAGTTTGTAATGCTTCCTATGTATCTAAGGCCAGTACTGAAAATACATGTATGTTGTGGCACCATAGATTGGGTCACAAGTAATAATGTTTTGAAAACTATTAAGAATAAAGATTTGTTGGATAGTTTCTCTTATTCTGATGAGCACTTTGATTTCTGTGAGCATTGTGTGTTTGGTAAACAAAATAGAAAATCATTTCCTTTAGGAAGCAATAGAGCAAAAGAGAAGTTAGAAATTATTCATACGGATGTGTTTGGATCTGTGGATAATGAATCTATCAGAAAATATCATTATTTTGTTACTTTCATTGATGATGTATGTAGATTTACTTGGATTTATTTTATGAAACGCAAATATAAAGTTTTCACTAAGTTTAAGGATTTCAAAGTCTTAGTAGAGAACCAATCAGGATTGAAGATAAATATATTAAGATCTGACAATGGAGGGGAATATTGCTCTAAGGAATTTGATGAGTTTTGTAAGCATGCAAGTATTATCTGACAAAAGTCAACTTCATATATGCCACAACAGAATGGTGTTGTAGAAAGGATGAACCAAATAATCATGGAAAGGGACAAAAGTATGCTGAGTGATGCACAATTGGATAAATATTTTTGGGCAGAGGTTGTGTGTACTACTTTCTACTTGATTAACAGATCTCCTTGTAAGGCTCTTGATTCGACACCTTATGAAGTGTGGACATGTAAGAAACCTTTTATTTCACATTTAATGGTGTTTGGCTGTGAGGCTTTTGTTCACGTGCCTAAGGAAAAGCGATCTAAGTTGGATCCAAAAGATGAAAAGTGTACATTCATATGATATGGTGATAATGTCAAAGGTATAAGCTTTGGAATCCACTAACCCATAAGATTATCTATTCTAGAGATGTTATTTTTCAGGGAACTTAGAGCTATTTCTGAACCTGAGCAGCTAAAAGAAAAATAAGAAAAGGTAAAGAGAATGTGAACTTTGAGTTAGAGCAGCAAGATGCACCTCAGGAAGAACAGAATGATGGATTGGGGGGTGAAGAAGAAGAAGGAGATTCAAGTAGTTCTAATGAAGATGGATCTGTTGTTATAGAAGAAGTTGGTATAGATGATCATGCAGAAGAACAAGTTGAGACTCTTACTCCACCCTTGAGGAGATACACAAGACAATAGAATCTAATTGACAGGTATAGCCCACTAGATTTCTGTTGTGTATTTACTTTATTAAGTACTGACGATGAGCCTAGATCCTATAGGGAAGCTATTCTTTTAGATGATAGTGAGTCTTGGTAGTTAGCTATGCAGGAGGAGATGATGGCTTTAGACACTTGTAACACCTGGGATCTTGTTCGTTTGCCCAAAGGAAGAAAGGCCATAGGTTGTAAGTGGGTCTTCAAGAAGAAGTTTGGAGTAGATGGGTCATTGGAGAAGTACAAGGCTAAACTGGTAGCCAAGGGCTACTCCCAGAGAGAGGGAGTTGATTTTGGTGAGATTTTCTCTCTTGTTGCTAAATTAACTTCTATTAGATTTATTTTATCCATTGTTACAACTTATGATTGGGAGATTGAGCAAATGGATGTTAAGACTGTGTTCTTGCATGAAGATCTTGAGGAAGAAATTTATATGCAACAACCTACAGGTTTTGAGGTAAAAGGAAAATAACATTGGGTTTGTAGGTTGAAGAGGTCTCTTTATGGTTTGAAACAGTCCCCCAGAATGTGGTATCAAAAGTTTGATTAATTTATGTTGAAATTAGGTTTTGTTAGAAGCAAGGAGGATCACTATGTTTACATTCATTGTATTGATGATTCTACACTGGTTATTGCTTTGTACGTTGTATGACATGTTATTTTTCAGCAATACTAAGAGTATGATTAGTGAGCTAAAAGCTCAAATTTCAGGTGCATTTGAGACGAAGGATCTTGGAGCTGCCAGGTATATTCAAGGTATGGAGATTAGGAGGGACAGAGGTAACAAAAAGCTTTGGTTGTCACAAAGTAAGTATGTGAATACCATTTTGCAGAGATTTAGTATGCAAGACTGTAACCTAGTTAGAGTTCCTTTACCCATTGGTACTAAGCTTTCATTAGATATGTGCCCAAATAATGAGGATGATTTTGAGGATATATCTAATGTGTCATATGCTAGTGTTGTAGGGAGTTTGATGTATGCAATGGTTTGCACTAGGCTAGATATTGCCCAAGCAATGGGAGTTTTGAGCAGATTTATGTCTAATCCTGGTAGACAACATTGAAATTATGCAAAGAGGGTGCTTAAATATTTTGCAGGTACTCCTGATCATTGTTTAGTTTATTCTGGTACTAATAGTGCTGATAAATCTTTAGACATACAGGGATTTGTTGATTCAAATTGGGCAGGTGACTTGGATAGCCGAAGGTCCACTAGTGGCTATGTGTTTACTTTGTTTGGAGGAACAGTGAGTTGGATGAGTAAGAGGTAGTCCACAATTACTTTGTCCACCATAGAAGCATATTATATGGTTGCTACCCATGTCTCTAAGGAGGCAGTTTGTACATGTTGTTATATGGAGCCTAATCAGACTTGGAGGTTAAATTTTTCCCACTTTTATCGATGTGGTTTCCCCCCAAAATTTTTAAACGCCTGGAAGTGCAGGGGGGCAGAGCCCCACCTACGGGGCTCGGGGGTAGAGCCCACGGTGGGGGTTTGAGGGCAACGCCCCCAGCGGGGGCTGCTGGGGGTAGTGCCCCTGAAGCAAAAATTGCCTATTATTTTATAAAGGCATTGGGAATTATTTTTCTATTGGTCGACATAAAAAAACCCTATTTTTGTAACCGACATAAGGCTTGATAAAAGTGTCTAAGGGTTAGGGTTTATGTTGATTGTATTGTAGCATTTACAATGGTATTGAGTTGCAAGGATTACTGGTTGTAATCAGTTTGATTTACTGGATAATAATATTGGACTCTCTGTTGGTGGATGTAGCCCGAGTTTGGGTGAACCACATTAAAACTTGTCTCTCACTATTATTATTTCTGTGTATTTTCATTCCTCCATTTAATCTTTTTGCATTTAATTGATATCATCTGCCAGCTAACCCTAACAAGTGGTATTAGAGCAGGTTGTGTTTGATTATCGTCTGTAGGAAGGTCTCACGGTTGAGTGGGAGCAATGGCGGATGAGGGTAAATTGAAGGTAGATAAATTCAATGGGCAGAACTATCAGTTATGGAAGATGCAAATGGAGGATTATCTCTATCAGAAGGATTTGAAACATTTAAGAAATGGAGAAGCTTGGTTGAGAATGAGATGGGTAAAAGATTTAAATGTCTCAGATCTGATAATGGTGTTGAGTATTGCAGCAAATAATTTGAGGATTATTGTTCCTTTAATAGAATCCGTAGGCAAAAAATGGTTCTAGGGACTCCACAGGAAAATGGAGTGGCTGAACGCATGAATAGGACAATAATGGAGCGTGCAAGGACCATGAGATTGCATGTTGGGCTGCTTTTAAACATGTGGGTAGAGGTTGTTAATACCACTGTATATTTATTAATAAAGGTCCTTCAGTTCCTTTGGGCTGTGGTATTCTAGAGGAAGCATGGACAGGTAAGAAGGCGAGTTATTCTTTTCTCAAAACTTTCAGATGTGAAGAATTTGCACATGTAGATTTTGAAAACAGAACTAAGCTGGATGCAAAATAAAAAAAGTGTACCTTCATTAGATATGGCATTGATGAATTTGGTTATAGGCTTTGGGATTTTGAAAATCAGAAAATTGTGAGAAGCAGGGATGTTGTATTCAATGAGAAGGTGTTGTACAAAGATCAGTTGCAACATCATGAGAAGAAATAAAAGGATTATGTGGTGCTGGATGATACTCCAGATAATGATGTTCCAGTGGTTCCTCATGCTCTGCAACAACAACAAGAAATACCACAAACTCCAGTGAATGTTAGACAGTCAACAAGGCTAAGTAGACCTTCTGAAAGGTTTTCTCCCTCTTTGTATTCTATTTTGTTAATAGATGCTGGTGAACCGGAAGGGTATGATGAAGCTATGCAAGTGGATACAAAGGTTCAGTGGGAGCTTGCAATGAAAGAAGAAATGGACTCCTTGCTGAAAAACCAGACTTTGAAATTATGTAAGTTGCCTGCAGGTAAAAAGGGTTTACCAAACAAATGGGTTTATAGGTTGAAAGAGGAAGATGGAGGTAAGAAAAGATTTAAAGCTAGGTTAGTTGTAAAAGGATTTGCACAGAAAAAGGGCATTGATTTTTGATGAGATTTTTTCTCCAGTTGTTAAGATGACTTCTATTCGTACTATTTTAAGTATTGTGGCTGTTAAAGATTTGCATTTGGAACAACTAGATGTGAAATCTGCCTTTCTCCATGGTGATTTGGAGGAGGAGATCTATATGGAACAACCACAGGGATTTGAGGTCAAAGGTAAGGAGAAACTGATGTGCAGATTGAAGAAGAGTTTATATGGCTTGAAACAAGCACCTTGACAATGGTATTTGAAATTTGATAGTTTTATGGTTGAGCAAGGCTATAGTTGGTGTAATTCTGACAATTGTGTTTATTTTAAGAGGTTGGATAATGACAACTACATTATTTTATGTTTATATGTTGATGACATGATTGTAGCAGGGTCTAACATGGATCACATAAGAGAGTTAAAACAACAGTTAGCACAATCATTTTCTATGAAGGATTTGGGGGCAGCAAAACAAATCCTTGGTATGAAAATTTGCAGAGATAGGAAGAACATAAAATTGACTCTATCTTAGGCTGATTATGTTGAAAAGGTGTTGCAGAGATTCCATATGGAGAATGCAAAAGCTGTCAGCACACCTTTGCCTAGTCATTTAAAATTGACTAAGGAGATGTGTCCTAAGACACAAGAGGAGGAAGATAAAATGTCCAAGGTACCATATGCTTCAGCTGTAGGAAGTTTAATGTATGCCTGCATGGTATGCACGAGACCGGATATTGCATATGTTGTAGGAGTCGTAAGCAGGTATATGAGTAATCCTAGATTGGAGCATTGGAATTCGGTAAAATGGATTCTCAGATATTGGAGAGGTACATCCAATAAACACTTATGTTTTGGGAGCTCTAATACTGATTTAGCAGGTTATGTAGACTTAGATTTGGCAGGGGATATTAATACCAGACAGAGTACTATAGGTTATGTCTTTACTGTAGGTGGGACAATGATGAGTTGGATCTCTATGTTGTAAAAAGGTGATTGCTTTATCCACCATAGAGGTAGAGTATGTAGCTACAATAGAGGCAAGCAAGGAGATGATATGGCTGTAATCTTTCATGGAAGAATTGGGAAAATAATAGGCTAATAGTTATTTTTTTACGGACAGTCAGAGTGCCATACATCTTGCAAAGAATTCTGCCTTGCATTCAAAGACCAAACACATACAACTAAGGTATCACTTCATCAGGTCAGTGTTGGATGATGGAAAGTTAAGGCTGGAAAAGATACATATATATGACAATCCAACAGATATGTTTATGAAGGCGGTGACAAGGGAGAAGCTGAGCTCCTCTTCAACTTTGGTTGGTCTTCAAGACAGAACATAATAAAATTAGAACAACAGGGTCTAGAGTGTTTACTTCCAGTGGGAGCTATAGGTTTAGCAGTGTTATGATCAGTCTCCAAGTGGGAGATGATATGGTGTGGAGTCTGACCAGTCTCCATGTGGAAGATTGTTATTATATGGAGCCTAATCAGACTTGGAGGTTAAAATTTCCCCACTTTTATTGATGTAGTTTCCCCCCAAATTATTTAACGGGGGAGTGCAGGGGGGCAGAGCCCCTCCTGTGGGGCCTGGGGGCGGAGCCCTCGGTGGGGGTCTGGGGGCAACGCCCCTAGGGGGGTTGCCCCCCAAAAAATTGCCTATTATTTTATAAAGGCGTCGAGAGTTATTTTTCTATTGGCCGACATAAAAAAACCCTATTTTTGTAACCGACATAAGGCTTGATAAAAGCGGCTAAGGGTTAGTGTTTCTATTGATTCTATTGTAGCATTTGCAGCGGTATTGAGTTGCAAGGATTGCTAGTTGTAATCAGTTTGATTTACTGGATAATAATATTAGACTCTTTGTTGGTGGATGTAGCCCGAGTTTGGGTGAACCATGTTAAAACTTGTCTCTCACGATTATTATTTCTGTGTATTTTCATGCCTCTGTTTAATCTTTATTTGCATTTAATTGATATCATTTGCCGGCTAACCCTAATAGTACAGGTATTGGTTTTGATTACAGGATCATTCAGATTGGTTGTGATAGCCATAGTGCTATCTATTTGGCCAAGAATCCTATGTATCATGCTCAGACTAAGCATGTTGATATTCAGTATCACTTTGTTTGAGTTGGTTGCAAATGGATAGATTGAGTTGAAGAAGATAGACACTCAAGAGAATGTTGTAGATTCATTGACTAAGCCTGTGAGCACAGAGAAGTTCATGTGGTGTAGAGAGGCCATGGGCCTTGTTTCTAGTGTTTGATTATTTCTCATACTAATTTCTTATGGGTTGATTTACAATGTATAATGTCAAGTGGGAGAATGTTGGGATAAGGCGCCATTAACTTTGTAAATTCCATTATTGTATTATTCCATTTATTATTTGTAATTACCCATATGGGATATACTAGTTTCACTGGTAGTGGTAAAAATTATTTACTGTCCACGATAATTATGGAGTTACTATAACGGTAAGTTCTAGAGTTACCGGCAGTAGTTACGGGATGTCATTTACTATGGTAAATGGTAATTAGTCAAGGTGGGGCACCCATATGGAGAATCTACTATTTTTTAGCTTTTATGACGCATGTCATAATGTCTGGTGGGTGCATGAAAAGAATCTATGACAACTACATGACACTATGACGCATATGACAGATATTAATGTGTTGTAAGTTGCTATGTTTAGCCCCAGACGCCTATCTTGGGAAGATTCTATTTTTCATGGTATCTATGATGGTTATGACGTGTCATAAGATGTAAGTGGCTATTTTTGGCCCTAGGTGCCCAAGTTTGCATTAGAATCTTTTGCCAAGTGTAGGATGCATGTATGACGACATTTATTGCTACATGGGTGGAGGTTCCAAGGTGGACACCTATCTTGAGGATTTGCAAATTCTATATAAACCATATAGTAGATGAGTTGTATAACAATTTACAGGTACCCAAGTTCTGCTGGAGTGAAGTTTGAAGGACAGAGAAAGTGAATGTATTTGTAATATCCTTTTGTGAAAATAATACAACTTGGCTTCTTTTCTTGGTGGAGTTTTTTACCCGCAAGGGTTTTCTCCACGTTAAACGCTTGTGTTATGTGCTTCATTATGCTTCTGGTATATTTCTGTATTATGGGTTTATTTTCTGTGTTGCAATCTCCATCTCTAATACTTTGTTAATGATCGTTAAATACACATTTGAATCAGATTTCCATTCAGTAGTTGTGCTTTCATTTCTAACAAAAATCATCAATTAACAAACCAACTACAATCATGACACATGGCCTATAATCTTTTTGCCCATCTTTCAATTTTTATCCTCACCATCTAATCGATTCCTGCCTTAACAGATATATTGTTCCTACAATAGGCATAATCTATCATCTTATCAAATCAACACTTATCTTGGTAAGAGATACAATGGCTGTTTGTTTGGTTTGTTGGTCTTTTAATTATTGATTTAATCTTTTGACTCATTTTAGGATCACTCCAAATCTACCTTGATCTCATTATATCATGGCATGTGGTGAAAAATACCTGGGATGGGGCATGGTCATTGTTTTGTATGCTGTGCTTGTGGGTTGGTGTTATTACTCAAAGTCTAGTATTCATATCTTGAAGATGCAGGGTCGGCTCTAGCATATTGTTCCTCTTTTGCATCTAAGGTTAATCATACCTTTTATGTACTAAGGACTTATGCTAAGAGTCCCCTTCCCTCATCTAGACATGATTATACTACCTTAGGCATGCATGGGATCATCCTATTGTTTGTGGGTCTAGTCCATGCAAAGATGGATATATATCATCACCTTGGTCCTTTATACCTTGGTGAAAATATCCTCTTTTGCTATAATAAATCTGGGAATGCTCTCAAAAATATCAACACAATAACTTATCCCAACCCATCTACCCATCATTTCCCAATCATCAAAATCACCATCTAGGCTTTGCATTTAATGATGAACATGACCTAACCAATTCAATCCCACCTCACAATCACCCTAACCAAACCTAACTAACTCCACTCCACAATCTATTTCCCCCACCCCAACAAAACCCCTCTAACAATGTGGCATCCAGTGACCTAGTTCCCAACCTATCCTAACCATCCCTAAACCTATCCGGGTAACTTCCCAAGCCTATGCTAACTATCTCTCTAGGATCCAAGCACCACAATGTATCATGACAAATATCCATACCAACATTTGCATTACATTACATCATCACCATACCATTATATTAATCATATCATTGCATTTCATTATCCATTTGCATAATATATGTTTATTAATTTGAGCATATATTTTCCATTTTCATTATCCATTTGCATAATATATATTTATTAATCTGATATATTTTCCATTTTCATTATCCAGTTGAATAATATATGTTTACTAATCTGAGCATATATTTTCCATTTTCATTATCCATTTTCATAATATATGTTTATTAATATGAGCATATATTTATCCATTTGCATAAATAATCCAACCATATACATCTAAGCATACATCTATCCATCAAAACATGTATAAATCATCACATACATAATCACATCCATCAATAAACATATAATCCATAGCAATGCATCATCATCACATCCATAAAACCATAAAAATAGCCACGTACATCATAATACCCATACATCCATACATACATAATCCATCCATAATCATATACATCAATGCATCCATAACCGCAACCATAATAATACGTCATAATCATCATCACAACATCCATACATCCATCATACATAATGCCTAATCATAAACCATAACCATAAATACATAAACATCATATTATCACCGCCAAAAACCATCATATACATCTCGAATAATGTTGTGATACAAAAATATATGCATATCCTGAGGGCTCAAAATACATCAAAATACATCAAATACCTGAAGGCATACAAAGGCATATCACGAACCAGGAGTAGATGAACCCCTAGCAGAGTCAGTAGGAGAACTTGGAGATCTATGTGGTCAAGGCAGGGGTGGCACCATAGGCTGTTGCTGCTAAGATGGTGGCTGCTACTGAGGTGGATGCTGCACAAACTGTTGAGATCGTCTAGATCTCTATGAACCTGATATCCCAGATTGGTTGTGCTGGTTGTAGCTAGGCACTCTCTGCCCCTCAGAAACTACCGTATAGTAGGATCCATAATAGTACTCTGCTCTAGCCTGCTGGTCTGATAGTTGTTGCTGTTGCATTTGTAATAGCTATTGCTATACTGTTGAATATTCACTCCACATCTGCACCATGTTGGTGCTAGTTATGACACCCTGCATTTGTGTGACCTACTGATGTAGTTGTGTCACCTGCTCCTCATCCTATGTGGCTCTAGCCTCAACCCTCTACAAGAAGACCTCTGTACCCTACCGATGTACCCTTTTAGCATCTCTCTCAGTTGCCACCTGCGCTAGCTGTGCTTGCATCTAGCTTTGGAGGTGGCCTATATGTGCCTGCAGAATCTGAATCTATAGATCTCCATCCCTGCCACTCAACCCATCCAAAAGGGCCTATACACCCTATAAAGTCTGTAGTTGCGCTAGATTGCTGTCTTGCTCTGCTATCATCATGGCTAGATGTTGTTGTCACCTCACAACCTAGTCCTCTAGAATACTCACCTGGTCACACAACATTGTCACATCCTCCTCCTCGTCTCCTCGTGCTGTACCCACTGATGTCCAGAACACGTAGTAGGTTCAGGACCTACACTTGATGGTCCTACTCCTGATGGTCCTACACTTGATGTCCCGGCACTTGAAGTGCCTACTTATACTAGTGCCTGTCCTACAGGTGCATGAGCAACCATCACCTAACCCTTCTGACCCTGTCCCCTAGGTACCTGAACCTGAGGAATATGTCTTGCTGGTACCTGGGGCCCCACTTGTGCATGATGCTAAGGAACCTATCCCACCTGTGCCTAATGTTGAGGAACCTGCCCCACCTGCACCTGAACTTGAGGGGTGTTGAGTTGATGATGCAAATACATCATAATGAAAGTTAGATCATTCATGGTGATCTTAGTTCAAGTTGACTGGTCTTCATATGATAGGATGTGGATCATGCTTTCAGGAGTTCACAAGAGTTCACTTTGTGAACATGGTTGATAAAGTTGCTTCATGTCTGTTTAAGATGAAGTTCATATCTTGATGATCATGCTTCATATGTGAAGGTTTGATTTCTCATCTTAAGGAGTTTTTTCATGATGCTTATGTTCTCATCTCAAGATTTCACACAATATGATGTCCTTATATTAGGATTTGCATTACTTTATGTCAAAATGTTTATTGAGGGTTTGAGTTGATGCCTAAGGATGCTTCATAGCTTATGATATGGTCTTAAGAGATCTCAGTTTATTGATGGAGTTGAAGGAGTTTGTTGCTCATTAGGATCAGTGTAGTCAGATATACAAATGTGAATCAAGAGGTTAGATATGTTTTCTATTTTCATCTTCTCATCATCAGAGGTTGATGGAACATTAGGAGTTGTTTATGTTATTGATTTGAAAAAAAATTGCTTCTTGTCAGGAAGAACACAAGGTGTTGATCATTTTTCTTTGTGATGTTGTTGACATTCTTCATGATTTACTTAATGGGGTCCATGTACCAGGAGGTTGAACATAAGTTTTGTGCCCTTCATGTGGTTCTATCTCTTCGTCAAGTGTTGTTAGGTTTGCTCTGGTTGGAATTCAAAATACTCAGTTGTATTCACTGTGATTGGTCTACTCATCATGTTTACCTTTCACGACAAATGTCATAACTTGGGATCTCAGGATGTTTGAATTTATATGAAGACATGTTGACATAATGAAAGTCTTTAAGGATGATTGATGCACTAGCAAGGTATATAATTTTATGTTCTATCTTTGGTGAAGATATAGCAGAGGTTCAGTGGCAAAGATTAAGATATTCTTGGCAGATGTGTTTAAAGATCAATGACTAATGTTATAAGTCAGGAACTGGTTTAAATGTGCCATAAATAAACATCTAATGAAAATCCTTATATAGACTGTCATATGACCTCTGCACTTTTTGTTTTAAAATAACGTTGACCTGCCATTGCAGGTCAATGTCACTTAACTGACATTTTGAAGGGTTTAAGTGTCGTGGGGTAGCCGGCCCCTTCACTCTCCTCCACCGCTTGCATCGGTTTCCTCTTTATGCATTGGGCGCCAATATCATAATTGATGGTCGCATTTGAAAGTGAGGTGGGCATGTTTTGAACAATCAATTGTCTATTTTCAAACTTTGATCTCCACTCCTTGACAAAGCACTTTGACGTGCTTGTGGCTGTCATCTACAGATAAGATGCTTTAGAAGAGGCTATTTTTAGTATGTTTTAAAGGTGGAGATTTTTTGAGTATTTCAAGGAATTGTTTTAGGAGAATTATTCCTATTCTCTAAGTCTTCCTCGTGGAAATTGAAGAGACAAATGTGGATCTTTTTATATATATTTCCTTTTGAGAAAAGATTTAGCTTTAATGCTTTTTTATTTTTTCCTATTCTTATAGAGATGGAAAGGAAGTCCGAATAGAAGAGGGGTTTTATTTTTTTAAGGGCAGGTGCATTGTGATGAATTGGATGAAGAAATTTGTAGAGAAGATAAAAAGGTTGAAGGAATATAAAGAGATCTTTTTTATGTAGAGAGAGTTCAATAATATATTATTGAAGTTTCTTTTTGTAGGAAATATGAAGGGTTATTGAAGATTATTTTTTATAAGAGATCAAATTGGAGAAATTGTTTTTATTTGTAGACAAAGGATATTATTATTCTTGAAGACTATTTTTTTTGTAGATTAAGAAAGATGATTTTTGAAAAGAAAAATATGAAGAAGGTTTTTTTAAGAGAATATGAATAGGTGAACATATGAATGAAGAATGGATTTGAAGATCAAAGATATGGAAGAAATTTTTTATTAAGAAGATGAAAGGGTTTTTATTTTATGAGAAGAGGAAAATGAATCTGAGGAATGAAGAATATGAATGGTTATGCAAAGCAGAGGAATTTAACCTTATTCTTTGTAGGTTCCTAATAGATGAAATATATATACAGAGAAAAGCAATGTTTAGATGATTGATGCAGAGATGAGAAGAATGTGAAAGTATATTTTATTTGCAGGTGCATCTGAGATGAAGATATTATTTTGAGTGTGAAAGAAAATGCAAGTGCTTTATGAATTAGATTTGAAGGATTGAGATATGAAGGATTGAAGATATATTTTTGGTGTGTTTTTGAAGAAGAAAATGCAGTGTATGTAATGGTGCAAATCAAATTGACTTGCAATCATTTCTTGCACACTAGGCTTGATGTTTTGATAATGGTGATTGTATTTGTCAGTGAGACATATTTATGCCAGTCAAGAATTTTGTAAATCTAGTGAAGCTTCCTTGGTTAGTGAGACCTATTTGTAACCAGTGAGGTTTTGAATAAGCCAGTGAGGCAATTTTGAGAGGTTTTGCTATCCCACGAGGGTTTTCCTCTTGTATAATCTTTTATGTCTTGGTCTCATGTCTTGTTTTAATTCATAATTGTGCATTTGTGTTTAACAGTTTATTGATGTCTTTCTCTCTCTTTGTCTTGTAAATCAAAAGGTGCAAAAAGTTATAAAGTTTATACAACAATGATTCACCCCCCTCTTAGTGTTGTATTATACTCCAACAAGTGGTATCAGAGCATAGGTTCTGGTAGGTCCTGTTAGTGGAGTACCATGGGAAAGTGTAGAAGAAATAAGAGCATGAGAAATGCCAAGCCTCATACTAGTCGAAAGACACAAAAGACACCATCTACATCAAATTCAGATGTTGATATACAATCAGTTGATAAAAATGTTTCACAAGTTAAATCAGGTATTAAATTAGAGAAAGAGTTTTTAGGAGTTCCTTTCTTTGATGGTTTAGATTTCTTTGTCTGGTGTGTTAGAATGCAAGTCTATTTATCCTCTTTAGGGTATGGTGTATGGATGTTTGTTGAGAATGGATATTCTATTTCCTCTCAATCATTTAATTCTATAAGTAACAAAGAGGCTTTTGAATGTAATCATATAGCAAACAATGCTATTTATCTAGATTATCTAATGAAGTTTCCTGTAAAGTTATGCATTGTAAAACAACTCAGGATGTGTGGAAAGAATTGATAAGAATCTATCAAGGTGATGATAAAGAAGAAGACAACCTGGTGTGTGAAGAAAGTGGCAATGAAAGGAGACTGTCATATGAGGGAGATGAGACCCAATCAGATTCAGAAGAAGAAGATCACATTATACGTGATGATGAACAAGAGTTTGAAGTTGATATTGAAGGAGAGCTCAAGGTGCTTTGAGTGAACTAAAGAAATACAAAAAGGAGAACCAGAAATTAGAATTGTAGCTGCAACAGGAAAAAGAATTCAAAGACAAAGTAATTTTAGATTTTGAAAGAGTATCTTCTGATCTTGAAGAGGCAAGAAATCAGATTGTAAATTTAAAGATACAAATTAATGAATCAGACAATTTGATCATTATCTTAAAAATTGAAATTGAGGAAGCTAAGAGAATAATATATGTAACAAAATCTGATCTTGAGATTAAAAGAATTGAAAATCTGAAATTAGAGGCTGAAATTATCAATCTTAGAAAAGATTATGAAGGTCTCAAGGTTCTATCCAAAAAATATCAGGAGTTTGAAGAAAGCACAAGAAAGTTACATGAGATGCTGGGTAAACAAAAACAACATAGAGACACTACTGGTTTAGGGTATGAAGAAGGAGAGTTTTCCAAAGTCAGAGCTCCTAGAAGGAAAATTGATTTAAATTATCATGCTACTACTCCTGAAGGAAAAATGCACAATCAAAGGACAAAATTTAGAAGAACTGCTTCAGTTAGACAAGCTTATATGTACAGGTATAATTATTCATTTAATGGTTATTGTTACACCTATAATCACTTTGGACACAAAGTAGTCAATTGCAAAAGAAATCAATTTGCTTCAATATGGAATACTAATGTTGTATGTTTCAAATGTAATTCTCCTGGTCACAAAGCATATAGTTGCAAAATGTATGCAAGAATAGCATCACTTGGTTTGATAGGTTGGAAAAAGAAAAAGGTTGAAAAGGTTTGGAAGAAGAAACCTGAACAGAAGAAAGATCCTGTGAAAGTGTGGAAGCAGAAACAAAGTCAAGAGAAAACAGATTCTAAACTTGTGCATCTTGCACAAGTTACATCATTAGTTACATAACAGATAGCATGAAGTTAGGGGGAGTTGTTCATGTTCTATCAATTATCCCCAATAAGTTTTAGGAGGTTGAAAATGAAAGAAGTCAATTCATTACACATGTCTCTGCATTTGGTTTTGCAAAGGTATTGATTGTGATTATGTATATATTAGATTTGACATTGTGTTGCAAAAAGTGTCATGTGCAGGAATAGGAGGATGGTCTTCATTCTTTATCATGTCAAGAAGTGTGTGCAGAAGTAAATTGGTTGTAGGTTGTTGCAGATTGATTGTTGTCACTATTATGGAAGTCTTGGCAAGGTCATCCCTTGAGTGGTTATCATGTCATCATGAGTTGTGATGAATTTTCTTCATGCTATTATTATCAAAATGGTGATTATTGAGCCTGCATTGTTGTGCATTATGGGTGTTGAAGTGTTTATAATATCTTTGCACAGAGTTCAAGTTCATATGTGTCATGTCAAAGGAGTCATTTTATGCCATCATAATCATACATCATTCTCAATGCTTTGGGAGATCTTGGAGATTTGTCATTTAGGTCAAAAAGGGTTGATGATTGTGAAAGAATTGTTTGTCATGAAAAGTTTGTTTTGCAACAACAAGTGATGTCATTAGGAGTTTGCTATCAGATATGTTAGTTTCCATCTTCATCTTCATATTGGTATTGTGACAAGAAGTGGTACTGTGCTAATGATATGGTATAGTCTATGGGCAGTTTATAATAGGTGATTTGATGCTTTGTTTGGTATGCCTCACATAATGTTGCTCTCAAGTTTTGTGCTTCAGGATGTATGTCTTCATATGTGTGCTTCATGTTGACTTGTTGATCTCAAGTTGAAGAGTTATTTTTAGGTTTTGTCAACATGGTTTGTCATATGCTTGCTTCAGGTTTGTAATTTTTCTCATCATAGATCATCACAGGTTCAAAGAAAAGGTAACGGGTTAACAGGAGTTTATGTCTTCAAAATCCTCATAATGAATGTGGTTGTAAATGTTATGATCAAGCTTTAACATTTTTAAAGTGGAGTTAAATAGGGGGAGTTAATTCAACCTTTGTCATCAGATGTCAAAAAGGGGGAGAGAAAGAAAACACATCATGTAGTTTTGCCATCAATGACAAAGGGGGAGATTGATTGTCATTGATGTCAAAAAGGTGTTGAGTTGATGATGCAGATACATCATAATGAAAGTTAGATCATTCATGGTGATCTTAGTTCAAGTTGATTGGTCTTCATATGATAGGATGTGGATCATGCTTTCGGGAGTTCACAAGAGTTCACTTTGTGAACATGCTTGATGAAGTTGCTTCATGTCTGTTTAAGATGAAGTTCATATCTTGATGATCATGCTTCATATGTGAAGGTTTGATTTCTCATCTTAAGGAGTTGTTTCATGATGCTTATGTTCTCATCTCAAGAGTTCACACAATATGATGTCCTTATATTAAGATCTGCATTACTTTATGTCAAAATGTTTATTGAGGGTTTGAATTGATGCCTAAGGATGCTTCATAGCTTATGATATGGTCTTAGGAGATCTCAGTTTATTGATGGAGTTGAAGGAGTTTGTTTCTCATCAGGATTAGTGTAGTCAGATATACAAATGTGGATCAGGAGGTTAGATATGTTTTCTGTTTTCATCTTCTCATCATCAGGAGGTTGATGGAACATTAGGAGTTGTTTATGTTATTGATTTGAAAAAAAATTGCTTCTTGTCAGGATGAACACAAGGTGTTGATCATTTTTCTTTGTGATGTTGTTGACATGTTGACATTCTTCATGATTTACTTAATGGGGTTCATGTACCAGGAGTTTGAACATAAGTTTCATGCCCTTCATGTGGTTCTATCTCTTCATCAAGTGTTGTTAGGTTTGATATGGTTGGAATTCAAAATACTTAGTTGTATTCACTATGATTGGTCTGCTCATTATGTTTACCTTTCATGACAAATGTCATAGCTTGGGATCTCAGGATGTTTGAATTTATATGAAGACATGTTGACATAATGAAAGTATTTAAGGAGGATTGATGCACTAGCAATGTATATAATTATGTATTCTATCTTTGGTGAAGTTATAACAGAGGTTCAGTGGCAGAGATTAAGATATTCTTGGCAGAAGTGTTTAAAGATCAATGACTAATGTTATAAGTCAGGAAATGGTTTAAATGTGCCTTAAATAAACATCTAATGAAAATCCTTATATAGACTATCATCTGACCTATGCAATTTTTGTTTTAAAATAGCATTGACCTGATGTCGCAGGTAAATGTCATTTAAGTGACATTTTGAAGGGTTTAAGTGTCATGGGGTAACCAGCCCCTTCACTCTCCTCCACTGCTTGCATCAGTTTCCTCTTTATGCGTTGGGCACCAATATCATAATCGATGGTCACATTTGAAAGTGAGGTGGGCACGTTTTGAACAATCAATTGTCTAGTTTCAAACTTTGATCTCCACTCCTTGACAAAACACTTTGACGTGCTTGTGGCCGCCATCTGCAGATAAGATGCTTTAGAAGAGGCTATTTTTAGTATGTTTTAAATGTGGAGATTTTTTAGGAGATTTTTTGAGTAATTCAAGGAATTTTTTTATGAAAATTATTTCTATTCTCTAAGTCTTCCTCGTGGAAATTGAAGAGACAAATGTGGATCTTTTTATATATATTTCCTTTTGGGAAAAGATTTAGCTTTAATGCTTTTTATTTTTTCCTATTCTTATAGAGATGGAAAGGAAGTCCGAATAGAAGAGGGATTGATGAATTGGATGAAGAAATTTGTAGAGAAGATAAAAAGGTTGAAGGAATATAAAGAGATTTTTTTTTGTGTAGAGAGAGTTCAATAATATATTATTGAAGTTTCTTTTTGCAGGAAATATGAAGGGTTATTGAAGATTATTTTTTTTAAGAGATCAAATTGGAGAAATGTTTTTGTTTGCGGACAAAGGACATTATTATTCTTGAAGACTATTTTTTTTGCAGATTGAAGAAGATGATTTTTGAAAAGAAAAATATGAAGAAGTTTTTTTTAAGAGAATATGAATAGGTGAATAGATGAATGAAGAATGGATTTGAAGATCAAAGACATGGAAGATATTTTTTATTGAGAAGATGAAAGGTTTTTATTTTATGAGAAGAGGAAAATGAATCTGAGGAATGAAGAATATGAATGGTTATGCAAAGTAGAGGAATTTAATCTTTTTCTTTGTAGGTTCTTGATAGATGAAAATATATATATATATATATATATATATATATATATATATATATATATATATATATATATATATATATATATATATATATATACAGAGAAAAGTAATGTTTAGATGATTGATGTAGAGATGAGAAGAATGTGAAAGTATATTTTATTTGCAAGTGCATCTGAGATGAAGATATTATTTTGAGTGTGAAAGAAAATGCAAGTGCTTTATGAATTAGATTTGAAGGATTGAGATATGAAGGATTGAAGATATATTTTTGGTTTGTTTTTGAAGAAGAAAATGCAGGGTATGTAATAGTGCAAATAAGATTGACTTGCAATCATTTCTTGCACATTAGGCTTGATGTTTTGATAATGGGGATTGTATTTGTTAGTGAGACAAATTTATGCCAGTGAGGCATTTTGTAAATCTAGTGAAGTTTCCTTGGTTAGTGAGACCTATTTGTAACCAATGAGATTTTGAATAAGCCAGCGAGGCAATTTTGAGAGGTTTTTCTACCCCAGGAGGGTTTTCCTCTCATATAATATTTTGTGTCTTGGTCTCATGTCCTATGTTAATTCATAATTGTGCATTTGTGTTTAACAATTTATTGATGTCTTTCTCTCTCTTTGTCTTGTAAATTAAAAGGTGCAAAAAGTTATAAAGTTTATACAACACCGATTTACCACCCCTCTTAGTGTTGTATTGTACTCCAATACCCTATCCACCAGGTGCTTGCCCCACCTGGCCCCTCGCACTGCATGCCCTGTAGCTGCCATCGCCAACACATCTATCTTGTCTCCCTCCTCAATAGGCACATCCTCCATAACATACTCGACCTCCACCTCATCCTCCTCATCCTCCTCCTCCTCCTTAGGCTCAGCCTCTTGATATGTAAGATGAACAGGCCTCGACTGCTACCACCACAAATTGTAAGACAAGGTTATGCCCACATCTACTATCTGGTTGCCCCAGTCCCACTACACTAGCTATAGTACCACTCAATCTAGCAAAGCTACCTATGGTGACAATTGTGCAGGCCATACTAGTATATTGATAGGTCCTCGTGCATATATCCACATTATCTGTGGTAGGTTCTGTACTAAACCAAATTGACGCATCACCCATAGTAGGATATACCACTCAATGGTGTGCTCTCCCCACCACATCATATACTGAGGCTGGAATATGTACGACATGTTATGTGATCATCCAACCACATCTCCACACCTATATATGGTCACCAGATGATTGTATCCATCTCATCTATTTGCCACTGCCAGTATCTTAGTTGCCCCATATGTGTGTGTTAGACATGTGCCCTGTATAAAAATACATAATCCTTGAACTACACCCTATGGTAAGCACTCATCGACCTCATAATCCTGATGTTCTCCCACGCCCACACATGGAGCAATGTCACACCTACCCCTAAACTCACATCCAAATGATAGACTACCAGATGCATCTCATGATACAACTGGGCTAGCAAACATGGGCCCCATGCAAATAGTGCATCTTGAGTAATCATCGCCTCGATCACTCTATCCTAGCCAACTAAAAATCCCCATGACCACTAATCAGGCATCAGTATGCCTCCAATCAATCTATAGATGTATAATATGAATTGACTAGCTCCGTCTACCTGAGTCCATGTGTATCTCAGCTCCTGTCGATCCCTAGTGTATATTGGATGCGAATGTGCAAATGCTCTATCCAAAGCCACCACTCCAAAACCTACCTCATAAATCACCCTCTCTCCTCATATGGGGATCCTAAGGATCCTCCATACATCCTCTAGGGTGATGGTAATCTCACCCATAGGCAATAAAAAAGGAGCATGTCTCGCTCCTCCACCTCTCCACTAGGGTCGGCATCATGACCCTATGTGCTTGTATCCGGGGCATCTCAGAAATAGTCTACAACCCTATCCTCTCGAGTTGAGCCACATATGTAGGAGTAAACTGCAACCTTAAGGCCATCACTGATAGAACACATCGCTCTCGTGACTGTAATATCCTGCTTGGAATTTGCACTAAAAAAACTAGCTAAATCAACTCATTTTCCCAAAACAATGCTATGGCACTAATCTACAACCCTATAGCGCTAAACTAGAAGGCGACGCTGATTCAGAACCATATAGCGCTAATCCAGAAGATTGTGCTAATCTCAACCCTAATAACGCTAAATGAGACAATAGTGATAATCCCTGACCTTTTCACATTAAACTAGAGTATAGCACTAATTCATGACCTTATGGTGCTAATCCACCATTTGACCCAAAAAACCCTAAATTTCCCAACGCTAAATGAGACGTTAGCACTAAATCCCAGCTATGTCGCACTAATCTAGAAGATAGTGCTAAAGCACTAACATATAGCACTAAACCATAAACCCTAGAAATTTGTGGTGCTAAATGAGAGGATAGCATGAAACCATCTAGAATTACCCTTTTTCCTATGACACTAATCTAGAGGATAGCGCTAAACCTTTGAAGAATGGTGCTAAACCATCTGGATTCCCCCTTTTTCCTATAACACTAATACAGAGGATCATGCTAAACCATTCCCTAATAGCGCTACGCGGTTGCGTGATGGCGCTAATCTACCTAACTATCCATTTCCTGACCCCCTAACCTAACCCAAAACACGAAATCGCAAAGTTGGGTTTGGCCGACATACTTGTGGGTCAGATTCCCCGTCCATGATAGTCTTGTACCCTCTCTGATCGGTGTGTGTCACGGGAATGTAGGTTGAGCCATGTCTCCTTCTCCTCTTCTATCAACCAATAAGCTTAGAGTATGCAAATGTGGCACTTTTGGCCCACACTTGCTATATATAGCTTGCCATGTCATCCCCCATACATTTTTTTCTCTCCCCAGGGCACAAATCTTAACCTTTTTCCTCCATTTTTCTTCCTAGCCACCTGATTTTCCATCCTTCACCCAGTATTTACCACTACTTCCTCCTTTCAAGAGTTCACCTAAAAAAATAATTTTTTCACCTAACCTCTTGAGGGGGCACCTCTCATCCATTTTCACTCCTCGTCAGCTGGGGCAAAATTCTTTGACTTGACGCCATTTCCCTACTAGGTCATGACACCACGTCAAAGAGGGGCAAATGTAGACACCTAAAAATGTCTTAACCCTTCAGCCACCTTTGCACATCATCCATATCACTAATTTCTCCTTCATCTGATTAATTAAATAAATTTTGTAACGTCAAAAAATGTCCTCTTGGGGGCTTTTCCCTCATAAGGTCTAGCCCCCGGGTCTTTAGCATGCATTTAGGACATTTTAGTTCATATTTGGCCATCCCGATGGAATGAGACCTAGGTTCCTTGGCAAATAGGACCTAGGAGGACCCCTTGAGCTGTACCCTACCTAAAATAGGGGGGAGGACTTGGGCGTCCGCACCCTAGTTCTGCCCTATTTTGGGGTAGCCCTAATTTATGGGTGTTAGTTTATGACTGTTATTTGGTTATTTTGCTGACACAGTAAAGTTTGAATTTTAATTTCTTGGTGGGAGTGCTTGTAGATGCATATATAAGCATGTGTAGGCATTCATTTAGAAACTAGATGGCAATTGTGATATTCAAGTGTTGTCAAGGTGATTCAAGGCTTTCAATTGTGTTGCAAGAGCAGACTTGTATGTTTTGTGTGTTGATATTTGTAGATTTGAGTATCAATCTCCTCATGGCATGAAGAGCATCTTCCTCCATGAGAGCTTCATTACAAGGTGACATCATATTGTGTTTTCATTATCAATTCCTTTGGTTTTTGGCCTTTGCCTCACAAGGGCACACCCTCTTTATCTGACAACGGTGTTCAGAGAATTAAGTGTCCTCCGGGGTTTGATTGAGGCAAACCTCTAAACACCACAACCCCAAACTAAGTCTTGTGATTGCAGATTACAGGTGTTGCATCCAGGAAAAGTGGAGTTGCAGGAAGCTGGACAGACATCAGGGATTCAGGATCTAAAGGAAAGATAGACAAAAGAGCATTTCCAGGACTAGGGCGCTCCCTCCAGTGTCCGCCGCAGACAGGTTTCAAAAAATAGAAGTTACAGGGCTGATCAGTGTCCAAAGGAGGTCTAGATTCCCCAAAAAAGTAGGTACCTTGGACTTGGGCACCCACTCTAGTGTCCCCAACTGTTCCGCCTTGGAACCCCAAAAATAGGTATACTATAATTTGGTATTTTACTCCCGTCTGCAAGAGCTTTTTTCATAATTCATTAATTTGTTGCCGTATTTGCATAATTAGGTTTTTAATGGTCAATTAGACATAGGAGAAGGAAAAATTGATAATTAATTCCCTAATCCAAATTTCCCTACATCTAAAAGTGACTCTAGGGTATGATAGTGCTCGCCACTTGATCCTAGATCCTTCAATGTTTAGTGGAGATGCAGATTTTAACATCTAAACAACAAAAGATTAACAAATCCAATTTTACACTAAACAAATTCATAGTTATTTAACTAATTAACACTACCTCATCCCTGATCATCCATCCTTAGCCATCCTTCATCAATTTACCCTTGCCCTGAATTAATTGAATTAATTCAACACTATACCTTACTAACATCATCCCAATTAATTAAATAAATATGCTAAATATTTATTTGGTTAATTTGTCCACTTTCCTAAACCTAATTAATTAGATAAATCACACTTATTTAATTAATCTATCCTACTAATCAACCCACACCTAGCCTAGTTGATTAAATAGTTATTATTTAATTAGCTACCCTAGCCTACCTAACCCTTAGCCCTGGATTAATTAAATAAATCATTATTTAATTAATCCTAAACCCTAATTAGCCCATCCACTAATTTGCTTCATCCATATTAATTAAGTTAATCCCCTTGATTAACTTGGTCAAAGCATCATTAACACCTTCTTCCACACCTACAAATAAAAAATTCAAAAAATCACACGACCCTTCCAACTCACCCTTTCTATTTTCATGTTAAAACATCTTCCATGAAATTAGCTTACAAATGTAAGGCCCCAAAAATGTGCATGTGCCACATGTTCCTCACATTTCCACATAAATTGGAATTTTAAATTCCACATTCTCCCAAGGAAATAATTTTTTATTTCCTCACACATCTAAATCACATTAAATGCAAAGTCCTCCCCAAAATGAATTTAAAATTCATTTTTATTCTCCACCCTCCAAATTTGTTGATTAAATCTCAACCCTCCATCTCTCATACAATCTCATCCATTGATTCCAACTTTCAATATCCACCATTGGATCATCTCCCCTCAAATTTGCCTATAAATAAGACCCTCTCCAAGCCATTTTTACAACACATCTTGAAGTAAATCTATTATGTCGAAATCCCTCCAAAATCCCTTTGAGTTTATTGCATTTTGTTGAGAATTTGAGAGCATTCCACATTCCTTCAAGTCATTTGGGTAAAGCTAGAGAGTAAGGGTGCACTCTCTCCACCTTATCTAGGAGTAAGGAGATTGCAAGGCTCTTGAGAAGGTATAATTTGGTTTATGCTTTTATTTGTCTTGTGTTTTTATGTTTTGCACTCATCCTTGTCTTCAAATAGCTTTCTTGGATAATAAAGCTTGATTTTCATAAATAGAATTCTTTTTCTATTTAATGAATTAATTGATAAAGATAAAGATTTAAAGCATAAGTTAACTTAACATTTCATTTGCTTTTTTACATGCAATTGGATTCAAAGAAAAAAAAAATTATTTATTTCATGTGCATGAGTGATTTATGGGAAGAAAAGATATAATTAGATAAGAAGATTTTATTAGAATTAAATAAATAAATTTATTTAATTCATGTGCATGATAGAAGAAAGTAGAAGATAAATAAAATATTTGATTTTATTTATTTGTGAAAGAGGAAAAGTCAACTAAATAAATAATTTTAATTTATTTAATTCTAGAGGAGAATCATAGCTAATTAAATAATTAAAAATTATTCAATTATTGTGGATAAGAGGAATAAAATTTGATGAATTAATTAAATAATAGAAATTATTTAATTAACAAGGAATTAGGAGATAATTTAACTAAATAATTAAAACTAGTTAATTAAAGTGGGTAGAAAAATAAAATTGATAAAATGTTAGATTGAATTAAATAATTAGAAATTATTTAATCAATGTTGGATAGAAGAATTAATGAAGAAAATGATGTAAATGGCGCTCGATAATAGTGCCTTAGTCATTTCTAGGCGTCTACAATACTAGCAGCCCTACCAAGTATTTACAAATACCGTAGAAAAATAAAATTGATGAAATGTTAGATTAAATTAAATAATTAGAAATTATTTAATCAATGTTGGATAGAAGAATTAATGAAGAAAATGATGTAAATGACGCTCGATAATAATGCCTTAGTCATTTTTAGGCGTCTACAATACTAGCAGCCCTACCAAGTATTTACAAATACCGCCAACTCCCAAATATAATAAAAGATAGAAGACACGTGGGTGCATCAAGGAAAGGTGAAGAACAAAATTTTGTAGATTTCATAGTACTTGAGTTCACAAGTACAAGACAAATTTGTAGTTGCAAACTCATTCCTAATCCATGAACTCATCCCTATTGTTGAGACGCTGCTCATATGGACTAGCTAGGACTCAAACCTAGGACCTTCCATTTGCTGCTGGAGTGCTCTACCAATTGAGCTATTGGATCCTTGTGGCCAATCCATCATTGGTCAAGGTGTGGCTTATTTCCAACACCTCCCTTAAGCCACACTGCAGGTGCTTGGTGTTCCTAGCCTGGCTCTGATACCAATTGTTGCTGCTCATATGGACCAGCTAGGACTCAAACCTAGGACCTTCTATTTTCTACTAGAGTGCTCTACGAAATGAGCTACTAGCCCCTTGTGGCTAGTCCATCGTAGGTCCAAGTGTGGCTTATTTCCAACACCCCACTTAAGCCACACTGCAGGTGCTTGAGGCTCCTAGCTTGGCTCTAATACAAATTGAGAATTGAGCCAAGATTAATAAGCCAATATTGATTACCAGTTTGAAGTATGTTTATAAACAATTTAGCTTATACATATAGGTGATGGTATTTGAGTCACTCTAGGAGTGTTCAACATGAGGTGGTGAGTTTATTCCTCCAAATGTGGAGAGAACATGCCACATACCTTGGAAGAGTTTTGACAAACTCTCTAAGTTATCTCATAAAGCTACCTAAGATGACTTATGACGTGTAAATAATTACATGCATAATTACTTAATTGAGTAATAATATATATCTACACTAATGACTTAGGTACTATTTGAAGAGTAAGATGAGTCTATTGTAAAGAATTATTAAAAGTTCATGAAGAAGCAACACACAAATCTCAAGTAACAACAGGTACAATAGAAGTGTGACAATAGAAGTGTGATCTAGAACAAAAAGAAGATCTGTTCAAACAAGAAATTCTTGGTAGAAAACAATTCAATGATCCTACTACATAGAACCAATGGAAGTTCTCAGAGAAGTAACACTAAGCTCTGAGGTGGCAATAGGAGCATCTTCCCTACTAGATGTAAAGTGAGAAAATGTGAAGTTACGAGAGAAGTGAAAAACCTTGCCAATTGTAACAATTTCTCTACTCTCTCAGAATCTTGAATCAATGTTGAAGTGGATGTAAACTCAACTATCTTATTTGAACAAGTGAGTTGATATACAGAAAGAAGATTTTTTTGTCAAGTCAGGAATGAATAAGACATTATGTATGTATCCATTACCTATATGTTCCATTCCTTATCCACAAACAATATGATAATGATCATCTATCAGGATTTGGGAGATGTCTGTATGATCGATTAACATGAAAACCTCTAGATAAGAAGACATGTGATTGATAGCACTAGAGTGAAGAACCCATCGATTTATCTCAGAATCATCTGAAGATGTCATAGGAACCCAAATACACACTCCCTTGAAGATTTTGTGCCTCAAATTTCTTAATTACCCCCCTTGAACTAGGAACTTTATCATCTAGTGCTATAGGACTAAGTAGGACGATTAAAATCATGTTCTAATACTTAGCCTATTTACAAGAATGACTTGATTTAGCACTTGGAATTTTTAAAAGAACTTTAAGTTTGCCCCTAATTTCAAATTCTCCCCGAAAGTTTGTATTTTGTAATTTCTTAATGCATAAACATTTGTCTATTTTAAAATTATAAAAAATAAAATTTTAAATCCCTAGTTGGATCCTATGCAATACAAAGCCCAAAAAATAGGGCATGCACATATTATGGTAAGGGAAGAATAGGGTTAGGCAATGCCCAAAATTAGGGAAAAAAGGGGAAAATAAACATGAGCAACTAGAAAATGATGGCCTAGATTGTAGTAAGTTGGCTTACAAATAAACTTCACCACGCCTCTGCGCAGGGCCTCCAATCCAAAAAAAACCTCTCTAAATTCACCCAAAACAAGACAAATCATGTTGTTAATAGGACAAGAAAAATGACCATTGTGAATAGGAGGAGAGAAAAGCCTTCTAGATCATAGCCAAGCTCAGTATAAGGGAAATGAATCCCCATACTGTGCATAGGCCTTCAAGGTCTTTTAAATGCCAAAATAGGGAATGGTATCCCCAACGTCAACCACATGACTATAAGGTCTTCCACAGGAAGAAATCAACCTGTATAGTCTTTCTAGCCACTTCAGGGTCAAATTACCTCTTTTCTAGGCTGTTCTCAAGTCGATTGAGGGCTGATTCATGTCCTCTCTAGGAAAATTTAGAGTTATGGTTGGCTGAGGTTGTTTGAATTGCCAAACTTGAGAAGAGGACCAACACTTTGAATGTCTACTCCTAGGCTGGTCTAACCAAGGGTTGATGGTGACCTTGTCACTCCTCTTTGCCCTCGACACCCTTCCACAACATAGACGGGCACAGGAAGAAACCCTCAATGCATCTTTCAAGTCAAAGTTCAACATTTCCCAACACCAAAAGGCACTCAAATGCCTCCTTGGTCACAGAAAAAATGGCCTCCCAAAAATGCCTTGCAAAATTGAATAGAGGAGCCTACAAACTACCAAACATGGCTTCTGCACAATGCTTTAGGGAAATTTGACCTCCTCCACATAGATTTAGATGCTGTCCACTCTAGGATGCCCTTCAACAGGATTTTAAATAGTACTTGGGCAAGGTAATGTGCCTCCAAATGAACCAACAACGAAAACTTATCCTCACTCTCAATTTGACCCTGGAGCAGCCAGAAAGCCTATACAGGCCGATTTCTTCTTGTGGAAGGTCCCAAAGTCTTGTGTTTTGTGTTGGGGATACCATTCCCTATTTCAACATTTGAAAGACCTCAAAGGCCTAAGCACAACATGGGGGTTCATTTCCCTTATCCTGAGCTTGGCTCCAATCTGGAAGGCTTTTATCTCCTCCTATTCATTGTGATCATTTTTCTTGTCCTATTCACAACACAATTTGTCTTGTTTTGGGTGAATTTGGAGAGGTTTTTTTGGATTTGGAGGCCCTGCGCAACAACATGGTGAAGTCTATTTGTGAGCTTGCTTGCTGTATTCTAGGCTATCATTTTCTGGCCACCCATGTTTATTTTCCCCTTTTTGCCCTAATTTTGGGTCCTTCCTAACCCTACTCTTCCCTTAGAATAATATGTGCCCTATTTTTTGGGCTTTGTATTGCATAGGATCCAACTAGGGATTTAAAATTTTATTTTTTAATGTTAAAATAGACAAATGTTTATGCATTAAGAAAGTACAAAATACAAAATTCCCGGGGGGGGGGAATTTGAAATTAGGGGACAACTTAAGGTTCTTTTAAAAATTGTAAGTGCTAAATCAATTCATTCTTGTAAATAGGCTAAGTATTAGGGCACGATTTTAATCATCTTGATTAGTCCTATAGCACTACATGATAAAGTGCCTAATTCAAGGGGGGTAATTAAGCAATTTGGGGCACAAAATCTTCAAGAGAGTGTATTTGTGTTCCTATGACATCTTCAAATGATTCTGAGATGAATCGATGGGTTCTTCACTCTGGTGCTATCGATCACATGTCTCCTTATTCAAAGGTTTTCATGTCAGTCGATCCTACCAACATCTCCAAAATCCTAATAGATGATCATTATCATATTGTTTGTGGACAAGGAACAATACATATAGGTAATGGATACATCCATAATGTCTTATTCATTCTCGACTTGACAAAAAATCTACTTTCCGTATATTAACTCACTTGTTCAAATAAGACAGTTGAGTTTACATCCAGTTTAGCATTAATTCGAGATTCTCAAAGTAGAGAAATTGTTGTAATTGGGAAGATTTGTCACTTCTCCCATAAATTCACATTTTCTCACTTTACATCTGGTGGGGATGATGCTTCTATTGCAACCTCAAAGCTTAGTGTTACTTCTCTGATAACTTCCATTGGTTCTATATAGCAGGATCATTGAACTGTTTTCTACCAAACATTTCTTCTTTTTTGTTCTAGATTGCACTTCTACTGTACCTGTTACTTGAGAGTTGTGTGTTGCTTCTTCAAGGAGATGAAGAACAACAAATCAATATTGCAACAAAGCATGAAAATGTATGAAGTCCACCACATCCACTATTGAATAACTTGGAGAGGCCGAGCACAAATAGGTGAGGAGAGGAAGTTGTTAGTTGGGGAAGGGACTCCTCAACTATGAGTGGTGGTCAGTTTCCTCCCTAAAAACTAGCGCGAGGTGGCTAGTTAGTGGGCAAATCAGTGACACCTGTCCTAACCGTCCAACAACCTTGACACCTCAATGAGGCATGTGTCAAAATTGTATAAAGGAACACCTAAGCAGGCTTAAGCCTAAGTGTATGAAATGTATATACACTAACACCCCCCTTAAGCATAGCTTAGGTGGGTACAAGAAGGATGGGTCCCAACTACTAGGCTTGGTGAGGTACCCATTTACAAAGTAATCTCTCATGAAGTGGAGAAAGGTAGAAAACCCTGTGGGAAAAAACTACCCTCCAAAAAAGAGAAAATATGCATGAAAATTATACAGGTGAAGAAATACTACTTCTTTCACTAAGTACAATATATGATTCCCCCATAAGATCCAAGAAAATGATAGAAGGTCAATGAGACTCCCCATAATACATGTCTTGTTGCAGTAAGGCTAGATAGTCAACAAAGGATGCATATGTAGATCCAAGAACACTAAACAGTGTTCCTTCCCTTGGGAAGAAATGAAACCACCTAAAGATGCAGGATATCTTCCCATGTGAGAAGATGTATGCATCATCTTGAATCATGCTAAAGCTGATCCAAAGATGACGATGGCCATGTTGATGTCTTCGAAGAGTGCTTAGGTGTCCCCATGTCGATGCCAAAGGATGCCATAATAAAATCAGGTGCATGCCCAATAGATGAGGATGATGATGATCCAGAACCATGTGTAGACAAATGTAGAGCATGAATATTTGAAGAGGATAATGGAGATGCAGCTTCATCAAAACTATCATTGAAGAGAAGACATATGTCCTCAATGTGTGCTTCCATGTCAGCAATGCGAGATTCTACAAACAAACAAGTAATGTCAGGTAGAAATATGTCCCAATCAACAATGCTAGGAAGACTGATATCTTGTTGTAAGGAAGTGCTGGGAGCTCTCAAAGGAGCGATTCTAAAATCCAATGAAGCTATAGGAGATGGTGGAGGAATGATGATTTCCTCTATGTCAACTAGACATTCTATATCTAAATCATGATGTGGGATGTGAGTTGTGATTATAGCAGGATCATGCGAGAAGGGAGAAAGGCTTGAGTTTCCATGTATTTCCCAAATTTTGATCCATGATGCATGTGGATAGTCAATATACATGATGGCATACAAAGAAGCATATGGTATATGTAAGCTTATTAATCCAAAAATATGATCATGATTATTGAACCATTTATCCTTCTGAGATTGTTTACCTAGCTCAAGGATAAGTCCATATAGATATGACATGAGATTATGATACCTCACGTGTTTTAGGATACCATTACACCATGACTTATAATCACCCTTGTTTAGGTTGATTACAAAAGAGTGAGTTTCATATCCCATGATTACAAATAGGTTAATTCCTTTAGACAATAGAAATCAACACATTAGGAAACCCCCTAGTTTTGGCACTTTATAACTTAATGCATTTTACAATTCAAGTAGGTCCAATGCATGGGAAATAAAAAACATTGACATTTGCAAAAAATAGTGCTCAATTTTGAGCTACCGAGCAAAAGTTATTATAGAATCAATTTCTTGTAAAGGACCTATTTTAATACATTTGCACTAAAAAGAAAAAAATGCCTATGGTGAGAGTTAGCCTAGCCATCCAACCATTCATTGGAGTTGGAAAAGATTAAAGAATACAATGGTTTTGATTAATGAGGGGGAATTGGCCTCTTGCCAACTCGAGCCTCACCCTTCGTCTTCGACATGCAAAGATACAAGGGTTTAAAAACCAATAATTTCTTCAAAACAAATTTGCCCAAATTTAAAATGCCCCACTCCAAATTTGCATTTGCATTTTCTTAATACATTATATGCTTTAGCATTAAGAAAATAAAACAAACATTAAAAAATTTGAAATGCCTTTTCGAAAAAGATAATTTAGGGCAAAAGTATTTGAAGCCCAAATTATGTTAGGGTGTATTAGGGCAAACTTTGCCAAAATAGGCAGAGGTGACATATCAAACTATGAACATGGGTTAAAGAAAACACCCACGACTTGTAGAGAGAATTCATTGCTTGCAAGAACAAAGATGCCTCGCGCCTTATGCCCAAATAGATATTTGTGCACCTGTTGGGACCTGTAATTTTTAGTTCCCAAACATGCATTATTATTGCCCCAAAATCCAAAGTCCCCAATTTATGCCTTTACAATCAAAATCCCTCATTTAGATCCGATCTAAGATATCTTATAGGGTTTTATTTCAAAAAATTTCTAAGTATGATGTTCCCCCTTTTCTTTGTTTCTTCCCTTTGAAAAAAATGTTTTATTCAAGGCCTTTGTTGACAAATTAGAAAACTTGAGAATTGACAAACTAGTTCAGAAGTTCACCTTTTCCCAATTCACTGATTTGCTGAAAAGGCGACATGAAGGCAAGAAAAGAGGTGAAGGAGAGAGTGATTTCTTCATTGGCAAAGAAACATTCAAAGTCTTTACTCGGAAAAAATGTTAAACCAACGAGTTTGCTGACTTAAGCTTTCACCGATTGAAGAAAAGTGAAGGAAGGAATGACCAAGTGTTTTCCAATTGAAGGTTTTTCCCACAACAACTTCACCCAAAATAGAAAGGGAAACAAAGGAAATGACAAAGAGAAGATTATCTAAGGCAAAAAGATGTGTTTCTAAAGAAAAGATGAAAGGCGAGCAAGTCTTTGTTGGGGAAACCATGAGTTCGCAGACTCTTGGTTTCACTGACAAGAAGTTCTCCAATGAGCCTTTTTCTCGACAAAGGGAGAGAAAGGAGGCAAAGCAAAGATAAAGAAACAAAGGTTTGCTTTAGGCTGAGTACACCGATAGGCAAGATGACCGACTAAGGAGATAAAAAAAGTTAACGAAAGGAATTTCACCAACTAAAGAACAGAAAGGGAGAAAAGAAAGAAAAAGGCTAAGGAAAAGGTAAGGAAAGGATTTATCAGGAAACCAGGGGAAAATCAAACTCACCAAACAGTTTGAGTTTTCCAAAGTTTGCCGATAAGGCGACTGACCGACCAATGAAAGAGAAAAAGGGGAGTTTATTCCATGGTTCATAAAAAGTGAAAATTGCTGATAAAGAGGAAGAAATAGAAAAAATAGAAAGAAAGGAAGAGTCAGTTAGTTCACAAATTTGAAAATTTACCGATAAGGCAAAAGGAGGCTGATAAAGAGGAAAAGGTGAGGACAATTCTAAAGTTTAAGAAAATGACAATTCGTTGACAAAGAGAATATAAGAAGGAAGAATGAAGTCGCAAATGAGAAGTTCATAAAAAAGAGAGTTTGCCAACAAAGTTAATAGAAGAAGGGAAAAGAAAATGAAGGAGGTTTGTGATAAGGAAAAAAGGTTGATAAAGATAGGAAGATGTGCCCAGTGTAGAAAGGTACAATCAGAGTTAAGATGGCCAAAAGGGAAAATTGTATAACACTTTTAAAGTGTTGTAAAGGCTTAAAAAAGGGATGATCCCCCTAAAAACATGCCATGATTGCAGGTTTGTGCAGGCTGATTTGTACCCAAAATTTAATGATTCTATAGAACAGTGCCATGCAGGTGGTTGATACAATGAAATTCTTCAATGCACAAGTACACTTGGAGGACAAATATGATAAGTCATATGTTGCAGGTGTCAGGGAAAGGATTAGAACCTTCCCTATTTATTGTCCTAGGTACACAATGTGTGCAAGCAATCTTCTTTTGCCATTTTCAGTGTTTTCAAAGAATGGGTAGGCTTCCAAATGTGCAGATTTCTTGACATTGTAGTGGGATTGAATTTAATGTGGCATGGGTGTACTTATTGACTGGGTGCAACACTTAGAATTATGTAGTGAATTGTAATGCTATATATGCATAAATTTTTGATGCATTAAGGGTTGGTCAATTTGGGCAATTTGTCTGAGCAACTATAGAGATCTAGAGGCAGATAAGAAAAAAAATCAATTTGTAGTTTTTGTTCTTCATGGAAGCAATTATCAGAAATGTATGTTAAATATTTTGAAATATTTGTATTAAATCATTATTTTTCTCCAATATTGTAAGTGTTCTTTTAGTAAATCTTAATCACAGTCAAGATTTCTTTTGCTACATCTAGTATGAATGTAAGCTTTGATTTGAGTGAATGTGACAGTTCCTAATCCATTTTCAAGATTTTGTAAATGGTCATTTTAGTATTGCATATGGAAAAACATTATATGATGTTGGATTACTGAGAATTCTTAGTGATTTGGTATTGATTTTCATGTATTTGATTCATCAAATAGGTAGCCGTACATTTATTTGTAGTTGTTTTCCTCTGTTAAACATTAGACTATGCAACCCAATTGATAGGCACTAGTCTTAGTAGCCCTAGATCACCCAATCTTCAAAACAAAACAATACATCTATCCTTTAGACGCAGTAGTAATTTTTATGCATCCTCATTATGTAGGATTGCCTTTATCAGCTATATAGAGGTGTTGTAACAACCAATTGTTCTTAGTTTAGTGACAAATTTTGGGGCTAAGAAAGTGACTTGGGTTTGGTTGTTCATCTAGTTTGAAGTCAATACCTGCTTAGGTATACCCCTTGGAATATCCCTCTAGAGTTTAAGCTAAGATCAAAGAGCAGAGGAGTTTACCCACTCTTGTTAGTTGGCCAAAATCACCCCTAACTTGTTGATAAGCCTCTTTCTATCACCCTGATGACAATCCCTAGCCTAGGTGATTTAGAAATGTTTTAGAGTTTTGTGTTGTAGTTATTTTGGGACCCAACAGATTGGCACTGTTGGTAGGGATATAATACTTTGGCTCAAATTTGAAGCCCTTGGTAACATTAAATCAATTCAGTTCTAGTTGCTGTGATATTGAAATACAATATTCAATTTTCTTCCTAGTAGGGGAAGTAGCGAATCTATTTTAACAACCCAGAAAACAATTGCAGTTTGAGTAAAAAGAGAGTTACAATGCATAGAGGAAGGAACCAGGAACAACTTGGACATGAGGAATCCTCTAGTAGTGCAGGAAATAGCAATAGATATAGAGTAAGAAGACCCAATGTGGTACCTCCAGTGAATACTCTGTTGGGAATTAAGGTGTCTCAACCTTTGCAAATTCTTAGCATTGGTAATTTAATTATATATTTAATTATTGCCTAATATTGTATTTTACTTGCACATTCAGTTGGTCACATAGTGAGGTGGCATGGTGACATGTCAGCTTACTTGGAATGTGACTTGGATGGTCAAGTCAATCCTACATGGATTTGGGCGTCCTATTTTGAGGTGGCATTAATTTGCCATGTGTTAGCATCTTTGGTATGTGGAAGGCAATATTCTATATGACAGAATCTATGATGCGTAAGGGCCAAGTTTGGAGATTCCTATGACAAGTAAGGACAAGTGTCGGTTGGCATCTTTGCATGAGAGAAAGGCATCTTTGGGTGCCCAAGTTGGGCTATGACACGTTGTAAGTAGAATATGCTATATTTAGCATTGTATGACTGATTCTCTTACAAATTTCAAGATTGCTATTATGGGCAGATTTTATGACCGTTGTAAGTCGCGTAAGAGAATCTATCATAGTCTATTTTTAGCCTGGAGCTCTCTACCTTGGGAAAGTCAAATCTGCCATGTATGACAGATGTAAGGGGATGTAAGGATAGAAAGGACAAGTGTCCTTTGATGCTAAAAATGGCCATGAGGCCAAGGTGGATGCCTATCCCAAGATGCTCTCAAGATATGCCTTGTAATCTCTATAAAATACATAGTTTGGAGTTGTAGTTGCATAGTGGTTTTTACAGGTACTGTTATGCTACCGAAATAACTCCAGGATTGACATTGGAAGACTCTTGTAAGACTTGCATTGCAAGTGTATTGTAAACACCCATTGTTTCAGATAATACATTGTGCAGGTTTTAGAGTGGGGTTTTTTACCTGAAACGGTTTTCCCCACGGTATATCTTGTGTCACCTTTTTTCTGTGTTGTGTTGTTGCTGAAATATTTATGTTATTAGTTTAATGTTGCTGCAATTGTAAGGATTAAAATGAATTTCCACTCCATTCCCCTTATTAGGTTAGTGTAGGAAGTGTGTTCCGCATACCTTGCTTCCTTTCAGTTGGTATCAGAACTTGATCACCTATGATCCTAGTTGTTGGGTAGGGTTTTTTTGAGCTAATCTTTGATTGTGTGGGACTCTGTGTAGAGTATTATGTGATCTTGTTGCAGTGAGAAGATGGCAAGCACATCCGGAAGAATAGAGGTGGAGAAATTCAATGGCACTAATTTCGAGCTGTGGAAGCTCAAGATGGAAGACATGCTTGTTGATCGTGACCTATGGGAAATTGTATCCGGTGTAAAACCAACTACTATGGTACAAGATGATTGGGATCTCAAAGATCGAAAGGCTAAGGGTCTCATAAGACTCAGTCTAGTTGATTCCGTCCCGTTGAATGTCCATGAGGAGAAGTCCACGAAAGATCTTTGGAAGAAGTTGGGTGATGTTTATCAAGCCAAGTCCCTGGTGAACAAACTTTTTTTGAGAAAGAAGTTGTATTATCTGAAAATGGAGGATGGAGGATCTATTGTAGATCACCTGAATGCCTTTAATATGTTGATTGCTCAATTGACATTAGTTGGTGTGAAGATGGAGGAGGAGGATCGTTGCATGACCTTACTTTGTTCTTTGCCGGACTCGTGGGATCACCTTGTCATGGCTATTAGAAGCACGACATCCACTTTCACAATGGATGGAGTGGTATCTTCACTGTTATCTGAAGAGATGTAGAGAAAGTCTTCTGAGGTAGCCAAAGAGGCTCTTGCAGTTCCTGGAAGACCCAAGGAGAAAGGGAAAAAGAAGGACAAGAAAGCTAAGAAGGGAAGATCTAAATACCGTGGGAGATCCAAATCTCCTGGAAAGTCCAAGGCTCTTTGTTGGAACTATGGAAAAATTGAGCATTTCTGAAAGGAATGCAAAGAGGAGAAGAAAAACAAGAAGAAAGCTCCTGATTCAGATTCTAACAAGTCACAAGATGATGGTGATGCCTTCATCGTAACCTTGGCAACCCATGCATTTGATGATGTCTGGCTAATTGACTCTAGTGCATCATTCCACATGACCTCGCATCGAGATTGGTTTATCAAGTATGAAGAGTTCGATGGTGGAAAGGTGTATCTGGGTGATGACTCTCATCTGAAGATTGTTGGTCGTGGAAGAGTCTCTATTTGATTCCTTAATGGACGAGTGAAGGGGATCTCTGGGGTTATGCACATCCTAGGCCTAGCACATAACCTGCTTTCTGTAAGTATGTTGAATGATGCAGGTGTGCAAGTTGTCTTTTCAAAAGAAGGATGCAAGATGACTAGAGGAGCTATGGTGCTTGCTAAGGGTACTAGGAGAGGTACTCTGTTTTAGATGGAAGCATGCTTTAGTTCTTTTGACTCAAGGAAGAGGGCAGCAGTCACTTCATCCCCACCATCTGAATGAGCAGTGAAGAAATCTGTTGTAACACATTCTGATGGTAGTGCACATGCTTTGGAAGTTAAACTTCCTACTAAAAAGACTATGTTATGGCATAAGAGATTTGGCCACATTGGTGAGAAGGGTCTGCGTACCCTAAAAAATAAAAACCTCATTAAAGGGTTAGATGATTGTAATCTTGAGTTCAACTTTTGCGAACATTGCATATATGGAAAACAAAACTATGTTCAGTTTTACTCGAGTTCTCATAAGTCTTCTGGTGTGTTGGACCTTGTTCATTCTGATGTATTTGGTCCTGTTAATGTTCCTTCATTATCAAAATCTATATACTTTGTATCTTTTATAGATGATTACAGTAGAAGGACATGGATTTATTTTCTTAGAAGCAAATCTGAAGTCTATAGTAAGTTTAAGAAGTTTAAGGCCTTTACTAAAAATTAGACTGGTAAAAAGATTAAATGTTTGAGAACTGACAACGGTGGTGAGTTCTATTCTACAGAATTTGATAAACATTGCAAGCAACTTGGGATTGAAAGACATAAGACAACTCCATACACCTCACAACAAAATGGAGTTGTAGAGAGGATGAACATAACACTGATGGAGAAGGCTAGGAGTATGCTTAGTGGAGCTGGCCTAGAACAAAAGTTTTGGGCTGAAGCTATTGCCACTGCTTGTTATCTGGTAAATAGATCTCCTACATCAGCTCTTGTTGGTAAGACACCCATGGAGGTGTGGTCTGGAAGAAAGCCTTCAGTAAGGCATCTTCGTGTTTTTGGTTGAGGCATATGCACATGTGCCTAAGGGGAAGTGGTCAAAATTGGAGAACAAGGCTATTAAGTGTATCTTCATTGGCTATGGTGTCGGTGTGAAAGGATACAAGCTTTGGGATCCTGTGGCCAGAAGTGTCATATTCAAAGAGCTAACACCTTCTTCCACTATTTTACAGCCAGAGAAAAAAGAAAAGAAAGAGGATGTTGTTTAGTTTCTAGCTACCCCTGAGAAGACTGAATAGAAAGACAATGTTGCACCTGATGATGAGAAGAGCTCTAGCAGCTCTGAAATCTCAGATGAAGAAGTTGAACCTCAACCTCAGCTCTTGAGGAGGTCTACACGGATAAGAAAGCAACCTGAAAGGTTTGGTTTTACATTGCTTTATTCTAGTTGTGCTTATGCTTTGATTACTAATAGTGATGAACCTAGAACTGTGTCAGAGGCTTTGGATATGAAAGATACAGGTTCCTGGAAGGAGGCCATGGAGCATGAAATGACTTCTTTGGAAAAGAATCAAACTTGGGACTTGGTGCCTTTGCCTGCTGGATGGAAACCCGTTGGATGCAAATGGGTGTTCAAGAAGAAATTTGGTGTAGATGGCAGTGTTGAGAAGTATAAGGCCAGATTGGTTGCAAAGAGGTATTCACAAGTGGAGGGTATAGATTATGGTGAGATCTTCTCTCCCGTTGCAAAGATGACATCCATTTAATTCTTGTTATCTCTTGCAGCTGCTTATGATTTAGAGGTAAAACAGATGGATGTGAAGACAACTTTCCTTCATGGTGATTTGGAGGAAGAAATCTACATGTCATAGCCAGAGCATTACATGGTGAAAGGTAAAGAAAATTTGGTTTACAAGCTTCAGAAGTCTTTGTATGGTTTTAAGCAATCCCCTAGGAGATGGTACTTGAAGTTTGATGCCTTTGGGTTGTCAATTGGATTTGTTAGATCGAAATCGGATCACTGTGTGTATTATAAGTTTGATGGTGATCGTATTCTCATTGTTACACTATATGTTGATGATATGTTGCTCATTGGGAAGGGTAAGAATATGATTTCTGATTTTAAATCTTAGTTGTCAACGCAGTTTGAAATGAAAGATTTAGGGGCAGCCAGGTACATTCTAGGAATAGAAATCAGCAGAGATAGAACCAACAGAAAACTTTGGTTAAGCTAGAGTAAGTATGTGAAGACCATGTTGGACAGGGTCAGCATGGCAGATTGTAGACCATTGTGTGTTCCCGTTTCTTTGGGGACAAAGTTGTCTATTGAGGATTATCCAAAATCTCCTAGTGAGGTGGAGGACATGAGAAGAGTACCTTATGCTAGTGTTGTTGGTAGTTTAATGTATGCTATGGTCTGCACAAGACTAGACATTGCCCAAGCAGTGGGAGTCCTTAGTCGATTTATGGCTAATCCTGGATGAGTTCATTGGGATGCAGTTAAGCGAGTGTTTAGATAGTTGAGGGGTACTTCCGAGTATTCCATATGCTATCATGGTAATGTTACAGGACCTCTGCATTCTGTTGACATTCGTGGATTTGTGGATTCAGATTGGGCAGGTGATATTGACAGCAGGAGATCGACCAGTGCTTGTGTTTACACTGTTTGGTGGTGATATTAGTTGGATGAGCAAGCGACAACCTGTGGTTGCTTTCTCCATGACAAAATATGAGTATATGGTAGCAACTCATGCTTTTAAGGAAGCCATTTGGCTTAAGAGATTGTGTTCAGATATTGGTGTTGATGCAGGTCAACTTACGATTAGTTGTGATAGTCAGAGTGCGATTTGCCTTGCAAAGAATCCAACTTTCCATGCTAGAACAAAGCATATTGATGTACAGTTTCACTTCATGCGAGACATTGTAGAGGATGGGAAGGTAAATTTGGAGAAGGTAGATACTTTGAAGAATGTTGCAGATGCATTAACGAAACCAATTAGCATAGAGAAGTTCAGATGGTGTTCGGAGTCTATGGACCTCTTGACCTATAGCAGTTAAATCTTGTCAGTTCTTTTGGCTCTTGAAAGGTGTTCGACAAGTGGGAGAATGTTGGGAATTAAGATGTCTCAACCTTTGCAAATTCTTAGCATTGGTAATTTAATTTTATATTTAATTATTGCCTAATATTGTATTTTACTTGCACATTCAGCTTGGTCACATAGTGAGGTGGCATGGTGACATGTCAAGTTACTTGGAATGTGACTTAGATGTTCAAGTCAATCCTAAATGGATTTGGGCATCCCATTTTGAGGTGGTATTAATTTTCCATATGTCGGCATCTTTGGTATGTGGAAGGCAATATTCCATATGACAAAATCTATGACACATAAGGGCCAAGTTTGGAGATTCCTATGACAAGTAAGGACAAGTGTCAGTTGGCATCTTTGCATGAGAGAAAGGCATCTTTGGGTACCCAAGTTGGGCTATGACATGTTGTAAGTAGAATATTCTATATTTAGCATTGTATGACGGATTCTCTTACAACTTTCAAGATTGCTATTATGGGCAGATTTTATGATGGTTGTAAGTCGCGTAAGAGAATCTATCATAGTCCATTTTTAGCCTGGAGCTCTCTACTTTGGGAAATTCAAATCTTCCATGTATGACAGATGTAAGGGGATGTAAGGACAGCAAAGACAAGTGTCCTTTGATGCTTAAAATGGCCATGAGGATGCTCTCAAGATATGCCTTGTAATCTCTATAAAATGCATAGTTTGGAGCTGTAGTTGCATAGTGGTTTTTACAGGTACTGTTATACTGCCGGAATAACTCTAGAATCGACATTGGAAGACTCTTGTAAGAACTTGCATTACAAGTGTATTGTAAACACCCATTGTTTCAGATAATACATTGTGCAAGTTTTAGAGTGTGGGGTTTTTTTACCTAAAAAGGTTTTCCCCAAGGTATATCTCGTCTCACCTTTTTTCTGTGTTGTGTTGTTGCTGAAATCTTTATGTTATTAGTTTAATGTTGCTGCAATTATAAGGCTTAAAATGAATTTTCACTCCATTCCCCTTAATAGATTGGTGTAGGAAGTGTGTTTAGCATACCTTGCTTCCTTTCATACTCAAGACCACATATTTGTTGACCTCAGGAGCTAATACAATTATACTTCTGAGGATTCTATAGATAACATGCTCAGAACAAACAAAATGATGAATAGAAATGAATATGATGTTAGGAGAAATGAGAATATTATTAGGGATAGATCTCATGATCCACATTTGAGGACATTTGGGGATGCTAGTGAGAATGAAGAGATGTATCAGGATATGAGGCATCCTAATTCCCCCATAGGATCATTCAGAGGTCACCATGACAACATTCCAAATGAGGGTGATCAATAGTAGGAGCTTGGTGATGAGGAAAGAGAAAGGAGAATCCAAGATGAACTTGACTTGCTTGATCACCTCAGAAATAGACAAAGAGAGGTGCAGGCCTTGCTTGATCAACAGCAAGCACAACTTGCTTAGCAAACCCAACAAAACCAAAATGCCCAACAAAAGGGCCATAACTTATAGAACAATCAAAGACAACAACAACATCAACAACAACAGTGACATCAAATGGGACAATAGGGCAAAAATTAGGCCCTTGCTCAAAATATTAACATTTAGCCACCATAGAAGCAAGCTAATCAACATGGCAATGTTCAAAACATTGGGCATGCACAACGAAGACAAGCACATAGGTTTCTTGTACAGAGGTAGTCACTGGGAGCTAAAAGGTATAAACAACTCAATTTCTTTGGCATACATGACTTTCCTAATCCAATTCCAATTGAGATTAGGGGGAATGTTCCTAGGTTTCAAGGTAATTATGCTATCAGAGGTGAGGAACATCTTAGACATTTCATTAATGTCATTGACGAATATGAAATTAAAGATGAAGATGTTATGATGAAACTATTTGTACACTCATTGGAAGAGAGTGCCAAAGAATGGTATAAGGCACTTGTTGATAACAATATTGACTTATGGGAGTTCATGAGGGTATTTATATTGCAATATGGGGACATGATTGATCCCAAGTTTTCTATCCATGAACTTACAACCATCAAGAAACCAATAAATGAAACAGTAGCTGATTTCAATGGCCACTTCATCATGACAATGAAAAAGGTACCTCCTCATATGAGGCCTAATGAATCAATGTGTTTAGTTTTATATTCTGGTGCCTTTGATTCAAAAATTAGTTATTGTTTGAGGGACAAGAGCCCACAAACATTAAGAGAGGCATATGCTACAACGATAAACATAGAAATCAATATGAGGGCTTTAGGGAAACATATCAAAAGGTGTGATATCAAATTGTCCCAGCCAGATAATCCATCTTTCAACAAAGCTCTCATGACCAATGACAAATTGGATAAACTCATGGGGGTTGTGAAAGATTTGTCTTACAAGGTTGCTAGGAATGACAAAGGGTTGCCACCTCAGGGTGCTGCAAAACATTTTAATGAAGGTTAGAGATTGCATAATAGGCCCTATAATACTGATTGGTCTAAGAGACCACAAGAAAATGATAGACAAGTTGCACCCAGGCATGTCAACTTCAAACAGCCTGAAAGGGACACTCCTAATCCATTGAGAAAGGATCAAGTCAATTTTCAAGATGAGCCTTTATGGTGCCAGGCTTGCTTCCTTCCCCATGATCCAGCTAATTGTGCAGTGGCTCGTTCATTGAGTAGAGAAGAAGAATTTTCAAATGAAGAAGGCGCAACCGAGTATTATGAAGAGAAAATAAATTAGTTTGACATAGAGAATTATGAGCAAATGGGCCAGGGTGTTGACTATCACAGCTATGAAGAGGATGATCATATTTTCCAATATGATTATGAAGAAGGTCCAAAGAGATATCAGTTGCCAGCTCATGATTTTGGGTACTTGAGGGACCTTATGCAAAAGAAGTACCAACAATCCAAGCCTTCAAAAGAGGACATGAAAGCCTTGACTGATGTAGCCATTTTGCAAGTTCAAGGAGGATATCAACTGAGAAATAGGTCTATCCCTATGCACAATGCCCTTGTTAAGGAATCAAAACAACAAGGATTCAATGGGGATAGGGAAAAATGTAAGGGGAACGTGGAGCGGAAAAGTAGTAGCACTCCAAAAAAGAGTGTGCCTGAAAAGAAGAAGGTTCCAGTGCAACCACTAGTAGCAAAGAAGTATGTGCAAAAGAGTCCAGCACCAACCATGCAACTAGTTACTAGACCCATTTTAGGGGTCCATTATCTAAGAGGAAGCAATAAGCATGATTAGCCTCAGGCACAAAAAGAACCAGAAAAGGAGAATACAAAGCATAAGGGTAAGGATATTTCATCTAATTGAAGGTGTTAACCTTGGAACTAAGGAGACACCTAAAATGGTTTACATAGGTAAGAAGTTGAAGCCTCATGAAAAAAAGATGTTGATTGCTCTGTTGAGAAAATTCAAAAAGTGTTTTGCATGGTCCTTTGATGAGCTAAAGGCCTATAGGGAGGATTTATTTCAGCATACTATTGCCCTTCAACCTGATGCAAAACCATTTAGACAGAAACAAAGGCCTATAAATCCCACTATAGCTCCCAAGATGCATAAAGAACTATTAAAGATGAAAGAGGGATGTATTATTAAACCAATCCGACATTCTAAGTGGGTGTCTAATCTTGTCCTAGTGAGGAAGAAGAATGGGGAGATTAGACTGTGTAGATTTCAAAAATCTGAACGTCAAATCCCTTAAGGATAATTATCCTCTTCTAAGTATGGATCATCTTATGTAGAGGGTTGTTGGTTCAGAGCTGATGTCTATGATGGATGGGTTCTCAGGATACAATCAAGTGCTAGTCAAGGAATTAGAATATTAAAAAACAACATTCACCACTCCTTGGGGGACATATATTTATCTAAGAATGCCATTTGGATTGAAAAAAGCAGGATCAAAATTTCAAAGGGCAATGGATGTGGCCTTTGCTAGCCTCATTGATGAGATCCTGGTTATATACCAAGATGATCTTACTGCATTTTCTAAAGATAGGAAAGATCATTGCAAGCATTTGCAAATGATTTTTGATAGATATTTGGAGCATGGGATTTCTTTAAATCCTAAGAAATGTCAATTTAGAGTAGAATAAGGAAAGTTGCTAGGACATATTGTGTCTTGGGATGGGGTTAGAATTGACCCTGAAAAAGTAAAGGCCATTGACCTTATCCCTCGGCCCAAAATAGTCAAAGGTGTCTAATCCTTCTTTGGGAAAATCAACATTGTGAGTCAGATTGTCCCCAACTTTGCCGAGAAGACCTAAGCAATTTATAAGATGCTCAAGAAGGGATAGTCCATTGCATGGAAAAAAGAACTAGTTGAGGCTTTTGTTGACATAAAAGAGGCCCTAAAGAATGCACTGGTGCTAGTAATCTTAGATTATTCTAAACCCTTCCAACTCTTCTCTTTTGCTTCATTTTATTATTGATGATGTATTATTGCAAAAGAATAAGGATGGATTTGAGCAACCAATAGGATTCTTTAGCAGGTCCTTGCAAGCTACTGAATTGAATTATTCCATAATGGAGAAGCATGCCTATGCATTGGTCAAGGCCACAACAAATTTTAGATCTTATTTCACAGGTGCCAAGATCATAGCATATGTACCACACAGCAGTAAAGGACATATTCATGCAGTAAGAAGCTTCAGGTAAAATATGCAGATGGATTAATAGGATCCAAGAATATGACATGGATATATAGGTCACAAAGTTGGTTAGAGGCCAAGGCTTAGCTAAGCTAATGGCTAATTTTAATCTTGAAGCATCAGAAGTAAATGAAATAGAGGTAGATGCTGCTCCTCATTGTAGGTTGGTTGACAATGCATGGTACAAAGATGTGATATTTTATCTTGAAAACATGAATTGTCTACCCTGTATGGATGAGAATAAGAAAAGGACCCTTGAACTAAAATCTCAAAAGTATGTCCTCTTCCAAAATGAGCTAATGTGGAGAAGCCATGATGGTGTGTTGCTCAAATGTTTGGATCAAGAGCAAGATGAAGCAGTGATGAATGAGTGTCACCATGGTGTTTGTGGGGGACATTTCAAATATAAAACCACTGCCCATAAGATCCTTAGAGCTGGGTGTTGGTGGCCTACTTTATTCAAGGATGTAGCATAGAAGATAAGAAAGTGTGATGCTTGCCAACGATTTTTTGGCAAGATGAAATTTGTTGGAGCATTACCCCTTTTGCCCCTTGCAATTGATGCACCATTTCAACAATGGGGAATTAATTTTATTGGGGAGATATAGGAGAAATATAGCAATGGATTTAAGTGGATCCTTGTGGCCATTGATTACTTCACCAAATCGGTGGAGGCAATTCCCACTCATAATGCAACTTTCAAAGTGGTTATTGATTTCATAGTCAGCAATATATTCACTAGATTTGGAGTGCCAACCAGAATTTTGGTAGACAATGCAATATGTTTTAGGTCTTAAGAAATGTTGAACATGTGTTCTAAGTTTGGCATAAACCTTGTGTATTCATCCCCTTATCACCACCAAAGTAATGGACAGGCTAAATCCAATAATAAAAGCTTGATGAAGATCATAAAAAGAACATTGGATTGAAATAAGAATATAGGGGATGATAAATTGAAGTATGCTCTATGGACTGACATGATAACCTTCAAAAGATCCATTGGAAGGAGCCCATTTCAGATGGTGTATGGAGCAGAGGTAAATATACCCATCAACATGGAATTACCAGTTTGCTAGCTGCTACATGATGTAGAAGGAGATCAATATGATGCAATGTCCCAGAGGATATTGCAGCTTATTGAATTACAAGAACATAGGAGAGATGTACATGATAAAATTATGAATCATAAGCATAAAATGAAGCTTTATTTGATAAGAGTGCCATGTCAAGAGATTTCTAGGTTGTTAACTTGGTACTTCTTTGGGATCCAAAATCCAAAGATAAAGGGAAATAGAGAAAATTCAATCCATTATGGCTTGGGCCATATGAACTAGCTAAGAAATTGGAGCTTAATGTTTACCGTTTGATGACTCTAGAAGGAGTGCTCTTGGAGCTGCCCGTTCATGGTTAGCATTTGAAGCATTATTTTTCATAGGTAATTCTTCCTCTAAAATTTGAATATAATCAACTTTCTTTTGTACTCCCCTGTTTATGATTGTATTTTTCTCTGTATACAAGTCTTTGTTGTAAATACGTTCTATTTTTTCCCTTTGTGTTTTTGCCTTTTTGGTCTACCCAGAGATCTGGATCCTTTCTGTCACATTGTTTTCCACACGTCCTCAACTAGAGCCACTATTGGAACCTATAATTTTCATCTCCAAAACATGCATTATTATTGTCCCAAAATTCAAAATCCCTAATTTATGCCTTCACAGTCAAAATCCCTCATTTAGATCTAATTTGAGATATCTTATAGGGGTTTTATTTCAAAAAAATTCTAAGTATGATGTTCCCCCTTGTCTTTGTTTCTTCCCTTTGAAAAATGTTTTATTCAAGGCCTTTGTTGGCAAATTAGAAAAAATGAGAATTGGCGAACTAGTTCAAAAGTTCATCTTTTTCCCGATTCAATGATTTGCTGAAAAGGCAACAGGAAGGCAAGAAAAGAGGTGAAGGAAAGATCATTTTCTTCATCAGCAAAGAAACATTCAAAGTCTTTAGTTAGCAAAAATGTTGGTTCTCAAACCAATGAGTTCACTGACTTAAGATTTCACCAATTGAAGAAAAGTGAAGGAATGACCAAGTGCTTGTCAGCGAAGTTGGAGGTTCGCAAACCCCCAAGTTCGCCGATTAAAGGTTTTGCCGATAGTGACTTTGCTGACAATAGAAAGGGAAACAAAGGCAGTGGCAAAGAGAAGATTTTCTAAGGCAAAAAGATGTGTTTCTAAAGAAAAGATGAAAGGTAGGCAAGTCTTCATCGGGGAAACCATGAGTTCGCGGACTCTTGGTTTTGCCAAAAAGAAGTTCACCGATAAGCCTTTTTCCTGACAAAGGGAGAGACAAGAGGCAAAGCAAAGATAATGAAACAAAGGTTCACTTTAGGCTGAGTTCATGGATAGGTAAGGTGGTTGACCAAAGAGATAAAGAAAGTTTGCAAAAGAGGAATTTCGCTGACTAAAGAACACAAGGGGAGAAAAGAAATAAAAAGGCTAAGGAAAAGGTAAGGAAAGGCTTATCAAGAAACTAATGGAAAATTGAACTCACCAAATAGTTTAGGTTTTCCAAAGTTTGCCGATAAGGCAATCGACCAACAAAGGAAAGAGAAAAAGGGGAGTTTCTTCCATGGTTCGTAAAAAGTGAAAATTGCCAATAACGAGGAAGAAAATAGAAAAAAGAGAAAGAAAGGAAGAGTTTATTAGTTTGCCAATTTAAAAATTTGCCGATAAGACAAAAGGAGGCTGATAAAGAGGAAAAGGTGAAGACAATTCTAAAGTTTGAGAAAATGATAATTCGTTGACAAAGTGAATATAAGAAGGAAGAATGAAGTGGAAAATGAGAAGTTCGTAAAAGAGAGAGTTTTCTGGCAAAGTGAATAGAAGAAGGGAAAAGAAAATGAAGGAGGTTCGTGATAAGGAAAAATGCCGATAAAGATAGGAAGATGTGTCTAGTGCAGAAAGGTATAGTCAGAGTTAAGATGACCCAAAAAGGAAAATTGGATAACACTTTTAAAGTGTTGTAAAGGCTTAAAAAAGGGGTGATTCCATAAAAAAATGCCATGATTGTAGGATTGTGCAAGCTGATTTGTACCCGGAGTTTAATGATTTTGTAGAATAGTGCCATGCAGGTGGTTGATAAAATGAAATTCTTCAATACACAGGTACACTTGGAGGACAAAGCTGATAATTCATATGTTGCAAATGTTAGGGAAAGGATTAGAACCTTCTCTCTTTATTGTCCTAGGTACACAATGTGTGCAAGCGATCTTCTTTTGCCATTTTTAGTGTTGTTAGAGAATGGGCAAGCTTCCAAACATGCAAATTTCCTGGCATTCTAGTGGGACTAAATTTAATGTGGCATGGGTGTACTCATTGGCTAGGTGCAATGCTTAGAATGATACACTGAATTGTAATACTATATATGCATAAATTTTTGATGCATGAAGGGCTGGTCAATTTGGGTAGTTCATCTGAGCAGCTATAGAGATCCAGAGGCAGATAAGAAAAATATCAATTTGTAGTCTCTATTCTTCATGGAAGCAATTATCAGAAATGTATGTTAAATATTTTGTAATATTTGTATTAAATCATTATTTTTCTCCAATGTTGTAAGTGTTCTTTCAGGAAATATTAATTGCAATCAAGATTTCTCTTGCTACATTTAGTGTGAATGTAAGCTCTGATTTAAGTGAATGTGATAGTTCCTAATCCATTTTGAAGATTTTGTAAATGATCATTTCAGTATTGCATATGGAAAAACATTGTATGGTGTTGGACTACTAACTATTCTTAGTGATTTGGTATTGATTTTCATGTATTTTATTCATCAAATAGGTCGTTGTACATTTCTTTGTAGTTGTTTTCCTCTGTTGAACATTAGACTTTGTCGCTCAATGGATAGGCACTAGTATGAGTAGCCCTAGATCACCCAATCTTCAAAACAAAACAATATATCTATCCTTTAGACATAGTAGTTTTTATGCATCCTCATTATCTAGGATTACCTTTATTAGCTATATAGGGGTCTTTTAACAACCAGTTGTTCTTAGTTCAGTGACAAATTTTGGGGCTAAGAAAGTGATTTGGGTTTCGTTGTTCATCTATTTTTAGTTATTCATCTTGTTTGAAGTCAATACTTGCTTAGGTATACCCCTTGGAAAATCCCTCCAGAGTTTAAGCTAAGCTCAAAGAGTAGAGGAATTTACTCACTCCTGTTAGTTGGCCAAAATCTTCCCTAACTTGTTGATAAACCTCTTTCTATCACCCTGATGATAATCCTTGGCCTAGGTGATTTAGAAATGTTTAGAGTTTTTTGTTGCAGTTATTTTGGGACCCAACAACACCAAGCAAAACCCCAAAGAGAGATGCCTGAATAGAGACCACGCAAACACAATAAAAGGATGCCAAAATTTAACTTTTTCAAATGTCAAACAGAGTCAAACCTTGGCACAGGGTTCTCAACACTCCTGTCACTACATTCTAAGTTTGTAAGGACATCCAACCACTGCGTGTAGTTTCTGGAAGGGCATCCTACCAAAAATTTTGGTAGGGGTGGGGGTGAATCAGGCTTCCTTTAGTTGGAAGCTAGCCTAGCAATGCCCTAAGTGGCATGGGAGACCCACAGGGTAGAACAATGTTGGAGGTGGGTTGGTGTTGTGCCTCAACTTCAAAGGTGTGACCTATGGTCAAGTTTGGTCACTACAGTAGGACCAGGGTCCTTGTCTATATAGGAACAAGGTTTAGATGGGCAGTCGTTTGCCTTAGAAACAAGGGTTCATCACCTCAATCAAACAGTTCCTCCAAAAAAATGTTTGACGTCCCCAAAAGATGCATTCTGCCTATGTGGTTAACAAACCTTCTGCGCACAATAAACATAGACCACAACACACAGAAGAAAACAAATAAAAAATTCAATAAAAAATGGAATTAATAATACTACTACCTATTCACAACCTCCCATGGCTCTGATACCAATTGTTGAGCTATTGCTCATATGGACCAGCTATGACTCAAGCCTAGGACCTTCCATTTGTTGTTGGAGTGCTCTAGCAACTAAGCTATTGGCCTCTTGTGGCTAGTCCATCGTAAAGTCTAGGTGTGACTTATTTCCAACAATCCCTACATAGAGAAAATAGAATATTCAAATTCCAAGGCAAATACCAAACTATCCCTATCCTTTTCAAATTCTAAAGTGTTCAAATTTCTATGTCATTCTAGATTTACATACATCCTTCAGTCACATAGCTAAGTACCATTCTTTCTATTTATATTCCTATATTAAATAGTTATTGAAAATTATTCTAATTATCAACCCCTTCCGGCTATACTTGATTGATTTTGTCTAATTTATGTTTACTTCTCTATATTTATTTAATTAGCCTAGGTTAATATTATGCCCTTAACCCATTGATTGTATTGGGATATATATAGCCGACTTGTCTATAGCATAACCCTTAATTAAGTTATATAACCATTTGTATAATATTATATAAGTATTGTGGTTGGCCTAGCTGGAGTCTAAGACATAAGTATGATATATATAAGAGGTAGTGAGTAGCAGTTTATCGTCATGTTGCAAATTCTATTTCTTTTTCAAGATTTTTGGAGGTTTGCCCCCTCAAAGTGGTTTATTATTATCAACCATTTAGAAACATTTCTATTATATTTCCAAGTATTTATTCTTGTATTCTTCTATTGTGAAACTTATTTCATTACAAGTGGTATCATAGCATAATCTTGGCATCTAGAAGGCAAGAAATAAGGCAATATTTTCAATTTTGGAGGTCAGATTATGAAGCACCTATCTTTCTCAATTTAAAAAAAAATCTAATTTTTGGAGGGTTGATTAGGACATATTGAAGCTACTATAGTCCAAATTTGAGGTCATTTTATGTTGACTTGAAGGAGTTATTACACAATTAGGTTTTCACCAAATTCGCTCTCAAGGCTTCAAAACAATAAATTTCTTGGAGATTTTTTAGACAAGTAGGATATAGACCCAAGTAAGTTACAGTAAATATTTTAGAATATTTTGATCTTTTTAATAAGTTATTGTCAAAAATATTTTGGAGGTATCAAGATGGGGCCACAAACTAGAGGCCGAGGAAAGAATTCCCACACACTCAAAAAATCTCCAAACAAAGAGGATATAGATTCAAAGTTAGGATCAAGTTGAATTTCAAATTTGATGTGGTTTTCAATAGATAAAAAAGTGCACGAGTTGGAAGAAGGTATGTAGAATATTCAATCTCAAATATCAAAAGTGGCTAGTATGAAAGGAGAATTGGTCGGCAAAACGGAAATAATGTTACAACTCCAAGAATCTATCAAGATGATATCTCTCTCACAACCAATGACACAACATGATGTTTTAAGAAATCAAGGTGGATGGTCTAGGCCAACCAATCCTAATCCAAATGATAGTACCTATACAAGATCTCAAAACCTACTACCAAAGGTGGATATGCACAACCTTGATGGCAAGGATCCAGTAACTTGGATAAATCAAATCAAAATTTCTTTTTATGTACATCAAATTCCAAGTGGACAAAAAGTGACAATGACTTCCTTATATCTACAACCTAAATAATTAATTTGGTACTATTTAGTAGGGAAAAGAGGATGAGATGAGAGATGCACTAGATCAAACCCTCCTTTCACTACAAAATTCAAGGACAAAACTGAGCCAAGCCACTACAAGATAAAAGAGGACTGAACTCCTAGTTTTGTGCTCTTGTTTGCAGAGGAAAGATGTGATTCAACCAAGCCTCTTATCAAATCCTAGGCTCATCAATGCACTAAACCCTAGAATTGGGATGATCAGCTAATAACGGAGAAATAACAAGTTAGGATTTGAAAGTACTAGGATGACCAGTGAGATGTCCAAACCTGTCCCCTAGAAGCTGAAATGTCAGAAGACTCAGGGGCTAGCACCTGAGTCTATAAAGTCTTGATGTCCAAATTCCCAAAATTGGAAAAATGTCACAAATGATGCTTTGATGTTGAATTCATGGTTTGTTTTAGCTGCTGGACATTGGGGCTAGTGCCCATGTCTGCTACAGTGGAATTTCCAAATTCTACTTTTGGATCTTGAATCTTGATTCCTTAAGCAACCTCCCTGTACCTTCACTTCCACAATTCCCACAACTGTAACTTGCACACAAGAAGAAAAGGGGTTTGGGGGTTGTGGTGTTTAGGGATTTGCCTTAGTCAAATCCTGGGATAGCATTCAAGCTTCCCAACACCGTTGTTAGAGAGAGAGTGTGTCCTTGTAGGAAAGATGCTAAAGATAATCCAAATGATGATGAAATGATTCAAACACAAAGACGACGTCACCTTGGAGGTGATGTCCTTGAGAGGATGAAGATTCTTCAATTCACAAGGATGTTGATGATGAATTCAAATCTGCAACAAACACAATACTAACACAAGTCTACCACAAACACAATGAATGCCTTGAATTCATCTTTACATAATATCATAACCTTGCTATCATCAACTTGTTATAAAATGAATTCAAAAACTTGTTTATATATGCTATCCCATTAAACTTTTATAAATTAATTGAAAGAGCCGACAAGGGAGGACCCATTTAAAAGTTTTGACATCCTTGAATTTCATCTCGACTGATCAGGGTGGACTTGGGCATGAGCGCCCAAGTCCAAGAAGCCTTTTTGGTCAGGTCCTAAACTTTAAATGCACCCCTAGTTCCTATTTGACATGGGTTCTAGGGGATTTCTCATTGGGATGAATAATTATGCATGTAGAGAGTGAACATGGGGACCTAGGAGATAAACTAGGAGGTAAAAAGGTAGGTGTCCACTTTTTTACTCCATAACATTTATCCCCCACTTTAATGTGTGTGCGATTTTATGATTCCACACATGCATTAAAGTACGGTCAAAGCATATCAAAACACATCAAACACATCAAACACAATAATGAAGACACACCCTAAGCTTGAAGGACTATTTCTATCCCCCATACTTAGGCACACATAAGAAAACACTTAGCAGTAACATAAGACACAGTGAATACAGTAAGGAAGCATGCAATACATGGATAATACAGTGAAAACATGCAAAACATGGAGAAGATATGAGAGTAGACACACAATACACAAATTATACATGAAGAGAAGACATGATTTAGCAATTACATATCTATACATATATAATTCTAACTAAAGTTAAAAAAATACACAAGCACGCAAAACACATTTAGTGTGGGGAGGGGCTCATTGCCACACAACTTTGGACCATGCCACAAACATGCAAGACACATAGAGAAGACACATAAAACACATGGAAGACACACATAATACACAAGTGCCGCATAGTATGTCATTGACAGACTATACGTCTTATACATGACAAACACGAGCGATAGGAAGGAGCTCATCGCTGTAATCCACTATCTAAAACACGCCAAATCACCTGACGGTAGAGCTATGCTACCACAACTGCTAAAGACATGCTTAAGGGTGAATGACTCAAGATCCAACCCCACCTCACAATGAGGACTTTGTATAAAAGGATGTGCACTAGCTCAAGAGATACACCATCCCACCTCGCGATGAGGGATTTGTATAAAAGGATGCACACTAGCTCAAGAGATATGCCATCGTTCCTCGTGATGAGGGATTTCTACTTTAAAAGGATGTGCACTAGCTCAAGAGATACACCATCTCACCTCGTGATGAGGTCTTTCAAACACACTTTGTCAGCGTAAAAAATAATCAAGTAGATACAATTATATATGCCCCCACCTTAAGGTGGTTGATACCGCTTGCCGATATCAAGCACATTAAGGTAGAGTGAAAACAACCAAGGGAACAAGAGCCTTCACAAAGCCCATGCCCCCAAAGTGACATGTGCCGCGATCGCTGAATGCTCCCACAAACACATCGAGATTAGTTGCTTGAGATAATAAAAAAGATATAAGCTTTGGTTAGAAAATATTACTCTAAGATAATAACCAAATCAAATCATGGAAGCTATACATAAATTAGATCACATGAAAGGCCAAGGCTACACTTGCGGGTTTAGAACTGAGTATAGCCGTGAGGTTATACTATAGGTGTCTCAAAACTGAGTGTAGCAACAAGGTGAGATACAAAACAATCCAAAGTGCATTGGAGCAAATTGAGAGTATTGCAAAAGGTTTGTTACGACAAAATGTTCACAACACGATACATCACATAGAGTGATTCTACTAGTCAAGCATCAGATGTATATATCAACCCCATCTTCATATATGGACTGGGTCCATTTTTGCTTTCTTGCTGAAGGGACACACGGTCCTTATTAGTATTTGTTTGTTTTCGTCATCCGCTGACTAGTAGAGTCACTGAAGAATGGAAATAATAAAAATGAGAGAGGAGACAAGAGTGGCTTGGGTTTACAACATGGGAAGATGCCCCTAAGATATCCTCCACACCATTATTCCCCCAAGGCATGTCACATAACAATAAAATAGAGGAGAGGAAAGTAGAAGAATGTAGAGACAAATAGAAGAATGATCACAACAGAGGCAATCTCCTTGTATCCTTGACCTTACAAGAGTATCAAGGGTCATCCAAAGAGACCTAAACAACACTTAACACAACACGGGGGAACATAACACATAAGAGGAGGCCACATAAGCAAGCAACGAGATGCTACAACAAAGGTGGCGAAGAAAGGTTAGAAATACTTACTTGTTTACACAACCAAACTAATAGTTGTTGTCAAGGAAATAGGTACATAAGGTAAAATTGCCCAACTTGAATCATTGTCCTTTTCATCTTCAAGCTTTAACTCTTCCTCATTTGATTCAGTTTTAGATGGTGGAATGTTCTCTTGTTGAGGTGTTTCTTGTTGGGCTAAGGCTTGTCTTTTATTCCTTATTTCTCTTGCTTGCCTATTCCTTCATATTTTATTGGTGATGTTTGAAAAAGGATTCTCATGATTTTCTATAGTCTTTGACATCTCAGAGGAGGAAGCTTGTACAAAATTGATTTTCTATGATGAAATGCTTTGTTCTTTATAGGTATCTCCCGATCCTTGTAAGGATGGCGGAGGAGGAACCTCAGAAAAGACTCCCTTACCTCGTGGTCAAGGGGGTTATTTTGATTCAGGCTATTTTTCACTTATTATTTGTTCAATAGGAGGTTCAGGCAATTTTGTTATCAAATTTTCTTTGTATCTTTGATATCCCAGGAAGAATTGATCTTCTATTAGTTGAGGAGGCTCAGTAGGTTATGGCCAAAAGTAGTCTAGGTTGAAGTTTCCATGAGCAACCATAGGTTTCCATCTACTATGGTAGACAACATATACTCTCCCTTGGTGAGGAAATTTTAAACATTTATGAATTGTAGAGAAGACCGCTTTCATGGACTTGAGCTATGGATGGCCTAATTTCACACAAAATAGGTCAGAGCTAGGAATGATATCAAATGATTGTTCCAGAGATTTATCACCTACTTTAATCAATAATGTAATCTTCCCTATAACCAGGAGAAAAGATCCATTATGTGTCTTAACCATCATATGTGTGGTCTCATAAGATTCTTGTATCAAATCATGCACGTAGAGGAACTCTTTAGTAATCACATTCGTCATACAGTTAGGATCGATAAGGACCCCTCTTGTAGGATTTCCACTTATATGTGCGGTGATGCAAAGAGGTCCCTCAATATCTCCAATTGTTCTATCATGTGGTGTAAAGGTTATTTCAGGTTCAAGAGTCTTCCTCTTCCTATAAACTTGAGGAGGGACCATAACATCATTATTGTGATGAGAAGCCATGTATGTGAGACCGTTTCACACCAAGGCACTAGTTTGAGGAAATCGGGTTTTTAAAGAGCAAAAACACATGGATTTCATGAAAAAAAAAGTGTATATGATGTAAATATTGCTTCACAACAAGGCAAGAAGAATGATGTAAAATGTGCTCAAATAATTGTGAAGAAAGTGTGTAAAACCCTTAATGTTGAAATACACACTATGTAATTGCAAAATTTGAAATTTCAATGCAAGAATGCACAATAAAGCAAAAATACAAATAAAAATAAAATTTGAATGAGTGTTTAAAGGAGTAGCAAAATCTGAAATAAGATTTTGACTACTAACCCTAGCTTTTTACAAAAACAAGGTTATATGCAAAATGTAGATTTTTCAACAAAACCCTTACACACGAGATATGGAAATGCAAGATGTGATATCATGAAATGATAAATTACTGTAATTTCTTTCAGATCTGATGAAAAAATCAGAAAATTAAATGTTTCCAATGATATTCAATGAAGATAATGCAAAACTATGCATTTATGCAAACCTAGAATGCTTTTTTTTCCCATTTTTTTCAAGATGTATGCAAGATTTTTCAATGTAAAATGACAAGTATGATAGGAAGTAATGCAAAGTCTGATTTCAACACTCAACAAGATGAAATTTCATTAAAACATGGGTTCACCAAAATGTTTAGTAGGGAAAAGAGGATGAGATGAGAGATGCACTAGATCAAACCCTCCTTTCACTACAACATTCAAGGACAAAACTGAGCCAAGTCACTACAAGATGAAAGAGGACTCAAATACTAGTTTTGTGCTCTTGTTTACAAATGAAAGATGTGACTCAACTAATCCTCTTATGAAACCCTAGGTTCATCAATGCACTAAACCCTAGAATTTGGATAATTAGCTAATAATAGAGAATAATAACTTTAAATGGGCCCCTAGTTTCCATTTGACATGGGTTCTAGGGGATTCCTCATCGAGATGAATAATTATGCATGTAGAGTGTAAACACAGGGACCTAGGAGCTAAACTAAGAGGTAAAAAGGTAGGTTTCCACTTTTTATTCCATAATAGGTACCAATAGATATGTGCTCAAAGGAAGAAATGGGATCTCAATGTCACTTGGTTAGTTTTCAGGGAGAAGTTGCAGTCACACTATAATAATCATGTATCAAAGAATCACTTTAACTAGTTAACCAAATTGCAGCAAATAGGATTGATCAAGGATTATATTTGGCAATTCCAAAACCTATGGTTGCAAGTAGAGATAATTATAGAGAACTTGAATACATTATTTATTAGTGGGCTCAAGGATCACATCCAACATGAGGTATGCATGTTTAGTCTTTCTTTTATATCTAATTCATTTTTCATGGCACACAAGGTAGAGAAAAAAAATTAACTCCTAGAAGGTAGGGGTCCAATGACATAAGATAGAAGAGTTTTTCAATACAACCATTCCCCCAGCCCACGAGATTGACTCCTCAACAAATTGAAGAAAAAAAAGGATTATGTTTTAACTGTGATAGCAAATATAGTTGAGGACATAAATGTGATGAAAATAAATTATTCTACATTGAAGGACCCGATGAAGAAGAAGATGACGAAGAAGAGATATTAGAGGTGGGTGATGAGACATATAATGAGGAATCAAAAGATACCCCACCAACTATTTATTGTCATGCACTTTCTAGAATTAAGACCCCACAAACACTCAAGGTAGTGGGTTTCTTGAAGAAAGAGAGTAACAATGTTGATAGACTTTGAAAGCACTCACAACTTCATCAACAAGAAGTTAGATGTTCATCTAAATTGTTTTATCTGTCTAGCTCCAAAATTTTAGGCCATGATTATAGATGGGGGTACTGTCAATTATTTAGGCAAATATCATGTAGCATTAAAGTTTTCATTGGAGATTACTAACTAGATTTCACTATCTTTTCTATCTCTATGGGTGTAGTAGACATTACTTTGGGAGTCTAGTGTCTTACTAAATTGGGGACAATTGACATGAACTTCCAAGATCTATTCATGCATTTTCACTCAAAGGGTAGGACAATCAAACTAAGAGCTTTGCAGGCAAAGTCTCCACAGATGGTAAACTCACAAAAAATGCAAAAGATGCTTAACAAGGGGATAAAGGAGTTAGCATCCCAACTATTTTCATTAGAAGCATGTTAGTCAAAGGTTTCTATGCTATAAGACTTGCAAGAAGTTGTAGATATTCACTTGATAGTTTTGGAGATATGCCAAAAGGATTGCCTCCTAAAAGAGATCATGATCATGCCATTCAAAAAGTACTTAAAAGTTAGCCACTATAGAAGATGGTACAAGAGATGTAATGCCTAGTTAGAGTGCTTACTCCTCTCCAGTGGTAATGGTGCACAAGAAAGATGACACCTAGAAAATGTGTCTTGATTATAGAAAGCTCAAAAAGTACATCATAAAAGATAAGTTTCAAATTCTACTAATTGATGATTTGTTAGATAAGCTTAATGGAGCTATTTATTTTACAAAACTTGATCTCCATTCTGGTTATCATCAAATCAAAATTAGATATGAGGATATAAATAAGATAACTTTTTGAACCCATGAGGGCCACTATGAATTTTTGGTGATGCCTTTTGGCCTCACAAATGCACTGTCTACATTTCAAAGTTTGATGAACTCTATCTTCAAGCATTTTTTGCATAAATTTATTTTGGTATTTTTTGATGATATATTTATATATAGAAAATCTTGGAAGGAATACTTGCATCATGTGAATCAGGTTTTGGACATTCTTGAATAACATTTGCTTTATGCTAAGTCACCCAAGTGTGTTTTTAGACTCAAAGAGGTGGAATACCTAGGTAATAATGTTTCACATGAGGATTCAAGGTGGAACCTCACAATATCCTATCCACAGTAGAATAGAAAGATCCTAGGATCTTAAGAAATTAAATGATTTCTTAGGGCTTACAGGTTACTATCACTAAGTTGTAAAAAAATATGGTAGCATAGAAGCACCTCTCATAATTTTGTTGAAGAAAGATTCCTTCTAATGGAATGAAGAAGCCATTATGGAATTTGAGAAGCTAAAGGAAGCCTCATGCACAACTCCAATTTTAGCTTCCCGAATATTTTCTAAAACCTTCATTATGGAATGTAATGCTTTTGGGAATAACATAAAAGCAGTTCTCATGCAAGAGGGAAGACCCCTAGCATTTGAGAGTCAACAAATAAAAGGTAAAAAATTGTTGAAGCTAATTTATGAGAAGGAAATTAGGCTTATCATACATGTCATCAAACAGTGGAGACCTTGTCTAATGGGAAGACACTTTAGGGTAAATACATATCATGATATTCTCAAATACTTCTTGGAACAAAGGTTGCCATCTAGCGAACAATAGAAATGGCTCACATGGATATTGGTATATGACTTTGAGATCATATATAAGAAAGGAAAAAATAATATTATCCTTGATACTCTATCTAGGAGCGATAAGCCCACAAATTCACTAATTGTATATCATTTCCATATTGTAGGTAGCTTGGGTGGATAAGGCATGACAAGAATAGAAGGACATGGATACTCAAACTCTTGTTGAAAAACCCCAATAGGATGCTACTATGTCAAATAAATTTGCATGGAAAGGAAATGCTCTATGGTACAAGGATAGGTTGTATCCATGTAAGAACTCAACCCTTAAGTTTAGGGTTTTTTTAGAACTACGTGATCTTCTCTAGTAGATGGGAACTCAATATTCTTGAAGACTTATCATAGAATCAAGCAAGATTTATTTTTGGATGGCCTCAAAGGGGATGTCTAGAAATTTGTAGTAGAATTCATGGTATGCCATCAAGATAAAGGGGAGACAGTTAAGACTCTGAGTCTTTTACAACCCTTATCTATTCCAAGCCAAGAAATAGATATACATGGATTTCATCATGAATTTACCTAGGTTTGAAGGAAAAATGTTATCATGGTTACATTGTGGATCAACTCACCAAATATACATATTTTTGTGCTTTGTCACACTCATTTGTAGCAAGTACTATAGCAACAACCTTTATTGATACCATTAAGAAGTTGCACATGACTCCAAAAGTCATAGTAAGTGATTGTGATACTATATTTACAAGTAATTTTTGGACTGCTGTATTCTCATGTTTGGGCACTCAACTTGTCGATATCTCATCATATCATCCCCAATTAGATGGACAAACTGAGGTTCTCATCAAGGGCTTGGAGGGCTATCTCTTATATTTTTTTCTAGATAAACAAGCGAGATGGGTACAATGGTTGCCACTAGTATAATGGTAGTATAACACTTCTTTCGACACTTCATCCAAAACTTCTCCATTTTTGGTACTCTATGGGTACCATCCACCATCAATCACCTATTCATTATGAGCACAATTAAATTTTAGAGTATTTGAAGAATGAATTCAACATGGCAAGAGGTACTCTCTAGTCTTAGAAAGAACTTGGCAATAGTACATAATATAATGAAGCAACAAGTTGATCAACACCACAATGAAAGGACTTTTGAAGTAGGAGATTGGGTCTTTGTGAGATTGCAATTATATAAGTAGACATCACTAAAACAACAAAAGAAGGATAACAATCTTATACCCAAGTATTATGGCCCTTATAAGGTTTTGCAGGGGATTGATAATGTGGCATACAAATTGGAGTTACCTAAGTCAACAGAAATACATTTGATCTTCCAAGTTTCTTTCTTGAAGGTTACCAAACAAAGAGTTTCATACCAGACTCAGTTACCAGAGCTTGACTTGGAGGGAAAAATAATTTTGGAACCTAAGGGAATCCTTCAGACATGCACTACATAGCTACAAATAAGTGTGATCATATAGTATTTGATCAAGTGGTAGAATTCTCTAGTTGAAGATGCTAAATGGGAAAATGAAGACTTTGTGCAAAAGCATCCACATTTGATTCATGTTGAGGACAACACTTCTTTGAAGAGGGGGCATGCTATACCCTTAACCCATTAATTGCATTGGGATATGTATAATTGACTTGTGGCTAGCATAACCCTTAATTAAGTTATATAATCATTTATATAATCTTATATAGGTAGTATGGCTAGCCTAGTTGGCATCTAAGGAATTAGTATGGTATATATAGGAACTATGAGTAGTAGTTTATCATCATATTGTAAATTATATTTCTTGTTGAAGACTTTTGGAGGTTTGCCCCCTAAAAGTGGCTTATTATTATCAAGCATTTGCAAGCATTTCTATTATATTTCCAAGTATTTACTATTGCATTCTTCTATTGTGCAAGTTATTTCATTATAGTTAACATTCAAGGAAAGTTTATTTTCCTTTATATAATGTTATAAGATGAAAATCTTGTTTAATTATCAATAGGAAAGAGATTAAAGTTAAAAACTTAATGTTGTGATTTTATTTATTATTTGTTCCTTATGCATTATAATGGTGAATGATGCATACCCCACACTTTTTTTATTCGTTTTGGACTCACTTTGACCTTACTTTGACCTTTGTGTAATAACTAGCATACAAGTAGCATATTTCTTCGTAAAAGTTAGTAAATTATTTGAAACTTGATTGATTTTGACTTCTCACATTCCAAGGGTCTAGACCCTTTTGCAATTTACCATTTTCCGCCCTACTTTGATTATGCAATGCAAATTTAATTTAGTTCAATTTCACGATGCAAAATCAAGCACTACACTTTTTAATTCAAATTTAAAAATTGGGACCATGTTTCCAAACTAACTTGAGGGGAAAATGTTTCAAATTCTATTATAGGGTGTTGTATAAAAGAATGACCCCTAATTCATTATGATCATCTATGGATATAATGCATATCTAGGATCTTACACACATCAAGATAGATCATTTGAAAAAGTATTGCATCAACACTCAACATCAAACATTTGTAGTAACACACAACTAGGCATATTGCATGATTGCTTGGTGTGTCTTTGGTCTTTGTTCATGAGTTGTTGAATTGATATGTGTAGGATTTTGATCAATGGAGAATACACCCTACCAAGTAATCCCCTTAAAGGTGTTTACAAACATTGTCAGTTACTTATTATAGTTCCAAATATCAAGGTGAACCAATTTCTAAATCACATAACCCGGATGATGAATTTCATGCATAGGTGGTCAATTTCATGGAATATAGAATTATTTTGCAACACACTTTTGTCCTAGGTCAATTTCACCTTAAAATTGACCCAGAGTTGTAAATAGTTAATTTTTTGATTTAGAATTCATTATTCAACATAATCTAGGGTCCTAACAATTTGGTGAATCATTTTATGACATCTATTACAATCATACCAACACTAGAACTAGAGTTAAGTACCATTGTTTTATTTATTTAAATTTTATACTTTTATTAGATCTCATATGTTTATGAACCTCAATATCAACTCTATATAATAGGGTAGTTTTATCTATTATCATGGTTTAATTAATATTCATTTAAGATTTATGTAAGGAACCCATTTATTTCCATGCATTTTTTGGTGACCTCAAGACTTATCTTATACCCCTAAGGTTTATTCATTTTACATTAGGGTTTCAAATATAACTTTTCTAATTATTTATTGTTCATCTTAGATCTGATTAAGGTTTGGATCCACCCTTCTATGTGTCTCATTGTTACATCTTACTTAGGGTTTAGAGTTTCATTGTTACTATTTATTCAATTCATGCCCATCCACCCTTGGAGTGTGCTTTCTGGCTAGGTTATTTGTCATGGTTTCTCCTAGATATTTTCCTTTGGCCCCTCTTCATCAATGACTTACTAATTTTGATGTGTTCCTATTCTTTGTTCCATATAATTCCTCCATCTTTAATCCTCTCATGTCGTTTTATGTTATGGACAAAGATGCCTTTTCCATGGAGGTGGTGTTTTTTCATGCGTATCATTTTATCTCCTCCATAGATTTGGTCAGTACCTTTTCTTCTCTCTTGGATACATTCACTTCAATTATTTGTGACCTTCATCTTGATCATATTGTTCCTATGACTATTGATAGTGGGGCACACTGTAATGTTTTACTTATGTTCACCTCATCTTTGTTGCATGGTGATGGGATTGCACATTCTATATCTATACATGATGTTGTTATGCCTTGTGATGCTATTGTTTCTACATGTCATGATAGACCTATTTCTATCCCCTAGATTCATTTTCTTCTCATGATACACCATATGAAGAGCCAAGGGATAGTGATTTATGATGAGGTAAAATTTACCTCATCATATATCTGATAGAATCACCTCCCTTTTTGTAGTGTGATGAACCAATCATGCTTATGTTTGATTGATTTTATGATAGATTATTGTTTACCTAGATAAAAATAATGTATAATGCTTTGTTTTCTATTCTAACTTTAAGTGAATTTTAAAGCTAACATTTGTGGTTGCAAAAGATTCATTTTTACCAAGCAGGATCCTACAACACCGGAAGAAACAAATTCGAAAGAAAAGGAAAGAAAATTATAGAGGAAGGAGTGCTTCAAAATATTAGCGCCAGAAGTAGTATTCTAGAAATAACTCAAAAAAGTCTCAACAACTTTGTTCTGAATAATTATCCCTAGAATATAGTATATCTATTTCTCTTGATGTGTAGTGATAGTTATGACTCATAAAGGTTAAAGATTCCTGCTCGGAGTCAATTTCATCAATGTCTTTAATTTCTTTGTTATTGTTGAAAACTAAATTCTATGTTATTAATGATTTATGTTGAAAAACTTTGATGTGGCATAATGCATGTAGCCACAATACACTAGATTGTACGCATACTCTTAGATTCTATTTTAGAGGATATATAGTATTGTACTTCTTTGATTTGATATGTGAAAAATAGAGATAAATTTTGGTTAAAAAACTAGCTATTTGTTATTACAATCTGTGAATTTCTGTGTTATGTTAGTTTGAATCTCTACAAGTTTGAACCTCCAAAGAGTTGGCCACTTGTTCAGACAAAAGAACTGTGTCTATCTAGATAATTGTTCATTTTCAATGTTTTGTGAATTTCATGTATTGTTCAATTGAAAATTATGAAAACTTTTGTGTATTTCATGTGTTAGTTCTGGATCATAAAAGTTGCAAATGAAGAAACAACAAAGTTAAAGCAAACAAAACCATAAGTTATCTTCCCTTCAAATGCAATTTTGTCTCACCGATCGAGCAATGAAGTGCACCCAAGCTCCAATGGATATGCTCTATTGATTTGAGTGATAATGTCTTATGTGGATTGGTCAATTATTTTTAGTATAACCATGCCATATAATAATGGATTCAATAGTATAAGTTTAGAATAATGAATGTAGATCAATTTGGATTGAGAGAAGCTTTATTTATAGCTTTCCAGAAATCATGATCAATGGTGGGGGATGATTGAAGAGATCAAGGGATAAGAATGGTTAAGAGGATTTAGAGGAATGAGAGAGTGACAAGTGTCCTTGTCTTCTCATGAATTATGGGAGTTAATAGGTTGTTAACTGAATTGATTGATCTATCATCTGAATAGATTGATTACTCAACTGACTTGATTGATTTGTTAACATAATAGATTGAGAATGATTGATGGAGTGATGCGAGAGAATCATGGTGATGAGAGAAAATGGTGCATGATGAGAGGAAATTATGGTGATGAGAGTGAAATAGGGAAATTAAATAAATAAATTATTTAATTTTATGTGCAAATGGATAATGCTAGAATATAAATGAAATATTAATTTTATTTATTTGTGGAGAAATAGAATATTAGTTGTAATTAAATAAATCATTCAAATTTATTTAATTAGTATGTTGAGAGAAATTAGCTTAATTAATTAATATAGGGGAATAAGATGGAGATGGATGAATTTAATTAAATAATTAATAATTATTTAATTAATAGGGAAGAATGGAAATTGAATAATTAAGTTGGGAAGTGATGCGAATGCGATGTAGTGATATGAAAATTCATTGGTGAATTTTAGGTGTCTACATTTTGCTCCTCTTTGAGATGATGTTTTTATAACGTCATTTCAAAGAAAAATAAAAGTATGCTAGTTATATGCCTTGGTGAAGCAGAGGAGTGATATGCCCTAGTTAGGTGATAGAATGAAGAGGTGATGCCCCCTCAAGAGATTATTCAAAAAAATAAAAAATTTCAACTAAACTCTCGAAAAAGGAAGAAAAAGGGTTAGAAGGGTAACCTGGTAGTGAAATTAGGGTGGTAGAAGAAAAAATAGGAAAAAACAATGGAAGAATGAATAAAAACATGAAGAAATGAGTGCTAGGGGTAAATTAGGGCTAGGGGTTCTATAAATAGGGGTTTGGGGGTCCACATCTCATTTGCACTCATCCTCCTGAGAAACCTAGAGTAGAGCAAAGCAGAGTAGCAATGAGAAGATGCTGGGCATTTATATGCATAGGCATCAGGAGGAGAACTTGTGGACACACTAGCGGCCAGTTGGGTCGGGTGCTCTGATTGTTTTTATTGGAGCCTAATCAGACTTGAAGGTTAAATTTACCCCACTTTTATCGGTGCAGTTTCCCCCCAAATTCCTACGGTGTTAAGGGGTAGCGCCCCTTGCAGGGGTTTTGGGGCAGCACCCCCAAGACGGGATCAAGGGGTAGCACCCCTAATTTTATAAAGGCACCGAGAGTTATTTTTCATTGGCTGACATAAGAAAACCCTATTTTTGTAACTGACAAAAAGCTTGATAAAAGTGGCTAAGGGTTAGGGTTTCTATTGATTGTATTGTAGCATTTTGCAGTGCTATTGAGTTGCAGGGATTGCTAGTTATAATCGGTTTGATTTACTAGATAATAATATTGGACTCTTGTTGGTGGATGTAGCCTGAGTTTGGGTGAACCACGTTAAAAATTGTCTCTCGCTGTTATTGTTTCTATGTATTTTTCATTCCTTTGTTTAATCTTTATTTGCATTTATTGATATCTTTTGCTGGCTAACCCTAACAAGTGGTATCAGAGTGAGGTTGTGTTTGATTATTGTCTACAAGAAGGTCTCGCGGTTGAGTGGGAGTCTCATGGTTGAGTGGGAGCAATGGCGGACGAGGGTAAATTGAAGGTCGATAAATTCAATGGGCAGAAGTATTAGTTATGGAAGATGTAGATGGAGGATTACCTCTATCAGAAGGATTTATGGAGGCTGTTGGAAGGAGTATCCAAGAAACCGGTAGGAATGACAGATGAGGATTGGGATCTTCTGGATAGAAAGGCACTAGGAGCCATTCAGTTGTGCCTGGCACCATCTGTGGCATTCAATATAATAGAAGTAGCGACAACAAGTGAATTGATGAAAGCTTTGGCTAAATTGTATGAAAAACCCTCAACCTCAAATAAGGTATTTCTCATGAAGTATTTGTTTAATCTGAAAATGATTGAAGGTGGATCTATGACAAATCATTTAAATGAGTTTAATATGATTGTTAGTCAGTTAAATTTTGTAAAAGTGAAATTTGATGAAGAGGTGAGGGCTCTCTTGGTTTTATGTTCTTTGCCAGAAAGCTGGAATAGATTGGTAATGGCTATAAGTAACTTTGTCTTTGGTTCAAACCTTTTGAAATTTGATGATGTCATTGGTGTTATCCTTAGTGAGGAAATGCGAAGGAAAAGCTCAGGAAGGTCCACATCAGGTAGTGTTTTAAATGCAGAAAGCAGGGGCAGATCAAAGGAGAGAGGAAAAGGTTCTGGAGGTCATGGGAAGTCACGAGGAAAATCAAAGGATAAGAGATTCTAAACCAGAGGACAAAAGGATTGCTAGTGCTGTGGGAAAGCAGGTCATTTGAAGAAAGATTGTTGGTCTCAGAAAAATAAAGAAGGAGACAAACAAGAAGGCAATAAGGAGACAAATGTGGTAAGTAATAAATCTAAAGATGATGCTTTGATTCTTTCCCTAGATAATGCTAATGATTCATGGGTTTTAGATTCAGGGGCCTCATTTCATGCTACACCCCATAGAAGTTATTTTCTTGATTATGTCCAAGGGGATTTTGGGCAGGTTTATCTGGGAGATAATAAACCTTGTCAGATTGTTGGAAAGGGAAGAATCAAGATTAAGTTGCAGAATGGGAATCTTTGGCTACTACAAGAAGTAAGGCACGTTCCAAGGCTGAGTACGAATTTAATTTTAGCAGGGCAGCTAGCTGATGAAGGTTGCATTGTTACATTTACTGATAAAAATTGGAAGGTTTCAAAAGGTGCCTTAATAGTAGCAAAAGGTGTGAAAGTAGGTACCTTATATCTTTGTACAGGTTATACTATTACTTCTACTTTAGCTATTGTAAAGAAAAAATAAACAGGTTCAGGAACAGTTGTTGAAGGTTCACAGGAAAAGATTAAAATAATTGCTGCAGGTTCTGAGACAACACTGTGGCATAACAGACTTGGGAATATGAGTGAAAAAGGTATGAAGGTACTTCATTCTAAGAAAGTTTTACCAGGTCTGAAATGTATTAATATGAATTTTTGTGAAAGTTGTGTGTATGGCAAACAAAAGAGAGTTAGTTTTCTAAAGGATGGGAAACAAAAGAAAGATGAAAAGTTAGAACTTGTGCATACAGATGTATGGGGACCGACTCAGGTATCTTCTCTTGGTGGCTCTATGTATTATGTTACATTCATAGACGATGAAACTAGGAAGGTTTGGATTTATTTCCTCAGGCAGTAATCTGATGTATTTGAAACATTTAAGAAATGGAGAAGCTTAGTTGAAAATGAGACGGGTAAAAGATTAAAATGTCTCAGATCTGATAATGGTGGTGAGTATTGCAGAAAAGAATTTGAGGATTATTGTTCCTTTAATGGAATTCGTAGGCAGAAAATGGTTCTAGGGATTCCATAGTAAAATGGAGTGGCTGAACGCATGAATAGGATAATAATGGAGTGTGCAAGGACCATGAGATTGCATGCTGGGCTACCTTTAAATATGTGGATAGAGGCTGTCAACACTGCTGTATATTTAATTAATAGAGATCCTTCAGTTCCTTTGGGCTATGGTATTCCAGAAGAAACATGGACAGGTAAGAAGGTGAGTTATTCTTTTCTCAAAACCTTCGGATGTAAAGCATTTGCACGTGTAGATTCTGAAAATAGAACCAAGTTGGATGCAAAATAAAAAAAGTGTACCTTCGTTGGATATGGCATTGATGAATTTGGTTATAGGCTTTGGGATTTTAAAAATCAAAAAATTGTGAGAAGCAAGGATGTATCCAATGAGAAGGTGTTGTACAAAGATCAGTTGCAGCAGCATGAGAAGAAAGAAAAGGATTATATGGTGCTGGATGATACTCCAAATAGTGATGTTCCAGTGGTTCCTCATGCTTTGCAACTAGAAATACCACAAACTCCAGTGAAAAGGCTATGTAGACCTCCTGAAAGGTTTTCTCCCTCTTTGTATTCTATTTTGTTAATAGATGTTGGTGAACTAGAAGGGTATGATGAAGCTATGCAGGTGGATACAAATGTTCAATGGGAGCTTGCAATGAAAGAAGAAATGGACTCCTTGCTAGAAAATCAGACTTGGGAATTATGTAAGTTGCCTGCAGGTAAAAAAACTTTGCCAAACCAATGGGTTTATAGGCTGAAAGAGGAAGATGGAGGTAAGAAAATATTTAAAGCCAGGTTAGTTGTAAAAGGATTTGCACATAAAAAGGACATTGATTTTGATGAGATTTTTTTCTTTGGTTGTTAAGATGACTTCTATTCGTACTGTTTTAAGTATTGTGGCTATTGAAGATTTGCATTTGGAACAGCTGGATGTAAAAATTGCCTTTCTCCATGGTGATTTGGAGGAGGAGATATATATGGAACAACCACAGGGATTTGAGGTCAAAGGTAAGGAGAAATTGGTGTGCAGATTGAAGAAGAGTTTGTAGGGCCTGAAACAAGCACCTCGGCAATGGTATTTGAAATTTGATAGTTTTATGGATGAGCAAGGCTACAACTGGTGTAATTCTAACCATTGTGTTTATTTTAAGAGGTTGGATCATGACAGATACATTATTTTATTTTTATATGTTGATGACATGCTTGTAGTTGGGTCTAACATGGATCACATAAAAGAGTTAAAACAACAGTTAGCACAGTCATTTGCTATGAAGGATTTGGGGGCAGAAAAACAAATCTTTGGTATGAAAATTTGCAGAGATAGGAAGAACAAAAAATTGACTCTATCTTAGGCTAATTATGTTGAAAAGGTGTTGTAGAGATTCCATATGGAGAATCCAAAAGCTGTCAGCACACCTTTGCCTAGTCATTTGAAGTTGACTAAGGAGATGTGTCCAAAGACACAAGAGGAGGAAGAAAAAATGTCTAAGGTACCATATGCTTTAGTTGTAGGAAGTTTAATGTATGCCATGGTATGCACGAGACCAGATATTGCACATGCTGTAGGAGTTGTAAGAAGATATATGAGTCACCCTAGATTGGAGCATTGGAATGTAGTAAAATGGATTCTCAGATATTTGAGAGGTACATCCAATAAACACTTATGTTTTGGGGGCTCTAATACAGATTTAGAAGGTTATGTAGACTCAGTTTTGGCAGGGGATATTGATACCAGGTGGAGTACTACAGGTTATGTCTTTACTGTAGCTGGGACAACAGTGAGTTGGATCTCACGATTGCAAAAGGTGGTTTCTTTATCCACCACAGAGGCAGAGTATGTAGCTGCAATAGAGGCAAGCAAGGAGATGATATGGCTGCAATCTTTCATGGCAGAATTGGGCAACCAACAGGCTAACAATTATTTGTTTAATGATAGTCAGAGTGCCATACATCTTGCAAATAATTCTGCCTTGCATTCAAAGACCAAACACATACAGTTGAGGTATCACTTCATTTGATCGGTGTTGGATGATGGACAATTAAGGCTGGAAAAGATACATACAGATAAAAATCTAGTGGATATGTTTACAAAGGCAGTGACAAGGGAGAAGCTGAGCTCCTTTTTAGCATCAATTGGTCTTCACGACTGAAAACAAAATCAGAACAGTAGAGTCCAGGGTGCTTATTTCTAGTGGGAGCTATAGGGTCAGCGGTGTTATGATCAGTCTCTAAGTGGGAGATGATATGGTGTGGAGTATGATCAGTTTCCAAGTGGGAGATTGTAGTTATATGGAGCCTAATCAGACTTAGAGGTTAAATATACCCCACTTTTATTGACACGGTTTCCCCCCAAATTTCTACGGGGTTAAGGGGTAGTGCCCCTTGTGGGGGTTTGGGGGCAGCGCCCCCAATTTTATAAAGGCATTGGGAGTTATTTTTCATTGGCCGACATAAGAAAACCCTATTTTTGTAACTGACAAAAAGCTTGATAAAAGCGGCTAAGGATTAGGGTTTCTATTGATTGTATTGTAGCATTTTGCAGCGGTATTGAGTTGTAGGGATTGCTGGTTGTAATCGTTTTGATTTATTGGATAATAATATTGGACTCTCTGTTGGTGGATGTAGCCTGAGTTTGGGTGAACCACGTTAAAAATTGTCTCTTGTTGTTATTGTTTCTATGTATTTTTTATTCCTCTATTTAATCTTTATTTGCATTTAATTGATATCTTCTGTTGGCTAACCCTAACACTAATATATGTCTAATCCTTGGGTCTTCAGGGTAGACGTAGGTGCAATAAATTCTAGCTAAAGTAGGAGAAACAAAAGTGTAGTTTTAGCAGTTTGACGCAATTGTCACGAGATGTTTGCAATTATAGGATAAGTGTGCGCATTTGTCATAGTTTGGCACATATGTCACCTAAAGGTACGCTATTGTTTTGGCATGGCGCAAATGTAGCACGAATATATGCTTTTGTTATAAAGTGTGCAAATGTAGCATGAATATGCTCTTTTGTAAAGTGAAGCGTAATTGTAGGATGAAATGGTGTAATTACAAGAGCGATGTGCATTTGTCGCGTAGATTGGCGCAAATGTAGAAGTGATACGTGGTTGTAGGATAAAGCAACACATAATGCTTAGTGACACATAGATGCATGATAAATTTGCACAATTGTTGGAATTTTTCTGACTGATGACACATGTGGCATGGATACAAATTGTACTAGACTTGATCATGTCATAGCAGTGCCAACCATCGATAATGGCATTGAGACAAGACTTAACAAAGATAGAATGGGAGTTTTTAGGATCCATTGGATTGTGGCACATCATATTCATGCCTAATATTCGAGCACATTGTGCGATGATGATGGCATTGGTGGAGAGATGGCACAACAAGAGATCTGCTTTCATCTTTCTTACAGGTGAGATGACTATCACACTAGAGGATGTCTGGAGGATACTGGACATTCCCACTCATGTGGAGTGTGTTATTTATGAAATTATAGGGGGTGAGGAGGCCATAGAGCATGTATTTATGATGGAGGATCTAAGACTAGAGGAGGGTGAGTTTAACCTGAGGAGGGGGATGCAGAGGTTTGATGCACTACTGTTAGTAGTGGCAGGATTGATTGGGGGAGTCCTGGTACCAGACATGAGATCTTGAGGGTTTTCTTGCTAGACAGGGACACATTTTGTAGAGGATACTAACAAATGTAGTAGTGTATGCATGAGGACCATGTGTATTGGCACAACTTTATCATGGGATGCACTAGGTGATTTATAGATCAGGATCAAGCCTCAACTGTGGTGTGACACTTCTACACATCTGGGCCTGGGAGCACATTGCGATTACATGGCCAGTTGTAGAAAAGACTGGAGGGTTAGACTTACCATTTGTATATATGTATGAGCGGATATTGTGGCAACAACATTTGGGAGATCTAGGATATTAAAGGCATATTTTTGATGAGCTGGACACAGTGATTTGGAGGTCATGGTAGTTATGTGAGCCATGGGATAGAGATGAATTGCACGTGGCCTATATTAGGAAACTGAGGTATATCATGGGGTGCACACCTTACATTATTGAGTGCTACATGCCAGACTGGGTACTATGACAATTTGGGATACGACAGACTGCTCCATTGCATGAGGTAGTGTTTGTAAGGACAACACATGAGGCAAATGAGTGGGGTCCACTAGTGGATCCAGATGTGGATATTGCAGAGTTTGAGGGGCTGATGTCAATGCCTTGGGTCATAGTTATAGATGTGAAGTATGTTGGTATGACTCTAGAGTATGATGTATGGTGGGTGGCCAATAGGCTGATATGATTGACTATTTTGGGAGTGATAGGAGGCAGAAGGAGGTGGGGAGAGGTGGGGGAGGGGAGATAATGATTAGGAGGGGAGGGATTAGTGATGGAGCAGGGTGGAGATTGGGCAACCCTCTAGAGCATAGGTAGGTGGAGGAGGTGGGGGTGATGGAGGGGTGGAGGTGGGTTTTGTGCAAGTACAGGCACCAGTGTAGGAAGGGGATGTCAGAGGAGATGGGGGAGGTGAGGAGGTGGGTTTATAGGAGGCTGAGAGGGTGGAGATGGTTATTGGGGATGAGGAGGAGGAGGCTTTTTAGGTGTGCTTGGAGACAACATTGTTTGAGGCACATAGAGGCTACAAGTTTTACTTGTATAAAGGAAGTAGAGAGGGATGTTTCTAATTATGCTAGAGAGACGGAACATGCACAAGCCTTAGTTTAGGCACTTGCGGATAGGGGACTATTTAGTAACAACAAAGAGAGATGCAACGATGACCCTGAGGCAGAGGACAAAGACACAGATGGAGTACTATAGGTAGGAGAAAGACTATACATGACCATTATTAGGTGGTGGTCATCCAATGCAGTAGCTTGTAGAGAGTTATCATGGTTGTAGAGGAAGACAACATAGTTGAATTGGGAGGCCAAGAATTGCAACGAGCTATATGAGAGTGTAGTTCTTGTAGATCGATGGGCTTTGAGTTTTGCTACATGGAGTCATTCAGGGGCCTTGACATCAGGGAGGTCAGGGGGTTCAGTGATGGGGCCACCACTTCTAGTACTAGCACTAGAGACACAACCATCACCTTCAAGGGCACAACCTTCTCCTTTAGGAGAGGGGAGCTCAACTTAGACAACATGCTTTATTATGATGATGTATGTAGATATGATGATGCCTATGGGCCTTGTAGTTTTTTGTATTTTGATGGCTCATGTAGCCCTTGTATAGACATGTATCATGACACATTTTTTGATGTGTATATGAGATGAGATGGACTATTGGCAGCATATGTGATGTTTATGGCTTTTATGTTTATGATGATTATGATGTGCTAGATGGATTTGATGGATATATGGTGTTATAGATGGTATTTATTATGGTCATGGATTTATGATGATGTGTGTTTATTTTGTAATACGATGTATGCATGATGTGATGACTTTATATGATGTGATGGATATATATGATATGATGGATATTATAGGATGTGATGATAAAATGGATATATGATATGATGTTATGTTAATGGATTTATGATGTTATGGTTATTGTATGGATGATTTTATTATGATGTTATGACATCTGATGTTGTTAGTTATGATAATGATGGGATTTGATCATGATTTCTTGGATTTATAATATATGTTTTTGAATTCAGGAGAAGAATGGATGTGACGAGAGATGAATTATAATGAAAGAATAGATTAGATGGGGTACATGTAGGATGAATTAGAAGCTTGAGATGAATGATAGATATGTAATAGATAGAGATGATTGTTTGGTTATGCTAAAAAATGTAAAGAGCATGCTTGGTCTACAAATTACGCTTTCTATTTCTCTGCTTTTTCTTTCTACTCTCCTAATGATGGATCATGGATTGTGATCTGAAACATTGAGGAAAAAACTATCACACAATTAAATCCTGAAACATTGAATTTCAATATTATGGATTGTGGAAATTTGATGTCTATTAATATAAAGAGCAATTCTTATTTTAATATAAAGAAATGGATATTATGCACCAAGGTATAAGGAACTAGGGTGACTTTGTATCCTTTGCATGGACTTGACTCTGCAAACAAAAGGGTGTCCTTATACATAATCAACACAATAAAATCTTGTCAGAGATATGTGAGGAAGAAAACATAGAGCATGATAAAGTCCTAGTGCAAAAAAGGTATTGAATAACCTTAGATGGAAAGGATGACCGGTATGTAAAAAGATATTCCAAGACACACAAGATAAATATTACTTGGAATAATAAGAAAATCCATCAAACATGACATATGAAAAACAATGACTATGCCCCATTCTATGCTAGTCTTAGCACACCAAGATATAGAAAGATCTTGGTGGCCTTGAATAAGTAATGGAAGGAGACAAAAAGATAAATAAAAAAAAAGACCAATTGACAAAAGAAACCATTCAACCACCGTAATCTCTTGCCAAAAATGTGATTGATATGGGATTATGTCAGATATAGGAAAGATGTATTCTATTGTAGGCATGAGTTTTGATGATATATCTAGATGATGTCTGAAAAGGTAATCTTACCTATGATTTACGTTAAAGCTCTATGTTTTGATGTGTATTTATCTTTACTTGAGTATCAAGTCTAATGGGTGTGCATTTATTATGGGTGAAAATGGATTAAAACTTGACTTGCATATGATTTATTCCTTGGATTTTGTATATTTTGATTTATTTTTTTTATTTTTGGGAATATTTTATGTTTTTGTGTTTTGCTATATTTATTGTGAAAAGTGCAAGTCTCAATAACACTAAACCCTCTCTAGGATGACCAAGTATATACCAAGAATGCCCCCAGTTAGGTACAAGATTAATTATTATGGGATGGGATAGGTAGATGGGGTAGGATAGGTATGCTCCCAATTTAAAATTCAAATCAAATCCAACCCATGCCTCCCATTTATCAAGTAAATCTCATCCATCCATCTTCCCAAATCTCAATCTTGACCATTCATTCCTCCTTGATCCAAGGACATCCCTTCTCATCCAATATCATCATGACACTTCAATCTCTCTTTGCTTGAGAACTCTCAAGAATCCTCATCCATTGACCTTTTAATCCAATCTTAACCATCCAATTGAGTCTCCAAAAATCTATAAATTGGAGCTCACCCTTCACAAAAAACATCACTTCTTCATGCAACAAAATGCTACCTCTTTTTCTCCAAGAATCCATGCATAACAATGTTATTTTGCCCATTTGAGGGGCCATCCACATCAAGACATCAAGGAACACATCCAAGTATCAATATTTTCATGTAGTTAATTATTTAACTTCTTTATTTTGCATTCCTTTTGCTCAATCCAAGGTGAGTGAAATAGGTTATTGTTTTAACTTATTTCTTAGGCTCAATCTCTATGTTATACAGTGCCAAAAATGATGAGGTCATTGTAGTGTATTCAAATACTCATCATTTAATTTTATCAATTTGGGTTGGTATCCAAGGACGATTTGCAATAGGGTTCTTAAACCTTTAAGGGTAGTGAGTTCTCTTCTAGTTAATTCTATTCCATCTTAAAACTAATAAAATAGAATTGAAACTTAATCTAATGCTATTGAAAGTAAACACACTTGGTTGAGACTAACCTTGCAGAAATAAACACACTTATCAAAAATAAATACATTTCTTAAAGTAAACATCACACTTTCTGAAATGGAAATGCTAAAATGAAAGTACATAAATATAAATTCTAAAAAGAAATGTTTTTGTTATATTTTTAGATTATATGAAATGCCTAAATGTCTTTTACTATTAAGCATATAATAGAAAACATAATTAAAGTAGATTTATCAAAACAAACAACAAAACAACAATCTAAACAAGAAAATACCATTAGACCTTCTCTTTCAAGTAGAGTGGGCCCTACTCTTCTTCCAAATTGATCTTTTATGTATAAGATGAAGTCAAAGATACTTCTTACTTGAGACTAGTGAAAAGCATGATCTACATATATTCTACGATAGAGTTACTTTCTACTTTACTTGTCTTTTGAAAGAAAAAAGTTTATCTTTGGACTAACTCTTGAAGGAATTGTGTTTTGCCTCTTATATATTAGGTAGTTTTTTTTGTCAAGTCTAAACTAAAACTATTAAAGCATAAATTGATATGACTACTTCTGGGACTAGAAATTCTTGTGGCAATCAATTATTATGTACAAAGAGCTAAAATTTAGTTAAGACTAAGAGGTTTTCCTATATTTTGGATGAGAGAAGGGAGTGCTCCCTAGATCAACAAATAATGGAGTAGTAGGATACTCTACTTATCTAAGGAATTGGAGTGTTTGGTCCATGGAAATAGGGGCATGAATGGAGGTGCTAACAATAGAGGGTTGAAAGAGCTACTTGATAGCTAGGTTAGCTGAAGTTACTCAAAATTGACTCACTTTTTAAGGTGTGTACCAAAATACTAAAGTTTGGTATCACTAGTTGAAACCTACCATTGCTATTTGAGTTTGTCTAGACTTCATACACATTGGAGCTCTATGGTGCAACTCTGGGGCTCTATTGTGTTCAACTCTAGAGTTCTGTTGTATCAATTTGGAGGTAAATGTTTAGTTTACACAAATGGCTTTGGAGAGATCCAGAGTGTTTAATTATTTATTCCTAATCTTGTTTTTGGTATAAAACACATATATACATAGAAAAAAAGGAATTCTATAGCCATATGAGCACATTTAACCATTAATGAAATAAGCCCAATAACATACCATTCATCTAAGTTTAAAATAGTTATAATTAATTATGTAATAAGTATGCCAAGTCTTTTGTTAAAAGGAAGAAATTAAGCAATGTCTCATGGAATATTAAAGAAACATTATCTTTCATCAGGTTGATGGTTTGTATGTCTTGTCTTGTGGGCCCTCCCATGTTTTCTTTCTCAATGTAATGTGATGCCATCAAGTGTAATGTGGTGTGCTCGTGCATCTCTTAAAGATGGCATAGAATGGTCAGTTCTTCCTATTGTACCATTGGTTGGCTAATATCCATGTTATTTGTTGGTGAGTCCCTTATTTTTTTATCTATTTATGTGCTCTTTGATCACCCACTAGCTATTGATCTTGATGTTGAGTTGGAGGATCATGCTATTGGCACAACCCTAAGTTGTGTCAGAGCTCCTTGTCTCTCCCACATTTTACTAGTCATTAGATATCTACCTAAAATGTGATGTATAGTCCACACAACCCCTAGTGCTTGATGTTGTATGCATGATTTTACATTACACTATTGGCTCATGTATGTTGATATCAACATTTATGATGGCCCCCTTGAGCTTTGTGCATAATTGTGATATCATAGGATAATGGACTATAAGATCATAAAAAATTCAGCCTCCTATAGATCACCTTCACTATTACTATAGCCATTATTTACCTCACCATATGTGCAACCATTTCCCTTGTAAATTCATAGTAAAACATCCTCACCATAGGATATTCCAATGCGAAGATATTATTATTTGTTCCTAGTATTTTATAAATTTTTATACAATATCTTATACAACTATTTTAATCATTATACAATTATATAAATATTTAGTCAACCTATAAATAACACTAAAATCATTGTATTGTACATAGTTGTTAATGGATTCATATAATGACCATCTAGTTTTTGAATGTTTGATATGCAAGCTCGCTTAAGCATGGGGGAATGTTGAAACCTTAAATTGTCTCATTTAAAACCAAAAGTAACATACTTTTCTCTTGCATGGAATAGTTTTAAGGTGGATTTATCTATAGTTTTAAGAGATTATGACTTGTAGTAAAATATAGGGGTATATGCACAAATATGAGGGACCAAAAAGTCACCACATAACTTTTGGTCCCATACAAATCGTAACGTGAGCACATTTTGAAAAAGCAAAACTCTCTCTCTCTCTCTCACTCACTCACACTCTCCCTCTCCCTCTCAATCTCATTCTCGCTCTCTTGCTCTCACTCTCTCGCTCTCGCTCTCCCTCTAGGGTTTAGGGTTGCTCCAATTTAGGGTTTAGGGTTTAGTAGTTAGGGTTTCTCAGGTTTAGGGTTTAGAAAGAGATAGAGAGAGGGGACCAATAGAGATTGGGAGAGATAACAAAGGGGAGAGATAGGGAGATAGAGAGTGAGGGACATGTCCAGAGACATAGGGAGAGAGAATGAGAGGTAAAGGGATGATAGAGATAGGAATATAGGGGAGAGATATGGAGATAGAGGTTTAGGGTTTCTTGGGTTTAGGGTTTAGGGGTTTGGGGGTTTAGGGTTAGGGTTAGGTTTTAGTGGCATTATTTAGGATTTATGGTTTAGGCGTTAGGTGTTAAGGTTTACAGGTTTAAGGTTTAGGGGATAGAGAGAGAGGATCGATAGGGAGATATAGAGGAGACCAAGGGGAGAGATATAGAGATAGAGAGTGAGGGACATGGCTAGAGACATAGGGAGAGATATTGAGAGGTAGAGGAACAATAGAGATAGGGAGATTAGGGAGAGATAGGGAGATAGAGGTTTAGGGTTTAGGGGTTAGGGTTTAGAGACATTATTTAGGGTTTAGGGGTAGAGAGAGAGGTTTAGGGTTTAGGGGTTAGGGGTTAGGTTTAGGGGAATTATTTAAGGTTTATGAGTTTAGGGTTCCTCAAGTTTAGGGTTTAGGGTTTATGGATTAGGGGTTGGGGTTTAGGGTCCATTTATTTAGGGTTTAGGGTTGCTCGGGTTTAGGGTTGCATGTCAAAAACAATCTCTCTATCTTTATCTCTCTCCCTCCCCTCTTTACCTCATCTCCTTTGTCTCTTTCTCTCCTAGTGTTGCTTAGGTTTAGGGTTTAGGGGTTAGGGGTTAGAGGTTACAAGTTAAGGTTTAGAGGTTTAGTGTTTAGGGTTTAGGGAGAGAGAGAGGGGAGAGATAGGGAGATAGAGAGTGAGGGACATGGCTAGAGACATAGGGAGAGAGATTGAGAGGGAGAGGGATGATAGAGATAGGGAGATAGGGGAGAGATAGGGAAATAGAGGTTAGGGTTGCTTGGGTTTAGGGTTTAGAGGTTTAGGGTTTAGGGGCATTATTTAGGGTCTAGGGTTTATGGTTTTAGGGGTTAAGGTTTAGAGGTATAGGGTTTAAGGTTTGGAGAGAGAGGACCGATTGGGAGATATAGAGGAGATAGAGGGGAGAGATAGGGAGATAGAGAGTGAGAGACATGGCCAGAGACACAGGAAGAGAGATTGAGAGTTAGACGGATGATAGAGATAGAGAGATAGAGGTTGTTAGGGTTCAGGCAGATCAAAGCAATAAACACTAACAATTATATTTAGATTAAATAACCCAAATATAATAATGAGGAATAACACAAAAGAGATCAACACTAAAATTTAATGTGGTTCACCCAATATGGGCTACATCCACAGAAACTTAGCCATCTAATAATTTTATTATCCAGTATAAAACATATTACAATCTCGTGAATACATCACCGTAACATACATCCCAACTGCTTATAACAAGCTTTTTGGAAGCTTCTAGAATTAGGGTTTTGCAATGTCATTTTTCTTTTTGCTAGTTAACAAAAATTAATAACTGACTCTGATAGTGAAAAAAGAGGGAAAATATTTTTTTGGGGGCTGTGCCCCTAAACCCCTGCTTCTCGGGGGCTACCACCCCCAAACCTCGGTGAGGATACTGTACAGTACTTGCATGATCAGGCATCACATACCAACAATCTCCCACTTGGAGACTGATCAGGCTTCACACCAAACAGAGGTTTAGGGTTTCTTGGGTTTAGGGTTTATGGGTTAGGGTTTAGGGGCATTATTTAGGATTTAGAGGTTTAGGGTTGCATGTCAAAAACACACACACACACACACAGACTCTCTCTCTCTCTCTCTCTCTCTCTCTCCTAAATCCTAAATAATGCCCCTAAACACTAACCCCTAAACCCTAAATCTGAGGAATGCTAAACCTCTATCTCCCTATCTCTATCATCCCTCTACCTCTCAATCTCTCTCCCTATCTCTCTATAAATATCGCTCACTTTCTATCTCCCAATTTCTCCCCTCTATATACTCTATTTCTCCCTATCTATCTCCTCTCTCTCTCTACCTATGTATCTCTCTATATCTCCCTATCTCTTGCCCCCCCCTCTCTCTCTATGTCTATCTCTCCCTCTCCCTTATTAGCAAAGGAAATAGAAACAAGAAAACTAGGACTCTTTCTCTCTCTCTCTCTCTCCATATCTCCCCTATCTCTCCCCTCCATTTCCCCAACTCTCCCTCTTCCTCCCTCTCCCTCTCCCTTATCGACAAAGAAAATGGAAACAAGAAAACTAGGACATGCAAAGAGGGATGAGGATATAAATTGGGAGGATAAAATGGAAACAAGATAAACTAAAAGTTGATTAGATGGGAAGAATGATGAGAGGAGAGGTGGAAAATAGTAAAATAGGGGAAATTGGTGGGATCTAAAGGGAAATTAGAAAGGAAAAGGAAAACTAGGAGGTAGATAGGTGAGAGAGATGTGTTTAGGGTTTCTCTCTCTCTAGAGAGTGAGGGACATGTACAAAGACATAAAGAGAGAGACTGAGAGGTAGAGGGATGATAGAGATAGGGAGATAGGGGAGAGATAAGGAGACAAAGGTTTAGGGTTTATTGGGTTTAGGGTTTAGGTGTTTGTGTTGCAAGTATGAGGATAACCAGTGTTTTCATTGATGTCAACATACTCATATTACATTAATGAGAAGGATTGGATGAGCTGTGTGCTGAGGATATTGAGGAAATTAGTCTCAATCAGGAAAAATGAAGAACAATGATGACATTAAGGTAAAAGTCCAAGATAAGGTGAAGATCAGAGGATGCAGTTTAAAGGGTTTGTAGATATGAGTCTTGAGATGATCCAGTCAAGATTTTAGAGGTTCGCATGAAGATCTGAAGAAGTTATGGTTACTCAAGTAGAACCGGTTCTGACAGATGTTCAATGGTGACAGAGTGTCACAGATTGGTCCGGTGAGCTCCGAAATTGCATTATCTCATTCTGTGGATTGGAGAGTGTTGCAGAAGTCCATGTGAAGTAATAAATAGATTTGTTCATGATTTGGAGGTCCAGAAGCACCTTTTTCATTATGACAGTGATGACAGACTGTGTTCTTGAAGTTTCGGATGAAGAAGAGAAGAATTCCAGTATGTTGATAAAGTGCAGTTGTTCCTGATGACTCAGGAAAGATTTTGGTGATCTTTGGATCGTATACAATTCTTATTGGCGGTCCGCATTGAAGTTTGAATTTGCATTTGAAGAATAACCATAGATATTGGTGTTCTTCCTAAGACAGGCTGACCGGATGTATTACACGTCTTGCGAATGATCTTATAGGTGTTTGCTGACTAAGATGATTGTTCCTAAGTCGATGCCTTGTATAAATAAGGGATTGTGAATTCATTTTGAAGTGTGTCTTGATGCAGATGAGTGTGGCATAGTGAAGAAGAAGAGCGAAAGGCAGAGCAGGAGTTTTTGGGCTTAAATGGAACTGATCCAGGCATGGTAAAGATGTCAATCTCCAGTTCAAGTTTGTGATACTTGTTACTTTGTAGACAGTGTGTCTCTTGTAGGCAGTGTGCCTCTTGTGAGCAGTGTGCTCGAGCAGTGAGGCCTAATTGGCAAGTGCCATTTTGTAATTCTATTCTTCTAACAGAGAATACAATCTTGGGTTAATCACCCAGTGGTTTTTCCCTTGACTGGGTTTTCCACGTCAAAATCTTGGTGTCTCATGTGTTGATGTGTATCTGCTCTGGTGTTTATGCTTTATGCTTTCATGAGTGATTAATTGATATGCTATTATATAACAAAGAGGATTTAATTAGAAGCAAGTTTTTGTACAACTGATTCACCCCCCCTCTCAGTTGTGTACCCTAGATCTAACAATTTGAGGTTTGGTGTTTGGGGGTTTAGGGTTGCTCAAGTTTGGGGATTGGTGTTTAGAGATTAGGGGAATTATTTAGGTGTTAAGGTTTGGAGGTTTAGGGTTTAGGGAGAGATGACCGATAGGGAGATATAGAGGACACTAAGGGGAGAGATAGGGAGATAGAGAGTGATGGACATAGCCAAAGACATAGGTAGAGATATTGACAGGTAGTGGCATGATACAGATAGGGAGATCAGGGAGAGATAAGGAGATAAAGGTTTAGGGTTGCTTGGGTTTAGGGGTTGAGAGAGAGAGAGAGGGTTTCTTAGGTTTAGTGTTTACGGGAATTATTTAGGGTTTAGAGGCTTATGATTTCTCAGGTTTAGGGTTTAGGGGTTTAGGGTTGCTTAGGTTAAGGGTTTAGGGTTGCATGTCAAAAGCAGTCTCTCTCTCTCTAAACCCCTAAACCCTAAATAATGCCCCTAAATCATAACCACTAACCCCTAAACCCTAAACCTAAGCAACCCCTAACCTCTATCTCCCTATATCTCCCTTATCTCCCTATCTCTCTGGACATTTCACGCACTCTCTATCACCCTATCTCTCCCCTCTTTCTCCTCTACCTCTTCCTATCTATCTCCTCTCTCTCTACCTCTCTATCTCTCACTATCTCCATATCTCTTACCTCCTTCTCCCCTATCATTCCTCTATTTCCCTATCTCTCCTTGGGCGGTTGCAAAAAGTTGGGGGGCCAAAAAGTGGCCAACTTTTAAAAAACAAAGTTTTAGCCATAACGCGCTCACATTATGGCTTGGTGATGCCGAGCCTAACACCAAGCCATAATGCACTCACATTATAATGCGAGTGCATTATGCTCTGCTATATTGAAAAAAACTACGTTTCATTTCATAATTTGACAACATTTCATAGCAAACCTGCGGCTTGGTGAGAAGGGAGAGAGCACTCGCATTATCGAAGGCTATATCATCAACTATTTGTTGCCGATTCATCATCAAAATGCTGCCACAATGTTGGGGAGGTCGAAGGAGTAAGTTTTATTTGCTTTCTTGTGTGAATTTGTTGCTAAATAGGTAGGTTAAAATAGTTTTTTGATGTAAATTTCTTCAATTTATAGGAATTGATAATGCACCTCCTCCTCCTCCTCCTCCTAAAAATCTATAAAATCCTCCATCACCTAAACAAAAAATACCTGCTAAAGATGAACCCCAACAATAAACACCTCCATTCATTCCTCAATATGCCCCTAGAACACAAGAAAATATAATGGGGAAAATTAAAAATAATAAAAAACAAATTGAGGACATAATTGCAAGGTTGAAAGAACCTGCAACTTCAACCTTGCATAGATCCACGCTTGCTCAATCTCTTCAATCTATGTTATCAAATGTAGATTCAATTAGCAAGCAAATCTATAGTTGGTTAGAAAAGAGGAGAGAATTCAGAGAGTTCTATGCAGATAAGTTGTCCTATAAACAAGTTAAAAATGAACAAAACAAAATTGGACTTGTGTTCTATTTTCATAGACCTACGAACAAATCAACCTCTACCCCTTACATGCAAGAGGTTCCTTATCCATTGGTGCAACAACCAAGCGATAAGGGACAAGTTTGTATAGAGGTGGTGGATGGTTTTTGACCATCCTCCATGCAAAAATAATGAGGTCCCACAATATTTTTTGAGGACACTCTACTGCGAGTTTGTAAAAAATAATGTGCCAAATTATTTTGATATGCGGGAGTTCTAGGGTAGAGGTGGGGGGTCAATACAGAATAGACCAGAGGCATGTGTTGACCCACAATGGCCAGAGAGATGAGCACTCGCCAAGACAACCCATGAGCACGTGTCTATCCCTTCCGTTGTGAAGGAGCGTGTTGAGGGCAAGACACTTCAATCCATTAGTGCCTGGACCCAGAGCATCATAGAGCATGCTAGTCCTACAACACAACATGGGCCGGGGGAGAGTTTGAGTAGGGTTCCACCACATACTTGTTAGGCTTGCAGGTCAGCATGTGGTTATGACCCCACGGATAGTCAGGACGCAGGTGCGTAGGCTACATCTACAGCTGAGTAGATGGTGATGACAGGTGCCCTCCCGAGTGAGACTTTTGGCCTTGATACCCAGGTAAATCTTAGCAAGTTCATTGAATTTAATTTATTAAAATTTATTTTTGAAATGCAAGATTAACTAATTTAGTTTGATGATTTTAATGAAATTTTAGGGTCATAGCGTTGATGCAGTTTTCAATGGTTCTCCACCTACATATTACATTACATCATCTATTGTCGGGGTATGTAACTAGTAAACAATTATAAATATTACATGTGAATAACATCATTATATGAATGGTATTCTAATATCTAATTTTGGATGTTGAATAGGTTAATATTGGAGATTTCACGACAACACCTGCCAGTGGTGGTGGACTTCAAAGCTTCACGAAGGTAATTAAATAAACAGTTTAATGAATGAATTATACTTACTAGATTTTTGTATTTTATATTCATATCATTGGTTACATTTCATTGCACATCTTTCAAACTCAAAGCATTACTATACATTGCATTACTAATAACTAGATGTTGATAGATGACAAAATTTCAATTACAATATAGTTATTTGAAAAAATGCCTCAAAGAAATGTGGTCTCATGGAATGTAATGACAAGTAGATGCATAGACAAGGACATCACCATGAGACCACATTTCTTTGAGGCATATTTTCAAACATCTCACTGCCTTGTCTATGCTACCACATTTTCTATACATGTCTACCAAAGCTTGTTGATCCACTCCACACTATTCTTCGACAAATTCTCTCTAATAAACTCATCCAATTACCACCATTTAGACCCCAAGACATGACACCAAAGAGGGGTATGAGCCTATGACATCTTATATAGCATATGATTGACTCCAACATCATCTATGTCCCTCCTTTGTTGACTCTAAAATTCCCCATGATGGTAATGTCTTCACCATTTCTCATAGCCCATACTAACTAGTTGTTACCTTAAGACACTTCTCCTTGGATTATTTTTTGTCAACCCCTTCTGGTCCACCTAAACCTCATACCAACTCCCTCTTTCACCTTTACCTATCTTATCCCTCTAAATGCATTGTTGTCCCAACCCCACAATCTCTTTCTATTACTTCACCTAATCCACTAGATATGCCCCTATCTTCCCCACCATATATCCACCTATTACTACTTCACCTTCCTCATTGACCTCTATCTCCCATCTAACACCCCTCCAAGATAAAGTAAAATAAAAAGTGTAGGACATTTCCCCATCCACTTCTAATAGTAGGCCTAAGAAACTTCCCCAACACTACACCCAACCTACTAACCAACCCATATCTACCCTACCTATTTCCTAATATACCCCTACCAGACATCCCAAACCTAGTTTGCTTCCAACCCACCCCCTGACAAACCTCAAGACAAATAAAATGATAAGAAAATTTTAAAATAAGGTTTTTCTTCTCCTATCTAGTATCTTTCCTCCCTCATATTTTGCCACAAACTCTTGATATTCCTCCTTCCTGTAAACCCATAAACTTACCTAATGTCTATGTGATTTCTAGTTTAGGCATTGTCCTGTAAACCCATAAACTCTATCTTAGGCATTGTGCTACCTCCATGACTACCAAACAAACAAAAATTTGAGCACAACCCTACCACACCCTACCACCAACCTAAACCTAAACTAACTCCTTCACTCCCTCTCTGACTTCTTAAACCTAAAATTTGATGCTACTATGGTCCCTGTTAACCCTTATACCACATAATAGTCATGAATCTTCATCTAATTTGTATATATGCATGTGACTTGTGTGCTTTATTGTGTGTACTTCCTGTTTAGGTGAACCTGTGTGTATGTTAGGAGTCATGACTTGCATCACTATTATAGTTTTCGTAATTGAATAATATTGTTTTATTTTTAGATGATGCAGGCTGCGGACACCTCCCGATGTTCATAGGGCAATGGAGCATGGTGTGTCCTCTGTGATTCATAGCTCCATGCCTTTGACAGGGGTATGAGGTAGATTAGTAAATTTCAAATTACATTCGTTGTTATAGTTGTTTATTTTTGAAAAATCAAATGATTATTGATTTGAAGTTTAATTTCTATCTGGGTGGTTTCTATAGGACATGACATCACCACAACCTAATTCTGGTACTCAGACAAATGAGGAGACAGATTTTTAGATAGAGGCAAGTGATTATTTTGTTAAATGTTTCATTTTTTATAATGTAATTTCTATATTTTAATATCTATACTTTTTATTGTAACAACTACAAATCCATGAAGAACTAAATAGGAGGAGCAACCCTTGGGTTCGTAGTAGACCACCCTCATATGTGTCTCCATCCCCTCGAAGATCAAAGGCTATATGTGATCTATTCTCTTCACCGGACAGAGGGGAATGACTTTTTATTGTGTTCCTTTGTTGTATGCCTATATGGAATTTGTGGACATATGTTTTGTATTGCATATAGTTGACATTGTATGCCTATATGGCATTCTTGTAAGCCTGTATGGCTATTTTGTATATATGTTATACTTATATCGATAGATATTGATGTATGCCTATATGGATATTTGGTTAATACAAATCATTTTTGTTGATCATTATGTAATATGGATAGGTGCAGTGTAGATCATTTTTGTATGCCTTTAGGTTTCAAATTTTAATTGTCAAAGAATCCATCCCAATTGATGATAAGATAATTTGAGTTTTGGATTGAAAGTTTTAGTCTCTTAAAAGTAGACATGCTCGAGAAAATAGAGAGAAAGATTGGTCCCGTGTGCTTGTTTTTTTAATGTTTGAATTGTATGTTGTTGTATGGTATTTCTTTTTTGTGTGTGTTCAAATGCATATTTGAATTGTTATTTTATGTATGTTTGGGTACTTGTGTTGTACTAAGGTTAAGATTCTTGTAGTATGGGATGCATATAGTTCTACCTTGGGCATGTGTTCTTAGTAAGACATATATCCTCACTCAAAGAGAGCTTTCATAATATGGGATGTGATTAGCAATTCATGTGGATTTGGATATGATCTTGGATGTATAGTTCCAAGTCAAACTTGTAGGATTAAAATGACTTGTGGTTACTATCAATGGTCATATTTGTCTTGATCATGTACTTGTATTTATTTATGTATTAGATGCTAGAAAGGATGTGTTGATGTTAGTTGAGAAATCTATTTCCATACATTTGAGATGTTTTGGATTCATGAATTTATGTGTATACTTATGTGTTAATAAGGAAATGAATTAAATAAGATTATCACCATTCTACCACACTTTTGAATTATGGATGGTGCTTGATCACCTTGATTTATGGATGGGGAGGAAAGGAAGATCCACATGGTGGGTTCAACCCCTTCCTTAATCAACACCAAGACCATAGGATCTTAGAGGATTCATTTGTAGAGTTGAGCTTCGAGTTATTCAAATATTGTTCATGATGTACATTTTAATATGGCCACTTGTATTTATGGTGGGTGGTTCATGGCTTATTGCATTCATTATCATTGATGATCTAGTTTTAGTATTTGACCCCTTATATATCTTGGCTATGTAATGATGTTATCTTCAAGCCTAATAACACAGTGACCTAAAGGTGGAAGAAGATGAGGGTTGAACAACATGGATATGACAACATGAAGATGATATTAAGGTTTAAGAGAGTAGCCTAACAGAGGTCTATTTCAAGCCTAATAGGGGTCTAAGATTGCAGTGATGGAACAATGCATTGAAGGACTAAAACAAACCCTACAGAGATAGTACTAGAGAAAAAAGTCAAGGTGAACCAATATTAAAGAACAAGCAGTTCATATATGACTATGTTGACTGCTAGAACAAGTATGTTAACATCCATAAGATGCATGTTGACATGTGAAAACTATAACAGTTATAGCAAAGGCAATGTGTGAGGATATCGCCGGTACAATGTAGCTCAGACTGTTTCAGCATGTTTGGGTACTAAAAAAGACCATGCCTAGCCTAAACGTACCCATTCTAATGTGTTGGAACAGTTGGTTTGGCCGCACGAGGAGCAGAATGAAAGTTACACCCCTTTGAAACTTTACACTGCATGCATTTGATCATTTTTGGGGAAACAGAAAAACTTTCAACATGGGAAAATGCCTTAGAGATATAAAAAATCAAGAGAGATTATTGTAGAGGGACCCTATGTAATCTTGTAGCCTCAGATGAAATGCTTCTAAGTGACACAATTTTTGAGTAATAGCTCATCAAAGATTGTTGCCTTTTTGCACTTTGGACTCTTTAGGGATATCACCGGTACAATGTAGTTCAGACTATTTCAGCATGTTTGGGTGCGAAACAACCCATGCCTAGCCTAAATATACCCCTCCAAATGCATTGGAATGGTCAGTTTGGTTACATCAGGAGTAGGGCGAAAGTTACAACCCTTTGCAACTTTACACTACCTCCTTTTGATGATTTTTGGGGCAGCATAAAACCTTTCACCACGGGAAAATGCCTCAGAGATATAAAAAACCAAGAGAGGTTATTATAGAGGGACCCTACATGATCCTGTAGCCTTATATAGAATGTTTCTAAGTGACATGGTTTCTGAGTAATAACTCATCAAAGATTTCTATCTTTTTGCACTTTGGACTCTTCAGGGATATCGTCGATATAATGTAGCTTGGACTATTTCGGTATGTTTTGGTACAAAACAGGACCATGCCTAGCCTAAACATACCCATCCAGACATGTTGGGACAATCAGTTTGGTCGCATCAAGAGCAGGATGAAAGTTACACCCCTTTGCAACTTTACACTACCTCCTTTTGACAATTTTTGGGGCAGCAGAAAACCTTTCACTATGGACAAACGCCTCAGAAATATAAAAAATTGAGAGAGGTTATTGTAGAGGGACCCTATGTGATCGCATTTCCTTAGATGAAATGTTTCTAAGTGACACAATTTCTGAGTAACAACTCGTCAAAGATTGCTACCTTTTTACACTTTGGACTCTTTAGGGATATCACTGGTACAATGTAGCTCGGACTATTTCAGCATGTTTGGGTGCAAAATAGGACCATGTCTAGTCTAAATCTACCCATCTAGATGCATTGGAATTGTCAGTTTGGTCACATCAGAAGCAGGACGAAAGTTACACCCCTTTGTAACTTTACACTACCTCCTTCTGACAATTTTTGGGGCATCAAAAAACCTTTCACCATGGGAAAATGCCTTAGAGATATAAAAAACCAAGAGAGATTATTGTAGAGGGACCCTACATGATCCTGTTTCCTCAGATGAAATGTTTCTAAGTGATATGGTTTTTGAGTAACAACTCGTCAAAGATTGCTTCCTTTTTGCACTTTGGACTCTTCAGGGATATCACCGATACAATGTAGCTCAGATTATTTCGGCATGTTTGGGTGCAAAACATGACCATGCCTAGCCTAAACGTACCCATCCAGATGTGTCAGAACTATCAGTTTGGTTGCATTAGGAGTAAGACAAAAGTTACACCCCTTTGCAACTTTACACTACCTCCTTCCGATGATTTTGGGGACAACATAAAACCTTTCACCATGGGAAAATGCCTTAGAGATATAAAAAACTGAGAGAGGTTCTTGTAGACGGAACCTATGTGATCATGCTACCTCAAACAAAATGTTTCTAAGTGACACAGTTTCTGAGTAACAACTCATCAAACATTGTTGCCTTTTTGCACTTTAAACTCTTTAGGGATATCACCGGTACAATGTAGCTTGAACTGTTTCGGCATGTTTGGGTGCAAAACATGACCATGCCTAGCCTAAATGTACCCATATGGACATGTTGGAACTGTCAGTTTGGTTGCATAAGGACTAGGATGAAAGTTACACCCATTTCCAACTTTACACTACCTCCTTTTGATGATTTTTGGGGCAGCATAAAACTTTTTACCATGGGCAAATGCCTCAGAGATATAAAAAACTGAGAGAGGTTATTATAGAGAGGTTCTACGTGATTGTGTTGCCTTAGACAAAATGTTTCTAAGTGTCATGGTTTACAAGTAATAGCTCGTCAAAGATTGCTACCTTTTTACACTTTGGACTGATGTAGAGCACCTTAGATCACTTAAACAAACTCAACCTTATCACTTTTGAGTCTGGAATCATCAAACAATAACCATTCCTTCATAACTATCCCCTTGTCCTAGTAGCCCTTCAAAAGGGGTTTTCCTACCATAACTTTCCAAAAAAACTTCAAACCTAGAAACTAAACATCATTTTAGATACCTATTTGGCTATTTGATAACATATCTAGATTTGGGATGTGGTTGTTTTGGATCAACACCGTCAGTAATTCACTGTTCAGTTGCAACTAAGCCAAATTATTCCACTTTTACAAAGCAACTCTATGATCTTCAAACAAAAAACTGCAAAACTCCACTTCAGGGCTTCCCTCACATCACATGGGGTCTGTACCTACCAATTTTGTCAACTCAAACAATTTCCCAAGTCACTTTTCTTCAAAACTCTACCTAGGCCTATTTAGGCTTGTTCATATAGGGGTTTATTGGTTCTTAGCTCTCCTGGCCTCAAATCTCTTCACAAACACCTTAAACACTTCATTTAGGGCCTACACATGCTTCCCAAACTAACTCCCACTCTTTACCAATGTTTTTTCATCAAACCCTAACCCCTGTCCATCAATTTAAGCCAAAAAACATGAAATATCAACTAGGGCATCAAGAAAATGTCATCAAACCCTATCCCCTACTCCTGAAACCTTCATGAACATTTTTCACTATCTAAATACACCCATTCCACCAATTTTCAAGTAATTCTATTGGTGGAATGGGTCACAAATCCATTTTTTACACTCTCAAACCCTCAAAACAGGGTTTCTTGACCGTTTTCAGAAAAAATGACTATAACTCACTCCTATTCTAAGGAAATTAATCCAAACCAAAGCTAAAAGATAGGTTACTGTTGTGTGGTTGCATAACACACCCCATTTTGACTTGACAAAATAGGGACCCAACTTTTTTTGCTTGGCTTGGCTTGTGTTTTCTGCTTGCTGGCAGTTTGGTAAAAGTAAGTCATGCAGATAATCCTGCATAAGGGGACTGGGTAAGTTATCATGATGAGGTCAGTTTTTCCAAAGTTCATATTTCATGTCAATAACCTCATGGTTGGATAGAGTACAAAATTTCATGCAGGTTTGCCTTTTGGATCACCCTAATATTCCTTAGGGAACGAGAGTTATGGTGAGTCAAATTCCTAGTCAAACCTGATATTCCGAGGGGGGGTCATATTTCTTAACATCAGTCATCTTATGAAAGATCACCCCGATCCAATTTTATCACCCGATAAATCATTTATCTGGAGATCTAGACGTCAATTTTAGGTGATAGAAGCATTTACCCGTCGAACAACATCATTTATTTTGCGGGGGTCATATTCCCAATATCACTTGATATTCTAAATATCACCCTATCTCCTGAATATCACCCTATCACAAAATATCACCCCAAAACCAATATCATGATGACATCATATAATCTCGATGGGATAAGAAAATTGCCATGATGATGACGCCATCATCTTTTTTACCTCGCGGAGGTATATTTCCAATAGCGACCCTTTCTACACAACATGATGATGACGTCATAGTGCGACAATGATAAACTAAGTCATTATCTTGATGACGTCATCCTAATATTTCTTAATATCACCCGACATTTTAAACATCACCCGATATTCAGAATACCACCCAATCTTCCGAAGATCACCCCGCTCCTCTCGCCACACAACATTAAATGCCATAAATGCAGTAGGTGGATTCCCACTGATTGCGAACGCGATCCAGACACTTGGCAGCATCCATAAATTAATGACAGGAGATCAATGGTTAAGATTGAATAAACCTTGTGTTGCCCTAAAATTGCCCTAATAGGGAGGATAAAGTGAATTTACACTGTCATTTTGCACTTACCTTGCGATAAAACCAGTTTTTACAAAGCACAGAGCTTTCAAACCCTCATACGACCTACCTGCGGACACACATGGCTTGCTGCAGAACAGGACACGTGATTATCACTGGTATCTAAATCTCTTTCATATAATCATCAGCATAATCAAGGAGTTATACGCTATCAAGTAAGTAATTAAAACCCTCATCCTATCGTTTTCTGCATGTCCAGGTAGTATGCTTTTGCTAGTTTGAAGATATATGTTATGCATATCATGATGAAGTGACGATTAATTAATATAATGTGCATCATGCCGTGAAGATATAATGTTGTATGCATGTATGTGAAGTATTGTACGGTAAGACTAGTCCTGTTTATTGTAGGAAATCATGGTAGAAGAGAGGTTGAGCAAATCTGACTTTGAATTTCTTAAACCAATGTTTGCTCAGCCTGAAGGTGTATGATTCAAATATGGTGCTATCACAGATACACACCAGGGAAGCACTGATTTGGTCACTTGGTCATCTAGAATGCATGATGACAAGAATAATACCCTGTTGGATGCCGTTTTCGTGTCAGGAATGTGGAACGCAACTGGATTTCCTTATTCTATGGAGACTCCAGAATTGATTATTGAATGTGCCAGAAACTACAATCCACAAACAAGGAAGGTGGAAAAGCATGGTCGAGTGTATGCAGATCTGTCCATTAGAGGGATTGCAGCCACTTTCAATTTACCAATGGGAATGAAGGTTGTCAGCATGGATCTGAAGAAACTGGAAACTGAATATATAAACAACAAGAAAGCTGCTAGGAAGAGAATGTATCAATGGAGGGCAAAGAATAGTCCTTATACTGTAGCCACCAAACTACCAGTGCATATGTACAAGTTTGACTTTGATGATGAATACCAATATATGATAGCCCTACTTAGTAGAGTGACAGGCCAGCCTGATGCTGGGAGTTTCAAAGATTGGATGTATGGGGTTATCCTGATGTGTCTGTATACAGACAACAAGCCATTATGGGCCAAAATGATAAGTGCTGCCCTAAGTGAGCAGCTCATGAACCTAGGAGGCCTAGAATGCTCATTTCATATGACTTCATATGTAGTATACTCATGTGCATACAAAGGTACATTCAGTGCACTTGCAACAGAAGGAAAGATTGGTGGCACTACAAATGATGCCCACATTTGGGATCATTATCCCCAGTTGCAAAGACGAAATTATCTTCCAGATTACAAATTAGTGAATGATGCATTTTCTATGCATTTGGTCAGGACAATGGAAGAAGATAGGACTAAAAGACTGAGCATGGAAGCTCAAGAAGTCATCTACAGGCATGGTGCTTGGTTTATACAATATACCACATTCTCTTATATCAGAATAGAGGGCTTTGCAGGACAACCCCTTATGGTCCCAAGATATCCCATGGATGTAGTTGTCCTGATGGAATTCATGAGATAGATATCCACAATACTAGATGCTTACAAAGTAAATAATAGAATTCCACCAATATTGTTTCCAGTAACAATGGGTTGTTATATATGCCAAGATTCTGATAACATTAAGAAGGCCATAGCTGGTCTAGACATGATGAGGTTACAACCGTTCCCCTTGGTAAGATCATATGACCCATATGGGAGGATGCAAAAAGTCATGGGGAAGCCCATCCATCAGAAGCACTTAGAGGATTTCTAGACAGATTGTGAGGATGAAGCTGAGGCTAGAAGAAGAAAATACCAAAGGCTGACTCTCAACCAGATTAGAACTTTTGATTGTATTCCAGTGCCTGCTCAGTTAAAGAGGGATGATGGAAAAATAATGGCTGATGAATATGGAGAAAAGAAGATATACAATGACACAATCTCATCACCTGGTCTTACATAACTTGAGGATATCTCATTGGATCAATTTACAGGCAGGATGCTGCAGTTAACCCAATCTTGGGTAAATGAACAAATAAATGCACTAAAGAAGAAGGGTGTAGCCCTTACAGTTGACAATAAGAAGAAGAGGCAGGAGCGTCCTGACAATGAATATGATGACTTTCTAATCGAAAAGAGGAAATCTAAAGGAGAAAGAATGCCGCCTCAAGAACAAAGCAAGAGACCCCCCAGAGGTAAGAAAACTGATAATGAACCTAAAGGGGTAATAGTTGAAAGAGTGATTATAACAGCTGAGGATGCATCAACATTAGGATAGGCATCAACCTCATCAACACCGTCTCCTATAGATAAACAAAAAGCTAAAAAGATCCAGAGGCCAGCTGTTGAAACTATTGAAACATATGAGGAGGGTTAGGCATCACAAAAACAAATGGAAGAGGATGTTCCTCTTGATGAAGAGCCTGAAGAAGAGGACCCAATGCCCCTCATTAGAAAAAGAAAAGCACCTCAGGTGATGGCATCCACACCTAAGAAACCAAGAACATCCATGAGAGGTGAAATAAAACATGACCCCATAGTATTGAGGGGAGCTGGTGGAGAAGTATTCAGAAAAGAACTGCAACACAATGTGCCACTTCCCACCATTGTTCAGTTTAAGACTGAACAAGCTGAAGAATGAATGAAAGAAGCCTCTAGGCCAATTCAAAGTAGTCTTGTCTCACTGGAGGAGATAGTTGACTTATCTGATGATGAGGTAGTGAAGGATGTTACCTCTCAACAAATGGAAACCCTTGCTGCTAACACCCACATAACTCCACAAGGAATTCCCTTAGTACAGGTGGCTGTGTTAGAAGAACTAAAGCAAGTGGAACAAGAAAAGGAGAACAACCCAGAAAGGATTGCACAACAAATAGGGCTTGATAAACTAGTGGATCAGGTGACTAGCCCTGAAGTGATAGATTTAACATACAGGGAGGATGTAGCACATCCTGAAAATCCAATGGGTACACCTGAGAGAACTGAAAATGTTGAGGAGATTAAGTTAACAGAAATAGAAGGACATATTGCAGATATGGGCCAACAAAAACAAGATATATCTAATGAGCCCAAAATAGTTGAAGTCTAAGAAAAGGGTGGAAATGAAAAGGTCATACAAAGTGAAGAAGTACCCTGGACTCAAGAGGCCTTTGGTGAAAAGGATACATCAGGTCAGGATGACCTAAGGACTCAAGAGATAGATACTACAGGTGTGGATCAAAATGTGATAAAAAATCAGGTAGAAGCACCTAAGACATATAACATGACATTTATAGATACAAATGTGCCTCATAACGAGGAAATTCCCAAAGGGGATGAAACAAAAAATGATGAAGTACATGACCTATTACAAGATCATCATGTGGATGCATCACAAGATCCTCTATAACAAGAAGAAATTCCTCAACAGGAGGAAGTACCCCAGGATCACCTTCATGAAGAACATCATGAGGAAGAAATAAGGAAGTCACCATCTCCATCAAAAATAGATGCAGTTACTGGAGATCAAGGTGATTAGCATGATGATGGTGGACACCAAGGATCTAGAGACCAAGTTCCTCCATGGCTTGAGAAAGAAATAGATACAGAGTCAGGTTTGGAGATTCAAGAGTTTGATGTGTCAACCCTATTTTCAGAGACAATCATGAATCCAAAGAGGAAGGCCAGATTAACCTTGGCCATAAGAAGAGATCCTACTACGGGCAAAAGGACAGCTCAGATAGCACTTCCCACGGTTGAAAAAGAGCAAGGCAAAATCACCCTGGAAGAATTCTAGATCACTACTGTTGATTTAGGGTTTGCCAATGAAGACCAGGAAGGTTAGGAGGGAAAAGATATAATTGATTCTTTGACCCAAAGGGTAAAGAAAGAAAAAGAGAAAAATAAGCAGCATAAAGAGCACATTGCTCAGCTGCATGCCTACATAAAAGGGTTAATTAACCCTGATGATACTTCAAATGCAGAAGCAGTCCCATTGACTGCAATTTCTCAAGAAGAGGTCAATAAGCTAGACCTTATGAAGCACAAATCAGTAATAATGAGAAAGTGGATGTTATCCGCACTCAGTGGAGCATAAGAAGTAGTGAAAGCCTCTTTACAGAGGTGGAATTCTCTAAGTATCTCCAGAAAGAAAGTTAATAAATTATAGGTGGAGGCCGGAAGGTCATTCCAATTAGAGAAAGCCTTGAGTGCTTTGGATGAAATGAAGAGGATTAGTCCTCAAGTTCTAATAAACAAACAAGCGCTAGATAGTAATACCACCATACTGATGGATATCTGGTATAAAGATATCAGATTTGAAAATGATGTATTAAAAAGATGCAACAACAAGTTAAGAGACATCAGCATGAAGCTGCATGATATGATGTCATTTGAAGCAGAGATCCTGGAAGCCCTAGAGGGGAAAATAGAAGGAAAGGTTGAGAATCAAGATGAAGATTTGGCAGTAAAGGCTCTACATAATAACTTCCAGCTGATGGCTAATGACCCTCTTAACCACCTGACGGAAGAAGCCATGGACAAGATCATGAGGATCAAGGTCAGGGTGGAGAATTACAATGAAACATCTAGCAGCAGGAGGAGCAAATTAGAGACTCTTCAAAATAAATATTAGGCCCACAAGCACGCCATTGTCAAAGCAAAAACTCAGGATGGCAGAGAAGTTGAACGAGTGGTGGGAACATATGAAAATGTCAGGATAATCATGCAGGCCCATATACAAAGCAATGTTCATCAAGATGATGAAAATACACGAAGTGATGATCCGGATGCACCTGATGATGAAGATGAAGAACTTGAAAAATAAAGAGTAGATGAAGATGTGATACCAAAGAAGGCATAAGCATCCGACATTTAGAAAAAATAAGTAATTCAGATGGTTTCCAGCTGGCAACCTGTGCCACGTGAAATGTCGACTAAGTCAAGGATGAATATCCACCGTAGATCTTAATAGATAAATCTTGATCGTAGATCATGTGTAACCGCTCCCTCACCTTGTTCTATAAAAAGTGCAGGGATGCCTTATTTTGAACATTGGAAACTTAATTGAAATTTGTTTGCTGAAATATTCAGGGCTTATTTCAAAGTTGTTGTATACATATATATTCTTGCATACTTAATGAATGAGAAGACTGTTTTGATTACAATCCATCATAAATCTTGAGTAATTAGTGTATGAATTCTTGAGACATGCTTTGATTTGCTGTGTCCCTTGGAGTGCATATCAGCTTGCATGTGTTGTCTTCATGAACCTTTCCTTTGAAGTTAGCATCGACTATATCTAGCTGTGGAATGTCCTAGTGAACATATGGTTTGATATCTTCTCTTGATGATTGTATCTGATATGTATGTTGTTCAATAACTAAAGGTTCATCATTATTTGAAGTATTCTTTTCAGTTCCTTTTAATTTCAAAATAATTCACCATCACAATTGCAAATAATTGACAATCAGAAGCAAATAGTAATAAATATGCAGATATCTTGAAGATAATTGAAAATCAGTAGCATATTTGAGTTAAAGCATGTCAAATTGACAAATATCATGCAAAGATTTAAGTATAAATACATCGTCTGTAGAAATATACTGTGAAATAACATTTCTTTGTAGCATCTTATCAGATCCTGTTGATGAACGTAAGGCCCCCAAAATAGAAAATAGCAAGATACATCTACCACTGAGTAATGTCAGTTGATTAAGACCTAATCTACGGAGACTTGGGATCATGAATTCTTTGAATTCATCGTATCTTTCAAGATGAGTAAAGGTTGATGTATAACTTTTATTCTATGTTTGTTTATGACTAACATCATGATCAACATAAATTGGCGCTAGAAGGATGGCCTGAAGCTAGAAGATCATCATCAGTAGTTCAGGTGATGATAAAGATCATAAGGTAACACTCAGACACTGCCAAATTTCTGATTAGACGCAAATATTTGTTTTTCTAAGCTTGTACATGCTAATCCTGTGTGAAGTTTTGAAAGTTAACCATAAATATTGCAAGCTTTACAGCTGATCATCATGAATTTGCAGAAATAAGCCTTGTCTCATGTAAATTTGCCCAAATCTTTGAGGTAGTTAGCTTGAAAACTTGATATCTAGCTGTTTGTGACACAAAACTTCAAATATTACCTCATATTTGCAGCATCTTTGCAAATATTTCATAAATATCCAGTCAGTATAGTTTTCTGACCATAGAAACAACCTTTGCTGGTGAATTTCGACCGATCTTTACAATAATCCAGCCAATTTTCCTCTAAATTGAGAAATCCTGGCTCTCAGGCCAAATACCAAGTCTAGATCTAGTGGAATCTTTGATGAATTACCTATTAGAGGATTTAGACCTAGAACTGTAGACATTCATCATACTCCAGGTTCTAGCGCATCAGGAGCTTCACCAGAACGTCCTCCTGTAACTCCTATTGGTTTGCAAATACCCACAGGATCACCTGTCCAACCTTTGGTTTAGCCTCAGCCAACCATACCTCAGGGTCAACCTCCTCCAGTTGCAATGTCATTCTTTGCAGCAGAGTCACCTTTGACCTTTAATGCATATCATGCTTTGCCAAAGAATCTAGACAAAATTTGTCCAAAGTATCATCCATATCAAGATGCGGATGATCATATCAAAACTTTCGAAGAAGCCTGCTGTAGGGCCCGAATAGAGCATCAGGATGTGGTATGTAGATTATTTCCTTTTTCCTTAGGGGAAGAAGCCTATAATTGGTATATTAGCCTTGGTCAAGGTTCGGTCGGATCATGGGTTGTTTTAAAGAAAGCTTTCACCGATAGGTTCAAGGTACCAATAGATCCTTCAATGAACTATCACCTATTTGCCACAATTAAGAGGTTTGAAGGAGAACCTATTGCCAACTTCAACACTAGGTTCCAGAAAATGTTATCCAAGTTAGTCGCCCCATACGTTGTAGCAGATGCTGTTGCAAGGAGCATTTATTATTCAGCTCTGGATCCATTAACTTCCATGTTCATCAGGAGAGCACATCCTGAAATCACAACTTTAATAGGAGCTTTCCAAGAAGCTATCAAAGTTAATCAGCAGCTAGTACCTGGTCTAACACCAAACATAGCCTTTCCTACACTGCTTAGATATCCTACATATCCTGCACAATATCCTAATGGAGCTATGATACCTCCAGTGGTCATGCCAACACCATTACAGATATCTCCACTAAGTATCATGCCTCCTCCTCCTAATGGAAATGGTCAGATGCCACAGTATCCAAGTCAAACACAAGTGCCTCAGGGTGCTGACCAGTCCAACAATAACCATGGATCTTCCTTTTTCAAACCTCAAACTGAAAATGTAGTAGCCAAGGTCCAAGAAGAGAAAGAGGAAATCAAGGAAATATCAGCCCAGCTAAGGAAGCTTAAAACTGAGATTACTCACTTGAGAAGTCAAAACTTCTATTCTTAGCCTAATCAGAATAGAGGTTATACTAATGACAGGCCTAGTTATCCTAACAGGGGGTATAATAACAATAATTACAACAATAACAGTGGCAACAACAATCCTCCTAGACAACCTAGAGTATGGAACTCCAGGCCAAATAATGGTTCCTTACCATCACCTTTAGATAATCAACCTCCTACTGAAGCCAAACAGACTACTAGAGTCAATCTTGTTGAGGTAGCCCTCACTAATTGGTGTAGAATACACAATACTAATGCTCATGCAGAGTTAGATTGCCCACAATTTCAAATTGCTACAAGTATTTTCCAAACTGAGGTGTCCAATACTGCAGGAAATTCACATCATGTAGAAGGGAATGAGCTTGTTCCTTGTGGATATGATTCAGCTTTAGTACTAGAAAGTTATACTGATCAGCCTTATCAGTAGACTGTGTCATCTCATCAGCATTATACCCAGACATGTGAAGAATCAGCTATGGTTTTTGAGTCAAATTATGTTTTTCCCTTTGAGGATGACAATGGGCCATCAAATGAACATGAAGAAGTACATGCTTACCAATAGCAGTACCAGGGTAAGCATAACTATAACTTGAGAAAAAATGCCAACAGACCTACCGATCCAATGACCTCTTCTTTACCTCCGAATAATTTCAACACACCTCCTGATCCCAAAGCAAGCAATAATCTGAGATTTCCCAAGGTCAATGCTCAATATTTAGCATCACCAAACACATCATCAAAAGATTTGAATATGCCTCATGAATCTGACAAGTTAGTCACCTATCTGGCAGACGAGATGAAAAAGATCAAAATCAGCCTATCCTTGTCAGAGTTGCTGAAAACTCCAGCCATAAAGAAATCATTCATGAAATCACTAGATGATCCTGCTCCCAAAGAGGATAGCCATACCTCAGGTCAGTCTGGAGGTAAGGATCATGCTATCAGAGATAATAATGTTAAAACTAAAGTCCCAGCTATTGTTCAAGCTGCAGAGACCACTCACATGACCTTGTACAGAGATAAGAGTGAATCACCTCCATTTCTCCTTACCATACGAATGTTTGGTAAGAATTTACATAACTGTTTAGTAGATTCAGGAGCATCCACCAATGTCATGCCCTTGTCCATATGTAATGCTTTAGGGTTGCATCCTGCTAAATCTCTGAAGAAGGTAACCCAACTAGACAAAACAAAGGTGAATGTAATAGGAGAATTAACTCACATTCACATGCAACTGGCATCAGACCCTAGGATCCAATACTATATTGATATTTAGGTAGTTGACATACCTGATACATATGGGATGCTACTTAGCAGAGATTGGTCCAAAACCCTCAACGGATATATGTCTACCGACTTCAGTCATATGTGGCTACCTTGGAAGGGGATACCAAACCAGATAAGGGTAGATGTTGAACCAAGAATGAAACACATGATCACTGAATACAACAAAACAAATGAGATCATGTATGTGAATGTTGAACCCAGAGTTTATTCCATTAGACCTCAGACTATCAAGATAGAGGAAGTCCTGATGTATGATTTTCATGATGATCATGATCTTGATGATCATCCTCAGGATGATAATGCTGTAGTTTTTGGATTTGATCATGATCATGGAAATGAAATAGAAATAGATCATTTCAAGAGTTTTGAAATATACTTGTCTAAACAGGGAAAATGCTGTCAATTATTGGATATACCTATTCACGATATTTTGATTGATGGTTGGTGCAGATTACACGATGAAGCACATTCTGAGAAAACTTGTGAAGCCTGCATTGACATGATGGAGCTTGAGCAAACATGCAGGGAGACATCATCATCATCAGAGGTAAGTCCCACATATAGTGATGATGATCATACTAATTTTTGTTCATTGGTTGTAGGAACAAGAGAGGATATGAGTCAGAATGAGGATTTTATCCAGATGACAGAAGAAATTCTGGTCTGCAATGAGAATAAGGATAAAGAAAATAATAAGATCACCCCAGGGAGTGATTGTTTGATGGAGTTACATTATGAGTTATTTGATGACGACAGAGGCAGTAACTTGACCAGATTTGAGAAGTTTTTATCAGAGGAAATTAAAAAGATGATAGAACAAGAGAGAACTCCACAAGATGCACTGACTGAAGGATGGTGTAGGTTGCATGAAGCACCTCACTCAGAGACTGCTTGTTCACTATGTCTACATATTTTAAAGAGACATTTAGTGCCTAGTCCAGAAGATCACCCTTCTGATGATGGAAAGAAAGAAGAAAGATCAGCTTCACATATGGTGGATAAGGTAAAGTTTGAGAAAGCTGAAATACCTAAGTTAAAATGGATATCAGGTGGAGCAGCTGCCAGAGCTGTAAAGAAGAAAGAAGGCTCAAGTAAGCTTCCTGCTGAAAATAAACCATGGATCCTTAGATTTGATGGATCCAACTCAAAACAAGGTGTTGGAGTGGGGATTGATCTAATTGATCCATCAGGAAAGTCCTACCTAGCAGCCTACAGACTGTAATTTCCTTTTACGAACAATGTAACAGAGTATGAAGCTCTAATACATGGGATATTGTTTGCCCTTAAGAAGAAAGTAAAAATTTTGCATGTCTATGGAGACTTAGAATTAGTAGTGAGACAAGTAAGAGGAATTTACTCCTGCAATTACAAAAAACTGTCTAATTACAGACACAGGGTGTGGGACCTGATTGAAGATTTTGATGCATTTAATATCACCCACGTACCCAGAGAACAGAACCATAGGGCAGATGCTTTAGCCCAGGCTGCTAGTACTTTAGAGCCACTATCTATTTATGGTTTGAAGAAGTTTTCAGTAGAGTTGGTATCTGTGCCTTCAGTACCTGATAATGTTACAAACCTCCAAGTCTTTGATGATGATCAACATATCTTGGATTTCATATCCAACAGGGATGTATTTGATGCTCATATCATAGATGAGAATAATACAGAAGATCATGTATGGGAAGAGGAAGAAATTTTAGAATTGCCCAGTAATAAGATTCCAAAGGGAATGATTGAGCTAGAGAGAGCTTTTGATCTGGACAACATGTTGAAACAGAAGGATCTTCCAAAAGAAGATGGAGGAGAATATTCACAAGTGAATATTGGACAAAATGATGACAAAAGGAATGTTCTGATAGGGAAAGTTTGCACAGAATAAGAGTTAGATGGAATCACCCAGGCTCTCAAAGACTACATACATGTTATAGCTTGGACCTATGATGAGCTAAAGACATATGACACATCAGTCATAACTCATACCATACCCCTCAAGCTAGATGTCAAGCCTTTCAGACAGAAGCAGAGGCCTGTCAATGCCTTGTTTAAACCCATAATTTTTGAGGAAGTCAAGAAACTATTAAATGCCAGGATTATATTTCCTGTGAGACACTCCACCTGGGTGGCTAATCTAGTGCCAGTAAGGAAGAAAAATGGTGACATCAGGCTATGTGTGGACTTCAGGAACCTGAATAGAGCTTTAGAGAAGGATAATTATCCTTTACCCTCTCTGGATGAAGTTCTACAGATTGTAAATGGAGCAAAAATGATGTCATTTCTAGATGGTTTTTCTTGTTATAATTAGGTAATGGTTGACAAAATTGACAGATAGAAAACTACCTTCATCAGAAAGTGGGGGATATTTGCTTATAGACGCATGCCATTTGGGCTGATAAATGCTGGAGCAACATTCCAGCACACAATGGACATAGCCTTTAGAGGCTTAATAGGAAAATGCATAGTCATATACATGGATGACTTAATAGTATTCTCTAAAGATAGAAGAAACCATGTAGAAGATCTCAGAAGAGTATTGAAAAAATGTGAACAGTATGGGATATCCCTGAACCCCAAGAAGTGTATATTTGGGGTAACAACCAGAAAATTACTGGGCCACCTGATAACTGAAAATGGGATTATCATTGATCTTGACAGGGTGAAGTCTATTATGAAAACACAGCTTCCTGGAAATAAGAAAGAGCTTAACTCTTACTTTGGTAAGAAATATTTTGTCAGGAAGTTTATCACTGGCTTTGCTGAAATAGTTAGACCTTTAAATGCTATGCTGAAAAAAGATGCAAAGATTGAGTGGACACCAGAGGCTAGATTAACTTTTGAAGGCATAAAGAAAGCTATATCTGAAGCTCTAGTGCTGTTGGTCTAGACTACACCAAGGACTTCTATATTTACTCATTTGCTTTAGAGCATACCTTTGCAGCAGTGCTGACACAAAGAAACGAAGAAAAAGAAGAAAAGCCTATAACATTCATGAGCTGCCCATTCAGAGATGCAGAAATCAGGTACATGGATGTAGAAAGACAAGCCCTTGCTTTGGTTAGAGCAGTAAAGAAATTCAGGCACTATATCTTGAGGAGCAAGGTGATTGTTGTGGTACCTGATGCAGCAGTGAAGATGTTATTGATGCAGAGCGAGCTAGGTGAGAAGAGGGCTAAGTGGATCACTATCCTACAGGAATATGACATGGATATCACACCCATGAAATTAGTAAGAGGATAGGCTTTAAGCCAGATGATATCAGAGATTGATGCAAATATCACAAGTCGGCAGTATGTTATTAATGAAAAGGATAGTGGAGAATGGTACTCAGACATCAGGCATATCCTGATTATTGGAAGATGTCCTCCCAGACTACAGGCCTCACAAAGAAGAGCCCTGAAAATAAGGTCCCAGAAGTACATGATGAAAGTAGGGGTACTTTTCAAGAAAAAATATGAAGGAATATACTTAAGATGCCTAGAAAGGCCAGAAGCAGACAAGGTGTTGTCAGAATTACATGACAAATTTGGAACAACACATGGGTCATCCTTAGCCACAACTCATGCTATTCTAAGGGCAGGATATTACTGGCCTACAATTTTTAAAGACATTGCTGAACATATTAAATGCTGCCATACATGTCAGGTTGCTGCTAATAGAGAATGATATGCTGCTCAACCTTTGCAGCCAGTGATGGAGATATGCCCATTTGCACAATGGGGCATGGACTTCATAGGACCAATTAATTCTCCATCGTCTTCAAGCCACAGGTATGTCTTAATGATTATTGACTACTGTACCAGGTGGACTGAAGCTGTCAGCAGCAAGACCTACAATGCAGACGATGTCATCAGATTTCTGGAAAGTAATAGTCACCAGGTATGGGGTTCCCTATGCTCTAGTAAGTGATAATGGCTTTGCTTTTGCTTCAACCAAATTGTCAAGTTGGGCCTTCGATTATGGGATCATATTGGAGTTCTCATCCAATTATTATCCTCAAGGGAATGGATTGGCAGAATCCACTAATAAGAATTTGCTGAATATCATAAAGAAGTTAATAGAAAAGAACCCTAGGGAGTGGAATACCTTACTGAAGTATGCCTTGTGGGTAGATAGAACTAGAATGAAAGCTGCACTAGGAAATACACCTTTTCATTTAGTGTATGGGGTGGACCCATCCTCCCCGTTAACCTGAAGATTCCTACCCTGCAATTTGCTCAAGAGTACCTAGGCATAGACAATAACCAAGAAGTCAGGTTGCTTCAGCTGATGCACCTGGAAGCGAAAAGAAGTCAGGCAATTGATTAATTTTCCAAACATCAGGCTATTGTCAAACACTGGTTTGACAAGAGAGCCAAAGTTAAAGCCTTCAGGATATTTGATTTAGTCCTGATGTGGGATAAAGCCCATGAGAGGAAAGGAGACCATGGTAAGTTTGATAAATTATGGATAGGTCCCTTCCAAATTTCTGAGATATTAGAAGACAACACTTTCAGGCTTAAACACTTGACAGGTGAGCATGTTCCATTACCAGTTAATGGACAGTTCCTCAAACATTATTTCCAAGCCTAAGTGGCTTCATGTCAGTCATGTGTATCATAGTGTATATTTGTATAGTTGTTTGTACAGTGTTGTTTTGTTTTTGTTTTTGCTTTGTTTGCTTGTTAAGTTTTTGTTTTGGTTAGTCAAGATGTGCACCTCATCACCCCAGAAAATAACCTAATTGTTAGGATTCAAGTGATGAGAACACATTCATATATAGGTTATAACTCATTTTGAGAAAGTACTTATGATCAGGTCTGTGATATCTTTTCATCAAGGTGCCTTTTCTTGACCAAAGTGACTCTTTCACAATGACTCACCTAACAACCTTGGGTTTGTTGAACACACAAGTATAGGTGTTAAGTGAAAAATCTAAAGGAACTCCCTTGCTACCAATGTGATCTCCAACCTAAAACAACAAGTGACCATACCTTGCACACTAAGCTTACATGATGACATCAAATATATAAAGTATAAATGTTAAAAAAAAAATCCAAAAACATAATAAAATTAGGCCATCTAAGTAACTCTACCAGGGCTATAGACGCCTGCTGGCAGTGGGGCTCTACTTAGGGGGATTGTATCGATAACCTTGCCGGGGCTATGGACGCCTGCTTACAGCCAGGCTCTATCCAAGTTGGCTATGAGGGATGATCTCCAACTATGTAGCTTAACATCAATTACTCATGTTTTCAACTTGCTTTCAAGATGAGGATAATTAATCATTTGCACACTACTAATCCTTTGTTAGCATTGTTACCTTGAAGAGAGTTAGAATGCTATGTCAAAATGTGTTCACATCACTTGAATCATTGGAATTTTGGTGTTTTCTTTGGTGGCAAGTTGTTGTGTGGTTGCACAACACGCCCCATTTTGACTTGACAAAATAGGGACCCAACTTTTTTTCTTGTCTTGGCTTGTGTTTTTTGCTTGCTGGCGGTCTGGTAAAAGTAAGTCATGCAAATGATCCTGCATAAGGGGACTGGGTAAGTCATCATGATGAGGTTAGTTTTTTTAAAGTTCATATTTCATGTCAATAACCTCATGGTTGGATAGAGTACAAAATTTCATGCAGGTTTGCCTTTTGGATCACCTTGATATTCCTTAAGGAACGAGAGTTATGGTGAGACAAACTCCTGGTTAAACCTGATATTTCGAGGGGGGGTCATATTTCTTAACATCAGTCATCTTATGAAAGATAACCCTGATCCAATTTTATCACCCGATAAATCATTTATCTGGAGATCTAGATGTAAATTTTAGGTGATAGAAGCATTTACCCGTTGAACAACATCATATATTTTGTGGGGGTCATATTCCCAATATCACCTGATATTCTGAATATCACCCTATCTCCCGAATATCACCCTGTCGCAAAATATCACCCCAAAACCAATATCTTGATGATGCCATATAATCCTGATGGGATAAGAAAATTGCCATGACGATGATGCCATCATCCTTTTTACCTCGTGGAGGTATATTTTCAATAGCGACCCTTTCTACACAACATGACGATGACGTCATAGTGCGACAACGATAAACTAAGTCATTATCCTGATGACGTCATCTTGATATTTCTTAATATCACCTGACATTTTAAACATCACCCGATATTTAGAATATCACCTGATCTTCCAAAGATCACCCCGCTCCTCTTTCCACACAACATTAAATGCCATAAATGCAGTAGGTGGATTCCCGCCGATTGTGAACACAATCCAGACACTTGGCAGCATCCATGAATTAATGACAAGAGATCAATGGTTAAGATTGAATAAACCTTATGTTGCCCTAAAATTGCCCTAATAGGGAGGACAAAGTGAATTTACACTGTCATTTTGCACTTACCTTGCAATAAAACCAGTTTTTACAGAGCACAGAGCTTTCAAACCCTCATACGACCTACTTGCGGACACACACAGCTTGCAACAGAATATGACACGTGATTATCACTGGTATCTGAATCTCTTTCATATAATCATCAGCATAATCAAGGAGTTATACGCTATCACGTAAGTAATTAAAACCCTCCTCTTGTCGTTTTCTGCATGTCCAGGTAGTATGCTTTTGCTGGTTTGAAGATATATGTTATGCATATCATGATGAAGTGATGACTAATTAATATAATGTGCATCATGCCGTGAAGATATAATGTTGTATGCATGTATGTGAAGTATTGTATGGTAAGACTAGTCCTGTTTATTGTAGGAAATCATGGCAGACAAGAGGTTGAGCAAATCTGATGATGAATTTCTTAAACCAATGTTTAGTCAGCCTGAAGGTGTACGGTTCAAATATGGCGCTATCACAAATACACACTAGGGAAGCACTGATTTGGTCACTTGGTCATCTAGAATGCATGATGACAAGAATACTACCCTATTGGACGCTCTTTTCGTGTCAAGAATGTGGAACGCAGCTGGATTTCCTTATTCTATGGAGACTTCAGAATTGATTATTAAATGTGCCAGAAACTACAATCCACAAACAAGGAAGGTGGAAAAGCATGGTCGAGTGTATGCAGATCTGTCCATCAGAGGGATTGCAGCCACTTTCAATTTACCATTGGGAAGGAAGGTTGTCAGCATGGATCTGAAGAAACTGGAAACTAAATATATAAACAACAAGAAAGATATTAGGAAGAGAATGTATCAATGAAGGGCAAAGAATAGTCCTTATACTGCAGCTGCCAAACTACCAATGCATATGTACAAGTTTGACTTTGATGATGAATACCAATATATGATAGCCCTACTTAGTAGAGTGACAGGCCAGCCTGATGCTGGGAGTTTCAAAGATTGGATGTATGGGGTTATCCTGATGTGTCTGTATACAGACAACAAGCCATTATGGGCCAAAATGATAAGTGATGCCCTAAGTGAGCAGCTCATGAACCTAGGAGGCCTAGAATGTTCATTTCATATGACTTCATATGTAGTATACTCATGTGCATACAAAGGTACATTCAGTGCACTTGCAACAGAAGGAAAGATTGGTGGCACTACAAATGATGCCCGCATTTGGGATCATTATCCCTAGTTGCAAAGACAAAATTATCTTCCAGATTACAAATTAGTGAATGATGCATTTTCTATGCATCTAGTCAGGGCAATGGAAGAAGATAGGACTAAAAGACTGAGCATGGAAGCTCAAGAAGTCATATACAGGCATGGTGCCTAGTTTATACAATATACCACATTCTCTTATATCAGATTAGAGGGCTTTGCAGGACAACCCCTCATGCTCCCAAGATATCCCATGGATGCAGTTGTCCTAATGGAATTCATGAGACAGATATCCACAATACTGGATGCTTACAAAGCAAATAATAGAATTCCACCAGTATTGTTTCCAGTAACAATGGGTTGGTATATATGCCAAGATTCTGATAACATTAAGAAGGCCATAGCTAGTCTAGACATGATGAGGTTACAACCGTTCCCCTTGGTAAGATCATATGACCCATATGGGAGGATGCAGAAAGTCATGTGGAAGCCCATCCATCAGAAGCACTTAGAGGATTTTTGGATAGATTGTGAGGATGAAGCTGAGGGTTGAAAAAGTGATAGATTTAACATACAGGGAGGATGTAGCACATCCTGAAAATCCAGTGGGTACACCTAAGAGAACTGAAAATGTTGAGGAGATTAAGTTAACAGAAACAAAAGGACATATTGCAGATATGGGCCAACAAAAACAAGATATATCTAATGAGCCCAAAATAGTTGAAGTCCAAGAAAAGGGTGGAAATGAAAAGGTCATACAAAGTGAAGAAGTACCCTGGACTCAAGAGGCCTTTGGTGAAAAGGATACATCAGGTCAGGATGACATAAGGACTCAAGAGATAGATACTACAGGTGCGGATCAGAATGTGATCCAAAATCAGGTAGAAGCACCTAAGATAGATAACACGACATTTACAGATACAAATGTGCCTTATAATGAGGAAATTCCCAAAGGGGATGAAACAAAAAATGATGAAGTACATGACCTATTACAAGATCATCATGTGGATGCATCACAAAATCCTCCATCACAAGAAGAAATTCCTCAACAGGAGGAAGTACCCTAGGATCACCTTCATGAAGAACATCATGAGGAAGAAATAAGGAAGTCACCATCTCCATCAAAAACAGATGCAGTTACTGGAGATCAAGGTGATCAGCATGATGATGGTGGATGCCAAGGATCTGGAGACAAAGTTTCTCCATGGCTTGAGAAAGAAATAGATATAGAGTTAGGTTTGGAGATTCAAGAGTTTGATGTGTCAACCCTATTTTCAAAGACCATCATGAAGCCGAAGAGGAAGGCCAGATTAACCTCGGCCATAAGAAGAGATCCTGCTACGGGCAGAAGGACTGCTCAGATAGCACTTCCCATGATTGAAAAAGAGAAAGGCAAAATCACCCTGGAAGAATTCTAGATCACTACTGTTGATTTAGGGTTTGCCAATGAAGACCAGGAAGGTCAGGGGTAAAAGATATAATTGATTCTTTGACCCAAAGGGTAAAGAATGAAAAAAAGAAAAATAAGCAGCATAAAGAGCACATTGCTTAGTTGCATGCCTACATAAAAGGGTTAATTAACCCTTATGATACTTCAAATGTAGAAGCAGTCCCATTGACTGTAATTTCTCAAGAAGAGATCAATAAGCTAGACCTTATGAAGCACGAATCAGTAATAATGAGAAAGTGGATGTTATTTGCACTCAGTGGAGCAGAAGAAGTAGTGAAAGCCTCTTTACAGAGGTGGAATTTTCTAAGTATCTCCAGAAAGAAAGTTGATAAATTGCAAATGGAGGCCAGAAGAAGGTCATTCCAATTAGAGAAAGCCTTGAGTGCTTTGGATGAAATGAAGAGGATTAATCCTTAAGTTCTAATAAACAAATAGGTGCTGGATAGTAATACTGCCATATTGATGGATATCTGGTATAAAGATATCAGATTTGAAAATGATGTATTAAAAAGATGCAACAACAAGTTAAGAGACATTAGCATGAAGCTGCATGATATGATGTCATTTGAAGCAGAGATCCTGGAAGCCCTAGAGGGGAAAATAGAAGGAAAGGTTGAGAATCAAGATGAAGATTTTGTAGTAAAGGCTATGCATAATAACTTCTAGCTGATGGCTGATGACCCTCTTAACCACCTGACGGAAGAAGCCATGGACAAGATCATGAGGATCAAGGTCAGGGTGGAGAATTACAATGAAACATCCAGCAGAAGGAGGAGCAAATTGGAGACTCTTCGAAATAAATATCAGGCCCACAAGCATGCCATTGTCAAAGCAAAAACTTAGGATGGTGGAGAAGTTGAACGAGTGGTGGGGACATATGAAAATGTCAGGATAATCATGCAGGCCCATATACAAAGCAATGTTCATCAAGATGATGAAGATACGGGAAGTGATGATCTGGATGCACCTGATGATGAAGATGAAGAACCTAAAAATAAAGAGTGGATGAAGATGTGATACCAAAGAAGGCATAAGCATCCGACATTTAGAAAAAATAAGTAATTCAGATGGTTGCCAGCTGGTAACCTGTGCCACGTGAAATGTTGACTAAGTCAAGGATGAATATCCACCGTAGATCTTAATAGATAAATCTTGATCGTAGATCATGTGTAACTACTCCCTCACCTTGTTCTATAAAAGGTGCAGGGATGCCTTATTTTGAACATTGGAAAATTAATTGAATTTTTTTTGCTGAAATATTCAGGGCTTATTTCAAAGTTGTTGTATACATATATGTTCTTGCATACTTAATGAATGAGAAGACTGTTTTGATTACAATCCATCATAAATCTTGAGTAATTAGTGTATGAATTCTTGATACATGATTTGATTTGCTGCATCTCTTGGAGTGCATATCAACTTGCATGTGTTGTCTTCATTCCTTTCCCTTGAAGTTAGCATCGACTGTATCTAGCTGTGGAATGTCCTGGTGAACATATGGTTTGATATCTTCTCTTGATGACTGTATCTGATATGTATGTTGTTCAATAACTAAAGGTTCATCATTATTTGAAGTATTCTTTTTAGTTCCTTTTAATTTCAGAATAATTCACCATCACAATTGCAAATAATTGACAAGCAGAAGCAAATAGTAATAAATATGCAGATATCTTGAAGATAATTGAAAATCAGTAGCATATTTGAGTTAAAGCATGTCAAATTGACAAATATCATGCAAAGATTTAAGTATAAATACATCGTCTGTAGAAATATACTGTGAAATAACGTTTCTTTGTAGCATCTTATTAGATCCTTTTGATGAATGTAAGGCCCCCAAAATGGAAAACAACAAGATACATCTACCACTGAGATATGTCAGTTGATTAAGACCTAATCCACGAAGACTTGGGATCATGAATTCTTTGAATTCATCGTATCTTTCAAGATGAGTAAAGGTTGATGTATAACTTTTATTCTATGTTTGTTTATGACTAACATCATGATCAACATTTACTTACCCCTCTATCAACTTCACTCACTTTTGGTTCATTCACAGTTCGTATAGGTCGTACAGTGTGCTATAACAGTTGAAAAACAATGAAAATTACAGAAAACAGAGTATATTCGTATTGTTTTTCCTCCAAAAATGTCTTCAGAATAGTTGCCTCGAACTAAATAAAGCATTTTAACCATTTTACTCATGTCCCATCATTTCTGACTGACTTTTCACCTATTTGACTCTTCAACTTCCCATATAAAGACCAAAAAATGCAAATTTGCATTGTAACTTGTGCAAAACTTGACATCTTTTGTTCAAATTAACCCCACATGACTAATTACATTAAACATGGTCTACATAGACCTTATTATAACTAAAAACATGACTCAACACACAAAACTCAACATTTGACCTTATTTACAACATGAAGACTAGTTGCCCCTGCACCATACCCCCGGACAAAAAGGAACTCAAGTCCCCTTGAGGATTGTGTTGCAACATGTCATGCTTGATCACATCCTTTCTTTGTTCTCCAAGTGCCTTTCCATCTGGTAACCCTTACCATTGGATCAAATATTGAAAAGTAGCATTGGTCTTTGCATTTGTGAACTCTTTGGCATCTAAAAATTGCTCCAATTTCAATGGCCTACTTGATAAATGTTCTTTGACCCCTTCTTCATCTGTAACTGATGTTGAACCTGCTTTTATTGCTGCAAATATACCTTTGCCATCATTGTTATGAACTGCCTTCTTCTTTACTCTCCTTGTGTACTCAAATTTGTCCACATTTCTTTGTAAATCACCTTTCACCTCTTCACCTTTACCTTTCATCTCTTCCACCTGCTATGGTACATCTACAACTGCTGCTTCATAACCCTATGAACCTCTACCATAAAATGAATGAATTGGAAAATATCTCCTTGTGAAGACAAGGAGTGGAACACCTCCTTTACCTTCCTAGCAACATACTCAAACTCATTTTGAATCTTCAAGATCAATTCATCCTTGACCTTCTCCATATTAGATGTTGTCATTAACTCAATATCATTTCCTTCCAAAGGCAAATCATGCTTCATACCTACTGTCTCAGCATCCCCATGCTTTGAAATAACTACAAGGTTCTTGCCTTCCTCTTTTCCTTCTACTTTGATGAATTCTTCTCCCTCCAAAATTGTATCATTCTTCAAATATGATGTTTTAGCATCTCCATGCTTGGTAGCGGCTGCAAGTGTCATGTTTTCTCCTTTCTCTACTTTGATAAATTCCTTTCTTCCTAACATTATCACTTTAGCCGCCTTAGTTTTTCCCTTATCATCTTCTATCAAGGGTATCAATGTATAAGAGATTCCATCCTTTTCTATCTCATAGGTATTTCTTCTACCATCATACAAAACATGCCTATCAAATTGCCATGGTCTCCCTAGTAGCAAATGGCATACATCCATAGGCAATACATCACATAGAATTCTATCCTTATACCCTCCTATATTGAACTCAACCCAAGCTTGCTCATTAACCAAAACAGATTGACCCTCATTCAACCAAGACACTTTATAGGGAGTATCATGATGCATTCTAGGCAATTTTAGTTTCTCAACCATTTCAATAGACACCATATTATTAGTGCTGCCCGAATCAACTACAACCTTGCATACCTTACCCATACATTTACAAGTTATCTTGAAGAGTGTCCTTCTTTGTGATGGCTCCTTCTCCTTTGATGCTTTGATAAGTGTTCTTCTGACCATTAATGATTCCCCAACTTCTTGAGCAACATATTACATTGGAGAGTTTACACTCTCATTATCATCTTCTTGCACCAATTAAACTCTCTTTTCACCATCATGTGAAGTAGAAGGTTGTTTCTCCGGGAACTTCCATGCTTGATGACCAAATTGATTACAATGATAACATCTACCTGAGAAGGTATTTGAACCTCTACCTGACCTCCAAATCTTCCTCTAAAACCTGATCCACTGCCTCTAAATCCACCTCTTTGATCAACAACTTGGTCTTGTGTTTTGTTTGCATCTTCTTGATCCTCATACGATTGTCTTATGCTAGAAAATGAACCTCTTCCTCTAACATTACTGGCTCTACCTCTGCTTTGTTTTTCCTGCCTTCTTTTCAACTTTTCTTTTGCTCTAAAAGCCATTTGAAAATATTCTTCAATTGTCTTAGGAGTTGTAAGGTTGATTTCATCTTGTATGTTGTACCTTAAGCCATTTAGTACCTTGCTAACTTCTCCACTTCATCTTCAGTATGTCCTATTCTAATACTCAACTTATGGAACTCCTCAGTGTATGCCATGACATCTAACTCCTTTTGCTTTAGGTTATACAGCTTCCTGAAGGTTTGAATTGCATAGTCTGTAGGTAGAAATTAGCCTTTCACCTTAGCTACCATTCTATCCCATGAACTTATCTTTGTCTTGCCTTTATTTACTCTCTCCTCTTGTACATAGTTCCACCATGTTAGAGCAGGGCCTTTCAAATTTATCTTAGCAAATTTTACCTTCTTGTCATCTGCTACCTCCTCAAACTCAAAGTAATTTTCTAGAGCATCTAACCAACTTAACATCTCTTCACTATCCATCTTCCCAGCATACATGGGCAATTATATCTTAACCTTAGGAGTATCTCCCCTCATAGACTTCAGCAACTTTTCCAATCTCAATTCATCATGGTCCATCTCTTCCTCTTGGACTCCTTCTTGAGGGTTCTCATTCTCACCCCCTTCCTCTTCCTCTTCATCACTTTGGTCTCCAGTGACCACACCTCTCCTTTGATTTGACTCTAGTGCTGCAAGTCTGGCTAGGATAACTTCTTGAGACTCTTTCATTTGTCTCAACTCCTTGGCATGCTTTTCTTTCAACTCTCTCACTTCTTGGGCTATTGTATTACTTTTAGGAAGCATCTTTACTCTTCAAACTTCAACCTTTTCCCACTTTTTGACCAGAACCTATGCTCTGATACCACTATGATGCAGAGTAGATTAGATCACTTAAACAAACTCAAACTAATCACCTTTTGAGTATAGAATCATCAAACAATAATCATTCCTTCATAATTGTCCCCTTGTCTTAGTGGCCCTTCAAAAGGGGTTTTCCTACCATAAGTTTCCACAAAACTTCAAACCCAGAAACTAAACATCTTTTTAGATACCCATTTGGCTATTTGATAACATATCTAGATTTGGGATGCGGTTGTTTTGGATCAACACCCTCAATAACTCATTGTTCTGTTGCAACTAGGCCAAATTATGCTACTTTAACAAAGCAAATCTATGATCTTCAAACACCAAACTGCAATACTCCACTTTAGGGATTCCCTCACATCACATGGGGTCTGTACCTACCAATTTTGTCAACTCAAACAATTTCCCAAGTCACTTTTCTTCAAAACTCTACCTAGGCCTATTTAGGCTTGTTCACATAGGGGTTTATTGGTTCCTAGCTTTCTTGGCCTCAAATCTCTTCACAAACACCTTAAACACTTCATTTAGGGCCTACACATGCTTCCCAAACTGACTCCCACTCTTTACCAATGTTTTTTCATCAAAACCTAACCCCTGGCCATCAATTTAAGCCAAAAAATGTGAAATATCAACTAGGGCATCAAGAAAATGTCATCAAACCCTATCCCCTGCTCTTGAAACCCTCATGAACATTTTGCCCTATCTAAATACACACATTCCATCAATTTTTAAGCAATTGTACTGATGGAATGGGTCACAAATCCATTTTTTACATTCTCAAACCCTCAAAACAGGGTTTCTTGACTGTTTTCAGAAAAAAAAAAAAAACAACTATAACTCACTCCTATTCCAATGAAATCAATCCAAACCAAAGCTAAAAGATATGTTACTCACCCCTATATCAACTTCACTCACTTTTGGTTCATTCAGAGTCTGTACAGGCTATACAGTATGCTATAATAGTGGAAAAATAGTGAAAATTGTAGAAAGCAAAGTATATTCTTATTGTTTTTCCTCCAAAAATGTCTTCAGAATAGTTGCCTTGAACCAAAGAAAGTATTTTAACCATTTTACTCATGTCCCATCATTTCCCATTGACTTTTCACCTATTTGACTCTTCAACTTCCCATACAAGACCAAAAAATGCAAAATTGCATTGTAACTTGTGCAAAACTTGACATCTTTTGTTCAAATTGACCCCACATGACTAATTACATTTAACATGGTCTACATAGACCTTATTACAACTAAAAACATGACTCAATACACAAAACTCAACATTTGACCTTATTTACAACATGGAGACTAGGTGCCTCTGCACCATAGACTCTTTAGGGATATCGCCGGTACAGGTGTACGGTATTAATTTAGATTTTAGAGTAAAGTAAAGACTAGGGTTTTTAGGAGGTTGAGGACTAGATAACCCTAAACATAATACAACCTAAGTGCTGAAGACCACACAAAGAACACATAAGGTTATCTGAGATAGATTAAACATATAGTATAACACAAACAAAACTTACCAAACTAGGTCTTTAAAGACAATACACTTAGGGTTTAAAACATAACTAATAACTTTAACTTAAAAACCATAACTAGTTCTGAATGTTTAAACCTCTATAGTTGTGATATGAACACTGCCATTGTGACATCCTTTAGACTTCCAAAACTTTCAACAACCACAACTCATCAATCAACATCAACATGACCTTAACACCATATTTTGTGATCAACATCAACATCATGAGGTGATGTAGAGAAGGGGTGGATGATTCTAAAACAACCTCAATCAACCAATCTTTGAAACCCGAGAACATCACTTGGTGGGTTTTTCCTCACAAGCCTTCAATCCTTCTAGTAGCCTTTCAAACAAGGTTTTTCAATCATAACTTTCAAGGAAGTCATGGAATACAAAATACAAACACACTTCCAGATACCCATTTGGACACTTATAAACATATTAAAAGTTTAGGGGTGGTTATTTTGTACGGAAGCCCTCAAATTTGTATTGTCCTCACTCAAATTAGGCCTAATTACATGAATAGGCTAGGTAGCAATAGGGTTTTTGAACTCTAGGCTCTAAATCTCCACTCCAAGGCTTCAAACATGTCATATAGGGTTTGAATCATCAATTCCAAATAGCTAGAACAATTTCCCAAAAGCTTTTCAACAAAACTCTAAGCTTATTGGGTTCCTAGGCCTAATACATGAAGATATTAGGCTACGGCAGCAACCTCACACGTGCCCAACTCCATTCTCTGCTCCTGCAAGTTTGAAGAATCAAAATATATGCTATCATGATCCATTCCACAAGGTTTTAGCCTTATCTACTCGTGGAAGGCCCTGTTTTGCATTTTTGTTTGCTCACTGTTTATCCTAGCTAGGTTTTTTGGTAGTTTTGCACAGTTTGGGAAGAAATTGCTCTAATTTGCTCAAATCTTAATGAAAACAAATAAGACTAAGTGCAATAGAAAGTAGATTCAATTTTATTCCATTCACAATTGGTTTCAGACTGGTACAAGTCCATACAAGTCTGTACCATGCACAGGACTAGCTAAAAAAATGTTTTGAAAATTGCAAAAAATAGTCTATAGTAAAATGACCATAACTTCCTTGAAACTTATTGAAATCACATGCAACCAATTGTAATGGAAAGTAGATTCACCCTATAATCATCCACAATTAGTTTAAGAACATCACAAGATTGTACAAATCCATACAACATTGAAGAACAATAGAGAACGTTAGAAAAATGTAGAAAAATAGAGTTCTTTTATTGCTTTCTCTTCAAAACTTCAACAACCAACTCATGTTCAATGATACAAGCCCTTTTAAGGAATTTAGAACCATCCCCCAACATTTACAAACAAATTTTTCAAGTTCCAATGGTTCAACTCCCACTTGACACCAAAAATGCAAAAGTTTCTTTGTGCAACTTGACAACATTGACACTTTTTTGCAACAAGACTCAAAGACTCAAACTGACCTCAAATGACTCAAACCGAATCAAAAACATATGAAATGGTCATATAAGACCTAATTACATACAATTGACTCAATCTAAACAAAATTTCACTTTTTGACCCCTCTTGGAGGCATGACAACCTGGGTGTCCCTACACCCAGAGGACATTGAAGTCGATAAAGTTTTCCTATTAAGAAAAAGAGCTTCCCTTAGCTTCAAGAAATATAAATATTCTATACTGACAAGGCCAACCATGTGAAAGTGGAAGCTCATGTGGCCTCACCTAAGACCTAAGACACATGCATTCTAGTAGACGTAGGACACCTAAGACACCTATTGTATAGTATGTATCTAGATTTTATAGACATAGTAGACCTAAGACACCTAGTCTTTATACCTTATCATAGTCTAGACCTAAGTCACCTAGACACCTAGATTATAGTTCTACCTAAGACACCTATTATGGTAGACCTAGTTGACATATAGTACCTACCTAAGACACTTAGATTAAATTATACCTTATTCTAGTCTCTAGACAAGTAGTTGATATATAGTATCTACCTAAGACACCTAGATTAGATTAAATACCTTTTTTCTAGTCTCTATCTACCTAGTTGACATATAGTATATACCTAAGACACAAGTAGAGACACCTATTATCTAGTTAGAAACCAAGACACCTAGAGACACCTAGATTTTATACATTACTCTTAGGATCAACTTCATCCATCACTTAGGTCTGACCCCATGAAGCATAACATGATGATGATGAAAACATCAAATGTATACCATAGCAAACAAATCAAGTTCATACCACTACTTGTCAAGTTCATACAACTCTGTGCATCACATCACATACTCTATGAAGAAGCAAGTGTCTTTATATCACAAAACCCAACAACATATCCTGAAAGCATAATGGTATCATCAAACAATAGACAACTAATAGACCTGCACAATTATGCATTCCTTACTCAATTACTAACATCCAAGAACTTTGATAACTTCGATAAACATATTCATCACAATATTCACTGTATATGTGTAAAAATGCAGCTCAGTAAATAAAAAAGACAAACCTATGTAAACTTACAAATTAATGTTCATACTTACAAGTCAATGTAACATGACTTTACAAAATCAATGTGAATACTTACAAATTAATCCAATGAACCATCCGGGTCTTCTCTACTCTTTATTGTGTCAAGTATTACCTCATGGTTAGACTCACGCACCTTCCACAAGGTCTTGTTCAAAGGTTTACCTTGATATTATATCAAATGAACATTGGATGCCATGACAAGATTCGAGTAATGAAGAATCTTCTGATGTGTGTCAAAGTCCTGAAACAACCAAACATTAACACTCTTATGTGGGTACATTCTAAGCCATGCTTCCTTTTCAACATTAAATTGAATAACACTCAAATAGAATTAGTAACAACAATACTATTAACAATCTATAATGTTAAATTCCTATAATTCAAAAATAATTAACATTGCAACACTACAAAAATTGAAACTTAGAATTGATATATATCAAATTCAATGTGAAAACTATGTTATTTCCTCCTTCTTAAGTTGGCAAAGCAGAAAAAGGTGGTGGAAAGTTGATGCAAAGGTGGTAGAATGTGCAAAATGTGCATGTGAACTTCCCAACAACATGAAAACACTTTTTTTCGTTGGAACACGCGCATAAATAGAAGAAAATAGAGCATGTGGGCTTGGATCATGGGGGTCTAGGCCTTTTTACCATTTGTACAACAAGCCAAAATGCGAGTGCGTTATAACGCGAGCACATTTTGTCTTGCTGTAGATTGATCCATAGCAAAATATGTGTCTAAAATAGAAAAAGAGTTTAGAAAGTTCATGTATTATTGAGGGTTCCTTGATCCAAATACCAGTAGATTGATGCTTCAGAAGTGGAGGGATTGGCATGTGCATAATTCAAGGGATCATCATCCTTCTCTTTGTAGTGATCTAGGTATTTTATTTTGAAACTTATGAAGTAAATTACCTAAATGTAGTCTCTTTATAATGTGCTACTGATTTGTCATGGCAAAAAAGTGCCAAGTATCTAGAGGTGCAATATGTTGCAAAATATGATAGAAAGGAGTGCCTATAAATATTTGTGCCTATCTCACCTTTAAGAGCACCTTTACAATATCTCTCACCTCTAGTTCCATTAGCTCATGTTCTATCTCTCACCTCTCTATATCTCACTTATCTCTCCCCCTCACCTCTCTCTCTCTCCCCTCTCTACGTCTCTCAGTCGCTCCTTGTCTACCTCTCCATCCATCCTTAGTCATCTAGGTCTCACTTAACCCTAAACCCTAAAGCCTCAACCCTAAAGCCTTAAAGCCTCAACCCTCAATCCTTAAACCTTCAACCCTAAACCCTATCCCTAATCCCTCTACCCTCGACACTCTACTTTAACCCTAATCCCTTGACCCTGAACCCTATCCCTAAACCCTCAAACCTTGACCCTCAACCCTCAACCTTAAACCCTAATTCGTCAACCCTAAACCCTAATCCCTCAACCCTAAACCCTATCCCTAAACCCTCAACCCTCAACACTATACCTTAAACTCTAATCCCTAAACCCTAAACCCTAATCCCTATCCCTCAACCCTTAGCCCTTAAACCTTAAACCCTAAAACCTATGCCTAAACCCCCAACCCTCAACCCTCGATACTATATCTTAAACCCTAATCCCTTAACCCTCATCCCTAAAGCCTAAACCCTCAATCCTTAAATCTTCAACCCTAAACCCTATCCCTAATCCCTCTACCTTCTACCCTTGACACTCTACTTTAACCCTAATCCCTCAACCCTATCCCTAAACCCTAAACCCTCGACCCTCAACCCTCAACATTAAACCCTAATCCATCAACCCTAAACCATAATCCGTCAACCCTAAACCCTATCCCCAAACCTTGAACCCTCAACACTATACCTTAAACCCTAACCCCTCAACCCTCAACCCTAATGCAACCCTAAACCCTATCCCTCAACCCTTAAACCCTAAAACCTATCCCTAAACCCTTGACCCTTGACACTATATCTTAAACCCAAATCCCTTAACCCTCAACCCTAAAGCATCAACCCTCAATCCTTAAACCTTCAACTCTAAACCCTATCCCTAATCCTTCTACCCTCGACACTCTACTTTAACCCTAATCCCTCGACCCTCAACCCTATCCCTAAACCCTCAACCCTCAACCTTACCATAATCTATCAACCCTAAACCCTAATCTGTCAACCCTAAACCCTATCCCTAAACCCTCAACCCTCAACACTATACCTTAAACCCTAATCTCTCAATCCTCAACCCTAATCCCTAAACCCTAAACCCTATCCCTCAACCCTTAACCTTTAAACCTTAAACCCTAAAACCTATCCCTAAACCCTCGACCCTCAACACTATATCTTAAACCCTAATCCCTTAACCCTCAGCCCTAAAGCCTCAACCCTCAATCCTTAAACCTTTAACCCTAAACCCTATCCCTAATCCCTCTACCCTTGACACTCTACTTTAACTCTAATCCCTCGACCCTAATCCCTATCCCTAAACCCTCAACCCTCAACCTTAAACCCTAATCTGTCAACCCTAAACCCTAAACCCTCAACCCTCAACACTATACCTTAAACCCTAATCCATCAACCCTCAACCCTAAACCCTATCCCTCAACCCTCAACCCTTAAACCTTAAACCCTAAAACCTATCCCTAAACTCTCCACCCTCGGCACTATATCTTAGACCCTAATCCCTTAACCCTCAGCCCTAAAGCCTCAACCATCAATCCTTAAACCTTCAACCCTAAACCCTATCCCTAATCCCTCTACCCTTGACACTCCACTTTAACACTAATCCCTCGACCTTCAAACCTATCCCTAAACCCTCAACCCTCAACCATAAACCATGATCAGTCAACCCTAAACCCTAATTCGACAACCCTAAACCCTATCCTTAAACACTCAACCCCTAACACTATACCTTAAACCCAAATCCCTCAACCCTAAACCCTAAACCCTATCCCTCAACCCTTAGACCTTAAACCTTAAACCCTAATCCCTTAACCCCCAACCCTAAAGCCTCAACCCTCAATCCTTAAACCTTCAACCCTAAACCCTATCCCTAATCCCTCTACCCTCTATCATCAACACTCTACTTTAACCCTAATCCCTTGACCCTCAACCCTATCCCTAAACCCTAAACTCTCAACCTTAAACCCTAATCCATCAACCCTAAACCCTAATCCATCAACCCAAAACCCTATCCCTAAACCCTCAACCCTCAACACTATACCTTAAATCCTAACCCTTCAACCCTAAACCCTAATCCCTCAACTCTAAACCCTAAACCCTATCCCTCAACCCTTAACCCTTAAACCTTGAACCGTAAAACCTATCCCTAAACCATCAATCCTTGACACTATATCTTAAACCCTAATCCCTTAAGCCTCAGCCCTAAAGCCTTAACCCTCAATCCTTAAACATTCAACCCTAAACCCTATCCCTAATCCCTCTACCCTTGACATTCTACTTTAACCCTAATCTCTCAACCCTCAACCCTATCCCTAAACCCTCAACCCTCAACCCTCAACCTAAACCCTAATCCATCAACCCTAAACCCTAATCCCTCAACCCTAAACCCTATCCCTAAACCCTCAACCCTCAAGACTATACCTTAAACCCTAATCCCTCAACCCTCAACCCTATCCCTTAACCCTTAACCCTTAAACCTTAAACCCTAAAATCTATCCCTAAACCCTCAACCCTCGACACTATATCTTAAACCCTAATCCCTTAACCCTTAGTCCTAAAGCCTCAACCCTCAATCCTTAAACCTTCAACCCTAAACCCTATCCGTAATCTCTCTACCCTTGACACTCTACTTTAACCCTAATCCCTCAACCCTCAACCCTATCCCTAAACCCTCAACCCTCAACCTTAAACCCTAATCTGTCAACCCTAAACCGTAATCCCTCAACCCTAAACCCTATGCCTAAACCCTCAACCCTCAACACTATACCTTAAACCCTAATCCCTCATCCCTAAACAGTAAACCTATTAAAGCTCTCTTTATCATGGTATTTACCATGTTTTAAACCTAAAAGACTATAGAATCCTAAATTAGCCACACCTATCATGTATCATGAAATAGATCTATTTTGTAATCAAAAGGCTTACACCTATCATGCATCTATTATGTCAGAAAATTTCCCCTTCGGACTTTTCCCTCTTAAGATTTAGCTCCCAGGTCCTTAGAATGCATTTAGAGCATCTTGCATGTTAATTTTGAATTCTGATGAGAAAACCTTGAAGTCTTACAATTTTGAAAGTGAAATAAATTAAATTAGACTTACAATTTTGATTTTCTTCCATTGCTTCAACATCATTGTTGTTTTCTCCATCAGAAACCAATTCATTCAGCAACTTGCTACCCATTGGTTGTGTTGATGTATGAAATTGTGCAGATTCCAGCACCAACATGGGAAGTTTCAAGAATGTGAGACTTGACACTTGAAACAACATCCAGATTTTACAGAAGCTAGCTCTTCCTATTTCAATGGGGTTTTGGGTAAAGGGAAGAAGAAACACGATTACAGATACAATAAGCAAAACTTCTAACTTGTAATGTCCCCTTCTAGTAAGCCAAAATTTTCACAACCTTGTACATAATTTCAACTTACAAAAGAGAACATTAATATTCAATTCTTCTTTTCATATCATGATTAGAGTTAATACTAAGTATCAAACTCATATATTCTCCACAGTTGTATTTAAGGCTTATAATCTTTAATCATAATCACATACATTTCATCTCTATACTAGTAGTTATGATTCATATCAAGTTTATACATTTCATATTCATATTCTTTCTCTCATCGTTCCCATGTATTATCTAAAGAAAGTTCTTGGTTAGCCCTATCGTTAATCAACCTTGTCTCCCACATAAGCATGGTTTCTTAAGGCGTTAACCATCCCACACGGAGGCCCAAAGGTTTCTCCCAACACCCGGGGTCCTTCACCATTTGGCTCAATGGAACTTCACGTAACACCTGGCATTCTTCATCCCATTGAGAGTCACCTACCGTCGGGCACATTTATTATGAGCTCATAATACCACAGGCCCAAGAGCTTCTCCCAACACCTGGGGTCCTTCATCTCTTGGCTCAAGGGACTTCACACACACCCGATGTTCTTCATCCACTTGAGGGTCACCTAGATCTAATTTTACATCCTTAACTTAACCCCATACTCATGGGTTGATTAAAGTGATTAAGGATGACGCTTGAACATTCCTTTGATTACATCATGAGTTCGTGAGCCACAATTCATCAATTTGAGATCTTTATATCTCTATTCTTGTTCCTTCATGGAACCTCATTTCATCATTTATTCATAGCCTTATACTAGGCTTCATTGATAATTCATTTGACATATAAATGGTTTCATTGCCTTATATTCACATCATTATCATATAGTTTTATATTATTCATATTTGATTTCAATCATAAGACAATTAACTCATTAATTATTATTCATTTGCTCATACCATAGTTAGATTTCTTCTAGTATTATACTTCTCATTAACAACCATGTGATCATCCTATAATAATTGCTTATACATTGAATAAGAAATCTGAGTATTTGTCATTTCTTGATTTAGTTTATTCATTTATTTTCTTTCATTCATGTTGACTAATTTAATTTCTGATTTCACTATGTATCTATCAAAATATACACCAGAATGTTTATTTTATATGCTATACTTAAAGATTGAATATCCTATGAAATGTGCGTACCTGGTAATAAACCCTGATGAAGTTTTGATGCTGCTCTTTGTGTTATAAATGGATCTGACTCTGCATATCAATGCACCCTGCTTTGCTGATTTGGATTAATGAGTAATAAACCAAATTGATGCCTTTGCTTGTATGTTACTTTGATATTTCTTGCTGATGAAAACAACGATTGTCTTGTTTGCTGTTTTAAAATTGCCTTAGACTGTCATTTTTTCTTGCTTTCCGTTTCTTCCGAATGATGATCCTTGTGAGGGGAAAGCTTTCCTCTTTAAACCCAATGAAGGGTTTCACTTTGGCCAAAAGGCACAACGATTACCTCTTAGAGGTATTCACTGCCTTTACTTAAACACTTTTTTTATCTTTAATTTATGCCTTTTGTCTTCTTTTTATATGGGATCGGTTCCTCTCAAGAGGCCCGATCACTAATGTATTAATATTTATAATTTTTAATTAATATAATATTAATTATTGTTATTTCATGCTCCCTATAATATTTAAATAAGTAATATTTATATTACTAATTATATTTATATTTATGTAATATAAGAGATTTGTCTTATATATATTTATTACATGATAATTATATTATAATAATATCTGTTTATATTTATATTTATATTATATATATAATATTATAATTATTTTCTTATATTTATTATTTATGAATAATATTATTTAATATTAATAATATTATCTATATGTCTATTAAATATTATTATATACATAATTATCGTTTAAATTGACGATAGAAGGGACACATCGAACACTATATTTTATGAAAGTGATTTCATCATCTTTATTATGGTGTTTTAAATCTTTAATTTAAACAATACCTTAATATGGGGACATGACAGGCCTCCCCTCTTAGGATTGCTTGTCCTCAAGCAATTCCTACTTCTTCTAAGATCAATTTTCTTTCCTTCTTTTACTTGAAGTTACTTCACTTTCTTCCTAAATTTCTTTGTTGGGTATGATTTCTATATTGTGTGTTTCAGCTCTTTTCCCACATTTATGCCCGATTTCCCATTTCTCATTACATCTAAAACACGTGTTTCCCTTTGCCGAGTCTCTACACTTGTGTCTGGGTTTCCATGCTTCTTTGCAATTGAAACAAAGGCCCTTTTCTCTTAATTCATCTCTTAGGCATACATGTCCTTGTTTCCAAGGTTCACCACATTTGCTGCATGGATTGTTGCCTTGTCCTTCATTCTTTTGGTGGAAGGATTTTTGGAATTTATTTTTGTTAGGGAGAGGTTTGGTATAGGTCTTTGGTTTCTTATCTTTTTCTAATCTAAGGGCCATATCTATGGCATCTTCTAGATTAGTAGGTTTGAATGCACTCACAAAATTTCGAAGGGATTCATCGAGTCCTTCCACAAACATATATGTGAGTCATTCTTCTTCTACTTCAGGAACCTTCACGGAGAGTTTCTCGAATTCATGGACGTAATCTTTCACCATTCCACGTTGTTTGAGGTGTGTGAGTTCCCTAAAATTTTCTTGTGGATGTCTCTTATCAAACCTCTTGAGGAACTTCCTTGAGAATTCTTCATAAGATGTGATCCTTTCGTGGCCTAAGGTGATTTTCCCATGGTGCCACCATTCGTATGCTAGTCCTTCGAGATGAAGAATGGCAAATTGCAAGGCACCTTTCTCGGTCATGGGGCTTAAGTGAAAATAGTCATTAAGTTTCTCCAACCATGAGTGTGCTGAAGTTTTATTAGATCCGTCGAAATTAGGTAGGTGAACCTTATTTGCTTTGTGCTTGAGGTCTTTATTCATGGGCCTTCTCTCCTTCCTTGATAATTCATTTCTTTTTGAGTTATTAAAGTCTTGGAAGGGGATCACCCTTCTTACTTCGGGTGCTAGGTCGGCATAAATACTTGCAATAGCTTCTGTGCTCATTTCTTGTGGAATTTCTTCTTCCCTATTTGGAGTTTCCTCACTTGGAAGGAAGGATGGTAGTGGAATGTATGAAATTGATGATGAGTTGCCAATCTTGGCTTGGTTAGATGCCGCTTCTTTCCCATTAGATGAGTGGGTTTTAGGTTGGTCCGTAGTGCTTCCTATTTTCTGAAGAGCTTCTAGAAATAGTTGTGTTGTCTTCTCTCCTTGTTCCATCATTGCTTTGGTGATTCTTTCATTTTGTTCCATCATGGCCTTGGTAGTGGCTTCAATGAAGGCTCTTATTTCATTGTTCATTTGTTCTTCTAGGAGTTGGCGGTTCCTTCTAGTATACGCTTGCATAAGATTGTTTCACAGGATGGCAGGTTGTAGGCTCTAATACCACTGTAATGTCCCCTTCTAGTAAGCCAAAATTTTCACAACCTTGTACATAATTTCAACTTACAAAAGAGAACATTAATATTCAATTCTTCTTTTCATATCATGATTAGAGTTAATACTAAGTATCAAACTCATATATTTTCCACAGTTGTATTTAAGGCTTATAATCTTTAATCATAATCACATACATTTCATCTCTATACTAGTAGTTATGATTCATATCAAGTTCATACATTTCATATTCATATTCTTTCTCTCATTGTTCCCATGTATTATCTAAAGAAAGTTCTTGGTTAGCCCTATCGTTAATCAACCTTATCTCCCACATGAGCATGGTTTCTTAAGGCGTTAACCATCCCACACGGAGGCCCAAAGGTTTCTCCCAACACCCGGGGTCCTTCACCATTTGGCTCAATGGAACTTCACGCAACACCCGGCATTCTTCATCCCATTGAGAGTCACCTACCGTCGGGGACATTTATTATGAGCTCATAATACCATAGGCCCAAGAGCTTCTCCCAACACCTAGGGTCCTTCATCTCTTGGCTCAAGGGACTTCACACACACCTGGTGTTCTTCATCCACTTGAGGGTCACCTAGGTCTAATTTTACATCCTTAACTTAACCCCATACTCATGGGTTGATTAAAGTGATTAAGGATGACGCTTGAACATTCCTTTGATTACATCAAGAGTTCGTGAGCCACAATTCATCAATTTGAGATCTTTATATCTCTATTCTTGTTCCTTCATGGAACCTCATTTCATCATTTATTCATAGCCTTATACTAGGCTTCATTGATAATTCATTTGACATATAAATGGTTTCATTGCCTTATATTCACATCATTATCATATAGTTTTATATTATTCATATTTGATTTCAATCATAAGACAATTAACTCATTAATTATTATTCATTTGCTCATACCATAGTTAGATTTGTTCTAGTATTATACTTCTCATTAACAGCCATGTGATCATCCTATAATAATTGCTTATACATTGAATAAGAAATCTGAGTATTTGTCATTTCTTGATTTAGTTTATTCATTTATTTTCTTTCATTCATGTTGATTGATTTAATTTCTGATTTCACTATGTATCTATCAAAATATACACTAGAATGTTTATTTTATATGCTATACTTAAAGATTGAATATCCTATGAAATGTGCATACCTGGTAATAAAGCCTGATGAAGTTTTGATGCTGCTCTTTGTGTTATAAATGGATCTGACTCTGCATATCAATGCACCCTGCTTTGCTGATTTGGATTAATGAGTAATAAACCAAATTGATGCCTTTGCTTGTATGTTACTTTGATATTTCTTGCTGATGAAAATAACGATTGTCTTGATTGCTGTTTTAAAATTGCCTTAGATTGTCATTTTTTCTTGCTTTCCGTTTCTTCCGAATGATGATCCTTGTGAGGGGAAAGTTTTCCTCTTTAAACCCAACGAAGGGTTTCACTTTGGCCAAAAGGCACAACGATTAGCTCTTAGAGGTATTCGCTGCCTTTACTTAAACACTTTTTTTATCTTTAATTTATGCCTTTTGTCTTCTTTTTATATGGGATCGGTTCCTCTCAAGAGGCCCGATCACTAATGTATTAATATTTATAATTTTTAATTAATATAATATTAATTATTGTTATTTCATGTTCCCTATAATATTTAAATAAGTAATATTTATATTACTAATTATATTTATATTTATGTAATATAAGAGATTTGTCTTATATATATTTATTACATGATAATTATATTATAATAATATCTGTTTATATTTATATTTATATTATATATATAATACTATAATTATTTTCTTATATTTATTATTTATGAATAATATTATTTAATATTAATAATATTATCTATATGTCTATTAAATATTATTATATACATAATTATCGTTTAAATTGACGATAGAAGGGACACATCGAACACTATATTTTATGAAAGTGATTTCATCATCTTTATTATGGTGTTTTAAATATTTAATTTAAACAATACCTTAATATGGGGACATGACATAACTCTATGGCAATGCGCCTGATTTAAGTTTATTTCAGTAACTTGGCACAATGATTAAATTCTTAAGATTTGAATATATTAATGAGCAAATACTGCATGATTAACATAGACAGATTGTAAATGAATTTGAGATCAAAGGCCAAACTCCAAAGATTAATATAGAGACACATAAAATACCACCAATGGCACATGATAGAGCTTCTTTCATTAACAATTTGGCAAAATACAAAAGGCACATAAACATGCACATAGATATCAACTTCCTTCTTAGAAACAACTAAACTAAGGAGCAATGATATATTCTGATTACAATAAAATCTCTGAGTTCTTAATCAATAATGTATATCTAATTTACAAAAACTTCCTATATTTATAGCCACAAAATCTGACCCAAGATCGCCTCAAACTGTTAGGATCTTAATGGCATCAATAGAACTAGAACACAACTAGGACTCGAACTAACACTGAGAATCTTCTTGAATCTGTAACTGTCCTCCCCTGCACGCTCATTGGTTGAGTGATAAAATATGTGGCACTGTAATTCATAATTCTATTGCTACATGTGGCATCACTTGCGAGTTCTCAAACAACTCCAAAAAATGCCACGCTGCATCTTCTGGTAAATGCCTAGCTTCCTTTCCATTCAAAAGGGACACATAGAAAAATGCCACTTGTCGCCATCCGCCACACTTGAAACTTGATACACATCAACCTCTGAGAAACAAAATTGGGACACTTGGATCTCTCCGCAATCTTAAAAGCTTCTTTTACCTTTATCCCCCGAGCACCCATGGTAATGACACTTGTCACTTCTCGCATCATTTAGAAATTGTAGCATTTATATTGCGGGACCCATCACATATATCAATATCTCTTAAAATAGGGACACACAGCAATGACTGCATAAAGCAACAAAAAGAACGTAGCACCATCTGCGTAACCCCAAAGCTTCATAAAAAAGTTTCTCAAAGCCCCTCAAAGATGACACTTGTCACACTCTGCGTAACACTAAAACATATAGGAGAAACATATGTGACAACCTTTGGAACATCAACGGCTTCTTTGATAACATCTCCTGTGTGTAGCACATGGTACCCCTTGCTAACTTCAAAACTGTGTCATAACATCTTGGGCCCATCATATGTATCTCTGTGCCTCAAAAGCTAAACAAAAAGGAGTGACACGCGACACCATCTGCCATTGCAACAAAAGGACACCTGGCACCACCCGCATGCAAGTTGTATCAAAAGAAACATTTTACTAAGGCCCATGACAGTAACACATGGTGCACTCCGCATGAAGAAAGAAACTTAATAAAAAGATACACGACCAAGGATACGTGGCACGTTTGCACACGGGAATTAAGAAGCATAAAAGAAATATGTGGCATTATCTACTTAGCACTGGATCTTACACATGGCAGCCTCATAGGTAATTTAGCATTATCCTTAGAGGTCCTCCATATTGACACCTGGCGCGTTCCGTGCATAGAAAACATATAGCAATGGGAAATCAACAGAAACTGTAGAAACACTGAGCCGAAACCAAGCAAAAAAAAATGTAGAGTTTGGCTCTATAGTTCATGGTGACTACAAGGACTTCTATGCCCACTCAGAAAGAACTCTAGAATCAACAGAAAAGCTCCAAAAAAAACAAAATTGTACTGCCACTGTTAATGAATCTCAATTATAATTTTTGCAACACAGCTTGATATACAAACCACTCTGAATCTGACAAACCTTGTTTACCCTGCAAATCTTGGAAAGAATCTAAATTGATGATGTCCTTATGAGAAAAAGATTGCAAAATCTGTACCACAACACGTAATTGAAATTCAAGCCGAGCCATTGGAACCAAGAATGCTTCCACTTCTTGCACACTAGAAGAATCACTCAGACCTTGGAAAATGATCTGATCATTTTGTTTAGTTAGCAGGAAAGCCTTTATTTCATCAATCATTAAAATTGTATTATCATAAGGTAAAGGAGAAGGCAAGCCCAATTGCACCAAATCTTCAATATGCTTCTTCATATTCTTAACACCTTCTTTTACTATATCAAGCAGCTCCTTACAACTCATAGCAGTTGAATTGCAACTTAAAACTTCATTTACTTTCTTTGCAGTAATCATCCTGTCACTTACACTAGTAGCTAACAAAGTTTCATCAGCTGTGTCATATAGTTTCTGTAATAAAAGCTAGGAATCTGAAACCCTCAAAGAAACAATAGATAATGTTGCCTCTACAGAAGACTCTACTTTTTCACATAATTGTTGTGCATTCAAGAAGAAAGTGAGGGAAGGATTAAGCTGAACAATCTCCTCAGAGATTATTTTCCACACAGATGCATAAATCTCTTTTACCATATTTAGGACCCCTGCATTTTGCGGCCTTTGTGCCAACTCAATAGTTAATTGTTTTGTCTTCTACTCTTCAACCATAAATTGGGCTTGAGCTGCACTACTTAGATTTTGCTTTTTTGAAAGGGTTGCTGCAATTGTGACACCTCTTGCATTTTATCCTGATACTTCTTCTCCATAGTGGCTTTCTCTTGTCTTAACATAGTAACATCAGCTTTCTCCTGTGCTAACTCAACTTTCAAAGCTGCGACTTGAGCCTGTGTTGCTTGATGTATCTATAATGATATAGTAGACTGTAAATCTTTCTTTAAAGTGTTAATTTCTTTAACCTTAGCTTGTATCTCTAACATCAAGCTACTATTATTAGCCTTTTATTTTGCTAAGTCAGCTTCAACTTTTTGCAACCTTTTTGACATTTTCAAATAATCAGTAGTAACAGCTGAAGTAGTTTCATTCATCAATTCTATTATGTCTTATGGTCTAAAATGAGTCAGATCCATGGCAACTGCATTCATTGTATAATCTTGTGGCTACATTTGCTCCACTGGCTTGATCACATTTGGGGCTAAATGTGTAACAGTCAAGGATTGTTGAATAGGATCAAACAAGGATTTCATGTGAGAAACAACATGGATCTTATTCTCTTTCTTTCTCTTCTTTTCCATCCGAGCCTCTCTTGCTTTCCTTGCTCTGTCAGCCTATGCTTGAAAAGTAGGAGGTGAGGCAATGTGTCCACAAGCAAATGGATAACCTTGGGGCAGGCCATAAGGAATGGTAGTTATTTGCTAGCTTGGGCCAAACTAAGGAAAAGCCTACTTGGGCATTGATGGAGAAAATAGGGGTAAGGATATGGCCTGTGATGACATGGACGGTGAACTGGCAATTGGGGCAAAAGACTAAAGTGGCACAATAGAGGTGGCAGGAGGCGTGGAAGAATGGATTACTTTAGTAGCCACCCCTATATGAGAAGAAATTAAAGAAGAGAAAAAGAGAGAAGAAACACTAACCTGGGCTGCCGATGAAGTCATGGGAACTTGTTGGTGCTAGAATCTACACAATTTTATACATCAACAAGTTGACTTGAACTGCATACTCTGCTAGAAGAAGGGCATCTTTTATTTATATCAATGTTGGTATTCATAAGCTGAAGAACATTGATATTTTTCACACACCCTATTCTTTGAAATATCTTAACCTTAAAATATGACTTGGATATGTACTTGAACACAACAAAATCTTCAATCTCCAGTCCATGATGATTCACAAAATTTTCCCAACCCTACCTAAATTCTAGTTTATTTATGGCACCCCTTAATTGTACATCCATAAATCCTAAAACCTAATCCCTTAACCCTAAACCCTAATCCCTAATCCCTAAACCATAAACCCTAATCCCTCAACCCTAAACTCTAATCCATTATCCCTAAACCATAAACCCTATCCCTAAATCCTTAACCCTCAACACTTAAACCTTAAATCCTAAACCCTATGCCTAAACCCTCAACCCTCAGCACTATACCTTAAACCCTAATCCCTCAACCCGAAAGCTTTAAAGCCTCAACCCTTATCCACCCCTCTTCTCCCCTATCTACCTCACCCCATCTCTCCCCCATCTCTCAACCCTTAGCCATCTAGGTCTCTCTCTTATCCCTAAAGCCTCAACCCTCAACCCCTAAACCTTAAATCCTAAACCCTATCCCTAAACCCTCAAGCCTCGACACTATACCTTAAACCCTAAACCCTAATTTCTAAACCCTAAACCTTCAACCCTAAACCCTATCCCTAATCCCTCTACCCTCAACACTCTACCTTAACCCTAATCTATCGACCATCAACCCTAATCTCTCAACCCTAAACGCTATCCCTAAACCCTCAACCCTAAACCCTAATCCCTCAAGGTCCTAAACCCTAATCCCTTATCCCTAAATGTTAAACCCTATCCCTAGACCCTTAACCCTCAACCTTAAACCTTAATCCCTCAACCCTCAACCCTCAACCCTAATTCCTTATCCCTAAACCCTAAACCCTTACATCCCTCAACCCTAAACCCTAAATGCTATCCCTATTCCTAAACCCTCAACCCTCAACACTATACCTTAAACCATAATCTCTTATCCCTAAGCCCTAAACCCTAAACCCTAATCCCTCAACCCTAAACCTTCAACCCTAAACCCTATCCCTAATCCCTCTACCCTCAACACTCTACCTTAACCCTAATCCCTCAACCCTCGACCCTTAACCCTAATCCCTCAACCTTAAATGCTATCCCTAAAGCCTTAACCCTAAACCCTAATCCCTCAAGGTCCTAAACCCTAATCCCTTATCCCTAAACTCTAAATCCTATCCCTAAACCCTCAACCCTAAACCTTAAACCCAAATCCCTGAACCCTAAACCCTAATCCCTCTTGACCTTAAACCCTCAACCCTTAAACCCTAAACCCTTGACCCTTAAACCCTAAACAGTTAAACCCTCAACCTTTATCCACCCCTCTCCTCCCCTATCCGCCTCACCCCCATCTCTACCCTCCTCTACCCTCGACACTATACATACATACATACATATAGGCATACATATATACATACATACATACATACATACATACATACATATAGGCATACATACATACATCAATACATACATACATACATATAGGCATTCATACATACATACATGCTTAATAACCTTGAACATAAAACACTCCAAGGGAGACATAACACACTTGTGTTATGTCAAACATGACAAACATCAGGAAAACTTTTGGGAAAAAGGAAAAAATGCAAAACAAAACATAACGTGAGAGCATTATAACACGCTTGCGTTATATTTTGCTTTGGGAATCCCAAGCCTTAGGATTGGGATTTGCTTTGGATTTCCAACCCAAAGGCTTGTAGTGCCTTCCCAATGTTCGTGCAAACATGTTTTTACAAATTCTATAGGATTTCACATAATTTCATTCGTATTAAGCCTCAGATTTGCACATGTTTCAAGGTCAAACAAATCAAACACCTGGGTAATGTTAGACTTTCTCTTAACTATTTAACGATGTAATTTTTTTCACATTTTGACAATGTTAAGCCTTTCATCTTTAATTTCTTTTGTTTGTGTGTCCATTTTTGGGCAAAAACCAGTGTTTGGTCTTTTTTTCATTGTAAATTAACCATCATTGAAATTTAAAAAAAAATACATTTTTAGAAACTAGACTCCATTCTACACATATTAAAAAAAAATTATTTTCAAAATTTATAGGGGTGGCACGGCCAAAATTCTATTTTTTAGGATGTGTCCACTTTGAAAATTAGTAAAAAATCAAATATTCATTAAAAAATTATTAGAAAAATTGGGCATAAACTACATGTTGTTAGCTAATTTCTCACTGAAGCAATTTTAAAAATACCAAAAAAAATTAACCTTTTGAGGGAGCCACAAAACATGCTATGTTATGTTATTTTGACAGAAACAACACCAATTTATGTGGCTCCCTCTTTTAAACCCTTTAATCTATACCATTTTTTAAAAAAATTAGTAGTTTACTAAGTAGACTCGGAGCACTACGCAAATTATTTTGGTTGCATCTTCAAATTTTGAGTGTAACTATGTTCAATTTCTTATTCAAGGCCAACATTTCCTGATTTCAGAAAAAAAGTGGCCACTTAAGACCCCTTTTTGGCCCCCCATCTTCTTGCACTTACCCCCCTCTCCCTTATCGATGAAGGAAATGGAAAAAACAAAACTATGACTCTCTTTCTATCTCTCTCCCTATATATCACTTTCTCCCTATCTCTCTCTACCTCAGAGAGAGAGAAAGAGAGATTGTTTAAGTTCACCATAAGAGAGCACGTTATAACATGCTCATGCTATGCATTGCCTTGGTTATTTCCAAGCCTAAGGCTTGGATTTGTCTTGGGCTTCCAACCTAAAGTCTTGGATTGTATTTAGGACATCTAAAGACATGTTTTTCTAGATTGTAGCAAAAACCACATAATCTGGAGCATGCTCCCCATTAGGTTTGCACTTATTTTGATGAAAACTCAAAATAAATACCACCATAATCTTGATCTCACTGTTAGCTATCTAGCCATATAATTTTTTTCACATTTTGAGTACGTTAAGGGTTTCATCTTTAATTTCTTTTGTTAGTACATATCCATTTTTTGTCAAAAACCAGTGTCTAGTATTTTTGACCTTTTTTTAACTGTTCATCGAAATTTGAAATAAGTTACATTTTTAGAAACTAAACTCCATTCTACACGTATTCAAATTTTTTTTTGATTTTCAATTAGTTTTCAAAATTTTTAGGTGGGAGCACGCTCAATTTCTTGTTTTTAGGATATGTCCACTTTGAAAATTACTAAAAAATTAATTATTCATAAAAAAAATATCAAAAAAATTAGGGATAAACTACATGGTGTTAGCTAATTTCTCACTGAAGTGATTTTTAAAATACTAAAAAAAATTTAAGATTTTAGTGGGAGCACACCAGACGCTATGTTATATTTTTTTGAGAAAAACACGACCAATTTGTGTGCTTCCTCTTTTTGAACTCCTTAATCTCAACTATTTTTAGAAAAAATAGTAGTTTCGAAGCTAGATTCGGAGCACTACGACTCTTGTTTTTGTTCCATCTTCAAATTTTGAGTGTAGCTATCTTCAATTTCTCATCCAACATCAATGTTTCCTGATTTCAGAAAAAAAAAGTGGCATCTTAAGACCCCCTTTTGGTCCCCCATCTTTGTGCACTTACCCATAGGATATATATATATATATATATATATATATATATATATATATATATATATATATATATATATATATATATATATGGTGGGTAAAAAAGCCTGTAACAGTACTAAAGTGACAGATTATCACCCTACCTATGCAATGGAGATCTTAAACACCCTAGAATGCAAGCATAAAGCATATGAAACCCTAGAATATCTAATGCATTTCCTCCATTACTATTGCTCTAACCTATGCTATGGTGTTGTACTTAGACTTGCAGGGCTACTAATGGGAATGGAAACTCAACTATTGACAATGGCACAAGTCAAAATGCTCATGAGATGGGTTAAAATGGGGAGATAAAAGGGTTTTTATAGAGAGTGAAAAGTGAATGGAGGGCTGAGATTAGAAGTTGATTTGGAGGGGAAATCAATGGCTCACAATGATTTGGGTTTCCTCCCACAAGAGGACAAATTTGATTTTTAAAATGGTGGAAAATGGGGTGAGAGTCAATGTTTTAAAATTAAATAAATTGTGGGAATATGATTAAATAAGTGAACCTATTTAACTTTGGGCCATGGTAATAATTTAAATAAATGAGTATTTATTTAAATTAAAGGGAATATTGGCGTGTGATGAGTGAATAATTAAATAATAATTAAATTATTTAATTATAGAAGAATTTAGAAGAAAGAGGCCTTAATAATTAAATAAGTGAAGCTTATTTAATTAAGAAGTACCAAAGATGATGAATTAATTAAATAATAAAAAAATATTTAATTAATAGTAGAATGTGGGATTTTAAGTAAAATGTGTGTGAAAATATTGTTCACAAGATCGGGACATTTTAAAGTGTCTATATATATATATGGTCTATTCCTTGGGACTTAATGTTGTAATATGAATTGTTGATGTTGCTAACATTTTTGGCATATAGATGCAACATTTTGTATATATAGAATCAAACAGTCATAAAAATTAAGTATTCAAGTTTGGGGCAGTATCACAAAGTATTAGAGATCAAGCTCTAGATTATTTTGAGCCCTTCATGCATAAAACATAACTAGATCTAGAGTATTCTATCTCTACAGTTACCACATAGAGTTGGCTCTAAAATATTTTGAGTAGTCCTTGAGCATCACCTAGGTAGCTCTAGAGAACACTACATGCCCGATTCACTACTTCTATAACATGGCAAAATTTTAAAAGTGCATCATATTCTAATGTACTGGATATCATGCTCTATTTTGGGAAACACAACAAAAATCAACAAAATTCCAAGAAGGGAAGATGCATGAGTTGGTAGATTCTATTGATTCAAGGCCTATAAAAGTAGATATTTAATATGAACAAAACCATCAATATAGCACTCTCCCACACTTGTCACTAGGAGGGTTGGGAGTTGTTTGGTTAGGACTTAAAAAATGAAATAAAGGTCATCACCATATGAATAAGCATGAAGACCTAGTCTCTTAAATGATGATCATTAGAAGAGTCAGAAAAAAAAGTAGTTTTTTTTACTAGGAATCTAAGTAGAAATAAAAGTCATTACCCTTATAGCATAGGAATAGAAATACGTGCTTAATTCCTTAGGTATTGATTGATTCTAGAGAAGTCAGTTAAGGATGTTCTGATATAAAAATGTAACCATTCCAACTTTTGAAGATATAAAAAATACATAGAACAATAGAAAGAAAGATAGCATAAAACATACACACAATCAAATAAACATTGATATAATCTTCTTCAATCTCATCTAGGCCTAAGAGCTTATTTATCTATTATGTGATAGAGTTATAAAAAGAGACGGTTAACTTAATGTTTTGGTTTTAATTTCACGACTCATATAATATTTTTTCTCTATTGTGAAACCCATATCGAAATGAAATCTAATACAACCAAGATTCATATTACTAATGGATTATCTTGAGTGTGTTTTACAAATTTTTTGCATGAATGCTTTAGTTCTCATAAGTAAACCATTATATAAACATAGACAAGCTTAATTAATTTAAACATTGTATTCTTCATAATAATGATTACTCTATGTCAACCATCAACACGATTATATAAAATCCACTTCACTGATGAGTTCAAGTCTGCTACTATCGATTTCAAATCCTTAGTTAGCTAGAATTTACTCACTCTCTCATGCCCGTAAAAGTTAAACCGAGTTAGGTCTAGACTCAGTGATGCATCTTAAATATTGAATCACCGGAGCTTTCAAGTCTGTATTCAAAATTTTGAGTTAAGTCTAGAGCCAAGCTAATATTTAAAACTGATTCCAACCTCTTGGTCAACTAAAATTTATTCACTTCCTTGTGTTTGCACTTGGAATTTCCTTGTATACGACCGAACTTAGACGGATAACATACGTAGATCTCAGGGCTTGTATACGTAGATTCCTGAACCTTTGACAGTCCCGTGCACGCCTAGGGCATTGTTGAAGGCAATCTTGCTTGTCAGATGCTCATTTTTCACCCATTTTCTCTCGCTCCACATATCTAGGTTATCGTTCAACACTTCTACAGATATCAACACAAATTTAGGGCACATGGTTCCTTATCAACTGGATTCCATGCACATAAACACCCTGTCCAACCATTGTACATAGTAGTTAAAGCATTAAAACTTGACTTTTAAGTTTAGTTTTTGTGAGACATGGATGTGCAAATTTTCTATCTTAAAAGCAGATATTCCCTATTTCAGTTGTTTGATTCCATGCACATGGACAAAACAATAGTATAATTTTCATTATCTACATAGCCATTTGAACATAGTTTGAATTATAGGCTTATGGAAGAAACCAGTTTACAATAACATAAATATATTTGGAGGGCTTTAGTCTATTCATGTTTGTGTATGTAGATGCTTAGCATGGTGTATGGTGTTTTGTTATTAAGTATATGCACTGATATTGTAGGGAGTCTAACACGTATCCTTCTTTGGGTGTTTGCAGGGTATTTACAAAGTCAGAAACTAGCGTAGACTTAAAAAAACATGAATATTATGAGGACCATGTTACGGAGGAAGATATTCAATGGAGTAAAGATCTAACTTAAAAAGAAGAGTTCCATTTGACACCATGGCATCAAAATTTGATTGCCAAAGGCAACTCATCAAATTTTGATGCATTACTTAACTTCCCCAAAGATTGCTATAGGAGAGTTACTTGAACCCATGATGCTCTAAGTACTCAATTGAGTTGTAGGAGGGAATGTACTTGACTTCCCCAAAGATTGCTATAGGAGAGTTACCTAAATCCATGATGCTCTAAGTACTCAATTGAGAAGAGAAACTTGGTCCAAAGGGACGACATGAGATAGCTTGTGGTGTTGAAAATTTAGGGGATTGTTTATGCAATAGATAAAATCTGATTATGAAAATGAAATACCAAGAGGCCTATACATGAAATAGATTAACATATATACCTGAGGCAAATTTGATGAGGTTTCCAATAGTGACATCAAATTTTGGCCACAATGAACAAAATGTATACTTATTTGTTAGCATGTGTTTATTTGTTCTACATACTTAATTGGCACTGAATTAAGTCATAAAGTTTAAAAGTCCTTGTAGTCTTAAGCATGAGTCATGATCTTTTATGGACATTAGGACAATTATGAGATATAATAAAAAACATGTTATGGAAAGAAGTTTTGATGGTTCTTAGGGTTTGGAATGTTGATCCGAGCCTACTAGAAATAGGTGTTTAAATTAAAAATTTCTTTGAGAAAAGTTGATATTGCTGCTTGTGTGTTATATTGCAAGGTTATATGAGAAAAGAAAACATGTTTGACTTCTTCAAAGGTTGTTACAGGAAAGCTAAATGAGTCCTTGAAGGGCCTAGGATGAAATTTGTGTTGTGAAGAGAGGATTAGTGGTTGATATGAGATGGAACACGATCCTTGATTTCCTAAAAACTCTTTTCTTCTAACTAATTGCCTTGCCATTAGAATGAGGATTGAATAGGAAGAACATTCAAAGTTTGTGTTTCCATAAGGATGTTGACAAGCTAATGAATGATATGCACATTCAAGAAGAAGATACCTATTTGCCAAAAGGCCATCAAGAAGAAATGTTACTATTATAGTGTTAAGTTGAAAGATAAAGACCCTAGTAGTTGCAAACCTATGTCTTGATGAAGGAAATAATATTTTTGGATGCTCAAGAATAGATTTAAAAGTTGTGGCTTGATCATAAGTTCTATCTAAAGGAATATTTTCCACCAACTTACATGGGGGATTTATAACAACTACTAGATGATGATTTTTCCACATGCACCCATTATTACTACAAGAATTCATTAGTAAAGATGCATATCTTAGAATTTAATTAAGGTTGTTTGGCATATGTACATACCCCCATAAATAAAGAATTGAGATCTTGAGAAGTGTTATTTAATTCCTCCATATAAAGACCAACTTAAGGAGGAAATTATTACAAAAAGTACTTTATTAACATGCCATATGGATCTTAAGGAGCTAGTGAGGTGTCTCATATCATGGCATGGAGTATTTATGCATTAGGGAATATTATTAGAAGATATTTATATGGAAATAAATAGTAACATCAAAACATGGCCTAAGGGGGAGTGAACCCACACTTTGGAACTTATGCCATCTTGTTTGAACATGAGGAAAGCTTCTTGGAGATAAATAAATAGCTTTTCTATAAAGGAACTCATGGATAAAAGAAATTAAAGCATGTTTCTTTTGAATCTTCGCAACTTTTTATATTTTAGCCCTTGATTAAAAACTAAAATTTAATAATTTTGTTCAAGTTTTTGGGCAGCAAATGGACTAATTGTAACCTATTGGCTATATGCTCATAGAAGAAACACTTTGTTTGGGTTGGAGACTATAATTTTGAATGTTATTTTTACTTTTTAGTTGTCAATTTCTTATTTTTTAAGTTTTTTTAGTTCTCTAAACTAGTGAGCTATGTGGTTTTGAATCAAATTCTATAATTTAATTAAGGTTGAGTTAACTTCACACATGCTTAAAGATAAATCATCAAAATTAAAGACTTTAGGAGGATGTGTGTAAGATTTGCATGTTGAATATAGTAGTTTTATGCTTCATTTCTCCTTTGTCTTAGGTCTTTAGATGTATGAAGCACTTTGTGTTTTTAATTAAGTGAAACATCGATCAAGCAAGGCTAGTTATTTGGAGTTTGCCTTCTCAACAAGGTTAGAATTGAGTTCATGCCTTCTCAATAAGGTCAAAATCATGTTCATTACAATATAGACTTGCCTTTTATTTTCTTAACCCTACTTATTTTGCATTTTTTTAACATATTGTTATATTAGGATTAAAACTAAGATTTTACTTGTGATTTGAAACTAAAAAGAATATATTTTGCATGATTATCAATCTTGATTCATTACTAATCTAGATTGTTGACATGTTTATGAATATAATGAGTTATACCTAATAACTTTGTTTTGAAGGGAAAATATGAAGACATTGATTTTCTTGTGTAATTGATAATTTTTTTGACTGAACTACAATCATCATACCACATGCTCCTTGAATTAGAATCTAGTATTGTGCATGATAACTAAGTTATCTAGAGTCTAGCCATGACTTAATGATATCACAAATAAAGCTTCAAAACCATTCAATCTCATCACTTGGAGTTGTTCCAAATTTCCCATAATATTGGGAAAAATCCTTAGCCTCTACATCCATACAAGTTCAACACTTGTAGTTGAGCCAAATTAGCTATAGTGCTAGGAAGACTTTTGATATTTACACAACCTCCCAAATGAAACACAACCTAAACCTTAGGACCTAAACCCTAAAACATAAACCTAAAACCCTTAACCCTTAACCCTAGGACCAAAACCCTAAAACCTAAACCTAAAACCCTAAACCCTAAAACCTAAACCTAAAATCCTGAATCGTAAACCCTAAAACCTAAAACTTAAACCACAAAACCTAAAACTAAAACCCTAAACCACAAGATTCATGCTTAGTTGTATCACTAAATGATGAATATAATTGACAAGGGTCTTTGATGTGTTGATGTTTAGCTTTGAGAAATGTGATCTCTTAGTCTAATTTTAAGGCTATTTGTTAAATGTTTACTAAATATACTCTAATAGAGAACAAATTCATAGGTAGGTATAGAATCAAAACTATGAACTAACTTCCTACTTTCACAAACTTATTCCTATGCTTAAAACTATAGAATCAAAGTTCTATGAACTAACTATCAACATGCCAACTCCCAAGAAAGATCAAGAACAAACCAATTAGTGGTGAAGAGAAATCCAACCACCAACTAGGTTGACCATAATTCTTCAAACATTTGAAAATAACCCATGAACTTGAAACATAGGACCATGGTAGGTGAGATGAGTACTAGATAGAAGGGTAGGTAAATATTCAAAAGCTATTTGAATAATAACCATCCACATGGACAATAAGAGCATCAACAACCAATGCACACCATAAATATGCCAAACACACTAATATGATGAGAAAATACCTTGGACAGATAAAACAAACTTACTTGTTGTAGAAAGGAAAGATCACCACAAAGGGAGAAACAAGGTTGGAAAGCATTGTAAGTTCTTATAAAATTAGCTTATAGGAAAAGCAAGTGATGAGTGGTTCCAACACAAAATGGGGAGGAATGATGCTGCAAATAAGGTACCCCACAATATGAGGAAGAGGCAAGGACCACAAAGCAATATCAAAAAACACCATAAAAGGAAGATAGCACAATTATTTGGCTTTTGGCATTCAACCAAGATAAAATAAGCCCTAGAACATACAACTAAGTCAACATAGAGATAACATATCAAATAGACGCAATGAAATTAGTCAAAGATTTAGGAGTAGGCCCATAGAACTCAATTGGACAAAGGATAGGTCTAGGATGTAATACAAATCACAAAATAAATCAATGAACTTGTTATCATTCTACCTAGATAACAATTAGGAATGCAATACAAAGGAACCATAAATGTTTGATAAAAAAGGAACCAATTCAACCTCTTTCCTCCATTGTTACATTTTCCTAGACGAGAGAGAAAGGATGATCATCTTAATTATTGCATACTCCTATGCTCAAACAAACTTCTACCCTTCTACTTGCCTAATCCAAATTGCTTTGCTATGCTCCTTCTATTAGCTAGAGGACAACTGATATTTATAAATATATTTACTAGGTTATTGTATGATTAAAGCCATGAGGACACTTTTCCTTAAGTAACCCTCTAATAGAAAACAAGATCAAAGACAATGAATAAGTCCTAGGTAAAAGGGGGGTTCACTTGGCTAAATTTGAATTTCTAAATTTGATGTTGGGTGAAGCAATGTTACGCTCGTGAGGTCAACCTTGTGAGCATGGATCCAAACTAGGATAAAAGACAAGCTAGATCATAATAGACAATGATAAACTAGGAATTAGTGTATGGATGGACATGATAATCATACAAATAGGTTGAATGTATTGTGATAATCATGTATTAAAATTTATAAAATGTTTACTTGACATTCATATCTAGGTTCCAGTTCTAACTCTTTGGATTGATATAAATGCTCAATATAGAAAAATGTGTGTTTTAATTTTCATCCAAGACCTTTTTAAAGTGATTAGCAAATAATATGGGATGAAGGGGAGGCTCAAATTGTTTGTATTTTCTATGACATAAACTAGTCTAAATTTTCATTAGATGCATTTTTTAATGTTTTAAATTGAATGTCTCTTCAAATGACATGTATTTTGAATTTGTCCACGTTCAATGTGATTTTTAGTTCAAATTGTGTACATTATTTAATTAGTTTATTGATATATATTTTTTTATTGTTTAACATGTAGTTTCCTTTTCATCACATGGAGCCAAATATAACTGTAACCGATGAGTTTTCCGTAGAGGATTTCATACATATTGACCATCCTAAAAACCCCTTACGTGGACCATCACCTCCACATAATGTATCACCACCACAAAACCCCACACCTCCACCCTCTCCACCTCCTATCCCTCCACCTCCTAACCCCCCATGTCCTCAAATTGATCAAAATCAGTTAAGAGAAAGCATAAATGCAAACCTAAATGTCACTCAAAAAAATATAAATTTGATCAAAAATGAGCCCAACCTTCCCCCCCATGTAGCATGATTTGCATCTTCGATGCAAACTGTTGTTGACTCTGTTCGATCCATCAATGCGGACCTAGTTAGTTTCCATCGATGGAGAGAAGAGAGAAGACAGTTTTATGCAGATGGGTTGTCTTATAAAGAAATCCATAACCTTCATATTACCAAAGAAGCAATTTATGCACATTTCTTTAACCCCAATACAAACGAACCAATTCCATCCAATAAAAAATGACTTTCAATTAAATGGTGTAGGCACCAACATATAGCTGCACATTTTTGGGACAGATGGTGGATGGTCTTTGATACTCCACATGGCAATTGTGAGGTGCCCTTTATTTTTTGAGATAGTTATGGGATGAGTTTGAGTTGGGTCAAAAAACCAACTATTTTGATATGAGGTCATTTTAGGGAGTTGGTCATGGGATGCCCCAAAATAGATTAGGAGCACATGTCGATTCTCAACGACGTGCTCTAATTCCACCGGTTGTTTCTCCTCTAGCTCCTAGTTGAAAGGAAGCTAGGTGTGCAGAAATCGCTTCCTACACTAATCTAATGAGGAGAGGGCTATGCAAATTCAAATTTATCCTAACTATTACAGCAATGTTAAACCATTAACATGAGATATTGCAGCAAAACACAAGAACTAGAAAGTAGATAGAAGAAGAGAGACAAATATTTATGGTGGGGAAAACCCTTATCGGGTGAAAAACCCCACACTCAGAAACCTGCACAATGTATTAACAAATCTGAAAGTTGTTTACAATACACTTGCAATGCAAGCTTCAATGGTCTTTGACACTCATGTCTAGAATCAATCTGATAGCATAACTGTACCTATAAACCTATGATACAAACTCCATCTCCAAGCACTTGTTTAAATAGGAAATACAAGGCAATATTGGACCTTTCTTGGAATGGGCATCCAACAAGGCTTCATGGACCAAAACCCACGGCCAAGGACACTTGGTCAACATTGTAGAATGTTCTTGACACTTGTCCACAGCTCCCATCCCAAAGAGGTTGCCTATTTCCAAAATGGACTATGACAGATGCTCTTACGACACTTACGATTGTCATAGAATCTGTCATAGTGGTTACAACTTACAGCTGTAAGAGAATCTATCATACACATGCTATAAATAGCATATTCTATTACAACATGTCATATTCCACCTTGGGGAGCCCAAATATGCCTTATTCAAAGATGTTTCATGACACATGTCATCTCTTGTCTTATAACCTTCTATTTCTGACTCTTACATGTCATAAATTCGTCATAGGAATCCGTCATAACTATTTCGGTCAAACATTCTCTTACACAACATGGAAGATGCTGACACATGGAAAATGCTCCTACCATAAAGTGGGATGGCTATCTCCTCATGTGAGGACAAAATTACAAGTTGTCATATTCCATGTAGGATCAACACATCACCGTGCCACATCCCACAATATGACAATATGGGATTTACAAGTATTTACAACATAGGCAATTAAATAATAAATGCAAACATTACAAATGTAAGGAATTACCAAGGTTGAGACACCTTAATTCCGAACATGCTCCCACTTGTCAAACACCTTGTAAGAGCCAATAGAAAAACATGATTTAACTGCTATAGGCCGAGAGGCCCATAGACTCTGATCACCATCTAAACTTTTCTTTGCTCACTAGTTTTGTTAATGCATCTACAACATTCCTCAAAGTATCTACCTTCTCCAAATTTACCTTTCCATCCTCAACCATGTCTCACACGAAGTGAAACTGAACATCAATGTGCTTGGTTCTAGCATGGAAAGTTGGATTCTTTGCAAGGCAAATTGCACTCTGACTGTCGTAACCGATCGTGATCTGACCTGCATCAACACCAATATCTGAACATAATGTCTTAAGCCAAATGGCTTCCTTACAAGCATGAGTTGCTGCCATATACTTAGCTTCTGTTGTGGACAAAGCAATAACAGGTTGTCACTTACTCATCCAACTAATAGCACCACCAAACAGTGTAAACACATAAGCACTGGTGGATCTCCTGCTGTCAATGTCACTTGCCCAATCTGAATCCACAAATCCATGAATATCAACAGAATGCGGAGGTCCTAAAATATTACCATGATAGCAAATGGAATACTCAGAAGTACCCCTCAAATATCTAAACACTCGCTTAACTGCATCCCAATGAACTTGTCCAGGATTAGCCATAAATTGACTAAGGACTCCCACTGCTTGGGCAATGTCTAGTCTTGTGTAGACCATAGCATACATCAAACTACCAACAACACTATCATAAGGTACTCTGCTCATGTCCACCTCACTAGGAGATTTTGGACAATCCTCAACAGACAACTTTGTCCCCAAAGAAACGGGAACACACAATGGTCTACAATCTGCCATGTTGAATCTGTCCAACATAGTCTTCACATACTTACTCTGGCTTAACCAAAGTTTTCTGTTGGTTCTGTCTCTTCTGATTTCCATTCCTAGAATGTACTTGGCTGCCCCTAAATCTTTCATTTCAAATTAAGCTGATAACTAAGATTTAAAATCAGAAATCATATTCTTACCCTTCCCAATGAGCAACATATCATCAACATACAGTGTAATGATGAGAATACGATCACCATCAAATTTATAATACACACAGTGATCCGATTTCAATCTCAGAAATCCAATTGACAACACAAAGGCATCAAACTTCAAGTACCATCTCTTAGGGAATTGCTTCAAACCATACAAAGACTTTTTAAGTTTGCAAACCAAATTTTCTTTACCTTTCACCATGTAATGATTTGGCTATGACATGTAGATTTCTTCCTCCAAATCACCATGAAGGAAGGCTATCTTCACATCCATCTGTTCTACCTCCAAGTCATAAGCTGCTGTGAGAGACAATAGGAATCGAATGGAGGTCAGCTTTGCAATGGGAGAGAAGATCTCACCATAATCTATACCCTCCACTTGTGAATACCCCTTCGCAACCAATCTGGCCTTATACTTCTCAACATTGCCATCTGCACCAATTTTCTTCTTGAACACCCATTTGCATCCAATGGGTTTTCGTCTAGGAGGCAAAGGCACCAAGTCCCAAGTTTGATTCTTTTCCAAAGAAGCCATTTCTTCCTCCATGGCCTCCTTCCAGGAACCTACATCTTTCAGATCCAAAGCCTCTGACATAGTTCTAGGTTCATCACTATTAGTGATTAAAGCATAAGCACAACTAGAAACAAGCAATGTAAAACTAAACCTTTCAGGTTAATTTCTTATCCATGTAGACCTCCTCAAAAGATGAGGTTGAGGTTTAGCTTCTTCATTTGAGATTTCAGAGCTGCCAGAGCTCTCCTCATCATCAGGCCCAACATTGTCTTTCTGTTAAGTCTTCTTAGGGGTAGCAGAAAATTGAACAACATCCTCTTTCTTTACTATTTCTTCTGGCTGCAAACTAGTGGAAGAAGGTGTAAGCTCTCTGACGATGACACTCTGCTATACAACACTTTTTTAGCCACGGGGTCCCAAAGCTTGTATCCTTTCACACTGACACCATAGCCAATGAAGATACACTTAAAATCCTTATTCTCCAACTTTGACCGCTTCTCCCTAGGCACATGTGCATATGCCTCACAACCAAAAACATGAAGATGCCTTATCGAAGGCTTTCTACCAGACCACACCTCCATGGGTGTTTTTCCAACAAGAGCTGATGTAGGAGATTTGTTTACCAAATAGCATGTAGTGGTAACAACTTCAGCCCAAAATGTTTGTTCTAGGCCAGCTCCACTAAGCATACTCCTAGCCTTCTCCATCAGTGTTCTGTTCATCCTCTCTGTAACTCTATTTTGCTGCGGGGTGTATGGAGTTGTCTTATGTCTTTCAATCCCAAGTTCCTTGCAATACTTATCGAATTCTGTAGAATAGAACTCACCACCGTTGTCAATTCTCAAACATTTAATCTTTTTACCAGTCTAATTTTCAGCAAAGGCCTTAAACTCCTTAAACTTGCTATAGACTTCATATTTGCTTCTGAGAAAATAAATCCATGTCCTTCTACTGTAATCATCTATAAATAATACAAAGTATACAGATTTTGATAATTAAGGAACATTAATAGGACCAAACACATCAGAATGAATAAGATCCAACACACCAGAAGACTTATGAGAACTCGAGTAAAACTGCACATGCTTTTGTTTTCCATAAATGCAATGTTCGCAAAAGTCAAAATCAAGATTACAATCATCTAACCCCTCAACGAGGTTCTTATTTTTTAGGGTATGCAGACCCTTCTCACCAATGTGGCCAAATCTCTTATGCCATAACATTGTCTTTTCAGCAGGAAGTTTAACTTCCAATGCACGATTACAACCATCAAGACTAGAAACAACATATTTCTTCACTGCTTGTTCAAATGGTGGGGATGAAGTGACTGTTGCCCCCTTCCTTGAGTCAGAAGAACTATTGCATTGTGGAATACATGTCTCCAGCTGAAACAAAGTACCTCTCCTAGTACCCTTAGCAAGCACCATAGCTCCTCTAGTCATCTTGCATCATTCTTTCGAAAAGACAACCTGCACACTTGCATCATTCAAACTACTTGTAGAAAGCAAGTTCCGTGCTAAGCCTGGGATGTGCATAACCCCAGAGATCCCCTTCACTCGACCATCAGGGAATCAGATAGAGACTCTTCCACGACCAACAATCTTCATATGAGAGTCGTCACCCAGATACACCTTTCCACCATCAAACTCCTCATACTTAGTGAACCAGTCTCAATGTGTGAACCAGTCTCAATGTGAGGTCATGTGGAATGATGCACCAGAGTCGATTAGCCACACATCATCAGATGCATGGGTTGCCAAGGTTGTGATGAAATCATCATCATCATCTTGTGACTTATCAGAATCTGAATTAGGAGCTTTCTTCTTCTTCTTCTTCTCCTCTTTGCATTCCTTTCAAAAATGCTTAGTTTTACCACAGTTCTAACAAAGAGCCTTGGACTTTCCATGAGATTTGGATCTCCCATGGGATTTGGATCTACCCTTCTCAGCTTTCTTGTCCTTCTTCTTCCCTTTCTCTTTGAGCCTTCCACGAACTGCAAGGGCCTCTTTAGCTTCCTCAGAAGACTTTCTCCGCATCTCTTTAGACAACAGTGAAGAAACCACTACTTCCATTTTGAATGTGGATGTGGTGCTTCCAATTCCATGACAAGATGATCCCATGAGTCCGGCAGAGAACAAAGCAGGGTCATACACCGATCCTCCTCCTCCATCTTTACACCAATAGATGTCAATTGTGCAACCATCATGTTAAAAGCATTCATATGTTCAGCAACGGATCCTCCGTCCTCCATTCGAAGGGAATACAACTTTTTTCTCAGGAAAAGTTTATTGACTAGGGATTTTGCTTGATACACATCCCCCAACTTCTTCAAAAGTAGTTTTGTAGTAGTCTCCTCATGGACATTTAACAACACAAAATCAACAAGACTAAGTCTTATGAGACCCTTAGCCTTTTGATCCTTTCGATCCCACTCATCTTGTGACATTGTAGCTAGTTTAGTTCCATTAACACTTTCCCAAAGGTCTCGATCAACAAGCATATCTTCCATCTTGAGCTTCCACAGCTCGAAATTACTACCACTGAACTTCTCCACTTCAAATCTTTCGGATGTGCCTGCCATCTCCTTACTGCAATAAGATATAGAATGCTCTACATAGACTCCCACTCAACCTAAGATTAGCTCAAAAAACCCCTACATAACAACTAAGACCAAAGGTGATCAAGCTCTGATACCAACTGAAAGGAAGCTAGGTGTGCAGAAATTGCTTCCTACACTAATCTAATGAGGAGAGGGCTATGCAAATTGAAATTTATCCTAACTATTACAGCAATGTTAAACCATTAACATAAGATATTGCAGCAAAACACAAGAACCAGAAAGTAGACAGAAGAAGAGAGACAAAGATTTATGGTGGGGAAAACCCTTATCGGGTGAAAAACCCCACACTCAGAAACCTGCACAATGTATTAACAAATATGAAAGTTGTTTACAATACACTTGCAATGCAAGCTTCAATGGTCTTCGACACTCATGTCTGGAGTCAATCTGGTAGCATAACAATACCTGTAAACCTGTGATACAAACTCCATCTCCAAGCACCTATTTAAATAGGAAATACAAGGCAATATTGGACCTTTCTTGGAATGGGCGTCTAACAAGGCTTCATGGAACAAAACCCATGCCAAAGGACACTTGATCAACATTGTAGAATGTGCTTGACACTTGTCCATAGCTCGCATCCCAAAGAGGTCACCTATTTCCAAAATGGGCTATGATAGATGCTCTTACGACACTTACGACCGTCATAGAATCTATCATAGCAGTTACAACTTACAGCTGTAAGAGAATCTGTCATACACATGCTATAAATAGCATATTCTCTTACAACATGTCATATTCCACCTTGGGGTTACCAAATATGCCTTATTCAAAGATGCTTCATGACACATGTCATCTCCTATCTTATAAACTTCTATTTCTGACTCTTACATGTCATAGATTCGTCATAGGAATCCGTCATAACCGTTTCGGTCAAACATTCTCTTACACAACATGGAAGATGCCGACACATGGAAAAATGCTCCTACCACAAAGTGGGACACCTATCTCCTCATGTGAGGACAAAATTACAAGTTGTCATATTCCATGTATGATCGACACATCATTGTGCTACATCCCACAATATGACAATATGGAATTTACAAGTATTTACAACATAGGCAATTAAATAATAAATGCAAACATTACAAATGTAAGGAATTACCAAGGTTGAGACACATTAATTCCCAACACTAGTATTCTCGCTACATATCAGCAGCAGATGATATTGTCAACATTAGGAGCATTGAGTTCTCTCTCAGGAGATCTCATTCATTAGACTACCCACGTGGCAACTGAAGTGGGTGATAGAGAGCATGGAGGTTCATCCTATGGGCATACTCAGGCATCCACTGCAGGTCCACCTGTATCTACTACATAATCATTTATGGACTTACTATATGGTGACGATCATCCTACACAGTTATGTACATCTTTTGAAAGGCATGTATTTAATTTGTTTGAAATGTGCAAAATTCATGTAAATAATATGAAATTAAATTATATATATAATATAATATTAATTTTCAAGAAGAGTTCGGTGTAGATGCATGATTAGAGGAGGCCAATTTCTTAATATGATCATGTTTGTTTTTCAAGAGTTGTAGAAATGGGCACACCTTATGGTCAGGTAAACCAATATATATTTTAATTTATGTCCATATCTAATTTAATTTAAATTTGTACACATGTGTGAAATTATGATATATTGTATCTATGCAGGGAGGTCATGCGATACCTATGACCGACCAACCACAAGGTGTGGCAAGCGCTCTTGAGTCATCATCAACTTTTATACATGGGCCATCTCAGGTGTGTGCTTTCAAAATTTATTTAAGTTTGAAATTTACATGTGCTTTAAAAACTCACTACATGTACTATGATTATTTTATGCAGGATGATAGCAGTATCCTTATAGGTGGTAGGTAGGCTCCTGATCATGGTCATGACCATGAGTCCATCTCATTCGAGGTCCTAAACTATACTAAATCTCCTATACAATTTTTATGTCTTTTAAATATATATTTAAGTTCAATTAAAATAATTTTTATCACTAATATTTTCTAACCTATTGTTTTCTTTATTTGAATATCCAGGAATTAGTAGCTCAATCATTTGGTCCTCAATTGACAGTTATACCTCCTATTGAACAAAATGTGCCAGTAAATTCACATGATCAGATGGTAATTTATGCATATACTTAAAATCATTTTTACTATATTTACAATATTTAATTAAAATCAAATTTTTATCGAGTTAATATAAATTCTAATCTATATTGTTTGCTTTATTTCAATATCTTCAATTAAAATCATTTTTTTATCACTAATATTTTCTAACCTATTGTTTTCTTTATTTGAATATCCAGGAATTAGCAGCTCAATTAGTTGGTCCTGATAGACTTGATTTGACTGATCGTCTTGATGGACTTTAGATAGTTTTATTTTATGGAGTATAGATAGTTTTATTTATATGTGTGCCACTTGACATATACATTTTGAACATGTTATTTCATGGACCATTTCACATACATTATATACATTATGATCATGTTTGTGTTTATGAATGTGTTCACATACATGTTATGTTCATTATGATGATTATATGCACACACACACACACATTATCTAATTTTCAAGTAATATGCACTATAAATTCTTATCTAGAATCATATTGCATATATATTTACATGTCATTGTTGAATGAAGTTTAGATGTCTTAATTTAATACTTTAGATAACTTTTAAATTAATACTTTAATAGATATACATTTTGAGCATGTTATTTCATGGACCATTTTACATACATTATATACATTATAATAGTGTAACTTGTGTTTATGAATGTGATCATGTACATGTTATGTTCATTATGATGATTATATGCACTCACATATATATATATATATATATTTTATCTAATTTTCAAGTAATATGCACTATAAATTCTTATCTAGAATCAAATTGCATATATATTTTAAACATGCCATTGTTGAATGAAGTTTAGATGTCTTAAATTGATTAACTTCAAATTTCAATAAAATCACAAGGTTAGGTGACAAATTAATACATTCCTTATAGTTTAGATCATATTCATAATAAAGTAAGGGCATATAATTTTAACTATTAATCACTAAACAAAAATCTATGTAATTGCAACAATAATTCAATGTATCCAAAAGATGCATTCATTAACAAGGTTCTACAAACCATATAATAGGCCCTTAAGCAAATTATAAACTTTTAAAGAAGATCATATTCTCCAAAATCTAACACCAATTAAAGGCAGGTAATTTTAACTATTTTCTAATTCTAGAAAATATTAATCACTAAGCAAAAATCTATGTAATTGCAACAATCATTCAATGTATCCAAAAGACGCATTCATTAACAAGGTTCTACAAACCATATAATAGGCCCTTAAGCAAATTCTTAGTCTTGCAGACACCATAACATCATATATTTCAATTGCAAAAGAACCTTAAAACGAACAAGGAGTTTATAACAGGACAAACATTTTATCCATTCAATCCAATAATGAAGCATATGAGTCAATAGCTAAAACATTTTTCATCGTATTGAACCTATTCTCCAATTAAGCTAAACACTTTATCAAGTAATATAAATCCTATGATTTTGGTGTAGGAGCACCATGATAGTAAAGTCTAGTTTGATTTGAGACCTTGAGGTGAGAGAGAGTCATTGGAAGCAGTGTTGGGCTTTGAGAAGTTGGAAACCCATAGTTTGTGTCCTTGAAATAGGAAATTGCCTTGAGAGGATTGCTTGTGAAGTTTGAAGAAGTGCTTAGTTGAGCCCATTGTTGTGAAATAAGCCTCCTTGGGATTGAGTTTGACACCTTGTTTGACATCAGATTTTCTTCTAAGTCTCTAATCACCAATTCTCTGAGTATTTTTCCATTCTTAGATTTAAGTTGCAATTCTTCCCTTACTAGGAGGAGGAAAAAACCTAAGGTCTAATGTCTCATACTTAGGTTTACACAATATTTCATGTAGAACTTAGGTAGAAGAACATATAGCTTAGAATGATAGAAAATTTCAATATAATACTAATAATGCAATATAATGTTGACTTCCTAAGAAGATCATATTCTCCAAAATCTAACACCAATTAAGGGCAAATAATTTTAACTATTTTCCAATTCTAGCAAATATTAATCACTAAACAAAAATCTATATAATTGCAACAATCATTCAATGTATCCAAAAGATGCATTCATTAACAAGGTTCTACAAACCATATAATAGGCCCTTAAGCAAATTCTTAGTCTTGCAGACACCATAACATCATATATTTCAATTGCAAAAGAACCTTAAAAGGAACAAGGAGTTTATAATAGGACAAACATTTTATCCATTCAATCCAATAATGAAGCATATGATTCAATAGCTAAAACATTTTTCATCATATTGAACCTATTCTCCAATTAAGCTAAACACTTTATCAAGTAATATAAATCCTATGATTTTGGTGCAGGAGCACAATGATAGTAAAGTCTAGTTTGATTTGAGACCCTGAGGTGAGAGAGAGTCATTGGAAGCAGTGTTGGGCTTTGAGAAGTTGGAAACCCATAGTTTGGGTCCTTGAAATAGGAAATTGCCTTGAGAGGTATGCTTGTGAAGTTTGTAGAAGCGCTTAGTTGAGACCATTGTTTTGAAATAAGCCTCCTTGGGATTGAGTTTGACACCTTGTTTAACATCAAATTTTCTTATTAGTCTCTAATCACCAATTCTCTAAGTATTTTTCCATTCTTATATTTAAGTTGCAATTCCTCCCTTACTAGGAGGAAAAAACCTAAGGTCTAATGTCTCATACTTAGGTTTACACAAGATTTCATTTAGAACTTAGCTAGAAGAACATCTAGCTTAGAATGATAGAAAAATTCATTATAATACTAATAATGCAATATAATGTTGACTTCCTAATAAGATCATATTCTCCAAAATCTAAGACCAGTCATTTACAATTCTTTGACTCAAGATATTAATTATATAAGACTTAGAGATCTACACTTTCTTATGAAATAATATGGACTAGATGACTTTGCAAAAAGACTTTAAGCTAAATTATCCTAACACTAGTAATGACCTTAACTTATACTTGACATGTATAAAATGTACAAGATACAATTGAACAATTTTATAAAATGTGGTTTATAAGAGACAATTTGTATAAGATAAAATTGGAACAAGATATAAAAAGTGATTTATAAGTTCATTGAAGTTCATACATCGAACAAACATATATAATGTATATTGATGTTTAATACAACTATATTGATGTTGAAACATATGTGCATATAAATAATATTAAAGCTTATCCACTTTTAGCTCAAGACCACAAATTGATATTTACATAATTTATATGATGAATTTTTTTTACAGTGATAATCATGGTAGATCGACTTGACGAGAACCTACAAAAATAATTAATGTAAGTAAAGAAACTATATTTTATGAATCATGTAACTAGATAATTCATACGAGAAAAGAACAATACATACTAAACCTAGATATCCTAGATATAGATTATGTGAGTCATGCATCTCGTGAACCCTACAAATCCTAGAAATCCTAAATATAGATTAGTTATTCTAAGAGGATGACTTAAGGGGAGTTAAGAGATGTACCCTAAACCCTTAACCCATATAGATTTGTTATTCTTTCAGATAAGAGGATATGGCTTAAGGGGTCCTAAGAGGATGGCTTAAAGGGAGTTAACAGATGAACCCTAAACCATTAACCCATAATAGATTTGCTATTCTAACCATCTTGTGAAACCTATAAACCCTTAACCCTTACCCCTAGGACTTAAAGCCTAGGATATGAACCCTTAACCCTTAACCTATAATAGATTATGTTGAAATTGATAATTAATTCAAACCACAAAGATCACCTGCAAAACCTAAGATTTACCTTCCACAAGAGAAAAATAAAAGAGGAATAATTTGCCCAATAAGGATGAATTAATGAAATGGATTAATGAATTACATGTGAGAACTTGCTTTTATATTTGCAAGTTAGAGAAAAACCCTAATATGACTTAAGAATAACCTAAGACTAAAATTAGCCCTAAGTAAACTTAATAAAGTGTAATTAAATATTTAATTACACCAACACCCCTCCATAAGTGCAACTTAGGGAGAAATGAAAAACTATACAACTAATGCAAGAATGGGTCCCAACTACAAGGCCATTTTAAGTACCCATGAACAACAAGAATCTCTCATAAAGTGGAGAGAAAGGAGAAAAACCTAGTGGGAGAAAACTCCTCTCCAAAAGAGAGAAAAAAATAACAAGTACATAAACATGTGATGGAAGAAGGGATAACACTAAGACCCCCCAAGAAGTGAGAAGGATGAAACCCCATGCGAGGAAATGCTCCCTCCCAAAATAGAGATGAGAAGAGAGACCATGCAGCCGCTCCTCAAGATGACTCCTGCAGTGCTGGAAGATGCTTGACATAGAATAAAGATGAAGACCCATGAACGTCGAACAACATTCCTCCCATTGGGAAGAAATAGAATTACAGATGTGTGCATAATGTCTTCCCATTTCGGATAGGAATATACAGGAAGAAGGACAAATGTCTCTGAACTCTGCACATGATCCAAAGACAATAATGATGCTCCTGAAAATTGCTCAAATGTCTCCAATCCACTGCCAAACTGTGACTGAAGAAGAGGAGGATGAAAAATAATCTCTGAAGCAGATGATGGTGATGCAACTCCATCGAAGCTGTCATCAAATAGAAGACAAATGTCCTCAATGTGGTCCTCCAAATCTACAAGATGAGACTCTACAAACAAAGATGATATGTCTGCAAGATAGGAATCCCAATGAGGTGGATCAGGAAGACTAATATTGACCTGCTGCACAGAATCACTAGAAGCCAATGATGATGCAACACTAAACTTTGAAGTAGCAGTAGGTGATGGTGGAGCAATGATCTCATCAGGAGGAGAAATGATTGAAACAAGCATTTCAAAGAGATGATGTGAGAAATGAGGACACATCTCTTTCTCATGTTGATTACTTCCACAATATCTGCAATTAGATTTATGTTGATGGTAGAATCCCATCTCCTTAGATGATTACAGATCAAAACATGCAAATAGATTTATGCTGATAATAGAAGTCTTTCAAAGCAAATAGAACCTTTCCAAGAGGCAGCATGTCCAGGATATCCAATAGAAGCCATAAAATCGACAAAATGATTTAAAATATACCTGGGGCTAAATCTAAAAAAATTATATAGGTGGCTGTGTAGAGCTCTCTAATACCTTTCCAACACCTATTCATTTTTTTAAGAACGAAGATTTTGGGCGCAAGAACGAAGCTCGAAAGACAAAAAAGACGTCTTGACTTCAAACAGAAATAAATTGTACCAATCAGTAAAACCTAAAAAAAACCTGTACCACTAGATTGTGCCCATAACTTGCTTTCCGACGCCTATTTGTTTTCTAAAATCCAACTCCGTATGCTCAAGATATGCTCGATTTACCAAAACTGCTCCTTTAGGACAAAGAGGCCCAAAAAAAAGCACTATTGAAGCTCCTGGGAGCTGGCGGCTAGGGCACTGGTCACTCAAATGACCAGGGGCTGAGTCTCTGGGGGATGCTGCCTAGAAGCTAGGGACTGGTCCCCCATGTGACCAGGGGTTGAACCCTAGGGGCTAGCCCTCCAAAATAAAAATTTCCTTTTTATGAAGAAATTATTAAAAAACTCAGTTGTACCTGTGCACAGAAATCGAGATGGCACAGAAACCAAGGCAGTAAGGAAATTGACATGACACGCAAATCGAGGTGACACAAAAATTGAGATGGCACACAAATCAAGGCAGCTCCAAAATCAAAATCTGTTGAGATGAGAATGACATGAAAATTGAGGCTGGCATGAAAATCGAGGCACCGTACAGTTGCATGGATTCTGTACAGGTCGTATGGATTTCACTGTCATGGATTTCTTGAAACCCCAAAAAAACACCCAGAAACTTTTTTTCAGCAAAATATAGAGTGCCTTATAGGAAAATAGGGGTTTTTGGGCCTTCTGAGCACAATGGTGAGGTCCATTTTGGCCAAAAATTCTCTAAAACTGTTGTTCCCCTCCAGATCTAAAAAAGTACTCTTGAAACCTTCACAGATCTGGCTTCCCCAGACCAAATCCAACCAAACAAAAAAATAAATCTGCCTTTTCTAGCTGCTCTGATACCATGTTAAAATTGATAATTAATTCAAGCCACAAAGATCACCTGCAAAACCTAAGATTTACCTTCCACAAGAGAAAAAGCAAAGAGGAATAATTTGCACAATAAGGATGAATTAATGAAATGGATTAATGAATTACATGTGAGAACTTGCTTTTATATTTGCAAGTTAGAGAAAAACCCTAATATGACTTAAGAATAACCTAAGACTAAAATTAGCCCTAAGTAAACTTAATAAAGTGTAATTAAATATTTAATTACACCAACAGATTCAAGTTATTCTAATCATCTCATGAACCCTATAAATCCTAAACCCTTAACCATAGGATCTAAAGCCTAGGATATGAGGAGGGATTAAGGGTAGATAGGAGGATATGGCTTAAGGGGTCCTAAGATGATGACTTAAGGGAAAAATTAAGAGAGTGACTTAAGGGGCTACAAGAGGATAGATTAAGGGTAGATAGGAGAATATGGCTTAAGGGGTCCTAAGAGGATGGCTTAAGGGGAAAATTAAGAGAGTGACTTAAGGGGATGCAAGAGGATAGATTAAGGGTGGATAGGAGGATATGGCTTAAGGGGTCCTAAGAGGATGGCTTAAGGGGTCCTAAGAGAATGGATTAAGGGGATATGAAATCAATTATAATTTTTTTATAAAATGACAATGAATTATTTAGTTTTATATTTTGACTATCAATTAAATGTATCTAGAACTATATATAATTACCTGCATCTAGATTCAAATTCCATTGTAATATATATGCATGAGCCCTCTCTTTTTTGTAATGCATCTAGTTTTGGGAGACTTGAAACAAAAATAATTTAAAACTATACTTAGTAAATGACTAAAGACTAACATGTATATAGACATGTATATGCGATAAATTTTTAACTATATATATACAACTATATACTTACCTATATTTATTTACTCCATTGTACCATCTACATCCTCTCTTTTTTCTAATGCATCTATGATTGTCTCATGATCATCCATTGAAAGTTTCCATAACACTTCATTAGCAGGCCTCCCTTTATATCTAACTAGTTTTATATTGGTTGCCAAAATCAAATGTGAGTAATGTATAATCTTGTTGTGTCTTTCATAGTCTTCAAATGTAGGCAAGCCATTCTTTCTTATTAGATATTTTCGAAGCCAGGTGCCAACAACAACCACATAACTAGTTGGATACTCAAAGTTGTCATCATCCACTCTAGGATGTACCAACTTATGTTTTCTCTCAACACATCTAGCCAACTAATACTCCATCTCCTCTTCATTCCCCTCAGGTGCAACAACAACATACACATGTCTTGTAGAAAAAAATAATTCAATAAAAAGTGACATATGTTTAATTAACATATAAAAATACATACATATATAATTGAATTCAATTTTGAATGTACCTTCTTGTACAAGGTCTGAAACACGATCATAATCATCTGATGCAAATAGTTGATTATCTTCAATTGTCGTTCCATGTTGATCATGTGTCGATGTAGGTGTTAAGGCTCTTTGTTGCCATTCTTTGACCCATTTTGTATTTTCACACACCTCCCAATCACCTGCAATACAAAATTGACAAAAACATGCAAGCTCCCTTGTCCATATTGTCCATGTGTTTGCATTGGAATTCTTAAACCAATGCCATTTTGTAGATCCATTAATTGTTTCACAATCTTGTCGAGTAAGAATATCATTTTCTTCAACTAACCAAAAGAAGCGTCAAATTATTGAGCTGTCACTTGTTCTTGTAGATAATTTTACATCGCACCAATCTACAATTGCACGTGCATCTATGAATTTCATTGCATCCTCAAATTTTAGTTGCTCTCTAGCAAGAGCTCTTTTCACACATGCACCTGCTCCATCATGTTCTCCTTTACCATGTCTAGCTTAAAAAAAACTCCATATGTGATGGATATTATTTTTCTTATGAACTCTACATAACCAATAAAATATCCTAGCATTCTTGAATTGACCCATGCAATTATCCGACCATATGAGATGTTCTCTCATTTGAATTCCTCTCTCTTTTAAATTTTTATAAAATGTATCAACACAATATTGAACAAACTCAGGTGAATGTAATCGATTATCACTCACATAAAAATGGTACTCTCTCAAAATTTTTCTATTATCTTCTCTACTATCATCTACATGTCTATATACAATATGAACAAATATGGCTACTTGCACTGAATTATAATATTGTGATTGAATTTCTTCTTGTGGACTAAGAGTATAGTTTTCAGCCAAATCAACAACTGACAATATAGTTCCAACTGGGAATGTGTTTTTACATGTACGAAATTGACCATCAAGCCAATGAGCATTTTGAGAGTGTTTTACATATTTAGGTACACTCTTATCTTTAAATTCTTTAATAAATGCATGCACACTAAATTTTTCCACAATTAGCTCACAACTTTTTCTAATTTTTCCATCTTTTAAAGAATATTCAATATTTTAAAATTTTTTAACATCCACTAATTGTTGTCTAAATTCATGTAAACTACTTTCATGCATATATTCTCCTAACAATGAAAAATTACCATATCTATCGCATTGTCTAGAAATACATGCAATTAAATAAAATAAGTTTCCATTAAAGGGTTCACAAAACAAACTTGCTATAAAATCTTTGATTGTTTCAGGTGGCATACTAATACCACAAATGTCCTGCATAATTTGGTTAGCATGCAAAGTACAATGTATATAACGAAAAATATAATAATAATAACGAAATTGTACATGAGTTTTACAACAACAGGAGATTCATTGTTTATTAATTCTAACATACCAAGGTTTATATTTTTCGAATGATCTTTGACTTATGCTAATATTTGGTAAGATTGAATCATCTAATTTTTTTTTATATAATTCAGTTTGAGTCATATCTAATAGATGCTTTGGATGAGGGTCACGTATTTTTGATCCCACACTTAATTTTAAAACATATCTAATATTAGGTGATACTCTTGTATTATCATGCCAAAATTTTTTTATTAAAGATTTGATTTCATTAGTTAATTTCATATCTGACCTTGGGAGTCTACCATAAAATCTCCAACATTGATTAATTGGATATTTTTCAATACTTTCTCTTCTTTTAGCCGCTCTTATCAAAGTTTTAGGATTTACTTTTATATATTTACTAATCTTACTTAACATTCTTTTATTTGAAGTTGATTTATTAACTAGAGCAGTTGTTATTGCACGACAAGCTGCATTCTTATCTTTAGATCAACTTTTCTTTCCTATAGAATCAATAGCATTAGCAACACTAGATATGACTTATTCTACTCAATCATCTTTCTTTTTTGGTTTTACAAAAATACCTAATTTTTTCATCACTTTTCACATTTTCCACATTTTCATCAATTGCATCATGAGTTGACATTGGAATCCTAATTTCTTTCTATAAAAAAATATTTTATATAATCTATTTCCATGAGTTCTCATTTGTCTCCAAGAAACTTTACTAGGAAGGTTATCTAACACATCTCTTTCAATTGTAAAAAAAATGTTTTCATTTTCATTCATACAAGTGGTTTTTTTTTCATTGAACATGCAAGGGGTTTCATTTTCATTTTCAAACATACAAGGGATTTCATTCTCATTTTCATCAATATGAGGGATTTCATCATTATTTTGTTTTTGCATTGTTTTAAAACTAGAATTATTGATACCATCAATGGTGTATCCATCTTCAACTAAATAACTAAGATCAATATTATCAAGACTTGAGTTTGAAGACATACCCGCATAAATTGTTTCAATACGTGCATTTTCTATATCATTGGGAGGTGGATTTGAAGACATACATGAAGTTGTTTGCATATGTGCTATTTCTGTATCATTCAAAGTTGAAGTTGAAGGCATAGTTGGGTTTGTCTCCATAATTGCATTTTCTTCCATATTCACCATCTCCACATTTGCATCATCTACATTCATCTCATTCTTCATGGTTTCCTCTTCAACATTCATGGAACTAGATGCTTCCAAATTTTTCATTTGGTGGATTCTTTCTCTTCTATCCCTTTGTATTTTTGCCTCCATTTCTCTATTTGCTTCAATTTCTTCAGGTGTCATTAACTTTCTACATCTTTTTTTTGTCTTTGCTTTGATCCCATGATTAGCAAACTCTCTTGATAAAAACATAAATGAATCTTAACATGTATTTTCCAATTGCCACCTCCTTCAAATATTCAAATAAAACTATATAATATGGAGATCCTTTCTTCTATAAACTTTCAAGTACAAAAACATCATGAATACATTCAAAATTTATCTTTTTCCAAATCTTCTTGTAAAAAGTCTTTGTACTTGATTCCACTTCAGAAAATTCAATTTGCAGTTGTCTCTTCCAAAAATTTGAATAGAATATGACCTGTTAAGAGATTGTACAAGACAAGAATGCAATAAAATATGCAGAAAATGGTGCTTTCGGTCTATACTGCAAAAAGAGAATGTTGTAGGGAAAAAGTGCTCAGTTGATTTTTTCCAAATCAGGGAAAAACAGATCTATTAGAAATGTGTACGCGTTAATGCGTATGCATTATAAAACACATATGCATTCTATTTTATATTTACGTGTACGTGTTTCTTTTTTCAAACGGCCAAACAGATAACGCATACACGCTTTTCTTAAGAACGTGTACGCGTTTCTTTTAGGAACACATATGCGTTTCACAACGTGTACGTATTTTTTAAAATTTAAATTCCCAATCCACATGCAGCCTCGATTTTAGGCTTGGGAAAGGCTTGGCAACCCGATCCTTAGCCTTTGACCTGCAACTAAAAAACTAAGGCAAGTTCAAGGGAAATGTCAAACTTTGATGATATAGTTGATGGACCTTTTTTATGAATTTATCAATGAAATTAAAACCCATTATAGAACAAGATGTCTAGTTTCCAAATATATAAGTTTTGTTAAGATTGGTTTATGTTTGATATTTTTAAATTAATTTGTAAGCAAATTGGTCCATAAACTTGAAATATCAGTTTTTTTTTATTTTTTAATAACTTTTTTTTAGTTAATTTTTTTGTAAAAAAAATTATATGACATCAATCTTCAGACAATTCTCTACACAATGAAAAAAAAAATAATTAAAAAAAAAAAAAATAGTTTAGGTCCAATTATGTTGTTGTACACGTTGATTTTTAAAAATAGCAATTAGGGCCAATAAAAATTCAATAAAAAAATATTCAGAAAAAAAATTACAAAAAAAAAATCCTCATCAATCTTCATGTTGTTAGGTATCTTTTTTCAAAAGAAATTAGAAAAATATTTTCATTTAGGTCAAAAAGTGGTGTTCGTACACGTGAATGGTATGGTAAAAAAAATGACTTTTAAAAAGTGGTTTTTATAAATACTTATCAAAATTGAATTTCTGTCATTTGAATTTTTAAAAAAATTACATATTTGGAAACTAGATTCAAAATACTAAATTTCATATTATTGACTTTTTTCAAGATTCATTGTGTAGGTGCTTCAAATTTTCAGTCCAAGTGTGACAAGTTCTAAAAAACAGCAAAAACACTTCCACTTTTTGAGCTTTTTGTGGACCCAACTTCTTGAATCAGCCCATTTGAAATTGAGAGGGAAGTGCAAATAAATACTAGTGGTTGGTGAATGGAGGGTTAAGATGGTATTGATTAAGTGGATGACTAGGATTCAAATTTGATTCGATTTTGGATTGAAGGTAGTCAAGGATTGATTGGATAGGATTTAGTTGATTAGATTGGTGGCTAGAATTGAAGATTAGTTTGATTTAGGATTGATTATGTGGATTAAAATTATTATTTTAAAATTTTGGTAGTTGGAAATGGAGGGTTAGGATTAATTTGGTTAATGGATGGAGAAGATGTAAAGTTAAATTGTATTTGGATAGATATGTAGATTTTTGGATTTGATGGAAGAGAATAATTATTCTTATTTTTAAATGATGAAGGGGATAAATGTCATTAGCTTAGTTAATTATAAAAAATGATTTATTTAAAATTAACTAATGTTAAGATGAACTAATTAATTAATTAATTAAATAAAATTTATTTAATTAGTTGGTGGTAGCAAAATGACCTAAATAATTAATTAATTTATTTAATTAATTAGTGCGGGAAGTGATAAGGGATTAATGATGGGAATTAGTTAAAAAATGAATGTACTTTAGGTGTCTACACATAGCTATTTTATATTTTATAAACATAGGTAGCACAAAGAAGACATGTTATGAATGATAACAGGTCCTCTTCCATTCTATCTTGTGTAAACAAGCATCTTCACTCTCTTTGCTTTGTCTTTGTTCAGAGTACTATGTGTACTTATAGGTAGCCATAGACTGCTATTATTATCAACTTCCTTTTAAATTCTTCTTCCAATTTCCCACATAGGGTAATACATATGGAGGAGAACTTGAGGGCCATTGATGTTTAAAAGCATTTTTAGTAAAAGATTCTTGATATCTATTTAAAATTTAATTTGGTATAAAACTTCCCAGAAAGTAGAACAACAACAAATACAATTATCCTTTAAACGTTGTCACTTCTAATCATCTACCATCTTAAATCTATTCAAAGCATGTATCATAACCATCTCTAAAATAATACTATAGTTGAGCAAGCATATATGTTTTGACACGATAGATTAATTAAAATAAATCACATGATAAAATATACATTCCATTGTTACATGCCTTGACCCTTATATATTGACAAGTTCAAGATAAGAATTCTCATTACAATCTCATGTGCCCACGGGTGACATTTGGATTACAAAATTAGAGCACCCTAATCTTTCTGTTTGAATCTACCTCCTCTATGCTCCATCCCTTTTGAAAGGGTATGCTACCCTATATGAATCCCTTGAAAGGATAAGGTACAACTGATTAAAGGGTCATTATCCTTCATCCAAAGCTCTTAATTGAACTTATTCAAGTTACCCTAGTCAACATAGCATATTAAATTTGACACAAAACACTCAAAGTTCCCCTTTACATGTTACAACTTACCAACCAAGATGACCCATAGAGTGGATGCTATTTGCAATGAGAATTATGCTATGTGATTGATCTGGTTCACTCCATGAACATCCCTAGGATTAGTAATCTTAAAAATATCTTCAATGGTTGTCACAAATCTAGAGCTATTACCACATTATAAGACCTTGATCTTAGACTCAATATGAACAAAGGATAATGACTCAACCAAAAATGTCTTTGCAATGAGAAATATCTTCTAGTGGGAATTTGTAAGCTAGAAACAATTGATAACTTACTAAAAACTTGCAAAACAAAACAAAACATGAAATTATTTTTTGGGTGATGAAAGATTGTTGGACCATTGAGATGCTCTTACATCAAACATATTAGGTAATAGAATTTTGAGTGTGGTGCTCAAAATTAAGGAAGTGAGAGAGGTTTTGGTGTCCACCCCAACCATCCCACTTCAACTTTACATAACCATGTATCATCTTTAGGTTATCTTCCTTTCCATTGGATCAAATATTATTTTATTTATTCTTCTAGTTTTTTTTGCTTAACTACTCATTCATAACATGCTCTCTATCATCTCTAGTCCTTTCCAAGACCCACTAACTCCAATCTAGTTCTTGTAGTGAGGTTATTCCCTTCCCTACACCATTTTTTTATGATATTTATATTGACCAGCCATGTTGAACACCGATGAGATGTCAAATATCTCAGGTAGTTTGATCTTATAGGCATTCTAAGAGATCCTATGAAACACTCTGTACAAGGGATAATTGTTTTTAGCTTCAACTTATTATATGCTCCCTTAAAAAACCTCTTCCTTCATCAAGTATTCCATGACCAACTCACCATTTGAGTAAGTCCTCTCTCTTCTATGCTCATTTGATCTTATCTTGTACTTATTATTACTCCTCTCTAACTATTGTATAACTTGTTGATGCACCTCTTTTATGTGTTGTGATAAATCCTTGACATTTGCACTAATGTTCTATCTATTAGTCACTCTCAAAAAGTCTATGACTCCCTTTAGATCTATCCCATACACAATTTGAAAGGGGCCCTTACTAGTAGACTAATTTACTAAATTGTTGAATGCAAACATAGCTTGCACCAACAAAGCACCCCATTATGTTGGTTTGTCTCCCACCAAACTCTAGAGGTGATTTCCTAGGCTTCAATTAACAATCATTGTTTGACTATTTATCTATGAATGGTATACTAAAATGTAGTTCAATCATGCCCCCATATTCTTCCATAATGTGTGCCAAAAGTGGCTCAAGAACTTAATATCATTATTGAAGGTGATAATCAATGACAACCCATGCAATCTCACTACTTCTTTGAAACACAAATCTACAATTCTAGAAGTGTCATTTGTCTTTTGGAAAGGAATGAAATGAACTTTGTGAAAACTTGTCAACCACTACAAATATTGAATCATTGCCCCTTTGAGTCTATGGTAGTACAAGTATAAAGTCCATGGAAAGTTCCTCTTAATGCTTCTCTGGAACAGGTAATGGATTATATAGCCCAATATTTTGAGCAACACCCTTCATAATTTTATAAATTCCACATCTTTCTACAAATACTCTAACATCGTGGTACAAGCATGGCTGATAGTACCTTTCCTCTAATACAAAAATGTTTTATTTACACTAAAGTGTCCTAATCCTCCACCATGCAATTCTATAATGAGATTATCTCTCATGGAACTCAGATTAGTACACACAACCATGTTTTCTTGAACAAATGCCCTTCATACATGAAATAATCCTTAAAGGAACCCTTACCTCAAATATAAGGCTCTAGACAAATCTTCCATCCATCTCCAAAGTTTAGATTTATAGAATATGGATCCTTCATGATCTCCATTCCAACCAAATCTATCATCATGGTAGTCAACATTGCTTTCTTGCTTAAGGCATCTACAACCTTAATAGTTACACTAGATCTATGCTTAAGAACAAAAGAAAACCCCTATAGATAATTCACCCTCACATGAACATCCTATTTGCCCACTCTACATGAACTTTGGAGATGCATATATAATTAATCATCTATGAACGATTAAAACTTAGGATATGCAAGGTGAATAACACATCCAATCCTAACATATTTATTATTAGTAATATATGTTTGGACTAGAATAAGTCCAAAATTAATGATATACTTGTTTCTAGAATTGGTAGACATGGGCAAAGACCAAATATTTTGTTTATGTTATGTACCCATGGGTCAAACTTGGGGCCTAGGAAAACCTTATATGTTGAACTCATGCCCAACAGTTTGAGCTTGTGGGTACCATATAACTTCAAAAATGCCATTTTATATTTAGAAATAATCTTAACGACTTTTCTAAAAATTTAAAAAATGACAAAAACATGAAAAATTAGGGTTAAATGACTACTCACAATATCTAGAACATCACCTTGCTCAATATGGAGCACTATACTTGATCACCCCTCATTAACACACTACTCCTTCAGACAACCATCACATCAAGATAAAATCAACACATAGAACTCTAAATATATTAATTACTTGAGAGAATGAGTGCAAATGAAAGTGACATTTTATTATCTACCCTCCCTTATATAGCTAGGTCAAAATTTACAACATAAGCGATGAGTCAGGTATAGCCTCTATTCTTACACTAGCACATTGATGATGATAGACATAATTCATAGGGACACATGACTTGCATGCACTTGGTCTTTTTTTCCACATGTAGTTCATTTATTACCACCCTTCTATTATGTAAATAACACTTTTTGACAATTGACACATAGATGACTACATAGAATTATGACACTTATCTATATGTAAATTGACGCATTTTGAGACCACACATGATTTGATCTTCACTAATTTTTCTTCTTTTTTGACATGTGCCATGTGCATTTATTGTAATATCCTTCCTGGAAATTGAAACTAAAAATGACACACTATTTTACATGTGCCTTCACAATCACATCAACATGATTACAAAACATTACTTATTGCATGATGATTATTAGGCCAACTGAGGCTATCTTGCTATATAATTTGGCATCAATCATGCCTCTACATTACCATATGATACTATAAGAGTTACCTTCATGTCAAAGGAATCATGTATTCCCCTTTACATCATATACTTTCATTGCCATAACCATGATACATTTGAGGGCATCGAGATTTTCCCCACCTTATGTGTTGTGCTTACTTTTACTACATATCTACCTTTGAGGGCATCGTGTCTTCCCCCTTACATAATACATGTTCATCAATATGTCTTTACATGTGGGGGCATCATACCTTCCTACTTACACATTGTACTCTCTATTGCCATATCTAACATCAAGAGCACCATGTGCCTTCTTCCATGACATCTTCTTGTGCCTCATAACATTATCTTTCTCATATGAGGGAAATTACCTTGACATAAACTTTAATGCTTAGAATTTACACTATTGTGCTCATGTGACTTGACCACATCTTAAGAGATACTTTACCGCATTGGGGGCATCATGAATCATTCCTTCCTCATAACATAGTGTACTTACATGACCTAACTACGTTTAAGAATTACATTAGGGACACCACAAGCCTTCCCCACTCTATTGGCTATATTCTATGTCATGTACTAGAATTTTCATCACCATTAGGGACCTATCACCTTACCTATAGCATTGCATGCTCATTTCACACTCCTAGGGAATTCACTTATAAACTTATCATATATTATCTACAATCATGAAATCTTAAATAATTTCCCCAATTTCATTTCTACCTCTACATCTTGAATTTTTATACCTCCTTCTAGTACATAATTCCTATTAAAATATTCCATTCTTTCTACTATATATCTTAGGTACTTATCTTTTTAATGACATTTTTTATACCCCTATTTATTTATACTCCTCATACATGTAATTGTATATTTCATTTCACCACTATCACACTCATCTCTGAATAAAAATTATTGAATGAATTTTCATAGGAGATTATGAAAATAAAATATATTAAAAATATTATTAGACTATAATAATTTGACATTGATCCCTAGAATATAAAATATAGTTAAAAAATAAATTAAGACTTGTGCAATGAGTAAACTGAAAAAAAAAACTACAAATATAATTGTTCACCCATATCATATCTACCCATTAGAATTGAACAAAAACCTCTTTAGTGTTATCATGTTGCAATCATTTAAATAAGGTATCTATTAACCTCTACAAAAAATAAAAAATGATGCAAAGAGGTAAATATTTTTTTCTTACCATTGTTAAGTGAGACACAAATTTGATGTATGAGACCCTCAAATGGTGGATGCCCATAAGGAGTCATTTCTCATTTACCTTACATATTGTCCTATAAAGTGTATATAGGTCATATCCATTTTTTTAATCAAGCCTCTATCTCTTGTATGGTTTAGAAACACCTTCATCATTTCAAACACTTAAGACTAAACAAATTTGTATGCAATCCCTAAATAAACAACATAACCAATTCTTCTTTTTGGCCTCATGAAAGTTGAAAGTAAAGAGATACAAATTTATTTATTTTTGTCCAACTTCCTTTCCCTTAGACCCAACCCCAAATCATTCCATATTTTTACCCCCAATTCCTAAGAAAAGACATTAATATAATTACCCTCTTTGCCCCTTATACCTAGTGATATATCTATCTATATTTCCCCCAATATTAAATAACCCATTATGCATTCACATGCTATGATATTTTCTATCTAGTGATGCTCCTGAGGCTGCATGATTGGTGACATATGCCTTTTTAATGTCTTATGCACTTACATGGGTGTTCTTGGTCACTGAGGGCCACACAATCATTTATTATCTGATGATGCTAGAGGCAACCTCTCTCCTTGATATCATCTTTAGTCCATGTGGTTACTATGCTCATCATTCAATAAATTTACATGATTGTTACATGATGTATCCATTTATTACATGATCACATGAGCTTAACTTACATTTACTTTTCATTTATTATTTTTTCCCCTTTCTTATAATTCTACAAATGCAACCAATTGTAGGGGCATATTTTGTTACTAACATTCTCATGCTAACTTTTGTAGATAGTGATTGGTACTCATATAGAGACTCTCTTTAGTATACACATGCCTTGCATCCAATCTACACTGCCATCCATTGATTGTCAAGTGAGGTGGATCATTACCACTTTTTGTACATGCATAATTTCTCTATCCCTCTTCCCACCTTTACCTCTCCTCTAGGATCACTTCTAATGAGAATTAGTTTGCATTTGTTCCTACTTGCATTATAGAAGCTATTGACGGCATATTTTTTCTCTATTTTGTAGGTTCTCATGGAGAGTGCATGCCAAAGGATAAAACTACATGGTGACATCCTTCAGGATTTATTGCTTTATATGGACCCAGGCTGTTCTATTCTTTTATGCCTAAATATTTATTTTACATGCATCTTTTAAATTGTTGCATACTTTGAGATCCATGATCACTCTAGGATTCACATGCACCTACAAGTGGGGAAAAATATAATGGTGAAATTTGTATAACCATGCTATTTTCCATTTAGTTTTGTGCCCATTTTGAGGAGATACATGTCAATACGTGGCATAATTTTGTGAAAAGTTGGGCGCCTTTCCTCATGCCACTGACCTATCCCTTATTCATTTATACACATTCCCATACATGTATCCCCATCTTATCACATATAGACACATCCCAATATCTTCATCCTAATCACACATTAATTACACGTATGCATGCACACATTCCTATGTAAATTTTTTATCCACTTTGATTTGGCCCTTTAATGTCTTAGGTCATTTATGTGGTTGAAGGGCCCTACAATCCTAGACTTAAGCCTCATAGATTTAAAATTTGGCCAACTTCCCCCATTCCTTCCCCACTAATGGTAAACTAAACACAAATTTGCATGATTTATTGTTATGTCCTATTTAAAGGCATTCAATGCATTCATTTTCACATCCACAAGCTTCATCTGAATATCATTCACATTAAAGAAGAAAAAACTTCAATTGGTGTAATAAAAAGGAATCTAGATATGCACGATCATCCTAGGAGCACTTGTATGCTTGAAGAGTGTTGTCTTAAATCCTTTACACACATTTCTAGGGTTGACCTAGGAGAACACAACTTCTTGCAACATAACAACAACCGTTCCAAGGTATTTTTAAATATCACTAGTCCTAGATAGCAAAAATGGTAAAGGAAGTAGATGTGAATAAGACAAAGCATAAATTAGAGTTGTGTAGATTACTTAATCATTTATGTAGATGTAAGACATTTTCATGATCATGGATTTGACCCAAATCTGTAGACTTGACCCTCTCATGTTTTGATCTTGAGGTAAGATGCAAACTTTCATGATCCTTTTCTGTTCCCAAGACATCTAAATTTCAATACCCAACATCTAAATTTATTCATTCTTTAGTCACAAAGCTAAGTACCATTACTCAATAATTTACTTTCCATATTTAACATTTATTAGTTTTCAAAAAAACATAAACTCTAGTAGTTACATTTGTTTATTAATCCATTTTAATTTCTCTCTCCATACATACATCTTAGCCTAAATTAACTAAGAAAGTATTTTCCTTTACAATACTAAATAACAGACTAAACTAAAGTTGGTTTTGATTTGAAATATATTCAAATATTTTAAAAATATACTTGAAAGAATACTTAGTTGTTGAGATATTATATAACTTCATACGGAAAAAGAAAAAGTTTGATAGTAACGTAGTTCCATCATTCCAATGCGCATATCAGGGAAAGCGATTTTACCTATACCTCTTTAGCCCTTGGACTCTCCATGAAAGGAGACCTATCAAGCATCATCATTATTAACATGTAAGTGCTGGGCTCTGCCTGTATTTTCGGGCTGATCTTAAATGTCATCCACTTCAATATTTAATGGTAAATTCTGGTCAATGAAATTTTTTCCTATATTTAACACTTTTTGTTGTGAATAAAATAGAAAAATGCTATTGGCTGTTTGACCCGTTCAACCCTGAAAGTGGATGACATTTACATAGAGCGGTATTTTCGTGGAACCATCTGAACATGTTTTTTCTTTAGCACTTTAATTTGACGTGGAAGAACTGCACGCCGTTTGAAAAATTAATCATAATGCTCTGGAGAAGTTGAACTGTCAAATGGAATTCATGCTCTGCTTTTTTTTTTTAAGTTTTGTTCTTCTGGCAGTCCGCTTTTCTTCATTTGAAACTTCTCTGCAGAACTGAACTATCAAAAGGAATTCATGTTTTTTCTTTTTAAAGTTTTGTTCTTCTGGTCGTCCCGCTTTTTTGAATTGAAACTTCTCTGAGAAGAAAGAATGAGAATAAAGAAAGAGAATAAGGAAACGGTCCCATGGAAGAAGTTTGGGTTCTTATTTTATTTTACAGGTAATCTTATAGAATTAAAAAAAATTATAGAATTAAATGAATCTTTTAAAATAAGAGCTCTACATTTATAACTACAAATATTTAATAAAAATTAAAAATTTATGGGACCCTTTGGGGGTAAAATGGGCTCCTAATTTTTCTCACGCTTCCCCTCCGTGAAACCATAGCCTAAATAAATCAAAAAAACATATAAATATGGAAACTGCGTCCATATAGCTATACAATTTCTTGTTAAAGTTAAAGCGTTGGAGTGGGTACTACTGATCTTTGAAGTGGGCTTCTGCAGATGAGATATTATCCCTGATTTCACATAAATTACTGTTGCAGCAGAAATTGCTTCAGGTTAGTATATGTACAATGTAGTTTAGCTATTTCCATTATTTTCATTCATGTTAAAATATTTAAAACGAGGCAGATGATCTTGTTGTATAAGAAATCTGGGCTTCTGTTTCTTTCGATGGATTTAACTGTACATACGTTTTCTTTTACAGCTTCAATGTTGACATCTGAGAAGGTTTTGCTCCAGTAAACCGCTGTTTTAATTAGAGGACGAAATGGAGGAAGTAAGGAGTTTCAAGAAGGTTGAAAGGAGACCAAATGGATGGCGTTTGGCAACTTTTGAAGAAGCTAAAAATGGGCTGGAGGCTATTAAGCAACAAAACCTTTTAAACAAATGGGATAGAGCGCGTCTCCTGGATGGTTGGATAAGTGGCCCTGGTTATTATTATGAGATAGAAAATGAGTTCAGAGGCTGTATGGGCTACATGCTCCTCACTGAAACTCAACCATCAGCAGAGAATACATCTGGTACGCTTTCCTTTTTTTCTTTTTACATTGAAGTTCTATGAAAATGTTACTTACACGTTAACATCAATTGTAAGCTTGTATTTCTAAAGTAATTTCTAGTACTTTAATTATAGCTGTTAGATGACGGCAGGGCTTAAATTTGACAGTCAACATTACCTGTCAAGCAACTTTTTTATGACAGTTATCTATTTAATGGTGCCCTTCAAATACTATAAAATGTCTTAGTATAAGTAAATCATATAAAAATTAAATATATATATCATCATAATTTTATATGAATTTTGACAGTTTGTCCAAAATCTTTGCTTTCATATGATACAGTCTTTTTAAAATTTTAATTGTATTTTACAGCAAAAATGCCTAAATACAGCTATACAACTGTCACATTTAAGCCCTGGATGACGGGTTTATTTATTACTTATATTGTGAAGTACTAAGAGTTTTCCTGATCTAAATATAGGTTAGCTTGGTCTGCTTTAAGTTTTTTAGTTTTTAAGTTTTTAGTTTCTTTTTCTAAGAGTAATTCTCTTTTTTATTGTGAGTTTGTTATTCTTAAACATCATTTAGTTTAATACTTAAAGGTTAATTTTGGCCAATAAAAATAGGATAAATATTTATTACATTTTGGTGTTGATGAGGTGTAAAATTGCTATTGACTATAGAATGGAATAATGTTAAATAAAGTGTTGCTAAACCCTATAGAAATTGTTATAAGTGACTTTATATAATTATATAACCTCTTAATCATAATTTAATGATACCATATTTAACATGACGAAGATATTACCTTACTCTAAATTCACTCTTTGCATGTTTTTTTTGCTTCTTGTTATTGATCTATTTACCTATGATGAAATGTGAGTATTGTTCTACACATTATTCAGCCTGACCTTAATTGGAAAGATATTTATAAATTAGATCTCTTGTTGTACGGTCAGTATTAAGTTATGTACACATGAAGCATTTTCTAATTTCTATTCTTTGCTTACTAAAACCTTTACGTTAATAGGTTTTTTATTCGGAGGACAAGCATTAAAATTTGTATCCAACGTTGATTTAAATGACATTCGTTAAGCTATGGTCAGCTATGGTCATAACGATGTAAAAGGTCTACCAAAATTTTAAGAACAACTTTAAAAAAAATGTCTCACACTAGCGCAATGCTTTCCATGTTAAGTTATGAAATCCCTAGAGTGATTGTAGTTAGTGAAAACTGATTGTCTTTCTTCCTTGAAGTTTTTCCTCCTTGAAGCATCATGTTATTTTACCGCTGTCAGGACAAGAGTTGTTTCTCCCTTCTTGCAAGTGATGCAATTAGCATTTGTTAGCTAGCATGATGTGCAATCAATTCCATTTGGTTGATAGATGATCAACCATGAGGACATCTTATCTAGTGGAAAAAGGTTGACTTTCTTAAATCATGTTAGATTAATGGCCCATGTTTTAGCTCAATTATATTAATTCTTAGTCATTTTCATGTAGCCTGAGGTTTAATGAAGGATAACTTTAATTTTAGTAGGCTCACAAGTTTATCACTCTTTATCATTTTTTTATAATGTTCCTATTCTTTTGGTGCTATTTGGAAGAGACTTTTAAATTTCATCATTTAACACGGATTTTAATTGGTAAATAAGGTAAATTGTCTAAAAATTAAAAATGCTTGAAATCACGAAGGTAAGTACTAGGGGTTATGAGTACTCCAAATGAATCCTAAAACCTATTCTAATACATTCCCAATCTCAAATTTGGTCTCAAATAGAAAACACTTGGATAGTTATTTTGACTGGGATATAGTTTTCAAGATTTCCCAAGGCACACACACAAACACAAATTAGTGCAAAGTTAATGTAATGAATTTATCTCTTATTATATGACTTTAGGTCACAAACACTCCACAATGACCTACCACATGATAAAAAAAACTCTTTTAATCAAGTATAACAATTTGAACATGCTTTTAGGCACTTTATCAAACATTTACATGCAACTTGAGGGCTCAAAATCTCATTATTAAAGAGGAAATATACCAAACATGTCCCCCTCCTACATCTATGCAAAAACCCATCTCAAATATGTATTTATATTTTGGAATGGCTATACCATTTCCTCCAAGCTTCACATGCCCAAAATCACCTCCTTTCTTCCTTTATTTTTGACTTTTTTAATTTTTCTTTTTGTTGTGCTCAAATTGTCTTTTCTCGTTTGTTTTCAATGGCTTTGGGCATCCCTTAGACTCTCCTAGTAATGGAATATGAATAACCATTTCCAAAAATGGTTTTTGCTTCCTTTTGTGTTGTTTCAAGGAGGATTTTCTTATATCTGAAACTCCCAATCCACTTGGTTTGATTACAAATAAATCTTGCTACACCATCAACATTCAAAACACATGAAATCTATATATTTTGTTTTGGCTAAGGTGGCACAAGGACTTCTGGCCATCACCATGCATATGCCAAGTGTTTGACAAAATGCCTACATGAATAATTGTAACCAAGAAAAAATGCAACCCATTGTAGGCTAGAGGTATATACTAAATTGATCTAGACAAAATAAAACACTAGGAGTCATTTGTGGTCAATATTGGTGCAGTCACGGTTAGGAGGGTCCACAAAGTGAACTATCCAGGTCGTGTAGCTAGAGTAAACACAACAGAAACAACTCAAATATTTAAAGCAAATGCAGATTCAGTCCTTTAGTATGTCATATAATTCAAATACAAATTGGTTGGCAATAAGCAGGCTTACAATTAGGGCTCACAAGCCTAATTTCACAGTTCCAAAATATGCACAAGATATAGCTTTGAAGCTTCTTCGCAAAGAATTCAAACTATCAAACTTAGAATATTAATCACTGCCTTACTAGGCATCTATTATATCAATATATATAATCTCTGGAACATAAGATTCCTCCACGTCAGCCAAGGAAGATCACAAACTTTGAAGAAGAGCTGTAACGTGTGTACATGGATAGGTCAGACCTAATCATGTAGAACTCCTTCGCAAATGAATGGAACATGCGGATCTCAAGGAAGGTCGGCTACAATCCAAACAACATTGAATGATGTGTCATTTAGCTCTGCAAGTCATGAAATGCTTCGTAATTCTTCTCCTTTAGTTGATTGTCTGAGATTGTCAGGATGCTTTGTTATGAGAAAACAATCAATCTTCTGATAGCGATATCATTCTGGTAACTGATCCAATTTCTTTGATATTTGGATATGATGTGCATGAATGTGTCTAGATGCTAAGTCTAGCTCTGCAAGGTTTGAAAAGCAACTATAGTAGAATGTAGACCAAAATAGAGAAACTGCTACTGACTGGATTGACTGTACTGAACTGAAAAATGAAAGGAAACAAACTGAAATGCAAATATTTTTGGTTGATGCAAGATTTCTCTTGAACCAGGGATGCTTCTACATCAAATACCATCATGAGTCATTCATGCCATTTATCATTTTTACTTTACTACTAAAGTCAATCTAGATGCTATTGAAGTCACAATATTGTTGAAGCGAACCAGGTTGTTGTTGAAGATACAACTATGTGTTTCCTTTGATATGAAAGTCACCTAGAACAACTTTTGATCTTTTTTACTCAACTAGATACTTAAACATCACCTATTTTAATGTCAAATATTCAATAGTAATTTTACACCCCATCCACACCAAAAAATGATAAATAATTGTCCTACATTTATTGGTCAAAGTTTACCTTTAACTATTGAATTGGATGATGTTTAAGAATAGCCAAATGTAAGAGTATGGATACCGATAACAAATTACTTATTTCCTACTATAAAATTTTTATAGAAGTAGAACATAATGATGCTTCCTTAAAATCAATTAATGACTAATCCTAGCTATTAAAATATAAATATGATGTGGAGCAACTAGGTCCACTAGAAATATTGTATCATAAAAATAAAATAAAATGACAGAAAATTTTAGGTTTTGAGTGTAGGTTTTCAAAGAAATGGTATGAAGTGAAGAGTAAAAGGGCCATTCTTAAACATTATCTGGTTGAATAATCAGATGTAACTTTTGGCTAGTAAAAGTAGGACAACTATTTATCATTTTTTGTGTGTTGATGAGGTGTAAAATTACTATTCATTGTTTAAGCATTGAAGTAGATGAGGTGTAAAATTATAAGGTACAAGCACTTATCTTGTTCTTCATTTAATTCTTTATCTCCACCCTCTATACAAGACAGTTGACAAACAACAAATTTGTTGTTCCCTAGCATACTACAAAGGTAAATTTTGGCTAATAAAAGTAGGACAACTATTTATCATTTTTTGTGTGTAGATAAGTTGTAAAACTAATATTGATTGTTTGACCATTGAAGTAGATGAAGTGTAAAGTTATAAGGTATAGGAACTTGTCTTATTCATTTAATTCTGTAGCTCAATGATTTTATCAGTGGTAAATTTTTTCCAATTGGTGAATAGTTGAAATTGGGGATTCAAAATTTGGTGAATAGTACAAGCTGTAAGGCGACCCGAATCACCACATTTTTACAAAATTTTATTTTAGTCTTGGTTAAATGCCAAAAAAATATTTTATTATTTTTAAACTCAAAAATTTGCCACAGTATTTGATACGTGATTAATCAGATTCACCTAAATTTTATAAGTTTTAGTAGAAATCAAAATTAATTTGCTAATAATATTATATAATTATTGGTTACTTTAGGGCCATATCACCATTTTTTAGTCACCAGTGCTATTGATTTTATTTATAATATAGTGGCTGGGGTTGTATTTCATGGGCTAAAATGTACTCATGGAGCTCCAATGCTCATTGGACCTGAAATTGCATTTGGGCCATTGATCTCATTTTTGGTTCACAATCACTATGGCCAAGCCTCACAAGATCAATGATTAGCATGGGTTCCAGTGAGATCAACATGTAGGTAAATAAAAATCACTATAGAGTCCCCTAGCGAGCCTCTAGCCTATATCCAATGAAAAATAAACAAATTACTCCATCTATTGATAATAAAGCAAGCTTTGAGAAATACAAGCCTGCTAAGTAAACACATTAGGCCCACCACAAACCTACCTCTTTGAGACATGTGGTCTCCTCTTATTTGTCCACACACCTATGGACCATTTTAAATAATCACTTATTGCTCCCTTGGATCAATAGAAATCATTCATACACTTTCCATTGTATGATAGTGTCCCCTTATTTTATGCACAAGCCATATGACTCCATTAAGTAATCATGTCATATAGACACATGGAATATCAGTATTGGTCTACATATTTCAAACTCGTATGAGTTATTTTAACCATCATATAGGGCCAATGAAAGGACTCCATGTACACTACATGCCCATTGAAATGACTGCCTTCACCATAAGACTGCAATTAAATACCACGCATCTCACTAAAAGATCAGACAGTTCTAGTGGTCATGGATGATGAAACATATGGTTCATGTGATTGTGGTGAGATGAAACTAAAAGATCAAAATCATGTACTTCTATTCTAGTCTAGAAGTAAATAATTTAATCTTTCTCATATGTAATGATTAAACTGATAAACTATTTAATTTACTTCCCTTAAGAAAAGAAATAGGAAATCAATAAACTTAGGTTAATTTAATTAGACACTAACATTGGGTTTTTGCAAAAAGAAATAAATTAAAACAAAACTATGTTTGTGGAAAAAATGTGTTTAAAGTACATATCTAGGGTGAAGAAGGCCATTCCTAGTTTGATAGTTGATGGTTTAGATGCTAAATTGGAATGGGGAATAGGAGTAGGTATAGAGTGCATTGTCGATCTAGTTGAAAATTAACTTTAGGATGATTCCATAATTGTGGAGGATACTATCCATTTATAGATCAATCCATTGTGTATATAAATTGAAATCAGAATGTATAGTGTTGAAGAGTTATACAAAACATATGTATACCAACAAGAAGTGAAATACTAGAATAAACCAAAATAGTGTAATTGGAAGAAATAGTTAAAATCACATGGAGTCAAAGAATAAAGTGTTGAATTTGGAGAAATAAATCAATGAGCAATATGTGTTTGGGATAGGGGAAAAGTGGGTGATTGTATAGGAATTTTCCAAAGTGGTCAGACCCTTATTTTAGCCTTTTGGCTTCAACTTGAGTAGTCAAAGGAATGTTGTGTGAATCTATCTTAGCATGCTATATGCTAGGAAGGTAAGTGCAGTTTGAATAACAACCATACAATAAACAAAATCTATGGGGCTGATGCAAGAAGTTGGGTCCACAGAAAGCTCAAAAATTGGAAGTGTTTTTGCTATTTTTCAGAATTTGTCACACTTGGACTGAAAATTTGAAGCACTTACATAATGAATCTTAAAAAAAGTTAATAATATGAAATTTAGTATTTTGAATCTAGTTTCCAATTATATAATTTATTCAAATACCTAGATGATATAAATTAAATTTTGATAGACATGTATAAAAACCACTTTTTAAAAGTCATTTTTTTTACCATACCATGCACATGTACAGACACCACTTTTTGACCTAAATAAAAATATTTTTCTAATTCCTTTTGGGAAAAGATATCTAACAACATGAAGATTGATGAGGATTTTTTTTGTAATTTTTTTCTAAATATTTTTTTTCTTGAATTTTTATTGGCCCTAATTGTTATTTTTTAAAAATCAACATGTATGGATAGCATAATTGGACCTAAACTAAATAGTTTTTGAATTACTTTTCATTGTGTAGAGAATTGTTTGAATATTGATGTCATATAATTTTTTTACAAACAAAATTAACCAAAAAAAGTTATTAAAAAACAACAAAAGACTGATATTTCAAGTTTATGGACTAGTTTGCTTAGAAATTAATTAAAAAATAAAAACATAATCCAATCTTAACAAAAATTGTATATTTGGAAACTAGACATCGTGTTCTATAATGGGTTTTAATTTCATAGATTAATTCAGAAAAAAAGTCCATCATCTATATTGCCAAAGTTGGACATTTCTCTTGAATTTGCCTTAGTTTTTTAGTTCTAGGTCAAAGGCTAAGGGTCCGGTTGCCAAGCCTTTCCCGAGCCTCAAAATTTGAAAAATGCGTACACGTTATAAAATGCATGTGTTCTTAAAACTAAATGCGTATGCGTTATATAACACGTACGTGTTATCTATTTGCCCGTTTGAATACCTTTAAGAAATGCATACGTATTATAAAATGTGTACGCATTATCTATTTGCCCATTTAAATACTTTAAGAAATGCATATGCATTATTATGCGTACGCGTTCCTTAGTGCGTACCCAAAGCATAATGCATACGCATTTAGATTTAGGCTTGGGTACCCGTAGCAAAGCACGTACACATTTTTTCAATAATGTATACACATTTCCTGCAAGATTTTTTTTGGCCGAAACTTCCCCTCTTCGTGGACTTAACTTCTTGCTTTTACCCTATGGAGTTTACTACTGTGCTTGTGTAATGATTTTGTGTGTGGTAGGAAGAAGATAATGGAATCATTGATATTGCCAACAAAGAAGGAAATTAATAAGGATTCTCAAGAATATGGAGAGGAGCTATGTTTAATAATTAAAAAGTAACACTAAAACAAAGATTCAAAAGTTGTTACAAATAATGAAAGAGAAAAGTTGTTTTTAAGAGAAGGAAGAAGTAGCAATAAAGAGCTTCCCAAAATATAATTTGAAGAGGAAATAATATTTCTAGAAGAAAATAATGTAAAAGAGAAGGGTTTATTGTCTTTCCATGAAAAGGGAAAGAGCAACAAACCATAGATTCAAAATACCAATTAAAAATTACAGTGGGAACTTGCAAGAATTATAGAGAGGACACAAATATCCTATAGGAACTAATAATATGATCTAAATTTCAAACATATGCAAGATAAGATGTAATAGGTTTTACCAAAAGAAGCAATAAGAAGTTGCAAGAAGGAAACAACTTCAAGAGGGTTTCTTGAAAATAATAGAATGTCATCCCAAAAGTCTAAAAAGCCAAGAAGAAGAAGAAAAACAACAAGATGTAATGAAGAGAGTTATATGTTTCCATTAGGGCTCTTATATAGACAAAGGATAAGGCTTGTTGGTGAAAAGTGGCAAAAACAATGTGCTTGCTAGGGCTTTTTGCTATCAGAAAATATAAAGATTAGGTTTAAAATATTTTTCATCTTTTGAAATGCCAAGAATGCCTTCATGATTGCAATGACATCTCCATGATTGCAGAAGTGTCCAAATTAAGATATGCTTAGAAAAATATATATTTGATCAAGAATAGAAAAACATAAAAGTTGGTAGTCTAGTGAAGGTAAGAAGGCTAAGGAAATAGGATAAGTGCAACCTAAAACATGCTAAGGGAATAGACACTAAAACATGTGTAATACATAGAGTAGAAATTATAAAATATGCAATTTTTAACTCCATAGGAACATGTGGACAAATAAAACTCATCGTAGTCAGGGCTCATGTTCGTAGCCAACCGAAAGATGACATGTTGCCTACTATGCACAACTAAAACAATAAGGTGTTGACACATTCATCTGGGTTTGCCTACATGCCAACACATATGTCCTCGACCATTAACAAAATGACATATCATTGCACCATGGCACCTAATCTACTATCACTTAGATTCACCCTAAATTCTCAACATGCTAATAACATGTATCCATTTACGAGCTATGAGGACTAAGAGATGATCGGATCAATGAACTCCTCATAAAATAACACATGCATACAAAACTAGATGCCAGTAGCATCATTAAAAGAAAAAATCTACATAAGTGTTGAATAACAGGCCAATAAAGTTAATCATGCATTAGACATAAAGAATATAGGGATTAAAGGCAAATGCTTGAGAGCCATGGAAGACAATTTGAAAGGGCCAAAAATTGATGTCTAGCACCTTTAATGCCATGTCTTCCACCATCCATTAGTTTCTTTTTGTACTAGATATTTTTGTAAATTTTGCTATAACTACCATTGGTGGTTGTTGTAGGGGCTCATTTAGGAACTTTTCTTATTTTAGAATATTAGTTTTGGAGTGTGTTGCTAGGATGAAATAAGAGAGTTTTAGGGATTGGGTTGGAATAGCCATTCAAGAGAATTTGTGTTGTAATCAAGCTTAGAAATAAGAGTGTTTGTCTAATATTTATGAATTATACTTCTATTAGTTAGTTTATTTTAGTTTTTTACTCACTGTTATGAGCTATAACTAGAGTTTTCCTTGTAGATTAGAGAAAAAATTGCACCAATTTTTGGTATCGGACCATCCTAAGATGTTGGGAGTAGAGAATTTATGGAAAGAGTTTTGAATAGTTTAGAGGAGAACTTTGGAGCAATAGAGTTTTTTCTTTTACAAGGAAAAACAAGTGATGAGAAAATCCAAAATGACTTTTGGTGGAGGACCACTAAAAGTGGGTCTAATCCCACAATAAGTTGTAAAAATAAAAAGAGAACAAATTGGTAGAGGAGGATGACTTATCATCCAACAAGAGGTTGGAAGTAGAGGAAGAAATTATGTGAAAAATTATCAAAGTACCTAACATGTGGAAGGGCAAGCCATGGCTATTGGGTTCTTGAGTTCTTTGAATTAGGAGGTTCAAAATTTCTAAAAGATGGGGTGGATGATGTGGAGTGCCTTTAATGACATGTCTCCTAGTACTTGTTAGTTTATTTTTGTGCTCAGATATTTTTAGAAATTTTGTTGTAGCTACCATTGGTGGCTACTATAGTGAGTCATGTAGGATCTTTCTTGTTCTAGAATATCAATTTTGCTTATTTGGGGGTGCATTGCCTAGATGAAACATGAGAGTTCTAGGGACTAGGTTGCAATAGCCATTGGAAATAATTTGGAATTTGTGTTGAACGAATCTAAGAAATAAGAGTGTTAAACCAATCTAAGAGACATAGCGCATCTCCTAGATGGTTGGATAAGTGGCCCTGGTTATGATTACGAGATAGGAAATGAGTTCAGAGGCTGTATGGGCTACATGCTCCTCATTCAAATGCAAACATCAGTAGAGAATACATCTGGTACGCTTTCTATTTTTTAACATTGAAGTTCTATGGAAATGTTATATGATTTCTAAAGTAATTTCTAGTACTTTAATTATAGCTCTGAGATGACATGGGTTTATTTATTACTTATATTCTTAAATACTAAGAGTTTTTCTGATCTAAATATAGGTTAGTTTGGTCTACTTTAATTTAAGTAAACTAGTTTCTTAGTTTTTAGTTTCTTTTTGTAAGAGTAATTCTTTTTTATTGTGAGTTTGTTTATTCTTAAACATCCGTTCAATATTTAAAGGTCAATTTTGGTCAATAAAAATAGAAAAAATATTTACTATATTTTGGTGTGGATGGGGTGTAAAATTGTTATTGACTGTTTGACCCTTTAATAGGATAATGTTTAAATAGAGTGTTGCTGAACCCATGCAGAAGTTGTTTTGAGTCACTTTATATAATTATATAACCTCTTAATCATGATTTAATGATACCATATTTAGAATGATGAAGATATTACCTTACTTTAAATTCACTCTTTGCATGTTTTTTGCTTGCTATTAATTATCTATATACTTGTGTTGAAATGTGAGCATTGTTCTACACATTATTTAGCATGACCTTAATTGGAAAGATATTTATAAACTAGATATCATGTTGTAATGTCAGTATTACTATGCATGCACGAAGCATTTTGCTTTTTCTACTCTTTTCTTTTTCTACTCTTTGCTTACTAAAACCTTTATGTTAATAGTTTTTTTTAGAGGATAAGCATGAAAATTTGTTATCCAAAGTTGATTTAAATGACATTCATTAAGCTATGGTCATAATGATGAAAAAGGTTACCAAATTTTAAAAACAACTTTAACAAATGTTCCACGCCATCGCAATGCTTTCCATGTTAAGTTATGAACTCCCTAGTGCTTGTAGTTAGTGAAAACTGATTGTTTTTCTTCCTTGAAGCATCCCATTATTTTACCACTGTCAGGACAAGAATTGTTTCTCCCTTCTTGCATGTGATGCAACTAGCATTTGTCAGCTAGCATGAGGTGCAATCAATTCCATTTGATTGATAGATGATCAACCATGAGGACATCTTATCTAGTGAAAAAAGGTTGACTTTCCTAAATCATGTTAGATTAATGTCCCATTTTTTAGCTCAATTATATTAGCTCTTGTTATTTTGATGTAGCCTACATAAGGAGGTTTAATGAAGGACAACTTTAATTTCAATAGGCTAACAAGTTTCACTCTTTATCATTTTTTAAAGTGTTCCCATTCTTTTGGTGCCATTTGGAAAAGATTTTTAAATTTCATCATTTACTACGGATTTTAATTGGTAAATAAGGTAAATTGTTTAAAAATTAAAAATGCTTGAAATGACAAAGGTACTAGGTGCTGCCACAATAGTGTGTCCCACTTATGGGACATCCTAATTTTTGTCTGAAATCACATATTTAAAAAAAATGATTTAAGCATTGAGGGGTTTCATCTAAAGGGGTTTAATTGAAGAGGGTTAGATAAAACCCCCTTAGATCAAACCCCCTTGGAAATAACCCCCCAACCTTAAATGAAACCCTCGATGGGGTCTCTACACCTATCAAAATGCTAACAAAAAAACAATTTTGCTTCACCTTTTGGGGATCAAATGAAGTCATTTAGAAATTCTATTTTGTATGTGTGTAGCCCTTAGTATAAGCTTTCCAAAAAGGATGATATTGAATATATTTAATTTGTTATTATATTATTTTCTTTTTTCTAGTGAACATAGGTTTTTCTCCAAACATCAAGGTCTTTATTCCACACATGCAGAAAAATAAAAATAGAGAAAAAAATTCTCAAAAATATCTGCACACTAGGTAAATTGATGTCCTTATTTCAACAAAAAAAGAAGTTAATTTGGATACTATGGAAACCAAGAACATTCATGGAAGATTGCAAACATTGACATGAGTCACAAAAGATGAACAATCGCACACTCAATAATATCAAAGACACAAGCAATATGCAAAGAAAAATTAGATGATGTATTAGCTCATATGAATGAGTACATATAGGAAAGAGTCTCTCTATGTTTAGATGTGCCATAAATAAGAAAGCAAGCCTAAGAATAGTAGTGGCCCAAATATAGGCATGCAACTACTTAACTTAGGATAAGTTAAGTTAGACACATGTTCTAAACATAGACGTGCTAATTAAAGCACAAGAACCCCTAAATTTAGCATAGCTAAATATAGTTGATTAAGTGAGATTAATAACACTAACACCCCCTTAAGCAAATCTTAGGTGAGGAAAGAAAATGGGTCTCGACAACTAGGCTTGATTAGATACCCATGTACAATGCAATATTAAATAATGCAATCTCTCATAAAACAAAGAAAGGAAGAAAACCCTATGGGAAAAAACTTCCCTCCAAAAATGAGAAAATGAAGAAGACTAGGAAGTCTCCTCAAAGATGATAACTCTGTACCAAGACTGGAAACATGTCACTCTAAATATGATGATGTAGATATGACCCCCCAATAGGAGAGTAAATGAGACTATGTAACCCCCCATAATGAAGTAGCCCCTATGCCAAAAGAGAATGCCCGTGTATGAATATTCAAGATGATCCATTTGTAGAAAATAACATTTCTCCCCTTAGGAAGAAATAACTCCAATGGTGAATGCTTAAAGAAGCAAGGTGAGGTGGTAAGTCTCATGATGTATCCTATCTTAGAATACTACTCAAATGCCATCATGCTGATGTTGAAATAGTTCACAATCAAATTAGGAGGCTAAGGCCTAACTGAAGTAAGTGACCTCTCAAAATCATGTGAAGACCAATGAAGAATAAGATCCAAAGAACTGATGTATGAAAGTGGAATGTCAATGCATTCCATGTGGCTATAAAGCAAATCCCACGAGATGTCATGTGAAGAATTACTGGAAGCCCTTGGTGAAGCCTCTCTGAAATCTGTAGTAGTAGTAGGTGTAAGATAATTGTCATTAAATAGTAATATGAGATCCTCCAAGGTGTCATCAAGATCCGATATGTAAGACTCTACAAACAACCAAGAGATGTCCGGTAGAAGTGTGCCCCAATGAAGTGAATCCTAAATATGACCCTGCTGTAATGAATCATTGGAAACTCTAGAAGGAGAAATAGTGAACTCAGAAGCAGAGGCATAGAAAGCATGAGCTTTGTAATATGACAATGGAAGTCAGCCACCAACTTGATCTTGTACCCTAGTACATGCACTCTAAAGTGGCTGTCTAGGACAAAGAGAGATGAATGTGGGTGAGTCAAATGCTGAATCCCCATCCTCAAAAATGAGCCTTGAGATGGATGGAGATGGCACCCCATCACTGTCCTCACTATCAGAACTAGAAGAAGAAGAAAACTTTGCCTCAGGATTTTGTTGTGGATGATCAAAAGGAGAAATATCAGGGGCAAAGTGTGAGAAGGTGTATAACCTAGCATGGTGATTTGCCCTTCCCAAAGCCCCTAAGTGTTTGCTATGTAACTCTTTGATCTCAACTGAATCTGGAGTAAACTCAACTTGCATGCCCTTCCCTATGTAAACAATCTGATACACTGATAGAGGATTAGTTAAAAGTGAAGGTACACTGAGAACATTAGTTAATGTCCCCCCTTAATTTCAACAGACCCTCTCCCTACAACTGTTGTTGGTGTGTCAGTACCCAAAGTGATGCTAGACAGGTTATAAGGCTCTATGGAAGAAAACTCAACCTATGAATAATCCATATGGTGTGAAGCACCTAATTCAATAATCCAAGATGGAGTTGATGAAGATGCTAAAGAGACAACTGTAACGAGAGCCTTGCCCTTGATTTTCTCTTTCCTTTTGAATTAGAAGTTTATGGGGTGGATGAGGATACTTTGAAGGATTCAGGTACACCTATGTTGTTCTTCTCTAAGAGATGAGTGAGGTGATCAACGTTTTTCTTCATACACTTGTGCTCATCATGCCCTATCTTCTTATAGTAGGCACACAAAACTTTGTCCTGTTTAGGTTGCCCTTGTTTGGATGAAGTTTCTGTGTGAATTTTAGATGTCTTAGGTTTCTATTCTCTCTTTGTCTCCTTGTCTTCTTTATTCTTCTCCCATTTGTTATTTGAAGCATTATGTTCCCCATTCCTAGAAAAGAGAGCTTGAGGTTTTGATGCCTTCAAGGTACCCATGTGTATTAACTTATCTTGTTCCCTAGCTTTAAGTCTTTAATGAAGTCGTCTAAGGATGACAAATTCCATGTGGCTCCAAGAGCTCTTTTAATCGAGTAGAAAGTAGATACAAATACAGAATACTCAAATCCTAACTTGGACTGAATTGAAAGCACAATTTGGTCATCTTTTTATCAATTCCACATTCTTTTAACTGCAACCTGATAGATTTAAACTTGGTAAAAAAGTCTTCTAGTATGTTAAATGTGCTCAGACTCAAACTAATTAACTCATTCTCTAGTTCATGAGCTCTCATCTCATCTACTTTCCCAAAGAGCTTCTCGAGAGCGAGCCATACCTCATTGGGGGTTGACAAAGATTCTAGATGAAAGAGTAATTCTGGAGAGATGCTAAGACATAAACAACCGAAGGCCTGGTCACAGTTGTTAAACCATTTAACTTTAGTGTCATCATCAGATGGTTTTGTTTCAGCACCCATTGTAACCCTATATAACCCTTTGTTTTTCAACATAAGCTATATTTTGGATTTCCAGTCATGATAATTAAAAGGGGTTAAGAGTGAAATATCCTGATGAGAATCCATATTGTAAGTTTGAACTTGAAGAAATGTGGAAAAGAGAAAAGACAATCGCACAACCTAAGACAAATCCTTGTTACTATTACGTGATCCCCCCTGATTTTGGCACTTTATAAATAGTGCATGGGAAAAACTGCTTATTACATAATTTTAAATGCTATGTAGTTTATTTTTCCAAAGAATATTTGGATAAAAGTAAACTTTATAAGGAGGAGAAATTTGTTTTTGTGAAGAAAAGCTTTTTAAAACAAGTCTAAAAATAGCTTTTCTAAAAAAACTTAGATTTTTTGTTAAAAAGCTTTTTAAAACATGTGTAAATACCATTTTTTCTTAAAAAACCCCTAATTTCTTAAAAAAAGACAAAATAGGGTAATTTTATGATACCATGTGTAAACTAAGAAAATTCATGGAAGATTGCAAAAACTAACATGAGTCATGAGAGATGAACAATCGCACATTCAATAATATCAAAGACACAAGCAATATGCAAAGCAAAACTAGATGATGTATTAGCTCACATGAATGAGTACATATATGCAAGAGTCTCTCTATGTTTAGACGTGCCATAAATAAGAAAGAAAGCCTAAAAATAGTAGTGGCCCAAAGATAGGCATGCAACTACTTAACTTAGGATAAGCTAAGTTAGAGACTTGTTCTAAACATAGACGTGTTAATTAAATCATAAGAACACTTAAATTTAGTGTAGCTAAATATAGTAAACTAAGTGAGCTTAATAACACTAACATATACATACATAAAAAGTTATGTTGTATAGTATAAAGTTATGTGTGAATTATAATTAATCTCACTTTAAAAATTAATTTAAAAAATGCAACAAAAAATTATGAAAAAATATCTACACACTAGATATTAGTGTTGCAAATCTATGTTAAAAAATTTATAATTTTGTCCTTTCTATAAAAAAAGTTATGTTGTATGGTATAAACATCACTTTTCAAAAATGTTGTTAACTATAAAAATAAGTTATATTAAAGATACATTAAAAAATTTACAAATTATTTCTTAAAATAAAAAAAAAATACATTTAAAATCTACACATTAAATCTAAAAAATCACTAGTTCACATCATCTTTAAATTCTTAACATATTAGTTGCTATAGGTGTTAGAAAGTGAAAAATTGGTTAAAAATGTTGATTTCAATGTCCCACTTTGGCCAAAAAGTGAGGCAGTATTGTGGGATGACTCTACTAGGGGTTATGAGTACTCCAAATGAATCCTAAAACCTATTCTAACACATCCCCAATATCAAATTTGGTCTCGCATAGAAAACACTTCATAGTTATTTTGACTAGGATATAGTTTTCAAGATTTCCCAAGGCACACAAACATACACAAACTAGTGCAAAAGTTATTGCAATGAATTTCTCTCTTATTATATGACTTTAAGTAAAAAAACACTCCACAATGACCTACCACATGCTAAAAAAAACTAGTTTCATCAACTACAACAATTTGATCATGCTTTTAGGCACTTTAGCAAACATTTATTGAAGTCACAATATTGTTGAAGTGAACCAGGTTGTTGTTGAAGATACAACTATGTGTTTCCTTTAATATGAAAGTCACATGGAACAATATTTGATCTTTTCTACTCAACTCTACTTAAACATCACCTACTTTAATGGTCAAATAGTCAATAGTAATTCTACACACCATTCACACCGAAAAATGACAAATAATTGTCCTACTTTTATTGTTCAAGGTTTACCTTTAACAATTGAATTGGATGATGCTTAAGAATAGCCAAATGTAAGAGTAGTGATACCAATAACAAATTACTTATTTCCTACTATAAAAATTTATAGAAATAGAAAATAGTGATGTTTCTTAAAATCAATTAATGACTAATCCTACTATTATAACATAAATATGATGTGGAGCAACTAGGTCCACTAACAATATTGTATCATAAAAGTAAAATAAAATGATAGAGAAAATTTTAGGTTTTGAGTGTAGGTTTTTAAAGAAATGGAATGAAGTGATGAGTAAAAGGGCTATCCTTAAACATCATCTGGTTGAATAATCAAATGTAAATTTTGGCTAGTAAAAGTAGGACAACTATTTATCATATTTTGTGTGTTGATGAGGTGTAAAATTAATATTCATTGTTTAAGCATTGAAGTAGATGAGGTGTAAAGTTACAAGGTACAAACACTTGTCTTGTTAGATTCATTTAAATTTTTATCTCCACCCTTTGCACAAGGCACTTGACAAACAACAAATTTGTTGTTCCCTAGGATACTACAAAGGTAAAATTTTGGCTAGTAAAAGTAGGACAACTATTTATCATTTTTTGTGTGTAGATGAGTTGTAAAATTCATATTGATTATTTGACCATTGAAGTAGATGAGGTGTAAAATTATAAGGTATAGGCACTTGTCTTGTTCATTTAATTCTTTAGGTCAATGGTTTTTTTAGTGGCAAATGTTTGCCAATTGGTGAATAGTTGAAATTCAGGATTCAAAATTTGGTGAATAGTACAAGCTGTAAGGCAACTTGAATCGCCATATTTTTACAAAATTTTATTTTAGGACCTTGGTTAAATTGCCAAAAAAATTATTTTATTAAACTTTTAAACTCAAAATTTTTCCATAGTATTCGAAACCTGATTAATTAGATTCGCCTAAATTTTATAAGTTTTAGTTGAAATCAAATAGATCCATATCACCATTTTTTAGTTGTACTATTTATTTTATATATAATCTAGTGGTTGGGGTTGTATTTCGTGGGCTAAAATGTACTTATGGAGCTCCAATGCTCATCAGACCCAAAATTGCATTTGGGTCATTGATCTCAATTTTGGTTCACAATCACTATGACCAAGCCTCACAAGATCAATGATTAGCATGGGTTGTAGTGAGGTCAACATGTAGGTAAATAAAAATCACTATAGAGTCCCCTAGAGGGCCTCTAGCCTATAGCCAATGAAAAATAAACAAATTGCTCCCTCTATTGATAATAAAGTAACATTTGAGAAACACAAGCCTCACTAAGTAAACACATTAGGTCCACCACAAACCTGCCACTTTGAGACATGTGGTTTCCTATCATTTGCCCACACATCTATGGACCATTTTAAATAATCACTCATTGGTCCCTTAGACCAATAGAAATCATTCATACACTTTCTATTTGTATGATAGTGTTGCCTTATTTACTGCACAAGCCATATGACTCCACTGAGTAATCATGTCATATAGCCACATGGAACATCAATATTGGTCTACGTATTTCAAACTCGTATGAGTTATCTAAACCATTATATAGGGCCAATGAAAAGACTCCATGTATACCACATGCCCATTGAAATGACTGCCTTCACCATAAAACTGCAATTAAATACCACACATCTCACTAAAAGATTGGACAACTAGTGGTCATCGATGATGAAACATATAGTCCATGTGATTGTTGTGAGATGAAACTATTAAAAGATCAAAAATATGTACTTCTATTCTAGTCTAAAATTAAATAATTTAATCTTTCTAATATGTATTAATTAACCTAATAAACTATTTTATTTACTTCCCTTAAGAAAAGAAATAGGAAATCAATAAACTTAGGTTAATTTAATTAGACACTAACATTGGGTTTTTGTAAAAAGGAAATAGATTAAAATATTTACATTATGTTTGTGGAAAAAATGGTGCTTAAAGTAAACATCTAGGGTGAAGAAGGGCATTCCTACTTTGATAGTTGATGGTTTAGATGCTAAATTGGACTGGGTAATAGGAGTAGCTATAGAATCCATCGTTGATCTAGTTGAAAATTAACTTTAGGATGTTTCCATAATTGTCTAGAGGAGGCTGTCCATTTCTAGATCAATCCATTGTGTATATAAATTGAAATTGGAATGTATAGTATTGAAGAATTATACAAAAAATATTTATACCAATAAGAAGTGAAATACTAGAATAAACCAAAATAGTGTAATTGGAAGAAATTGTTAAAATCACATGGAGTCAAAGAATAAAGTGTTGAATTTGGAGAAATAAATCAATGAGCAATATGTGTTTGGGATAGGGAAAAGGGGGTGATTGTATGGGAGTTTTCCAAAGTGGTTAGATCCTTATTTTAGCCTTTTGGCTTCAACAAGTAGTCAAAAGAATGTTGTGTGCATCTATCTTAGCATGCTATGTGCTAGGAAGGTAAGTGTAGTTTGAATAGAAACCATATAATAAACAAAATCTATAGAGATTACTACTATTCTTGTGTAATGATTTTGTGTGTGGTAGGAAGAAGGTAATGGAATCACTGATATTGCCAACAAAGAAGGAAATCAATAAGGATTCTCAGGAATATGGAGTGGATCTATGCTTAATAATTAAAAAGTAACACTAAAACAAAGCTTGAAAAGTTGTTACAAAGAATGAAAGAGAAAAGTTGTTTTTTAAGAGAGGGAAGAAGCAACAATAAAGAGTTTCCCCAAATATAATTTGAAGAGGAAATAATATTTATAGAAGAAAATAACGTAAAAGAGAAGGGTTTATTGTCTTTCCAAGAAAAGGGAAAGAGAAAAACACCATAGATTCAAAATACTAATTAAAAATTATTGTGGAAACTTGCTAGAATTGTAGATAGGACACAAATATCCTATAGGAACTAATAATATTATCTAAAATTTGAAACCTATGTAATATAAGATGTACTAGGTTTTACTAGATAAGAAGCCATAAGGAGTTGCAAGAAGGAAACAACTTCAAGAGGGTTTCTTGAAAATAATAGAATGTCATCCCAAAGTCTAAAAAGCCAAGAAGAAGAAGAAAAACAACAAGATGTAATGAAGAGATTTATATGCTGCCATTAGGGTTCTTATATAGACAAAGGACGAGGCTTGTTGGTGAAAAGTAGGAAAAATGATGTGCTTTCTAGGGCTTTTTGCTATCAAAAAATATAACTTAGATAAGGTTTAAAATGTTTTTCATCTTTTAAAATGCCGAGGATGCCTTCATGATTACAGAAGTGTCCAAATCAAGATATGCTTAGAAAAATATATATTTGATCAAGAATAGAGAAACATAAAAGCTAGTAGTCTAGTGAAGGTAATAAGGATAAGGAAATTTGATAAGTGCAACCTAAAACATGCTAAGGGAATAGACACTAAAACATGTGTAATACATAGAGTAGAAATTACAAAATATGTAATTTTTAACTCCATAGGAACATGTGGACAAATAAAACTCATTGTAGTTAGGGCTCATATATGTAGCCAACTAAAAGATGACTTGTTGCCTACTATGCACAACTAAAACAATAAGGTGGTAACACATTCATGTGCGTTCACCTACATGCCAACACATATGTCCTCAATCAATGATAAAATGCCATATCATTGCACCATGGCGCCTAAACTACTCACTTAGATTCACCCTAGATGCTCAACATGCCAATATAACATGTATCCATTTACGAGCTATGGGGATTAAGAGATTATTGACTAAATTAACTCCTCATAAAAATAACACATCCTACAAAACCAGTTGGTAGTAGCAACATTAAAATAAAAAATTGACATAAGTGTTGAATAATAGGCCAATAAAGTTAATCATAAATTAGACATAAAGCATACATGGATTAAAGGAAAATTCTTGAGAGCCATGAAAGACAATTTGAAAGGGCCAAAAATTGATGTCTAGCACCTTTAATGTGTTGCAACTTGTGGATGATTCATCCTTTGATTGTATTTGAGCTTTTGTAATGTAATGTGTTGTCCAAATCAATAAAAGAACATTCCTATTTTCTGTGTGCAATTTATGTTGTTGTGTGTTTTGTATTTTACCCCCTTCATCAAGCGGTATCAGATCAAGGGTTCCTTAATGTGTAGACATATCGTTGATCGTGACACAATTTGCACTAGGACATGAGGTTGTGGGTTTATTGCAGAGATCAAAATGCCTCCATGAAGAAAACATGGTGGGACAAATGCTTTGACAGAAGAGGGTTTTAGAGCCCTACAAAGGCAAATCGATGCATTGGAAGAGGAGTTGTGAAGAGGGTTTGAGCTGAGAACAAGAGAAGAAAGCGAAGATGAAGCTGGAGAAGAGTTATTTAAGGAAGAACAAGAAGTTGCAGGAGATCCTACAGAAGCTAGGTTGTTTAGGGCCATTTCAAAGATTGGAAAGAGACCAAGGATTGAAGTCTCTACCTATTATGGGAATCTAAACCTAGAATAGCTTATTGATTGGATCAATGATATGGAAGAATATTTTGAGTATGAAGATGTGGAAGATCTAGAATGAGTCAAGTTTGCAAAAACAAAGTTGAAGGGCCATACCAATATTTGGTGGAAGGAGGTCCAGTTAGAGAGAAATAGAAGATGAAAAGGAAAGATTACTAGATGGAATTATATGGTGGACAAACTAAAGAAGCAGTTCATTCCTGTGGACTATGAGTTGGAGTTGTTGAAGAAGCTACGAGGATTGAAGCAAGGTAACAAGTCTGTCAAGGAGTATACATAAGAGTTTTATAAGATTACTATCAGGACATGCCATGCAGAGGCCAACAAGGAGAAGGTAGCCTATTACATTAATGGGTTGAGGCCAAGTATTCAAGAGGAGATGAACTTGGTCAGAATGACCACCATAAAAGATGTGTACCAATTTTCCTTGAAGGTGAAAGAGAAGCTAAATAAAAGATTCGAAAGAAAGCAAAGGGGAAGAGGTCAAGGTGGAAGGACTAGTGGAAGGTCCTATGGAGGCCTAAATGAAGATCAAAAGAAAAGGGAAGAAGTTGGCACCAGTTAAAATCAAAGAGGAGATAATGCCTACCGCCCTTGTGACCAAAATAATGGTGAGCAAAGAGGAAGACGAAGAGGCTGACTTGGGCAAGAACTTGGAAGAGGAGGTTTTAGAGGAACCTATTTCCAATGTGGAGAAGAAGGACATTAAGCATACAAGTGTCTGCAACATCAAGGAAGGACAAATAGAAGATTTGAAGGTAATGCACAAGTTGCACATGTAGATGAAGATGCACAGTTTGAACAATCTAAAGATGCTAAAAGGGAAGAAACCCTAGTTGTCAAAAGAACCTTGTTGAATGAGGAGAAAGAACCAAATCAAAGGAAGAGTTTATTCCGCACAAGGTGCAAGTGTGAAGGTAAGTGTTGTGATATTATTATTGATAGCAGAAGCATTGACAATCTTGTTTCAGAGGAGATGGTTAACAAGTTGAAGCTAACAAGAAGAAGACATCCACATCCATATCAAATTGCATGGTTGCAGAAGGACCATAGAGATTTGGTCAATGAGCACTATTTAGTTAAGTTCAAGATTGGAGACTACCATGAGGAGGTCCGGTGTGATATCATACCGATGGATGCATGTCATATGCTATTGGGAAGGCTGTGGCAATGTGATAGATGTGATGTCCATGATGGCCATGCAAATACCTATTCTCTGACAAAGAATGAAGTTCATCATAATTTGAAACCATTGAAGGAGGTGGAAGAAAATGTATGTAGTACAGCCAAAATTTGCTTGGTAGATGGTAGGAAATTTTTGGAGAGTATGAAGCATGAGCGTCATTGCTTTGCATTGATTCCTGAGATCAACCAAGAGAAATGTGAAGATGTACTAGCAAAAATCTCATATCAGAAATCTTGTTTGGAATTGTTACTCTAGATAGGAAAAAATGGTTGGATTTCATAATCCAAGATGGCATGTTGTTTAGAGGAAGTCAGTTGTGCATTATGAGGAGTTCCATGAGAGAGAACATGATTAAGGAGAAGCATAGTGGGCGATTAGCTGGTTACTTTGGTTGAGGTGAGACCATTGCTATTGTTAATGAGAATTATTATTGGCCACATTTGCAGTGGGATGTGAGGAAATTTGTGCAGAGTTGTAGAATGTGTCAGTTGGCAAAAAGAACAAGTCATAATATAGGGCTATATAAGACACTACCTGTACCAGAGAAGCCATGGGATGATATTAGTATGGATTCTGTTTGTGGTTTACCAAGGACACAAAAAGGACATGATTCTATTTTTGTGGTGGTGGACAGATTCTCGAAGATGGCACATTTTATTCCTTGTAAGAAAACTAATGATGTTGTTCATATTGTAGAGTTATTTTTCAGAGGGATGGTGAGACTACACGGTCTACCTAAGAGCATAGTTTCAGATCGAGATACCTTGAGTTTGTTGGTTATTTCTGGAGGACATTATGGAAGAAGTTGAAGACAGATTTGAAGTTTAGTTTTGCACACCATCTATAGACTGATGGATAGACATAAGTGGTGAATAGGAGTTTGGGTAACTTGCTATGAAGCTTAGTAGGAGATAAGCCCAAGGGATGGGATTTCATTTTACCACAGGCATAATTTTCTTACAACAATTCTGTCAATAGGAGTACAGCTAAATCACCATTCCAGATTGTTTATGGGAGTAATCTAAGAAATGCTTCAGGGTTAAGGAAGCTAGACAAGGGAGAAATGACAAGTGCTGAAGGTGAAGACTTTGCAGAACACCTAAATAATTTGCATGAAGAGGTGAGAAAGCACATTAATAAGATGAATATTCAGTACAAGGCTAAAGCAGATCAGAAGAGGAGATATACAAAATTCTAAGTAGGAGATGAATTCATGGTTCACTTGAGAAAAGAAAGGTTTCTAGTTGGAACATATTTAAATAAGTTGAAAATGAAGAAATTTGGATCATGCAGGATTTTAACGAAGAATGATTCAGGAAATGCATGAGGTAGAGCTGCCAAGTGGGATCAACATTTCCCATGTGTTCAAAATTGCTGATTTAACAGAATATCATGAAGGTGGAACAGAGGATGGACAAATAGAAGAATAGTGGAGTATTCTAGCATCTACTTTAAAGGAGGAGATAGAAGAGATCTTGGATAGCTATGTGGGAAGAAGTACTCAGAATAGATAATATGAAGAATATCTAATGAAGTGGAAAGGAAGGCATGTTAAATATTCTTCTTGGTTGTCTAAGGCAGAGGTTGACCATTTTGGGTTTTTCTCAAACACCTGAGATGTGACAAGGTCACTTCTCAAAATTACCTTGGGTGTCTGATGCAGGAGCATCTAGAGGTGTAAATGCAATCTTGCATCACCCAAAAATAATGTTGATTCAAAATTGATGACTTTATTTTTATTTCTTTTCAAAATTAGTATTTGTGGTTCCATAAACGCTTGAATAATGATGTAGAACCTTTAGTTTTTTCAAATTGCTAAAAATAGCAAACTGGTAAAAATAGCAAATTGCTATTTTTTAAAAGTTTGTACTTGGGCATATATGGAAGCGAAAATTTATAGGAACCTTCGTAAATGAAAAATAAGACCTTTGGTGAAGGAATTAGGCAAAGATCATTTGTGGGCTAAAAGATATTAAACTTTTCGCTTCCTAAAAAACCTCTAAAAAAGTTTCAAAGTCAAGTTTGAGGCACTAAAAGCCCTGTACAACCCTGAAAATAGGCAAAATTGGTAGAGTGCATTCTTAGCATGTAACTCCACTCTACGAGCTTTCCAACGCTTCAAATGGTTTGTCAATCAGATAGTTGAATCAAAAGTTATGGTTCCCAGAAGTTGACCTATTTTTGAAGGGGGATGCAAAATTTAAAATTTGGCTAGAGGCCACCAAAAAGGGCTATTTATGACCATATTTGGAAACCCTTGGTAGTAGTAGAAATAAAGGGGAAGGTGTAGAGTCAAGAAAAGGTGGGAAAATAAAAACCCTGGTAGATTTGGGGCTACAGAAAGTATAAGGTTCCAAAGTCTGGAGATAGGAAGCTGTAATGTGTTGTAGCCTATGGAGGATTCATTCTCTGATTGTATTTGAGCTTCTGTAATGTAATGTGTTGTCCAAATCAATAAAAGAACATTCCTATTTTTTGTGTACAATTTTTGTTGTTGTGTGTTTTGTGTTTTACCCCCTTCATCACAAGGAAAAACAAGTGATGAGAAAATCCAAAATGACTTTTGGTGGAGGACCACTAAAAGTGGGTCTAATCTCGCAATAAGTTGTAAAAATAGAAAGAGAATAAACTAGTAGAGGAGGATGATTTATCATCCAACAAGAGGTTGGAAGTAGAGGAATAAATTATCTGAAAAATTACAGAAGTACCTAACATGGTGGAAGGGCAGGCCATGACTGTTGGGTTCTTGAGTGCTTTGAATTAGGAGGTTCAAAATTTCTAAAAGATGGGGTGGATGATGTGGAGTGCCTTTAATGACATGTCTCCTAGTACTTGTTAGTTTATTTTTGTGCTAAGATATTTTTGGAAATTTTGTTGTAGCTACCATTGGTGGCTACTATAGTGGGTCATTTAGGATCTTTCTTGTTCTAGAATATCAATTTTGCTTATTTGGGGGTGCATTGCCTAGATGAAACATGAGAGTTCTAGGGACTAGGTTGCAATAGCCATTGGAAAGAATTTGTGTTGAACCAATTTGAGAAATAAGTGTTTTTCTAATTTATTATGAATTTCACTTTTGTTGTTAGTTTATTTTAGTTTCTCGCTTACTACTGTGAGCTGGAGTTTTCCATGTAGATTGAAAATATATTTTTAATCAAGAACATAAATACAAAGACATAATTTAGATATAGGGACAAGATTAGAATCTTGGCCAAGGCATTCAATGGGGCACATTAAACTGACTTTCTTGGATTGGTTATAGATATAGGGCACAAACTGACATTAAGGGTTGGAAAATGCCATGACAAAAAAATTTGCAAGAAACATAATGTATCCAAACTTGGATTTGATTTTATAACATCATTATTATTTAAGGGAGTTATAAACTACATTACTTACAACATTATCATATATGGTAGTTATAATTTTTCATAATAATTTTTAAAAATTTACCTAAATTTATAATAGATAAGAGAGAAAATAGAGAAATGAGAAGTAGAATTATGAAAAATGAAGAAGAATGATTGACTTTAAAACTTGCAAACAAAATAAATAAACTAAATTTACTATTAAACAATTAAAACAAATTACTAAATTATTGATAATTAAAAAAATAATGAAAAATTCATGACAATTAATTTGTATCTTACCTTTAAAAAATATTCACAATAAACACATTTTATAAAATATATTTTAAATTAATAATATATTTGAAATATTATATTTTCTTATAAAAATGATTTTAATTCAAGCATTTACTATTTACTAGTAATTTAAATATTGATAACTTCAAAGTACCTCCTTTTGCTCATAACAGAAAAATTAAACATTTACTATTTACTAGTAATTTAAATATTGATATACACAATTAAACAAAAATGCAACAAATCTTATTAATAATAATTTGATGGTTTATTTAACTGTGTTTGGCATTTTAGACCTTATTTTACAACTTTAAAATTTACTAGACTGTATAGCTTGACTTCCTAAATTTTTACATAACTGTATATATAACTCTTTAAATTATTCCTAAATGTAAAATTTTATAAAAGTATAAATGATTTTTTCTTTTACAATATTTATCTTGAACATTTTTTAAATTCATATAGAAATATATATTAAATTAAAATATTTTCAAAGAATGTTTATTCTTCAATAAGTTTTAAAAATCAATTTAGCAACAATCTTGGCTTTGTTTTATTATTTTTTATTTTTAAAAATCAATTTAAAAACAAATATTTTCATTGTCTATACTTGTTATTTATTGTCTTTTATTTTTAAAAACCAATTTAGGAACAAATATTTGCTTTGTCTATACTTTTATTATTTATTATATATGGAATAAATACTACTTTGCAAATTACAATTACAGAGATTAAGAAGAGCTGTAATTAAGAGTTGATTTACAATTAAGGGATAAAAAAAAATTGCTGCTACTTTCTCTATTGCCATTCAATTCGCCAAGGTTACCTTTTTATTAGTGCACCATGATGCCTACATCCAAGGTTACCTTTTTATTAGTGCACCAAGATGCCTACTTTAGAGCCAAATTGGAAATGTTCTTAGTAGTGATATAATTGGACAAGTCAAGTCGTAAGAATAGTACGATGATTGAAAGTTCTCTCAGAGGAATTGGTATGTGGAGTGAATGGGCTACTCTTAATGTATAACCAATATTTTGTAAAACTTATTGCTTTCTATCTTTTTGAAATTTTGTTTGAATAATTGCAATTTGCAAGTGGGAATTTTATTGGAGTGTTTGGTTCAAGGAAAAAAAAATCCTTTGTGTTTCTTTTCAATTTATAAGTACTATTTTTTTTAGGACTTCAATTTACACAATAGAAATGAATTTAAATGTCTTTATTTCTATTTTGATAGCATTCAATGTCCACAAAATACAAACATTCTACCTTGAAATGACAGTAGGTGGCTGTAATTTTTTTCTGGGACTTTCATCTTTTCACTTGTTGAAATGGTTGGGAGTTGTTGGTCGTGTTGTTTGTAGTTTTGTTTGTGACTGTATTGTTGATTGCTACTCTTTTTTATGGTCTTTAGACTGCTTTTTGTAACCTACATTCTTTTGATATAAAAAAATTCACTTGACATTTTTTAACAACTTATAATTTTCTTAAAATGTCAACTAAAAAGGTATTTAAATGACTAAACCGTCAATTAAAAAAAATTATATGAGAGGCATGGGTGACCGTCAAATTCCAGGCCTGGTATGAATCGATGTTAGCAATAAGTATTTTGAAGTGGTGCATACTTTGATGTTAATTAATATTACTCAGATGTATTTCCAGGTGTTCCATACGATGATGTTTGTCTCAGCGAGTTGGGAAAAGAAGTGGCATTATTTTTGTGTGTGGATGATTGGAATTATGAAGTAGTTTACTGGTTGCTAAACAGTTGGTCAAATTCTGAGACTATGAACTTCCGTGATGTGAGACGAGGAAATATACCATTCGTTAATGCCGCCAGATTTCAAGAGATGAACAAAGCGATAGGTGATTTAGCGAGAAGACTTGGGGACGAGGAAGTTGCTGCGCAGGAGAAGGCAAGAAGGACAAAGTATTCTGGCACAGATTCAGTCAGAGAGGTACTAATTTGACGACGAAGATGTGAGTACAGAGGTTGGACCGCTCTTCATTATGCAGTGGAAGCAGAAACTGGAGACAAAATGCAGTTGGCCGATGCCCTTTTCCAAGGATGTAAATCTGAAGAAGAGAAAACGCTCCTCTTATGGGCCTCCGCAGCAGGTTTACGCACTCCTGACCAAAGTCTCAGCAACAACGATCCACTTTACTAATTTCTTCTACATAAGAAGAGCGAGAAGAAAGACATCAATTTGTTGAGAGTGGCTGCTTCTGTGGGAGATATTGAAATGACGAAAGAACTTATCATGAGAGGTTATCAAATTGGGGGCATTCTCGATAGTGATTGGAGGAGAGGATTAAATCGAGAAAGCCAAGATAATTCGAGGGGTAAATTTTCAATCCCACCTACGTAGTTACATTAACATCACAACTGCAATTTATTGATAAGGTGCGCATTTTGTTTGCAGTTTCAAATCAAATTGACATGATAAAAGAACAGGGCAATGACAAACCAGTCATACGAGACAGTCTTGGTAAATATTTTTTTCCTGATTTTGTTTGAGTAGCTAGTGATCATAAATTTAGTTCTTTTATTCAATTCTTTTTAATCCCATTTACTCATAAATATCGAACAGGGAGATTGGACTATGCACTGGGTCTTGCTGCATTGTTTTTGAATCCTTACATAAAGCATCCCATAGCCGTCGGTATCACTGGTACTTCGGGTACGGGAAAATCTAGCCTCATGCTACAGGTATCATGTAATTCGATTTTTAAGTTATAACAAATTTATTTAGAGCAAGCCATTTATCTAAATTTTGTTTGTTTTCTGTACAATTCAGACTGAGCGCATTTTACTAATAGCCGCTGCTCAAATGGCATTATTGGAATCCTCAGCTTTAGAATTGCCTGGTATTAAATCCTATAAATTATCAAGCAAGGGGAAAAGGAAATGTGAAACCATTTACAAACACATAAAGTGTGGAGAAAGCATTAATAGAAACTTGAACATGAAAAATATTAAAGAAGAGGTAAATTTCTAACTCAATATATTGTTTTTCTTTTAAAAAGTGTCTAGTGTATATATATTATATATCTGTAACTAAAATATTCACTGAATTGTTTGTTTACTAGTTGGAGAAATTTCTCAACGAGTATGACCTTAAGAAGTATCGAAAGGTATTTAAATCACTTGCTGCTATGGACAGCAGTGACATGGTAAGAGTTAACACTAATTATTGAAGTAGTTTAATTTTAAACCAGTTTATCGCTAATTACTGCATTGCTCATACATCAATTCAAATTGTCAACATGCAATTTAAGTATTTTCTTTTGTAAAACTTCGATTTTCTTTGATCCTCATTAAGTATGGTCATTCTCAGTTTGAAACAAATCCCCCGGGCCCAAAAGCAGATCCATCAGCAGTGGAAAATGTGCCTGCAGTTTTAACTGTCCAATATAATGCATGGAAATATAGGGACGATACAGAAGCTTTGGCAGGTATGGCAGTTGCGATTACCAAAGAATTGGAAGGAGTTATGACTCGGGCTCAATGGCTGAGCACCTGCTGGCGAAATACTTGGAAAAATAAGAAATACACTCTATGGATTGAAATATTCTTTCCCTCTCTCCTCGCACTGGTATTGATAAGTTCGTTGACTTGGATTGCAATGGTGGTTTTCAACAGTGACAAGTTCAAGGAATGGGTAAAAGCAAAATATGCATGGCCGCCAGCAGCCATTGTCATATTCGTGTGGATTTTAACAGAGTCTATAATGGGCACAATAAAACCCGTTAGTAGTCAACTAATGCAGATTTCATATCCAGATCATACCGATAAACTGGGTTATCAAGACAGGGTAATCTCAGATATTATTTTTCTGAAAGATGAAATTGGTGAAAAAGCCTACTGGGTATTCATTGTCCTTGACTGGGTCTTAACCACCTTCACGGTGCTATGGGTCTTATTCCATCGTGGGTAACATCATTGTTATTCCATCATAGAAGCCTTGAACCCATAGGCGCTCCGAAGGTAACCCCTGCATCAGGAAGCAATCTTCGAATAATCGTTTTTGTAGACAATTTGGATAGATGTCGGGAATCTGTGATCTTGCGGGTATGTTAACTGTAATTTGTTCACTTCTCAATCTTGTATCATGTTATCTGGATTTTATTGGTGTTCGGTTAATGATTCTGTTATTCCAGTTTCTTTCTAACACATTTTATATTTTAAAAGCTTTTATCAGCCATTAATATTGTATTGGTAGAGTGCGAAATCAACGTGGTGATGGGATTTGACAAAAGATTAATACAAAGGGGAATTATGAAGAAATATGGAGATGGAAAGGATAGTCAAGAATTGGCAGACATGTATTTACAAAAAGTCATACAACTGCCACTGGACCTCCCTGATCCTAGCGATGAACAATCAAGGAGGTTTTTGGAAGGACAATTGGGTGTAATAGAAGAATCAGGCAAGTTTTTGAAAGAACAGCTGGCTGTAAAATAAAATGAAAATAAAGCTTTTATGAAGAGTAATGATAGAGTTATTACATTTTACAAGATAAGGATGGAGTTATTACAAGATTCCTCAGAAATTCCAAGTTTGCTTTTCATCTTATGTTACTGCTTGTACAAAAATCTTATCCGCAATTCTCATTACAGATGATGGGGGCTCAAGCAGAGGTTACGGGGAAAGAGAAGCTGAGGAACAAAATGCTGCAGCCCAAGTTCATCGTATAAATATGCCGTTTGCAATTGCATCAGAAATAGCAGAAACGGGTAAGGATCAACAAAACAGATTTGTCATGGGTTTCTAGATTGCGTGTCAATCTTAATCTTAATCTCTTTAAAGACATGTTCATTCGGTAGAACAAAAGTTAAGCGAAAGTCAGTTAAATATCAATATGAGTTCTCTAATTATTAATACGAAAGGTCCTACAAATTTACCAGAACCAATTGAGCCAACAGATGACAGGAGCTCAAGCGGGGGTGACAGGGAAATAAATGTGCAGTCTGCATCGGAAAAGAATTGCCTAAAGCTGTTCAAATTTCCTGTAAGAAATATTGTACGGAGTGGTGTACATGCCCTCCAAGCTCTATGGAAGGCAAAAACAGAAACGGGTAATCTGTCATCGCTTTCTAGCTTGCGTATTACTCTTAATCTCTTTACACAAATGTTCATTCCGTAGAACAGACGTTAAGCGAGAGTCATAGTTTAATATCAATTTGCGTTCTCTACATATCATTAATACTAAGTTTGACGGTAAATAATTGTTATTATAGGTCCTACAAATTTACCAGAAACAATTGAGCCTACTGAAGCAGGAGATGCAACTAATACTAGTGAGTGATATCGTTTCTGCAACTGGACATAGAAAAGAGACTAAAAAATGAGATCTTTTTGTGTTTGCATTTGCTAATTCATACTCGTTGCCGTTCTAGGCGTTCAACAAAATCCCAGTTCATCAATTCTTATAAAAGAAATGCTGGTCGCAAGGTGTAGCCAAGGAGAAGAGAACGCCTTTTTGTACTTTCAGGGTTTGGCTACAGACTGCAGGAAACTTCCTCGCGAGTGGAAGCGCTTTCTCAATTACCACAGATTGGCGTCGTACATTTTCTACCTGAGCAAAAAAGCAAAGTACGTAGTAGGATGGCGAGTACAATTTATCACCTGGATTTTTTTTTGTTGGGAATGGCAGGACAATATGAATCTTGTCATAGAGGTATGCCAGTCTGCAATTTAACTCGTTACATTTCTGCGAAATTGAGATGATGTCATAAAAAGTACGGATTTTAACAGAACAATTTTTTACCGTGTTTTGCAGAAGTGGAAAGAAATTAGTAATCTTAAAACCTTTGAGTCGAATGGGCCTACACTGTTAATGATCGTAGAGCATTTGATGGAAGAATATGAGAGAGAAAACCTGAAGACGCCAGAGAATAGCAATGAAGATGAAGCGTTGCTCAAACAAACAAATAAAGAAGAAACTGATAGTAGCAACACGGACATGGATAACAAACTTGATGCATTAGAGAAATCGTTGGCTGAGTTGAAGAAAGAAATGAAGAAATTACAAGAGCAAGTGGAGCAAGCCTCTGATGAGTTGAAAGAAATGAAAGAATTGAGCAAAAAGGTGTCCGATGAGTTGAAGAAAGATATAAATGAAATAAAAGAGCAGCTGGTCAAAAATCAGAAAGGCAAGAACGAAGAAAATGTGGAAACCACAAAAATAAAGTTGCACAATTTGGAAAACTGGAAGAGAATGAAGTCAACACTGGAGAGGTACGATGTGGTAATGGATGGTATTCAAGCTTTTCAAAGGTTCAGGTTTTATTGTATAGCTGGCTATCTCCCACGCCCTTCGTGAAAAACAGCAGTTTTATTTAATATTTCTACTCGAATTAGTTGTGATCCAATCCATAGGAGGAGAAGCGGAAAAAGTGTTATGTGAAATGATATAATTATGTAAGCTCAATAGACATGCAATAGTGTACTAAATGTTATTATGTAATAATCATGAGATGACGTATTAAGTTATGATCATTAAATAACATGTATTAAGAGGTAATATGTACTTCCAATGTGGCACCCAAGTATGAGAATGAAGAAAAAGTAAGAATAGTTAATGTGCTAGATATAAGCATGTAAGCAGAGGTATATACCATGTAAAGTGTAAAAATGTAATATAACATAAGAATAGTAGTGTAAAAAGTATCATGTAATATATCATGAAAATATAATCATGAAATTAAGACATATTTATATAATAAGTAGGCCATTTAGGTCATACTAATAATGCCAAAAAAATGTTAACATATATGAAAAATCACATGATTCAAAAGTAGCATAGTGAGATACTGTCATCAATTTAATTAATGAATTGTCAGGCTATGTTCACATGGAAATGCAACCACCATTTAAAATGGTCACACAAGGAACTACAAGTATTGGAAAATCAAATTTGATTAACAACATATGTATGAATTGCCTTTTTAGGAAAAGTACCACATGACAAATCACCATTATTGTTGCTCACACCAATGTGTGGAGTTTTCAACATAAATGCATGCACCATACATGTAAGACTTTGCATCCCAATAAAAGAGATATTCAATCCCTTACAGGGGTAGACATTTGCAACATTCAAAGAGAGCATGCATTTCATTCATTGTGCCCTAATTGATGATACAAGCTTTGTCAGGCCTAGGCTACTAGGACATATGGATAGCAGATTGTGTGAAGGGTTCCCTAGTCACAATCAAATTCCATTTGGTGCTTGCTTAATCATCCTATTTAGTGTTTTGGCTCAACCACTACTAATGAAAGACATTTTTGATGTATGTTGGGGCATCCTATAGGACAACACTTTGGCATAACTTTCATACATTAGTTGCATTAAACACAATCTTTCCACCAGCATGGTAAAAAACCAACAAAGCCTTGATTTTCATATATTACTTTCAGATATAAGAAATGCAAAGCCAACATTGTTAGATTGGGAGCTTCTCATATCATAATCTAACTCTTCCCTTAGTTGTGATGACAAGGCATCATTTTAATACTTGATACATTTGTTTGCAACAAATGACTTGGTTTCATTGCATACTAAACATATGCTAAAATCATTGGGAGTGCTTATTGCAAGATACAATATAGAGTAACTAAGGGGAATCTTCATCATGTTCAAATTTAGACACCAAACAACTTGATGTAAAGGTTCTCTTGTGTATTAATCAACAAGTTATAATCAATTCAAATTTGTGGGTAGGATTAGGTCTTGCCAATAGTGTGCTAGGACAAGTTAAAGAAATTATATATGTAAGAGTGAGAATGACGCACCAAACATTCCCCACTTTTTTATGGTAAATTTCAAACATTACATAGGACGACCTTGGAACCCCATCCAACCAAAGCATGTGACAATCATCTTGAGAATTGAGTTGGGTGATCCCAACTTACTCTTAAAATAGAATGGATCTTAACAATCCATAAATCACAAGGCCTCATGATTGAAAGAGAAACAATTGAGATCAGAAACATTGATTGCCAAAGACTCATTCACATTTGCATCAAGGGAAAATCTTCATATATCTCCCACCTTCACATACCAAAGATATGCATGCATGAAGGATAGTCCATATGTTGCACTTTAATTTGATTATGAAGTTGTTTATTTCCATATCATTACTTGGACTATTTTTAAGGCTTTATGTTTGGTTGTGTTTGAATAATTTTTAGTTTTGCGACTATCAATTAGAACTAAAATTATTTGAAAGTTATAAAGTTGTGATGTCTCCTTTAAAGCTTAACTTATTTCATTTTGGTTTTAACTTGAGATAAAATCATTCTTAGTTTAATGAGTTTATATTTGAATAAGAATTTTAATGATTCCATTTTCAACTTATTTGAGTTGGAGCTAGATTGCTTGTAATTTTTTTTTTGGTGTAGGCTCCCAAAACCACAAATCCAAAACTCTAGAATATATTCTCACCTTCAAGGCTAGGGGATGCCATCAAGAAGGTAAAATAGGGGCTCATCAATAGGCTAAGGATGGTTAAAGGCCAATTACTGGGAGTGGGTAATCTCCCCTTCACTTTGAGCTTAGCTTGAACTCAGGAGGGTGTTCCTAGAGGTATTATTTAACAAGGATTAATTACAATAGAAAATACACAAAATAACATTATGGCAATACCCAATTTGTAGCCTTGATCTCTATTACCCAAGTTTTTGTCATTGTTTTTGAATATTAGGGCATCCTTGTTTGATTTAAACTTGGTTTGATCTTGTTTTTACAGTGTATCTTACCCATTGTAAAATTGCTCCAAGTCCTAAGGATCTTTGTACTTTGATCGACAACTTTGTTCTTTTGCAAACTTCATCGCCGATTTTTCTAGTTTGAGAACCTAGCGATGTAGCGATAGGAGAGAACATCACCTTAGTTACCATTCCTTAGAAACACCTTTCCCCATTGAGGAACTTTCCTTGCCTTCTTACTTTTCTCTATTGCCTATTTCTTAGGTTCACAAACTCTCCAATGGGTCAATAATATAACCTAGTGAGTTAATTTTGTCAAGTCATGCCCTACCGATAAAGGAAACTCTTTTGTTGAGTCTCGTCGCTCAGAAGAAAATTTCTCAAACACTTGAGTTTGCTGATATGTAAAGTGGTCGATGAAGACTGAAGATAAGTTTAAAGCAAATTTCTCGAACACTTGAGTTTGCTGATATGTAAAGCGGCTGATGAAGACTGAAGATAAGTCTAAAGATCACTTATAATGACAATTGGCGAACCATTGAGTTCGTGAACTCTTAAGTTCACTGATGAGGTTGTTCCCTAACTCATCACTTCATTGATAAGTAAAGTTTTACAAAGGTAATATGGTTTTTCAATAAAAAAGAGAAAAGGGAAAATATACTCACCCTCAAGTTTGTGATATGAAATCTTCACTGATAAATTAAATTTAAAATGTGTTGTGTCCACTACCCCTAAGCACTAATTACAAGGGTATATTAATGCACTAAAGTGGTGCCCTAATGAGCGGATATAAACAAGGTTTTGAAAGACATTTTATACACCTTTTAGCACTGAATACCTTGCTGACAGTGGAGCTACATTCTCACCAATTTATTGGAACTCACTATTTAATCAACTACAATATATACAAGGTAGGTGGCATACAATTTCCCCCTTGCAGTTCAAATTATTCCCTATCTATTTCAAATTGCTGGATTGTATTGCACTATCTCAAGATTTCATGAGTACTATGTATGCTACATGCCCATTTCTTCCACTAAAACCATTACCTCTTGAGAATTATCAAGTGTTGTTGAGGGTGCCTAATTATTTAGTCTTGTGGGTGGTACAATTTGCAAAGATTAATTATAAATATCAAGGGTTCGACATATCCACCATAATTGGGAACAAATTAGTTGGGATAAAAGATACTAATCTTAGGCACATTGATATGAAAGACTTTTGGAGTATAATGAGTAATGACCCTAGAGAACCCATAGTTGAGTAGACTTTAGTGGATTTCCTCATGTTGGGGGTTTTCCTCCTATTGTGCAATGTTTGGATTTTGTATTAGCATGCATAGACAACTATCATACAGAGTCCTGACAAGTCAAGATAGTGGATGGTGAAGTAGTCATAACCTTGGATGTCGAATCCATTAGCATCATTTTCAAACTACTTGTTTGGGAGGATTACGTTGATATGTCCATGGAGATGGGGTGGAGCTATTACGTCAATGGGAAGAGTTGGTGCAAAAAGTGTATTGCTACAACCTAGCTCAAGAAGGAAAAGAAAGGCTAATCATAGTTCCTGAAGAACCTTGTTAGATCCCTCTTCAAAGATGATATTTCTAATATTATCACCGTCCTACATAGAGTGGTGGATAGTGTTGAATCAAATGAGTTTGTGGAGTGGATGTGTTAATTTATCTTAGTGATATGTGCTAGATACCAACACATTGACTGAGCTAAGATAATCAATGATCACTTGCATGACAAGCTGGTGAATTTTTAGAAGTTCACCAATTTCATATGTGCTCATATCTTTTCTATGTTCTGGAAAACACACAAAGGGTATGGCTTGGTCTAAGGACCGCAATTAATTTTATTGATACTACTTAGGTGTATGATTACTATCCTCAACTGCAAGAGGAGACTAGTAACAAACACTATATGAGGGTCAATGATGCTTTCTTAATGTTCAATGTAAGGATAATGTATGGTAACCCTGGTCTTAGAATTTCTATAGAGGCGGCTAACCTCATTGTCTAGTTTGGAAGTTATTTTATTCACTTTGATAGATTTACATATATAAGAATTAGGGGTTTTGAACAATCTCCTTACAAACTCCCTAGGTATGTCATAGATTACATTGTGTTCCTATAAATCTATAGACAAATGTCACAAGCTAGTAAGAAGTATCATGATTACAAGAAGAAAGGATACTATTTTCCCTTTCAGTTAACTCATTATACTTTCAATAAACATGAGGATACTAGACATGTAGACAAAATTTTGTCTAAATTCAATTTTCATTCATATGTTTCAAGACCCCATTTTGATAGTAAAGGCTTCATGAAAGATAATCTATATACACTCTTGTTGCATGAACATCATCCCCCCTTGAATGTTATTGGGAAGACTGCACAGATGAACATGAAGTGAGAAGGAGGGACTAGATGAGAATAACAATGGACTAGATGAGGACCTTCAAGTTGGGGTGGGATCTTCCACACATTGTGGATGATTTCTCTTATATGATTGATGAGGGATATTATGTGGAGAAGGAAAAACCATTACCAAGATTGAGGTGGTCAGAGAAAGAGATCACATATAGATTTATTAGGTCTTCTTTTGTACTTGAAAAGAGCAAGAGATGGATACAGAAAAGTGTTAGAACATTCTGATATACTAATAGGGGGTGAATCAGTATATGTCACAATTTAATCCAATTCAACTTAACCAATCAAATCTTTCTACTGCCTTAAATAGTTAATGAACCAAAATATGTAATTCAAAACACAATCACACAACCATACAACCATAACACCAGATTTACGTGTAAAACCCTAGAAGGGAAAAACCACGGTGACCAAGTTGCTTGGATCTATTGTCTAAATCCATCCTCACAAATAAAAACAAGTTTACAACAAATTTATTTGCTACAACCCAAAGGAAGCTACAACTCCCTAAAGTGCTACAACACTTACAAGAAGAGGCTCTAACCTTTGTACAAAAAACACTTGACAGATTCTTCTGATTCAATCACCTTCACAGCATCAACTCCTTTGAAACTGACATATGACTTCTGACATATGACTTCAATACCTCTACTCAAACAACTCTTCTATCTTCAACACACCTCTATAACATAACACAATACTACCTCTGTTATGAATCATGCATTTTAGTCTCTAGATTTCCTTCTCAACTTCCAAATCATTTATCCTCTTCACACGCACATACACTCACACTCACACTTGCACATACTCCTTGCTCTCTCACAAACTCTTACACTCACACAAAACAATCTTCTAACCTTTATATATACCCTCCATAAGTCTTCAAAACATCATCTTCATCAGCCAAAAAGAAATGTGTAACATGAAATGTGCAACACCCTTGCTTATTAGCTCCCAAATCATTTGTGGTAATGTAGGAATTAAATCTTGTTATGTGGTGTAAATGAAGAGATCAATAGGACCTATTTTACCTTAGCTTACATCTCAAAGATAGCACACACTTCCAAACATATGACACAATCACCTAAACACACCAAGTCATCACAACAAACACTTATCCCATCATGCATTAGCTCCAGACCTAAAGCAGTACCGAAGAGATAAAATAACATCATGTGAATCATATCATGAAAATTATATGACTTTCAAAACATACTCATACACTCCTTTTACCAATCCATACTACTTCATACTGGTGCAAACAATTAGACACTAATGTCGATATCCCTTACTCAATCTGATTACACTGTCTTGATGTAAAACTTTCAAAAACATCCTTGGGGTACTCTAGAACACTTGAAACTTGAAATGATCATACATATAGGCAACTTGAACTTATCTTTAAAACAACGAAGCCAAACATCAAAGTGTGGTGAAATGTGGCGGCTTTTACTTTCTCCCACTAATAACCCTAAGCAGCAACATGACTTGTTCTTACCCAACTGACTTAGGAAATCATTGCAGTACATTTTATGATTTGAAAATTGAAACATGCATGCCTCTACTCTATATCTATCTATCCTCCAAACTATAATGTCATATCTTCATGTGCAAAGAAATGTAGAGCATTCTTTAGTACCTTTGAAACTGCAACAATTGTAACACTATTGTCTTCACTCTACTAGCTCTGGAAAACTCTACGGTAACTTTTATGCTATGAAATTAGGATCACATATACTTCATAGTTGTCTCTGTCTAACCTCCAAACCACATGATGATATCTTCATTTGTGGTAGAATGCGTTACATTCTTCTGAGTTTCTTCAGTACAAATCCCTATGCCTTTGACAATTGAAAGCTTGTACACTTCTTTCATATCTCATGCAATGTTTTTAATCAAGAGACAATGAATACAACATTCACAACACCATAGACAACAATCACAACTCTTTTCATCAGAAGCAAGAAGCCACAACTTCATGTCAGCATATCCTTCAACTTGACAACTTTCACCTATTCATGAACTTCAGGAGATAAGGTAAAATTGTGTACAATTGATATTGATCAAACATCATGCTTATGTCTTTCATCACCATATCCTTCACCTTACAACACCTCTGATCATCACTCCTTTGTCTGCTCCTCTGAACATCACTCCTTTAATAGCATATGCAACAGTGTGCCTTCCACATCACAACACCTCTGATCACTCTTCTAACAACAATAATTACCACTCTTTTGATTACCACTCTTTTGACATCATAAATGATATATTGCCTTCCACATCACAACTCTTTTGACATCAATGACAACATATGAAACAATATCCCCCTTTTTCATTGCTGGAAACACTAACCTAAAAAACAAATTTCCTCCCCCTTTGACTTCAAGGGCAAACCTGGGCCAATGATCTTCCTTTATACTGATAAAACATATAGACTCCCCCTGTCTATTCAATCCTTGTCATCCTTCAAATACTTTTATCTACTTGCCCCCCTAAGAGGTAGCCATCATTAATCTGGGGATAATAAATATGTCTTGAACTGTTCCCCCTGGGCAGATGCATCATTTGTGCATCTAGTTAGAAGGAGGGGCAACAACCCATAACTTATGTCTGAGATATTTAAATGAGTCCTTAGAAAGTGCCTTTATAAAGATGTCTTCAAACTGATCCTTTGTAGGTACAAATTCTAATTTTACCTCTTGATTTGCAACCTTTACTTTAAATAAGTGATACTTGATGGATATGTGCTTGGTTCTAGAATGCATCACAAGATTATTTGAAATATTGATGGAACTTGTATTGTCACATAGCATAGGAATGGGCTTATCATACTTTACCTTGATATCCTTCAATGTTTGCTTCATCCACAACACTTGAGTGCAACAGGATGCTATAGCTATATACTCTGCTTCTGTTGTTGATAAGAAAACTGAATCCTACTTTTTACTAAACCATGAGACCAATCTATCTCCCAAAAAGAAAGCTCCACCACTGGTACTTCACCTATCAACACTGTCAGTCTAACCTGCATTAGTATATGCACTCAGGGAAAAATCATTACCCTTTTGATACCATAGTCCAAATTCCAAAGTGCTCTTCAAATATCTAAAAATTCTTTTGGCTGCTTTCACATGTGTTTCTTTTGGACCATCTTGAAACCTTGGAACTATGCAAATAACTTGCATAATGTCAAGCCTTGATGCTATTAAGTATAGTAGGCCCCCAATCATAGATCTATATAAAGTCTGATCAGCCTGAGGTGACTCATCATCTTTACTCAAATGACAATCTATTACCATAGGAGTACTCACTGGTTTGCAATCTTCCATACCAAACTTTTTCAACATCTCCTTGACATATTTTTCTTCAAAGATAAATTTACCTTCATCTAATTGAGTAATTTGGAGTCCAAGAAAGAATGATAGCTCACCTATCATAGACATTTCAAATTCCTTCTGCATCTCTTATGTAAACTTCTTACACATTTCATCATTTCAACCAAATATTATATCATCAACACATACTACTACTATCAATATTTTCTCATTCTCAATTTTGATATATAGATTGCTATCTACGGTACCTTTCTTCAAGCCTTGCTGAAGAAAATACTTGTCCAACCTTGCATACCAAGCCCTAGGGGCTTGTTTGAGACCATATAAATCCTTATTAAGTCTACATACCATGTTTTGATCTTCATATAGTTGAAATCCTTCATGATACTTTATGTAAACTTCTTCTTCTAAGTCACCATTCAAGAAAGCAAATTTGACATCCATTTGATATACCTAGAAGTCCTTGTGAACTGCAAATGCAAGAAACATCATAATTGCTTCCACTCTTTCCACAGGAGAAAATGTCTCCTCAAATTCAATTCCTTCCACTTGTGAATAACCTTTGTAGACCAACCTTGCTTTGTTTCTAACCATTTCTCCATCTTCATTCAATTTATTTTTGAACACCCATTTTGTCCCTATCACATTTTTGCCAATAGGTCTTGGCACCAATTCCCAAGTCTAATTTTTCTCTATTTGATTTAGTTCTTCTTCCATTTACTGGATCCATCCTTCATCCTTTCTAGTATCAATAAAAGTTTTAGGTTCTATTTTTGATAGTAAAGAAAAATTTACCTATTCGTTCTTTCCTTTGCAAATCTTCTTCTAGTATGCACTCCTTCATTCTTATTTCCAATTATCCAATCTTTTGAGTGGTTCTTTTGAACATACTTAGCAGAAGTCTTGGTTACCTTCTCTTGTGTTTCTTCCTTTTCTTCAACTTCTTCTTTTGTGCAGATAGATTCATATGAACAACAATCTTCTTGCTCATGTGTGACTTGATGTGACTCTTCATCAACCCTAACATTTACACTCTCAACAATCTTCCTCATTCTTTTATTGTAGCACTTGTAAGCTTTTCTTCTAGTTGAGTACCCAAGAAAAATTCCTTCATTAAATCTTGAGTCAAACTTTCCCAACCCTTCTTCATCTCTTTTGAGATAGAATTTGCTTCCAAAAATTCTAAAGTACTTAATAGAAGATGGTCTTCCATTCCATAGTTCATATGGTCTCTTGGTGTTGTTCACTCTTAGTTGTCCTATGTTAAGAATATAGACAACAATATGAACTGCTTCTTTCCAATATGCATCAGGCAGCTTGGATTCATTCAACATTGTTCTTTCCATCTCCTGCATAGTTCTATTCTTCCTTTCAACTACTCCATTTTGTTGAGGAGTTCTTGCAGCTCAGATCGATGCCTCTTTATTCGATATTTTTCACAATATTCCTTAAACTCATTTGATGTGAGCTCACCACATCTATCAGACCTTAAGCACTGATTCTAGAATTCATTTCATTTTCAACCATGGACTTGAAAACCTTATTAAACCTACTCAAGGCTTCTGATTTTTCTTTTAAAATAGTAACCCATGGTATCCTAGAGTAACCATCAATAAGAAACATAAAATATCTCTCACCTTGGAGAATCTTTGTCTTGGTGGGACCAAACAAATCAGTATGAATCAGTTCCAATGGCCTTGTAGAAGAATACTCCTTGGTCTTGAATCTTATTCATGTCTTCTTCCCAATCTGACATTATTTACATAGGGTGCTTACAGGCTTGGTAATCTTTGGCATGTCTCTTAATGCTTGTATGGAGCTAATTTTCACAAGATTGTCAAAGTTGATGTGTCTTGTCCTTTTTGCCACAACCAGCATTCATTTGTTTGTCCTAGAAGACAACTTCTTCCATTAACACCATGTAGGTTGTACAAGTTATTTTCCATCCTAGAACCTTCTGCCACCAATTTACCAGTATTTGTTTTTCTGATTTCACATTCTTGTGCATGAAATATAATATTGTATCCTTTGCCGCACATTTGAATTACATTGAGAAGATTGGTCTTGAGACCTTCCACATATAGAACATCTTCTGTTCTAGATTTTCCATCAATCCTTATGGTGCCTTTTCCACAAATTTTTGTAGATGTATTATCATCAAACTTAACTGATCCACCATTCCACTTTGCAAGTTTTATGAATTTGCTCTTATCACTTGTCATGTGGCTTGAACATCCACTATCTATTACCTAGGGATTTTCTTGTCCTTGGGCATGAAATGTTGCCCAAACAATCATTGAATTTTGCTCATTATTTTTTTCTTGTCTTTTGGAAGAGTCACTTTCTTTGTCTTGCTCATTAATATCTACCATTTGAGTTTTTGATTTTGCTAATCCACTTTTGCAATATCTTGCAATGTGTCCAAAATTGTTGCAAATATGACATCTTATTGACATCTACTAGTGAGGCAAGAGGATTTCTAATTACAATATTTCTTCTATTTATTTTAGATTTGCATTCCATAGCCTTATGACAAAAAATATTGCAGCTAAAACAATAACCCAAAAAGACATGATTGAATCTGTTATTGAATGCACAAGACAACTGAGAGGGGAGGGTGAATCAGTTGTATCTAAAATTTCAAACCCCCACAAACACATCCACATTAGTTCACTTAAACCCTTAGTCTGTTATGATGATTAAGCATGAGAAACAAATAACAAAAACTTAAACACATCAACACTATACATAAGAGAACACCAAATTTTTGTGGAAAACCTTAAAAGGGAAAAACCATAGTGAGGATTAGCTCACAATATAAAGTAGTATTGAAATACCAAATTACAAAGGCTCACTACCCAGGGTTCACTGCCCAAAAGAAAGAATGCTCACTACAATAGGGCTCACTACCCATAGGGTTAACCACCTAAAGGGCTCACTGCCCACTGGAGAAGAAAGATAGAAGAGAACAGTGGCTCACTTCCATGAACTGATATAATTGCATCTAACTTATTTATGAGGTTTAGGTCCAATGAAGCTCAATACCTCAACACAAACATCATCTTCACATCTACACCGAAAGATTGTAGACACCTTCTGCTCACTGCATCCAGTAGCCTAACACATGTAAGCTCTTACTTCTATAATCAAATTTGCATCACAAAAACATCATTCATTTCACACACCCACACACACAAACTCTTGATACTTATTTATACCACCATCAACCTTGAAATCAATCTCTAAGGTCGACAACACAATCTTCAATCATTGAAACATTCTCCAAGGTCGGCAAGCACACAATATTTGAATTAGGTCTGGACCTAAACATTCCATGGCACAAGGGAATGAGAGTGAATCAATCTATGCCTTAGCTTTAACCCAAATCTATCTAATCACACTACACAACACTCACATAATCATCAAATCAACTCCACAATTAGCACAATCATTCTAGGTCAGCCAAACAGTGTAAACATAAGAAATTCTTGAACACATGCTTCCACAAACCCAACCATAACTTGTGGACCACTCACAAGGATTTAGAACAATCTAGAAACATCCAAGAAAAACTTGAACTCACCTATGAACCTTGAAAAATTCAATTACAACAAATGTCACTTGAAGAAGGTTCACTATCTGCTTCACAAACAACTCTGTTGAACTCTACTACACAAGAACTCACTTTCCGAAGAACCAAATCACAAATTCTCTAGAATGAAGATAGATAAGGACCTTATGAACATATATCCAGAACTACAGCACTTGAAACCTTTATGCAGAGGAATGCAAAGAAAAATATTTTCTCTCATACATATTGCAAACACTGTCAGACACTGTTCTCAAACTAGTGAATACATCTTTCATTGCATGGCCTTCCGAAGCACCAACTTCTAGATTTAGCATCTTCAAACACTTCTCAATAACATATCCAAACTACACATTCAAATCTTCAATAGGGAAGAAATGCGGAGAAAAAACTCGAATAGTATTTTGTAAGCTAGAAGACTCCTTCAACCCACTATTTCCAATATTAATCAAATTTTCTCAAAAGCACTTGGAAACCCAGAAACAAGAACAATCTACTAACATCATCAGCACTTCTACATGGCATTCAAATCACTTTAACACAACAACTCAATCAAACAACAACATCAACATGAGAAGACACGATTGACACCAATGACAACACAAACATATTGACATCAATGACAAAACCGATTAGCACATACTTGTAACAATCTCTCCCTTTGTAATTGATGGCAACATATGATGTGAAAAAACATCATGACACAACTCACTCTCTTTCATACTCTCTCCCTTTCTTTCAGACATCTAATCACCGCTCTCCTTTTGTTTTTCACATGAACTCTCTCTCCCCCTTTGACGTCAATGGCAAAGGGTGATACAATTTTTTCAAGCTCTCTCCCTCTAATTGTGATACTGCACATACTTGAACTATTCTCAATTGCTTTGAATACTCCCCCCTAGGAGTACACACCAACCTATATCAACTCTTACTCCCCCTAACTACAACAACCTTCAGAACCACTACCTTCTCCCCCTGAGAGGTAGCCTTCACTCATCAGTCCAGAAAAGAATATATCAGTAAGCACAATAGACTGATTCATCTCCTTATGCATCTAGTTCAAAGAAGAAGGAGCAATAACCCCTAAGTTATCCTGGAGACACTCAAACGTATCCTTAGGAAGAGGCTTAGTGAATATGTTAGCATCCTGGTCCTTTGTAGGCACATACTCAAGTTTCACTTCATTCTCTGCAACCTTCTCTCTAAGAAAGTGATACCCAATAGAAATATGCTTTGGCCTTGAATGAATCACTGGATTCTTTGAAATGTTAATAGCACTTGTATTATAACATAAAATGGAAATGGGCTCATCATACACAAATTTGATATCTTTTAGGGTTTGTTTCATCCATAACACCTATGTGCAACATGATGCTGCAGCAATGTACCCTGCCTTTGCAGTAGATAATGACACTGAATCTTGTTTCTTACTTAGCCAAGACACTAATCTACATCCAAGAAAGAATACATCACCACTTGTACTTTTCATGTCATCTACACAACCAACCCAATCTGCATCTGTATAAGCACTTAGAGTAAAGTCGGTGTCTTTTGGATACCACAAGCAATGATCTAGAGTGCCCTTTAAATATCTAAATATCCTCTTTACTGCCATAACATGTGACTCTCTAGGATATTCTTGAAATCCATCCACAAGATAGACTGCAAGAACAATATATGGTCTAGTAGCAATCAGATATAATACTCCTCCAATCATTGATCTGTGCTTTCTCTATTTCATCTTAGGAGATTCATGATCATTCTTGCTCAACTTACAACCAATAGTCATGGGAGTACAAACTGGTTTAGAATCTTCCATTCCAAACTTCTTCAACAACTCTTTCACATACTTTGACTGAGAAATGAAAAAACCCTTACTTGTTTGATTGATCTACAGCCCAAGGAAGAAGTTCATTTCCCCACACATAGACATTTCAAACTCTTTCTTCATTTCATCTACAAAACTCTTACATATACATTCATTACCTACAAAGATTATGTTGTCTACATATACTTCCACAATTAGGATTTGATCTTCACTTACTTTGATGTACAAATTGCTATCTGCAGACCCTTTGATGAAGCCTTGCTATAACAAATACCTATTTGACCTTGTATATCATGTTAGAATCTAAAAATATTAATAACCTAGAAAACTAGTGTAAATGAATAAATATCTAAACTATGAATGTAAATGATACGAAATCAAAATAGCAACACAAAGTTAGTCTCCAAGAGAGTAATGCAAATGTTAGAAGCAAAATAACATTAAGAGGATGCAAAAGCAAGAGATACAAAATACAACCCATGTAGCATGCATATATAGACCAGGGAGAGGGACGAGGTGGCAACACCGACCAATGAGGAGCAACCATCTATCGGACTAAAGATAGTGAAGTATCTTTCCAAGATAGCTAATGGATCTTCACATGTAGGAAGGTGACACCTCATAACCACTCACCTAATTAAGCATGCTTTATTAACCTAATTGAGATTAATAGAAGTGTAGGAAAAACCTAGGAATAAAGGGAAAAATAAATAACCCATCTAGGAAATAAAAACCTACACTAACACCCCCCCTTAAGCAAAGCTTAGGTGGATGTAGAAATGGGTCTTGAAAAATCAATCTTGATGAGGTACCCATGTACATAAAATTACCCCCCAAAGAGAAGAAGCCCCCCAGAAGAGAGAAAAGCCCCCCCCCAAATAAAGAGAGAAAAAAACCCCCCCAAAGTAGAGAGAGTCAGGACTCCGAGTGAGAGGACCCCCCAGAAGATGAAGCATCCCGCACCCCCAGCAAAGCTTGCAAATGAAGGAACTTGCTCTCAGTGAAGGGTTTGGTGAAGATATCAGCAACTTGCTCGAAAGTTAGACAGTAGTGAAGGTCGATGACATGGCTATGGATGAGCTCCCATATGTAGTGCATGTGGACCTCAATGTGTTTGGTCCGCTGATGATGGACCAGATTCTGTGAGAACTGAATGGCACTCTGGTTGTCACAAAATATGACTAATGGTTGTCTGATCTGGATACCAAACTCAGTGAGAAGATTCTGAAGCCAAATGGCCTTTGTGGTGGCATTCACAGCCCTCGATACTCAACCTTAGTAGAAGATAGAGCAATAGCAGACTACTTCTTACTCGACCAACAAACATAACCTAAACCAAGTGAGAAGCTATAACCTGAAGTAAACTTGCAATCCTAAGAATCACCTGCCCAATCTGAATCTGTGTAGCCCATCAAGTCAAGCTCAATGCCCGCTGCGTAGTGAATCCCAAAACTATGAGTACCTTGAATGTAGTGAAGGATCCACTTGGTTCCTATCCAGTGCAACTCATGAGGCTCCTGCATGAATCGAGAGACCATGCCTATAGCATATGAAATGTTGAGTCTTGTATGAGTCAGATAAATGAGACTCCCAACAAGCTGTCGGTACAAAGTGCCATCAACAAATGGAGAACACAGAGCCTCAAGTTTAACTCCAAAAAGAAAAGGAGTCGGAGCATGCTTACAGTTAGCCATATGAAACCTTGAGAGCAAATCTAGAGCATACTTGGACTGTGTGAGTGTGATCTCGGAAGCAGACTGGTAGATCTCAATCCTGAGAAAGTAATGCAACAAGCCCAAGTCAGTCATAAAAAATATGTCATGAAGGGCAGTTTTGATAGCCCCAATGGTGGATGAGGAACTCCCTATGATCAGCAAGTCATCAACATATAGAACCAGAAATAGGAGTGAATCATCCTGCTACAAAGTGTAGATATTGGGATCAGAATGGTACCGAGTGAACCCAACTATCAGAAGGAAGGAGTCCATCTTGGCATACCAGGCCCAAGGAGCCTGTTTTTGGCCATAGAGAGACTTCCAAAGATGGCACACAAATGAAGAATCCTGAATGAACCCTTGTGGCTGCTCCATGTAGATCTCCTCCTAAAGGTCACTGTGAAGAAAGGCACTCTTCACATCCATCTACTGTACTTCCCAACGATCGGTTGCAGCAATGGCAAGAACAAGTCGGATGGAGTTCATTCGGGCAACTAGTGCAAAAGTCTCAGAGTAGTCAATCCTAGAAACCTAAGAGAATCCTTTGGTGATCGAGCGAGCCTTATGCTTGTCAAATGACCCATCTATTGCAAATTTTGTCCAATAGATCCACTTACATCGAACAAGTTTTCTTCCCTTAGGAAGAGGGACAAGATCCCAAGTGTTGTTCCTCATCAAAGAACTATACTCCTCCTGCATAGCTGTATCCCACTTAGGAATACTAGAAGCCTCATGAAAAGACTGTGGATCTGAGGCAGTAGCAATAAAGACATGTGGAGCATCATGGAACTGTGAATGAGTCTGCCTGGTGTCTAATGGATCCCAAATCCAATCACCTGCAGACTGCAAGGTCTGTCTTACCCAAAGTGGATTGGAAGATGGAGAATCTGGAGGAGAATCATCAACCTATGAATGATGACTAGGAGAGGAAGGAGGTGAGTCCTTTGAATCACTCTCTGCATCAGAAGTAGAGGAAGAAGACAGCTCAGGTGAATCTGACTCATTAGAAGATCTATCATGTATCCCAAGTGACTCCAATGTCAATGTAGGAGATGGAGAAGTGATAGAAAGTGAGCTCAAAGAGCCCTCTTCAAACTGAACATTCCTCTTAATGAACAACTCATGTGTAGTAAGGTAGAGCAACTGATAACCCTTCACACCATCAGGATAGCCTACAAATATGCAAGGTCTACTCTGCGGATCCAAGGCCTTACATTTCTCTACAGGAATGTGGGCCCATGCAGGAGAACCAAAAACTTGAAAGTGCTTAATTGATGGTTTTTGACCGCTCCAAGCTTCAAAAGGAGTGACTCCCTTCAAGGCTCGGTGAGGAATACAGTTATGGATATAACAAGCACAATTAATGGCCTTTGCCCAACACTGTGGTGCAAGAGATCTGGAGTGAATCATGCAGTTCGCCATTTCCTTCAAGGACCTATTCTTCCATTCTGCAACACCATTCTGCTGAGGATTGTATGGAACTAAATGCTGTAAATCATTCCCCTCTGAGGTGCAAAACCACTCAAAACGATGGTTGACATACTCACCACCATTATCAGTGTGCAAAACCTTGATGGCTTTCCCAGATTGCTTCTCTACAAAAGTTTTGAAGTCTTGAAAATGATCAAATACCTCTGACTTCTATTTGAGAAAGTACACCCAAGTATACCAAGAAAAGTCATCAATGAATGTGAGGACATATCTAGCCCTACTAAATGAAGGATGTTGGAATGGACTAGCCAAATCACTATGAACTAACTCCAATAAATGTGAAGCTCTACATGCCTTTCCTTTTTCAAACTTTTCCTTAGGATGCTTACCAAGAATGTAGCCTTGGCAAACACCACCTGAAAACTGAACTGAAGGCAACCCTTTGACCATGCTCTGCTGGTTGAGCTACTGCAAGTAGCAGAAGTTAAGATGGCCAAACCACTCATGCCATAATCTACTCACATCATTAGAATGAGTGACCAAAACAGTCAGAGGATCATGAAAAAAGTGAGAAAATAGATAGAGTCGTGATTGATGATCTGCTCTCCCAATTGCAACTATAGAACCACTGTGCAACTCATGAATCTCCATTGAATCAAGAGTGAACTCAACCCGCTTGCCTAAACCTATGTGAGTGATCTAGTATACTGATAGGAGATTAGTTGATAATGAGGGCACACAAAGAACATCATGGAATGTGCCATCCCCCACATCAATAGACCCTCTTCCACACACCTCAACATGAATGTCATCACCCATCAAGATAGAGGGCATAGTACACGGCTCCAAAGATGCAAACTCTTCCTTAGATGAAGCCATGTGGTGTGAAGCACTCGAATCAAGAACCCAAGTGGATGGTGAAGAAGCAACTGCTACAAGGGCCTTGTCCTTTCCTTTCCCCTTGCTGTTTTCTTTTGTCTTGTCAAACCCCTCATTTGAACTCGATTTGATGGACTCAGGAACATTGATATTATTCTTCTCAAGAATGTGTGTCAAGTGATCAATTTGTTTCTTCAAGCACTTATGTTCATCATGACTAGGTCTTTTACAATAGGCACATTGGACTTTCTCTTTCTTAGGCTTGTCGCCCTTGGAAGATTGGGTCTCATTAGTTACTTTTGAAGCCACTAGTATTTGATCCTTCTTGTCCTTGCTATTCTTTTGTTTTTTATCCTTATTCTTGTTGTTACTACTTTGTCCTTTCTATTCTTTTGTGCCTTGTTGGCTGCTAGGGCATGTGACTTAGAGGACTTGAGAGTGCCCATCTAGATTAGCTTATCCTATTCCCGAGTGAGAGAGATAGCAAAATCATCTAAAGATGGCATGGTGAATTGAGTACCAAGTGCACCCTTAGTATCATAAAAGGTAGAAACAAATACAAAATATTCTAAACTTAGCTTAGAGAGAATACTAAGAATCAGTTGTTCATCTTTCTTTTCAATTCCACATTGTTTTAACTATAGCCTTAGTGATTTCAATTTTGTGAAGAAATCTCAGATTGTGTTGAAATTGCTTGGACTTAAACTAATTAGTTTATTTTCCAACATATGACCCCTCGTTGAATCTTGTGTTGCAAATAGTGTTTCTAGTTTTGTCCAGATTTCATTTTGTGAATTTAAAGACTAAATGTGAAAGAGCAAATCAGGAGAAACAGACAAACACAATGTTCCATATGCCTCATCACATTTGTTAAACCACTTAGGCTTATCTTCATCTTTAGCAGGTTCAGTTTTAAGTCCCATAGTTATCCTATGTAATCCAACTTTCCTTAAGTAGATTGTCATGCATGATTTCCACTCAAAGTAGTTTTAAGGAGTTAGAATGGGCACAGTTGTTTGATCCATGATGAAGAAATGTAGAAAAGAAATGCTGAAAAGAAGAGAACACAACCAAGATAACCCCCTCTTTTCACTCAATCAAAGAACCCCCCCAAGAAAATATGATTTGACACTTTATATTAGTGCGTTTACAACTGCCACTAAGTGGTCTTGATTTCAATGCATTACAAAACCCTCACAAATTGAGTGTATACTAAAAGTACAATACTAAGACTTATCAAAGCAAAACTAATAACACCATTGCAATCTACTCAAAAATTCATGCACTTTCAAAAAAAGAATCGCCTCGATATGAGGTCGTATGTGAGAGTTATGATCCTCCAAATTTCCAAAATTGAGAACTGTGTAATGTCACGGGTGAGAATCTGTAATTTTTGGAAATTTTCTGCATCAAAATCAAAAAATGTCTACACTAGTGCACATGGCACAAAATAATAGCCAAAATAAATAAAAAAATTCGTGAGAAACAGAGACTGTATGAGCAAGAACGGAGCATTTGAAAACTGCCTTCAAATCTGCAACTGCCAATGGAGAGGGGTACTACTGTAGCTTTCTCAGTTCAATTCTACAAAATATACAGACTCCATGCAAAAACTAAAAGATACCCAGATGGGTTTTTGATGTTGCAAACAAAACCTAGAAGACGTTTTTCTTGCTAATGTATAGAAGATGTAGTTCTAATGTAAACATAACGCCTTCAGCAATAAAAAACAACCCCAACAACCAAAAATGGCATGCAAAGGCTAAATCAGCTACCTAGGATAGGCAAAGGCATGCTGGAATCTACAATATTGATTGAAAACACTGAATATGCAAGTTGGTTGTCAGATTTGAGCTTGAAACCCCAGTTCCGCCACTGTGCCTGATGATCTCTAATTTTGGTGAAATGAAAGCCAAATCTAACTTTCTCAAGCCTCCTGGATGCATTGGAACAACCAAAAATGCTACTAGTATAACTAGAAATGTTACAATTACCTAGATTTCATAAAACACATGTGCAAACCCCAGAGATTAAAATGTTTCCGTTAAACTTTTCTGATTCTCTAGATCATCCGAAGATGCAAGAGAAGAACATACTAGGTTTTTTGAAAAACTGCAATAAGATTTATTAGCCCCCTCCACCCTGAATCTATCAAACAAAGAAACTAAAAATCTATCCTTGCACATAGAATAGCTCTGATACCATGTTAGAATTTGAAAAGATTAATAACCTAGAAAACTAGTGCAAATGAATAGATATCTAAACTATGAATGCAAATGATATGAAATCAAAATAGCAACACAGAGTTAGTCTCCAAGAGAGTAATGCAAATGCTAGAAGAAAAATAGCATTAAGAGGATGCAAAAGCAAGAGATACAAAATACAATCCAGGTAGCATGCTTATATAGACCAGGGAGAGGGAGGAGGTGGCAACACCGACCAATGAGGAGCAACCATCTATCGGACTAAAGATAGAGAAGTATCTTCCCAAGATAGCTAATGGATGCTCACATGTTGGAAGGTGACACCTCATAACCACTCACCTAATTAAGCATACTTTATTAACCTAAGTGAGATTAATAGAAGTGTAGGAAAAACCTAGGAATAAAGGGAAAAATAAATAACCCATCTAGGAAATAAAAACCTACACTAACATACCAAGCTCTAGGAGCTTGCTTCAATCCATATAATGCCTTCTTCAACTTGCAGACCATGTCAGGTTTGTCTGATAATAGAAATCCATCTGGTTGTTCTATGTATACTTCCTCTTCCAACTCACCATTCAGAAAAGCAGACTTCACATCCATCTGATATACCTTGAAATCCTTGTGTGCTGCAATGGCTAAAAATATTCTAATGGCCTCCATTAATGCCACTGGAGAAAAAGTTTCTTCATAATCTATTCCTTCCACTTGTTAGTAGCATTTGCATACAAGTCTTGCCTTGTTCCTTACCACTTCTCCATTCTCATTTAGTTTGTTTCAGAATACCCACTTAGTTCCAATTACATTTTTGTTCTTTGGTCTTGGGAAAAGTTCCCAAGTCTGATTCTTCTCAATCTGCATTAATTCTTCTTTCATGGCCTTAGTCAAATTCTCATCCTTGCATGCCTCACCACTATTTTGGCTTCAACTTTAGAAAGTAAACATAGGTTCACTTGTTCTTCAACAATTCTTCTTCTTGTCAATACTATTGAAATACGCAAGACAACTGAGAGGCGGGATGAATCAGTTGTAACCAAAACTTTAAAATAATTAACACATCAACTACTTAATCACTGATATTGTAATTCAACCATGAAAGCATTAAATCAAAAACTTAAACACATCCACATATTCAACACATAAGACACCAGATTTTTACGTGGAAAACCCAATAAGGGAAAAACCGCGGTGAGTGTTAGCTCACAATATAAATAATATATCCAAATTTACAACAAGGCTCACTACCAGAGGCTCACTGCTAGAATGCTCACTAAAATATAGAGGCTCACTGCCAAAAGAAGAGGCTCACTGCCAGAAGTTGGTGAACTGAGATAATAGCATCTACACCATGCCAAGGTTCAGTTCCATTGAAGCACCATAAAACTCCTCTACTCTACTTTGCTTTTACATTTCACACTTATCTTATCATTTTCACATTCTCATACATTGTTTCTGACTTCATTACATGTATTTATACAATTCATCAACCTTGGAATGTACATCAAGGTTGACATTAGAATCATCAACTATTGGAACAATCTCCAAGGTTGGCATACACATATATATTAGAATAGATCTTGACCTAAACAAATTAATGAAGGAGAAAGATGATTGCATACCACACCAATCCTTAGTTGGGACTCAAATTCAATCTTCCATGCAACAACATGTCATCACAAATCCCAAAGTATAACCGCAAGTAGTGAAAACAACTAAGTTAGCCAAAACTGGGGTAAACACTAAGACCTTTAGGAACACGCTTCATGTATGATTGGGATTATACTTTACGGACCAATCAAAACATAGTGACATGATTTAGAGACATCCACAAGCACACTACAATCATCAGGAACTTCCGCACAACCCCCAAACACTCTATCCAGAAGATTCTTCAAACCAGAGCACTTAAACATTACTGTCAACCAATGTCATAAGGAAAAGATTGCCTGTAGAGAACCAAATCAAAAACCATTTGAACTGAAGGCACATAACATCATTAAAGACTTAATTCCAAAACTGTAAACTTTAAAACTTAAATGCAGAGAAATACATAGCAGAATACATTCTCCCTGTCACAACTGAATGTTTAGAAAAATAGTTTTTACTTTGGTGAATAGAACTCTCTCAAATCTTCACACTAGAGGCTCAAACCTGGAACATAGCATTTACAAACATCCCTTAACATAACTTCCAATCCATAGATAAAGATATTCAGTATATAGGATATGTGGAACTAAACACTGCACTATTCTTCTGCAAGCCAAGATACTTTGCAACACACTGTTTCCACTAGGAGAGCAAATTTTCTCTAAAGCACTTGGAAACTCAATATCAGGAACACTTTGTCATTATCTTCAACACTTATATAAGCCAATACAAAGCAACTAACTCAACACAAGTAAGCATTAAAACAAGAGCACAGTTGACATCAATGACAACACAGATATGTTGACATCAATGACAACATCGGTAAGCACATACTTGCAAGAATATCCCCCTTTGTCATTGATGTGAAAAACTATAAGAACCATCAAGACAAGATTCTGCATTGATTACTTTCTTGCCCTTTCTTTTTACACATCTGAACTCTTTCTCCCCTTGAGTTTTTCACATGATTTCTCTACCCCTTTGACATTAATGGAAAAAGGCATCATTTCTCTTCCTCTGCACATACTTGCATAATACTTCTCTTATCAAGATGGAATTACTTTTCCACTCCTCCTATCAGCAATACTTACTATTCTTTATTAGGAACTTATATCAACAACATCCACCTGCTCCCCCTGAGAGGTAGCCTTCAAAAACATCAATCCAGATCAAAAAATAAGACTTTGGACACTACTAGACTGATGCACTTCCCATGCATCTTAGTTTAGAGAAGGAGGGGTAATAACCCCTAATTTTTTCCTAAGATACTCAAAAGTATCCTTAGGTAGAGGCTCTGTGAAAATATCTGCAATCTGATCCTTTGTAGACACATATTCCATCTTTACTTCATTCTCTGTTACCTTTTCTCTCAAAAAGTGATACCTTATAGATATATGCTTTGTTCTTGAGTGCATCACTAGATTCTTTGAAATGTTTATAGCACTTGTACTGTCACAAAATTTTGAAATTGGTTCTTCATACACAACTCTTATATCCTTCAATGTTTGCTTCATCCAAAGCACTTGAGTACAACAACATGCTGCAGCAATATATTCTACTTCTACAGTAGACAAAGAAACTGATTCCTGCTTATTTCTTAACCATGAAACCAATCTATTACCCAAGAGGAAAGCACCTCCACTTGTACTTTTTCTATCATTAGCATATCCATCTAATCTGTATCTATATAAGCACTAAGAGTGAAATCAGTATCTTTGGGATACCACAATCCATAGTCTAAAGTGCCTTTTAAATACCTCATGATCCTCTTAACTGCCATCACATGTGACTCTCTAGGATCTTGAAATCTTGCCACAAGACAAACTACATGCATTATATCTGGTCTTTTATGGGTTAGATAAAGTAGTCCTCCAATTATAGACCTATACTTTTTTGACCAGTCTTGGGTTACTCATCATTCTGGCTCAGTTTGTAACCAGTTATCATAGGAGTACATATTGGCTTAGAATCCTCCATTCTAATTTTTTTCAACAACTCTTTCACATACTTGGATTGAGAAATAAAAATTCCTTTTTCTATTTGAGTAATTTGAAGTCCTAAAAAGAAATTCATTTCACCAAACATAGACATCTCAAATTCTTTTTGCATCTCCTTTGCAAATCTCTTACACATACCTTCATTGCCTCAAAAGATAATATCATCAACAAAAACTACAACAATCAAAATTTGATCATCATTGATTTTGAAATAGAGATTGTTGTCAACAGTACCTTTACTGAACCCTAATTGCAACAAATACTTGTCCAATCTTGCATACCAGGATCTAGGAGCTTGCTTAAGTCCATACAAGGCTTTCTTCAATTTGCACACCATGTCACCTTGGTCAGATGACTGAAATCCTTATGATTGTTCAATGTAAATGTGAGGCCTATTTATTTCACTCCCTTATTTTTCTTATTTCACATTTATAAGTGATGACATTTTGGCACTTGGGGATTGTTGATCCTGATATGTAGATTCTCTAGACTATATTCCTTTATTTTGGATTAGCTATGTTTAGTATGTGGTGATTTGACTATATCCTAATTTTGATTCACTGAGGATGTTTAGACATGTGATATGCACTTTAATGATATTAGAGATGTTAGTTGTGAAATCATTATATGGATTTGCTATGTGATTTTGATTCTGAGATAGTATATAGAAATGCAATTATGAATCTTATTTATGATGTGATTTGTATAATGTTTTAAATGAATTATGCAATGATGTGAGTGTTGCATTTCCTTGCTTTGGCTATGATATATATATGTTGGATTAATCCGTTTGTTCAAGTGCATAGGTGATTTTCCAGGCCACAAAAAAATGAAGATCGATCTCACACCTATGTGTTTCCCATGTTAGACCAATCCATTCCCAAGAGGGACAAGGATCATGTGTGATTGTATGATGTTTTCATAAATGTCTGCATTTTATTATTTTGGCCTAGTTTCACCCTTTTATTTTATTTAATTGATGTGTTGTAAAATATGTGTTTTAATTTACACCACTTGGTGTCTTTTTATTTTAGTGGCCATTTTATGTGAATTTTTACCTCCTTAAGTGTTTACTAGGGGCTAAAATTAACCCTAGGTGGTACCCCTAGGGTCTAGTGCCCATTTGAGCATGCCAAACCCTAGGGTTACCCTTGTCTAGTTACCTTAACCTTGGGTTAAATAAAATTCAAATTGGATAAGTGTGGGAGATGAGTCATGCCTTGAAAGAAGTCCCATCTCCTTTTTCAAGGCATGGAATTCCATCACCTTGAAGACTTGGGAGTCTCCAAGACCCCCAAGTGTGTGGAACCTTCCTCCAATGCTCTCACACATGTGTGAGAGCATCTTGGAGTGAAGGGGCTCCCTTTGGAGAATAAGGTGATGACATGTGTCATCTCTTATCCTCTTGGAGCTCATGTGGAGAGATGCCACCTCTCCACGCACATGTGGAGAGGGTGAGGTATGAATGGATGGGAGGGTGACACATGTCACCCTCACATTCCTTTTTCCTTGCAAGTGGGATGGGAAGAGGAAGGAGAATTTGACAAGTGTCACCTTCTCATTCCTCAAGGCCTTGGAATGAGGCCTATTTTAATTCCTCTTTGAGAGGGGAATGGGGTTCTTGTTTTTACTTAATTTTTCTATCTTTGGAGGATTTTGGGGAGTTAGAGAGATTTTTGGAGGATTGGAGGCTTAGAGAAAGATTGTGGGCTCTTCTTCAACTTTCATCCATTGTTGGGCTCTTAAGGTAAGTCTCAAGGCATTGTAGCCTTTCTTAAGCTTGTTAAATTTTGGTTGTGTGCTTGAAATGCTTTGGTGTGTTTATTTCTTCTTTGTTGTAGGGTTTTTGGGTGTTTTGGGATGAGACTACCAACTTGGGTGTGTCCATCCATGTGTGGGGTGGGGAAGGAGTGAACCTCCTCGAGGTCACCCTCCTGGTATTGGTATTTTATGGCCTTGAGGGCAAGATATTGAGTATGGGATATTTTGTTGGTATGAGTGCCATGATGAAATCTATATATTCATGGAGTTATCATTTTGGGCTTGAGGCCATATGTTGTGTTGAGACTTGGGATTTTTGTGTTGTGATCCTCTTGAGTTGAGTGATGTCCACTCCCCTACCCCCTCAAATCCATTTGTCATAGATTTTGTGATGTTCAAACCTATGGTTGTTCTTCTTGTTATTGTGTGATTGTTTATTGTTGTGTTGTGGTTTGAGACCCGTGTGAAGATCGACCTCCAAGCTCGGGGGTGACCCACTTGCGGGTCCATGGTAGGGAGGAGAGTGTTTTTAGTGGCTTGGTTGTCCCTCCATTGTTTTAGTTCTTGCAGGTTTTATTGGTGACCTTTAGAGCTTGGGTGAAGGCATAATTTGTTGGAGTGCATTTTGTTATGTAGAAGGATGGGGGTTTTCACTCTCATCTTGTAAATAAATATTGTAATAGTCATTGTTGTATTTCCCCTCAATTGATGTTGTAATGAAATGATTCAAAATAGAGAAAAAAAATATATTGTGTTTGCTGGTTTTATTATTGCTGTGATAAATTTATATTGAACGTTATTTTTTATCTTCTTGTGATTTAAAAAAAAATGTGATGTGTGTTACTTTACTTATTTCATGTGTGAAAGTTGCAAATGTAAAGTACATTATTGCTGGTTAAAATATTATTATTTTTTTTAAAAAAGTAAAGGGTAAAATATTAAGTTGCTGGTTTCTATATGAAAAGATAGGAAAATGGATATGTTGTTTAAAAATTATAGTCTGCACAAAAAGAAAATGGATAGTTACTTTTTTTTTACTTAAAAAAAAAGAGCTTAGAAATAAAATCCTTCATGTTGTTAGGAAAAGAAACTTATATATTCCTGTACATAGTTAGAAATACAACCATCTCTAACCTTGGTGGATATATATATATACATATATATATATATATATATATATATATACATATCTATATATATATACATATATATATATATATACATATATATATATATATACATATATATATACATATACATATATATATATATATATATATATATATATATATATATATATATATATATATATATATATATATACAGTCAGTTATATATATATAGTACATTTTTATTTTGCTAGAAATTATATTGTAACTGAATGTGTTAACTATATATATATAATAATAAAAAATATATATATTTATAACTATTAATGGCAGATGGAAATGTTAAAAAAAAGATATAAAATATGCATAGATCGGCAGACCGCCGAATAATACCCAACGGTGTCTTTTTTGTTATGGCTGTGTTAACCCTCTTGAGAGGAGCTTCCATGGTAGAAATTAGTCTTTACTTTTTTTTTTTGCAAAGAATAATATATGGGGTGGGGAGGGGAATGACCCCCCCCTACACCCCCATCTCATATACCTTCTTTCAACCTGTGAAGTATTATAGCGGCGGCACCGCTCTTGAAAAAACTGTCGTCGCTTCTTTGAATCAGTCATTCAACCATGACTCTCTCTGTAGTGCTTTTTATATATACATTCAATATATTCTATCACACACACACATGTGTGTGTGTACCCTATGTATACCACTTGGCTACAAATAAAATACCACTTTCTGTGGTTTCATACTCACTGTATATTTAACAATAAGGGTGTACACACACACACACATATATACCTCAAACAAAAAAGGGGTTATGCTGAAATAAAAGAAAATGTAGGCTTGCATATACATTGTATATACCCTTAAGATCTCCTTGGTAGCCATGAAGCCCTACCTACAAAACAAAAAGAAGATAGGAAGGAAAATGAGAAGAAAGGAAATTAGGTTAGAATAATGAATAAAATAGAGATAAGATTGATTAGGGTTTTCATAAGGAAATTGTTTTTTTAATGAGAGGGCTTTTAGGGCTTGTAGGGAAGATTTTAAAATTGGATTTTATTACCTTCCCATGTGAACGTGGAGTTTCTTTTCCCTCCCCTTTTTGACTTGGGGATTGCTTATTGATTTTTCTTTTATGCCTTTGGCCTTTTGGGTGAAAGAGGTAATTCATATTCTTGGTGTAGAATTTTAATGTTTGATATTGTGGATAGTCTTATTATTTTATTTATTTAAGGGTTAGAGTATTGTTTTATAATTTATTTGGCTTTGGGCAAATAGAGGGCTTTTAGTTGTGTAGGGGACCTTTTTATATTCCTAGAGAACTATAGTGAATTTAAATACAGTTATTAGAGAATTAATTTTGGCATTGTGACCTTTGATTTAATAATGCAATATTTTATTAGTACAGTCGATTTTATTAAATTAGATTAATGTTGGGAAGGAAGTAAGTAGGTGAATTTATTTAAGTGTTGATTTTATTAAATTTTTGGAAGCATTGGAGTAGGAGATTAATTTTATTTAGTTTGCTTATTTATTTAAAATATATTCCCATGTACGCCCTAGAGGCGTTATGCTGCCATATTTTTCCAAGATTTTAGAGCCTTCATATAATCGATTTAATTTTTTGTGTTGACATTAAATTGATGTTTTGCAAAATTTTTATGAATTGATGGACTTGTTAATTAATCCTTTTATACTCTAGAATTAGGGTTTTGATTTCGATTTAGGTTGAAATCACACCACTCAGTTAGCAAATACTTAGGGTTTGGGCCAAATCAATCCTAATGCTAATGGCGACATTCATCGTGTCGTATAACCCCCTAGTCGGTTATCATCACGCATGGGATTGCACATGTAATCGCACTACCTCAAGATTTGATTGTCATGTTTACGCCTTATGCGTATTGCCACCGAGCACGCTGACACATGCAAGGGGGTTTCTAGGGATACGTGGAAAAGTTTTTGATATTTCATGTCATGACCACATGCCAAATGGACATGACATGTGTGTTGCATGTCATGACCGCATGGGAAATGTGGGCATGACAATAAACCTCTTCTTCCAGCTCTCCATTCAAGAATGTAGACTTCACATCCATATGGTATACTTTGAAGTCTTTGTGTGTTGTAAATGCCAAGAACATTCTTATTGCTTCAATCCTTGCCACAAGAGCAAAAGTCTTCAAAATCTATGCCTTCAACCTAAGAATATCCTTTGCATACCAGTCTTGCTTTTCTTCTTACCACTTCTCCATTTTCATTCATCTTGTTTTTGAACACCCATTTAGTTCCATTCACATTCTTATCAACAGGTCTAGGAACCAATTCCCAAGTTTTATTTTTCTCTATCTGCATCTGCTCTTCTTCCATGGCTTTTACCCAAGTTTCATCTTTGTAGACCTCATTTACAATCTTAGGTTCAATTTGTGAAAGTAAATAGTAGTTCACTTATTCCTCAACAACTCTTTTCCTTGTCAATACCCCTTTGCTTTTGTCACCAATAATCTAATCTTTAGAATAATTAATGGTGCAGGAGCACCTACCTGACAGCTGGCCTTCATGAGGCAGTTAGTAGTTTAGGTCTTGGTTGTGTTTCCAAGAAGGTCTGTTAAGACCAAATGCTTGTAATAAGGTCACGCTGATCATGATAAGATCATGCTGACCAGGCTTTTGCTATTTTTAGTTAGTTGGTTATAACAGCTGTCATGATGTATGTTCGGTTGGATCTCCCAGCCGCTTGGAGAGTTCCCAGCCGCTTGGAGTCGGGTCAGTAGTACTCGTAGGATAATCTTTATAAGCATGAGGATCGGATGGTATTGGATATCATCGATCAGACTTTGCGAGAGTGAGGCAGAGCGAGAGAAACTGAGCATTGTATTTGCATCTTTTGAAATCAAATAAAGTATTCCTGTTTGTGTTCATCCTCTGTTGCATTCCATTGCTTGATCGATTTGCTGGTTTGAGTGGTTTCATGGATTCACTGATCCATTCCATCGGTTGACTCATCTGATCGGTGGAATGGTAATGTACAGTAGGTTAGTAGGTAGTTTGTTTGTTCGCATGCAGGTGTGCAGATCGCGGCTGAAAGATGTTGAAGACCCTAGCATGGGCATGTGCTAGGTCGAGTTGAGAAGTTCGAGGTGGGAGATCACCCTAAGACTGGATCGGATCATCCCTGGAGGATCGGCGAAGTGAAACTTTGCAAAAGCTGAAAGTTCGTGAAGACGGCATCATCAGGATATTTCTGCAAATATCCTGCAGTCGGGTTAGGCATCGTCATCCTGATAAGTGGAGGAGATCGGCATGATGTTGTCGATCGCATGAAGTGCAAGTGCGTCGGGGTGATCATCATCATCTGGAGGAGCCGAGGAGGAGTGCATTGGCATCAGGATCATCTATCGGGAGTGCCAAACATCTGCGTATCGCGAGTAGATGCGGGAGTGAAGTTTCGGTTTTTTTGACTAAGTGTTGAAGAGGTCATCAGGATATTGGGTGACGTCATCGTCATCAGGATATGACGTCATCGTCATCAGGATATTGAGATATCCCCTTATGCGAGTTTATCCTGCCGTCGTTAAGTGCTAAGGTATCGGCGGAAGTCCGTGGCAGAAGGTTGTATTAGCATCATCAGGAGGTTTCGAGAGGACCGGATAAAGCAGATCATGATGTTGTTGTTTGTGTCGTCGGCTAGTGGAGCATCGAAGGGAAGGTGCTGAAGTGGTCGTCATCAGGATCTTTGAGGCAACCGGATATTGGTTATCCTGCTGACGAAGGAAGTGTTACTTATCATGATACCGATGGAGTTCGGCGCCCGATGAACAGTGCAACCGGAGGATGTTTGCGTTAGTTGAACATCATGATGATGATGTTAGAAGGAAGGCGGAGGAGGTGAATAGTAGTCGGCAGGAGGATAAGTGTGATCATCCGAAATATGATGATGCTGTTGGTTTTAGGAAACATGATGATGATGCTGACAGTGTAAAGTGGAATATGATGATGATGGCGAAGATGATGATGATGAGGTTGGTCTGCAGACATCCATGCTATATGCGAAGGTTATAGTGTGGATGCCTCTGCATCATAGTGGTATCAGAGCTCAGCAAAAGGTCTGGGCTGTAGTGTGTTGATTCTGTCACCGAAAGGGCAGAGGTAGAGTTGAATTGTGTGTTGTGTGTAGATTGAGAGGTTGACAAAATGCCTCCTAAAGGTAGTGGTACTGCAAGGGAATTGCAGGAGATGAAGGAGAAACATGCTAGAGAGATGAGGAAGATGAAGGAGCTTGCTGAAGCACTTCAAGCCAGGCTGACAGCCCTGGAAAAGAACAAAAAGAGGGAAGTGGAAGACAGTGAGTCTGAAGAAGATGAAGATACTGTTGAAGAGTATGAAGAGGTAGCTGAAGATCTGGATGCTAAAGGCCAGAGATTGGCAAAACTGTTAAAGGCAGTGCAGAGTGAAAAACCTAAGGTAAAGGTTGATGTTACCAAGTATACTGGAAGCTTGAATGAAGATGAGTTGTTAGATTGGATTGCTGCACTTGATAATCACTTTGAATGTGAAGATGTTGCTGAAGATCAGAAGGTAAAGATTGCAAAGACCAAGTTAGGAGGTCATGCTTTGGTATGGTGGGATTATGTACAATCCGAGAGAAGGAAACAAGGGAAGTCTAAGATCACTTCATGGGATAAGATGGTAGCAAGGATCAAGGGTAAATTCTTGCCAAGGGATTATGAAATCCAGATGTTTAAGAAGCTGCAATTTTTAAAGCAGAAAGACAGGGATGTGAAAGCATACACTGAGGAATTTTATCTGTTAAGTATGAGATCTGGTCATCATGAGAATGAGGTAGAAAAGGTGGCTAGGTACTTGGCTGGTTTGAGGTTTAACATACAGGATGAGTTAGTTTTAGCTAACCCTAAGAATGTGGAAGATTGTTATCAAATGGCAATCAGGATTGAAGAAAAGATGAATAGAGGACATGAGAAGTCCATGAGAGGAAGAGGAAACCATAGGGGAAGAGGAACAGCCCCTGCACAAAAGCAAACCAATGAGGGTCACGAAGACACTGGTAAAGGACAGGGACAGTCTGATTTCAGGGGTGGATGGAAAGGTAATAGAGGAAGATTTGGAGGTGGTAGAGGTTCTACTACATTTTCAGGGAAATGTTACACCTGTGGAGAGTTTGGTCATCCATCTTTCAAATGTCCAGAAAACAAAGGTTCATCATCTAGAAATGATAGAACAAGTGACAAGAGAGTACAACTGGTACAAGAAGAGAAAGTAGAAGAAAGTGCACAGAGTTCAAACAGAGATCCTGATAATTATGGATATCTAGAGAGTGGAGAATCATTGATGTTAAGGAGAATTAGTTTGCAGGCATCAAAGGATATGATGCAAAGAAGAGCTCTTTTCAAGACCACATGCAAGAGCAAAGGTAAGGTATGTAAGGTTGTCATTGATACTGGTTCAACAGACAACATGGTATCTCAGGAAATGGTGGATAAACTGAAGCTGGAAAGGATTCCACATCCACACCCTTACAAGACATCTTGGGTGAGTGATAGTCAATCACTTTTTGTCTCTGAACAGGCATATGTGGATTTCCAGATTGGACCATATCATGATAGAATTTTGTGTGATATTTTGCCTATGGAATGTTGTCACCTACTGTTAGGTAGACCATGGCAATTTGACAGAAGGGTACTGTATGATGGGTATGCTAATACCTACACCATCAAGAAGGATGGGAAGATTATTAAGTTGATGCCATTGCAGGCAAAAGCTGTAGTACAGAAGGCAGCTCAAATCATTTTAATGGGAAAGAAGGAGTTTGTACAGAAGCCTATAGGAGCAGGCATGAAGGCAGATAAGGACACTGCAGGGAAAGGAGTTGTTACAGACAACAAGCTGAAGACAGTTTCAGTTGTGACTGACAGGGGTCAGCAGCAGGTGCAGAAACAGGTTTGCACACAGCAACCAGTTCAGAAGAATGACAAGGATGTTGTCATAGTTGGGACTATTGCTTGTCCTATAAAGATTGAAAGGAAGATAGAGTTGAACATTTCAACAGTTCAAGAGGCAGTTCAGCCAGAGGTTTTGGTCAGACAACCTGACAAACACAGGGTATGTGAGAGAAAGGCCTACATCAACAGGCATGAGGATTTACTTGCCAGAAAGCAAGTTACAGTTCAGAAGTCTTGGAGAAGCCAAGAGACAGCAGCAGACAAAGCTGGAACAGGTCAGAAGACTATTGACAAAGCAAAGTGTAAAGGTGGAGGACTTCCACATACTAAACTCATGGGACATGAGTTCTTTTCTTTTGGGGAGTATGGTGCAGGAGCACCTACCTGACAGCTGGCCTTCATGAGGCAGTTAGTAGTTTAGGTCTTGGTTGTGTTTCCAAGAAGGTCTGTTAAGACCAAATGCTTGTAATAAGGTCACGCTGATCATGATAAGATCATGCTGACCAGGCTTTTGCTATTTTTAGTTAGTTGGTTATAACAGCTGTCATGATGTATGTTCGGTTGGATCTCCCAGCCGCTTGGAGAGTTCCCAGCCGCTTGGAGTCGGGTCAGTAGTACTCGTAGGATAATCTTTATAAGCATGAGGATCGGATGGTATTGGATATCATCGATCAGACTTTGCGAGAGTGAGGCAGAGCGAGAGAAACTGAGCATTGTATTTGCATCTTTTGAAATCAAATAAAGTATTCCTGTTTGTGTTCATCCTCTGTTGCATTCCATTGCTTGATCGATTTGCTGGTTTGAGTGGTTTCATGGATTCACTGATCCATTCCACCGGTTGACTCATCTGATCGGTGGAATGGTAATGTACAGTAGGTTAGTAGGTAGTTTGTTTGTTCGCATGCAGGTGTGCAGATCGCGGCTGAAAGATGTTGAAGACCCTAGCATGGGCATGTGCTAGGTCGAGTTGAGAAGTTCAAGGTGGGAGATCACCCTAAGACTGGATCGGATCATCCCTGGAGGATTGGCGAAGTGAAACTTCGCAAAAGCTGAAAGTTCGTGAAGACGGCATCATCAGGATATTTCTGCAAATATCCTGCAGTCGGGTTAGGCATCGTCATCCTGATAAGTGGAGGAGATCGGCATGATGTTGTCGATCGCATGAAGTGCAAGTGCGTTGGGGTGATCATCATCATCTGGAGGAGCCGAGGAGGAGTGCATCGGCATCAGGATCATCTATCGGGAGTGCCAAACATCCGCGTATCGCGAGTAGATGCGGGAGTGAAGTTTCGGTTTTTTTGACTAAGTGTTGAAGAGGTCATTAGGATATTGGGTGACGTCATCGTCATCAGGATATGACGTCATCGTCATCAGGATATTGAGATATCCCCTTATGCGAGTTTATCCTGCCGTCGTTAAGTGCTAAGGTATCGGCGGAAGTCCGTGGCAGAAGGTTGTATTAGCATCATCAGGAGGTTTCGAGAGGACCGGATAAAGCAGATCATGATGTTGTTGTTTGTGTCGTCGGCTAGTGGAGCATCGAAGGGAAGGTGCTGAAGTGGTCGTCATCAGGATCTTTGAGGCAACCGGATATTGGTTATCCTGCTGACGAAGGAAGTGTTACTTATCATGATACCGATGGAGTTCGGCGCCTGATGAACAGTGCAACCGGAGGATGTTTGCGTTAGTTGAACATCATGATGATGATGTTAGAAGGAAGGCGGAGGAGGTGAATAGTAGTCGGCAGGAGGATAAGTGTGATCATCCGAAATATGATGATGCTGTTGGTTTTAGGAAACATGATGATGATGCTGACAGTGTAAAGCGGAATATGATGATGATGGCGAAGATGATGATGATGAGGTTGGTCTGCAGACATCCATGCTATATGCGAAGGTTATAGTGTGGATGCCTCTGCATCAATTAATCCTTACATACCTGGGAGTCTTAACATCACTTTTTGAAGATTTTTCTTCTTCAACTTGACTATCCTTTTGTTCAACTTTTTCTTCATTCATTGTAGTGTTAGGTTCATCTAATTTATAGCCACTCAGATATGATATTATTTCTTTTTCTTCATCAACTTTCACATTTGTATTCTCAATGATCTTTCTCAATCTCTTATTGTAGCACTGGTAGGCTTTACTCTTAGTGGATTATCCAAGGAAAATTCCTTCATCACACCTAGCGTCAAACTTGCCTAACTCCTTGTCTCTTCTAATATAACATTTGTTTCCAAAAACTTTGAAGTATTTCATTGTACAAACTCTTCCATACCACAATTCATAAGGAGTTTTAGTAGGTCATTACCTTTGACTTGAACTCTATTTTGAATGTAGACAACAGTATGTATTGCTTCTCTCTAATACACTTCCAGTAGATTTGCATCCTTCATCATTGACCTAGTAGCCTCTTGAGTTGTCATGTTCTTTCTTTCAACAATTCCATTCTGCTAGGGAGTTCTAAGAGAAGACAATTGCCTCTTTATCCCATGTTTTTCACAGAAGGTATTGAATTCATTTGATGTAAACTCACCTCCTCTATCAGAACTTAAGCACTTGATCCTCAAATTTAACTCATTCTCAACCATCATCTTGAAAACCTTGAACTTGTCTAGGGCTTTTGATTTATCCTTTAAGAAAGTAACCCAAGTCATTCTGGAATAATCATCAATAAGCAACATAAAATACATGTCACCTTGTAAGCTTCTTGTTCATGTAGGACTTGGACACAAATCTGTATGCACCAACTCAAGCAATCTAGGAGAAAATTTTTCTTTACTCTTGAAAATTGTCCTTATCTATTTCCCCAATTGACATTCCTTGCAAATAGTATTAGCAGGCTTCACAAGCCTAGGCAAATCTCTCACAACTTGTACTGAACTTATCTTCACCAAGTTGTCAAAGTTGATATGACACATCCTTCCATGCCATAGCCAACTCTCATCTGTCTGAGCCAATAGACAACAATCATTAGTTCCTTTCAAATGATAAACATTACCTCTAGTCTTCTTACCAGTAGCAATCACTGTTCTGGAGCTTTCCATGATCTTGCAACCATTATCCTTGAATTTTAGATCATACCCTTTGTCACACATTTGACCAACTCTTAAAAGATTATGCTTCAAACCCTTCACATATAGAACATCATCTATGTTTTTCTTACCATCAAAAGAAATAGATCCTTTTCCACAAATCTTACCAGCTGCATCATCTCCAAATCTAACCAGTCCTCCATCATACTTTTCCAAACTTATAAACTTGCTTTTATCATTGGTCATGTGATGTGAGAATCCACTGTCAATAATCCATTCATCCTTATCCTTCTCAACCTGAATAGAAAAAGCACTCTCTTCCACTGGGTGTTCTTCTTTCACACAACTAGCAAGATTAGTAGACATAGGTTCTTCTTCAATAGCAATAAACAAGCATTCATTTGCACTAGTACTAGCATCATTAGACTCATCATCTATTACACCATCATCATCAAGATCTATGACACAATAGAATTTCTTCATGACTCTAGGTCTACTTTCAAATTTCTTTTTACCTCTCTCAATTCTCTCCAAACACCTAGAGGCATAGTGGCCAATCTTACCATGAGAAAAGCATTTGAATGGTAACTTCGATTTGAACTGTTGATTGTTAGGAACACTGAGAGGGGAGGGGTGAATCGGTGTTCTAGAAATCTTTTCTTGTACTTTTATTTTTAACCATTTCAAAAGAATAATCTAATAGAAGCAAAATATACAACTGAACAACATCCACAAAAGCATGACACATAACACCAAGATTTTACGTGGAAAACCCAAAGAGGGAAAAACCACAGAGAAGATTAGCTCTCAAATATATATTGCAGTCTTTACAAAATGATGTTCAGGCTTGGTCACTCCATGGGCCTAGAACATGCTAGCCTACTACCATGAAGTACAACTAGATTTAGCAGGCTCACTGCCTCAACCCTAAACCTAGCAAGATTATAATAAGGGCTGTTAAACCCTATTGAAGGCTCACTGCTAGCTCACTGCCTTGATGAAGAAAGCTTGCTTCCAAATATATTACACATAAAAAATGAATACTGCTTAAGTATCTGCCACTATGCTAGGATGCAGTCATTTAGCAACTGAATTCTGAATCCCAAGTCTTCATCGCTGTTGATCTTCTAACTCGACTCTTCTATTCACATGCTCACACCACACACACACTCTTCTTTGCCACACATGCACTTAACTAAAAATCATCGCTCTTATATATATCCGCATCATGATTTAATCCATAATTAGGTCGGTATCCAAGAAATGAAACGTGTACATAGAAAGTTGTACCTTGTCACTCAATCCAATGCACTATGTGTCACGCAGACCCAAATCTTTTCCCAAACATGTTCATATATGTAAGCTCTAATCATTCAAATACTTGAATAGATCTTTCACACAATATCCTTTCTCCACATTATGATTTGTCTCACCAGTCAGCTTATTCCTCAAGAGCATGCTTTAACAGGTTCATCTGCTGACTTACAACTTCTACTGCGGATCTCAAAACACCTCCAAAATTGTATCAAGGACTCTTTACACATTCCCAATCTTACCCTCAGAAGTGCAAGGCATGATATCATCTTGCAGAGAAATGCGGACCATCAAAACTTAGACTTTGTCTCTGTCAAACACAATGCCAATACTTAGCAACTTGTAGCTAACCTTCCAGTGGACTTCAGATCTCCTAACTCTAGAATAAGACACTTCATACAAGTGTTTACAACACCTTAAGACTGCATAATAGAATACTTATCTACAGAGGAATGCAGACCACTGCACTAGACCCTGTTCACTGTGCTTGCTATACTTTTGCTTATCCAAACTTAGACAATTCTTCAAGGGAGTTCCAGAGGAGATTAGGACTTAACCTTTGAAGCATAACACTATCAAACAACTAAGAACCTCATACCTGAACCGTATTATTAGATCATCATCTGTGGAGACATACTATCTGACTTATTGTCCTTTACTCATAATACTTTTCATACTTAGCCATTTTTCTGTCAACCGGACCTGAAATCCAATATGCTCTTCTGGAGTTATCTCTTCTAGTCATGGTGATAAGATCTCTAAGCCTTGTTTCCAACAATGACAATATACAAGTCAATACTGGAGTAGTGTCTCTTGCCAACATGAACTCACCGGTACCTCTTTGTATTCTATCCACAAATTTGGCTTCAATCTTATCAAGGTCATCATCAGGTTCCACAACATACTTCTTAGATCTTGAGATCTTCTCTGAAGCACTGGCTTTGAAAGCAATCTTAGTCTTAGGTAGAGCATCACCAAACTCTCTCATCTCAAAAGTAGTAAACTTACCTAGCAACTGATCCTTTGTAATTTTATTCACACTCATAACTTCTTCAATTGCTAACACCTTGTGACTGTAGGATTTATGCAAAAATCTAAGAATCTTCAGCACAACCTCATCTTCATCAAAACCTCATCTTCATCAATAGTTCCTCCAAGACCTTTGATTCCATTGATAATTTCATCAACCTTTTGCATGTCGATTGTTATGTTCTCATCATCACTCACCTTCAGGGCTTCATACTTCGACTTCAGATTTTGTAGTTTTGCACTCTTTACAGAATCATCTCCTTCATACAAATTTTTCAACTTATCCCAGATCTCATAATTAGTTTCCAGATCCATAACTTTCACTAACTTAGTATTAGATAAGGAATTTAACAGAGCATCTCTATCTTTTCCATTTAACTCATACTATTTGACTTCATCTTCAGAAGATCGACTATTTGGAGGAAGAGTATACTTTGTATCTGCCATCTTCTAGACACTATAACCAAGAAAAATGAGATGACTTTTTGTCTGCATCTTCCAGAGAGCATAATCGATTCCATCAAACTGCATAGATTCCTTCTTGTGAACCATCCTAGATCTACCTTGAGCTGTTAGGCCTTTTACCAAGGAACCCTCACTCTGATACCAATTGTTGAAATGTGCAAGACAACTGAGAGGCAGGGGTGAATCATTTGTAACCAAAACATTAAAACCATTAACACATCAATTACTTAATCACTAATATTATAATTCAACCATGAAAGAATGAAATCAGAAACTTAAACACATCCACACATTCAACACATAAGACACCAGATTTTTATGTGGAAAACCCAATAAGGGAAAAACCACAGTGAGTGTTAGCTCACAATATAAATGATATAACAAAATTTACAACAAGGCTCAATACCTTAGGGCTCACTTCTAGAATGCTCACTGCAATATAGAGGCTCAATACCAAAAGAAGAGGCTCATTGCCAAAAGTTGGTGAATTGAGATAATAACATCTACACCATGCCAAGGTTTAGTTCCATTGAAGTGCCATAAAACTCCTCTGCTCTACTTTGCTTTAACATTTCACACTTATATTTTCATTTTTGTGTTCTCATACATTGTTTTAGACTTCATTACATGTATTTATACAATTCATCAACCTTGGATTGTACATTAAGGTCAGCATTACAATCATCAACCATTGAAACAATCTCCAAGGTCGGCATACACACATATATTAGGATAGGTCTGGATATAAACAAATTAATGAAGGAGAAAGATGAATGCAGGCCACACCAACCCTTAGCTGGGACTCAAATTTAATCTTCCATGCAACAACATGCCATCACAATTTCCAAAGTATAACTGCAATTAGTAAAAACAACCAAGTCAGCCAAAACTAGTGTAAACACTAAGACCTTTAGGAACACGCTTCATGTATGATCTAGATTACACTTTATAGACCAATAAAAAGGTAGGAACATAGTCTATAGACATCCACAAGCACATTACAATCATTAGGAACTTCCACACAACCCCCAAACACTCTATCCAGAAGATTCTTCAAACCAAAGCACTTAAACATTACTATAAACCAATATCATAAGGAAAATATTACTTGTGGAGCACGAAATCATGAACCACTTGAACTGAACCCACATAACATCATTAAAGACTTAATTCTAGAACCATAGACTTTAAAACTTAAATGCAGAGAAATGCGGAGCAAAATACATTCTCCCAGTCACCATTGAATGCTCAGAAAATAGTTTTTACTCTGGTGAATAGAACTCTCTCAAATCTTCACACCAGAGGTTCAAACTTGGAACATAGCATCTACAGATATCACTTAACATAAATTCCAATCCACAGACAAAGATATTCAGTATACAGGATATGCAAAACAAAACACTGTACTGTTCTTCTGTAAGCCAAGATACTCTACAACACACTATTTCCACTAGGAGAGGAAATTTTCTCAAAATCACTTGGAAACTCAATATCAAGAACACTTTCTCATTATCTTCAACACTTATATAATCCAACAAAAATAAACTAACTCAACACAAATAAGAATTAAAACAAGAGCACAGTTGACACCAATGACAACACAGATATGTTGACATCAATGACAACGTCGGTAAACACATACTTGCAACAAATACACCTTTTCTTTTATCACCAATGATCTGGTCTTCAGAATGATCCTTCTGCACATACTTGGGAGTTTTAGGAGACTTTACCAGAGCTCCTTGTTCTTCAATTTGCACTTCTTTTTCTTTGGCTTCTTTTTCTTCTTCTTCATTGGATGAAGACTCATTTGATTTGTAATTATTAACCTCTAAACTCTTCTGTATGTCTTCATAAACCTTCACATTCACACTTTCAACAATCTTTCTTAACCTCTTGTTATAGCATCGATAATATTTGCTTCTAGTAGAATACCCAAGGAAGATGCCTTCATCGCACCTTGCATCAAACTTTCCTAGATCTTCATCTCTTCTGATATAACATTTGCTCCCAAAAACTTTGAAATATTTAGCAGTGGGATTTCTTCCATACCATAGTTCATAGGGAGTCTTTGTGTTAATTACTCTTACCTGTACTCTATTTTGTATGTAGACAACAATATGAATTGCTTCTCTCCAATAGACCTCTGGTAGGTTTGCTTCTCTTATCATTGTCCTTGCAACTTCTTGAACAGTCATGTTCTTTCTTTCAACCACTCCAATCTGCTAAGGAGTCCTAGGGGTAGATAGGTGCATCTTTATCCCATGTTCTTCACAAAAAGTATTACTCATTTGAAGTAAACTCCTACCTCTGTTAGATCTCAAACATTTGATTTTCACATCCATTTCATTCTCAACCATATCTTTGAATGTCTTAAACCTCTTCAGGGCTTTTGATTTCTCTTTTAGAAAAGTAACCCATGTCATCCTAGAATAATCATTAATTCGCAACATGAAATACCTGTCACCTTGAAGACTTTTAACCTTGGTAGGACCACAAAGGTCTATATGCACCAGATCCAATAGTCTGGTAGAAGATTGTTATTTGTCTTTGAAACTACTCCTCACTTGCTTTCCAAATTGAAATCCCTTACAGACAACATTACCAGGCTTGATAATCTTTGGTAGGTCTCTCACAGCATGAACCAAACTTATCTTCACTAGACTATCAAAATTAATGTGACATAACCTTTTATGCCATAGCCAACTTTCATTGATTTGAGTCACGAAGCAACATTCATCAGCACCTTTGAACTAATACACATTTTTATATGTCCTCTTTCCAACAACAATTAATTTTTTGGAGATTTTTCTGATTTCACATCCATCATCCTGAAACATAAGATTGTAACCTTTCCTATGTTGGCAAGAGACACTATGGGGCTTCATGAGTGTTGTCATTGATGGCAACAAAGTCTATCCCACACATCCGCAGTACATAGTATGCATATACCGGAAGTCAGATTGAAGATTGTTTTGATCCGGTGAACAAGAACAGAGTATGCAACAAGGTCCGACAATTAGGTCTGGATCTCTCAGATGGTGTAGCTCAGTAAGTTGCAGACTTGGGAAAGTCAAGAAGGGTATCATGACTACTATATTCTAGATATTTAGCCTCCAGTGATCAAGTATGAGAAAGATATGAGCATCTGAGTGTAGGGCAGAGCAAATCGAGGAAGAACTGATTGACAGAGTGTCAAACTTCAATTCGGATGAGTAAATGATGTTGATCAAGCTATTTTGAGGATCATGCATTGTTGGCTGACATGATTAATGACTTCTCTATCTATGTTTTTGATACGCATCATAAATCAAGCTTGGATTTAGCCGACAGAGTAAATACTTGCAGTGTTCTTGATGCCAACTGGCAAGTTGATAGAAATTGTTTATGCGGATATATATACCAGAGGGAATCCAGTATGCAATAGTGTGTGTGGTGTGAAGTAAGATGAAATAAAGTGTGCAAAAAGGCAGGACAATTGTGGAAGCAGCAATTCAAGTTCGGTATGTGACAGAGCAGCAACACTAAAATAGATATAGAATGAAGTGCATCAGATCAGTGTATTGTGCCTAACCGGAACTAAACTCTAGCATTTGTGGATGCCTCTCATTAGTTCAAACACCTGATTACCTTCTGTAAGTTCTGTAGACAGTGAGTCTCTTGTAGGCAGTGTGCCTCTTGTGAGCAGTGTGCTCGAGCAGTGAGCCCTAATTGGCAAGTGTCATTTTGTACTCCTTTATTCTTTTAACAGAGAATACAATCTTGGGTTAGTCACCCTGTGGTTTTTCCCTTAACAGGGTTTTTCATGTAAAAATCCTTGTGTTATGTGTGTTGATTTTATTTCTGTTCTTATGATCACATATGCTTATATAATTTGATGCTGCATTGATCTTTAAGTTAACAAAAGAAAAGAAAGTTGAAGAAGTTTTGAGATAACTAATTCACCCCCCCCTCAGTTATCTGCCTTGTTGCCAACAATTGGTATCAGAGCTAAGTTCCTCTAAACAAATCCTAACAGCTTGAGGAAGATCTAGGAATCTCAATGGACATATATGGTATGAAGGAACAACTTCAATTTTCCCTAGATGATCTTGAACAATGACATTCTAAAGTCAATAATTTGAGAGAAAGACTCAAAGTAGTTGACGATTTCATAAATGAGCTAAAAGAAAAACTTAGTATCTCTGTGAAAAAGAGAAAGGAACTACTTCAAAAATTAGCCAATCAGAGTGAAGACAATGATACTAATGAAGATCTGAATGAGAAAAATAAGCTATGTGAGAAGCTATCAAAAGAGGTCATTATGGCAAGGCATGAAATAGAATCAAGGGTTATGAGATTCACCCAAGAAATTGAAAAAAAAGGAAAAATGAAGATAAACTAAAACAATCCCTCAAGGAGAAGATAGAAGACTGCCACAAAATAGATAGAATAATCAGGCATCTTGAATCTGATCTTGAAGAAGCTAGAGATAATGAAGAACAACTTGAGAATTAGATACACTCTTAAGAAAAGCCGTCAAACAACAAATGAATACAAAGAGAAATTCAAGATAAGCTTAGCCCAACTTGAAGTTCTTCTTAAGAACCAAAAGAGGGTAGATGATAAGTGTGGCATGGGATATGAGAAAGGTGAAAGCTCCGGATCCGGTCAAAAGAACTTTAGATCAGGAAACCAAAGAAACAGGCCTAGAAGACCTCTGGTAAGGTAACCAAATGCTCAAAGATATCCATCCTTCAATGGATATTGCTTCAATTGCAACAATTTCAGTCATAAAGCAACTCAGTGCAGAAGAAGAATGAATCAGACTAATCCATCCTTCTCCGGACAATGTTTCAACTGCAAAAGGTATGGTCACAAATCTCATGAATGCAGAAATATGCAAATAAACAATTCATTCAATGGTAGATGCTTTGCATGCAATAGAATGGGACATATGGCTAATCAATGCAGATCAAGAGGATATCAATCAAATGTGTAAGGAAATGTTGTCTGCTACAATTGCAATAGATCTGGTCATATTGCCAAATTTTGTAGAAATAAAAATTAGGATAAAAAGGGTCTGGTGCAACATAATCAAAAATAAGATAAAGGCAAAGGTAAAGTAAATGTGGATGAAGTTCAAAAGGAGATGAGCAAGATTTGGGTGAAGAAGAGTACAAAACATATTGGAGATGGATCTGCACCAGAATCTGGTGTTGATATTCCTTCTGGAAACTAAATAGATGAGCTCTAGCTTAGGGGGAGTCATAGAGAAAAACAAATTCCCCTAGCCAGTCAATTAGTGCCTAAATTCGGCACATGGAATGCTGCGGATTAAAGGGTTCTTAGAAAAATATCTGTATTACCATCACTAAAAATATGAAAGATCTGCATGGAGTTTTGTAAGAATTTAACCATTCAAGTTGATCCAGTTTAATAGTCACCCAGTAAAGTAGGATTTTCGTAGACAAATCCGGTTTGATTCAAATTTGAGATACCTTGATCTGCAGATCCATGGCATGATTGAAGAAAAGAAGATACATAATCCTCACTAAAAAAGATTCTAAGTACAACATAGTGATTCGAGAAGATCTCGTAGAACAGGGCAACCAGATAACTTAAGTTGTGCATTTATTGCAAGAGGAAATTAGGGTTTGTGCAAAGTTAAAAGGGTTCATCACTCATTATTTGCACATTTGCATTCAAGAAGAAGAAAAGAAGAGCTTTGTATCAAGTTTCCACAACTCACTCAAAGATCAAACTACAAAATCGAACCCAACAAGTGATTTCTTCCAACTCCTATTCCAAACCCTAAAGCGTAAAAAGGTACTTCTATTCCAAAAATCTCTCTCTGAATCTTTTGCAAGATGGCTACTCCAATGGTTGTTAAGATCATTGATAGGCCACACCCTAAATTCAAGAAACATCCCTATAAATCTCTAGAAGTTGATCCTTTAGGGGCATTTTCTAGTATTCTGCATGGGGTATTGCATGTAGAAGATGTTAGGGTCTATATTCATGAAAACATTGAGGAATTTGGAGACTCTAAATTGATGGACATCTATCATAAACAATTAATAGATGATAGTTTTGAACTCAAACTTCAATATAAGGCTCTCCGAGATAAACACTTCAAACATTGCATACACTTTCGCTGTTTTGCAGAAGATGATTGGGTCTGGTATGTCCTAAGCATGATGCATGATAACTTCATGTGGTTAACAAGGCCCTTCAAGATAACAAAATATGCCATCAGGGCAGTAACTAGATTGCACTCATCCGGTGGGTTACCTGCACTCAAATCTGTCAAGAACCATACTGTAACAAAAGCTACCGGATCCAAGTTTGACAAGAGAGCAATGACCATAGAGGACATCACAAATCCAGATGTCAAATTTGCCTCAATGATAATTGGGTATAAGATCTATCATTCAAGTAGGGAGAACTTTGTGTCTGGGACTGCAATATATGCAACATATCAGATGTTAAGGGAAAATGCTGACTATGACCTATGTGATCTTCTCTTAAACCAACTGTTAGAAAACCTGTAGAAGATAAAAAAGGATAAGAACTCTTTTAAGTATGGTTGCTTAATACTATGTCTATTCTTCTATTACATGAATGAGCTGCCTGAATCAAGTGGTTGGGTATGGCAAAATGACAAACCGGTTTCCATATAGATTAGAGACTATATGTATGGACTTGGTAATGCTCAAGCCCAAAACATAACTCTCTGGGGTTACTTCAAGAACTTTTAGAGCATGATGCAAGCTAGAGAAAGAATTCCTCAATCTATAGTTGAGAAATATAAGGATATAGTGTGCTTCATGGTTGACATTGACCAATGCCTAATGGAGGCAGTTGAGCCCAGAATAGTGTGGATAATGCCAATGGGATACAAGGTTGATGAGAAAATCTTGGAGCTACACATTCAACACCTATTGAGCCAGCCTAAGGACCCTGAGGTAGAAAGGTTTGGAACCTTTCAAGAACTAAGTGTAAAAATACATGTTGAGCTAAGACAATTGGGATAAAGAGAAAAGTTAGAAGGGAAGTTGAGGAAATTGCCAAAAGATTTGGCATATCAAAAGAGGTAGTAGATGCCAATAGAGAGAAAGTGGAAAGGGTTGAAAAAGAGAAACAAGAAGCAGAGAAAGGAAGTGTTCCGGTACAAGCCTCCTCTCGGACTAGATCCTCCAAGAGGTCTGCACCTACCACTCCTAAGAGCTCAAGAGCCACCAAACCAGAAGTCAAGACATCCAGAAGGGGATAAAAGAGAATGTAAACAAAATCCACAAGGTCATACACAAGTCTCAAGGATGATGAAGAAACAGAGTCTGATGAGGAAATTAAGAAAATGAAGAAGAAAACATCTGGGGAATTCTCTGCCAGTAAAAACAAAGAAGAAAAGGTGGAAGAATTTGTTGAAAAGCCCACTCTCTTCATTGATAATATCATCAAGGCAGTCACTGTGTATGGGAATCTGTAACAAGTAACAGAATTCTATGATGAATATAGTGATATTGACAAGAGAATCTTGGAAGAAGCTATAGTTAGGTACCTGAATATTTACAATAAAGCATTCATTAAAATTATATCCTTAATTCCTAAAGGTCTAGAAGAAGTACTTGAACTAAGAAAAGAAAATGCAAAAGCAAAAGACTTAGAGATCTGGGAACAAATAGCAATTTAGCTTTATCCTTCTATCACCCCAAAACAAATGAGCATGATCTTTAAGGACTGTAAGGATGAATTTCGAAGCAAAGCAAGAATGAATAAACTTATGCTTGGAGAAACTGATCAAGTAGCTAAAGAAATAAAAGTCATCCTCTGGAATGCTTTCAAAAGATTCAATCTTCCTATTATAGAGGAAACATAGGAAGAACCTTCTACCATGGATGTTGAAGGATTAAATGTAACCATTGAAGAATCTTCTGACAAAAATGTAGAAGGATCAAAAGAGACAGATGAAGAGAAGTCTAAGGACTTGGATTCCACTGTTCCGGAAGAGGAAGTTCATGAAATAGTAAACACAAGTAACATCTCTCCTCTAGATCCCATTGCAGACATTTTGGATTCTGGAGCTGAAGGAGAAGGAAGCAAAGAGGAGAAAGTGAGTCAAGAAGAGGAAGTCAAGGGAAAAGAAGAAGAACAAGTAGAGAAGACCCATGATGACAGTTCTGAGATCCAAAAAGAAATAAAGTCTCAATCACTGGCAAGAGACATTACAGAGGCAGTGAAGGACTTCTTGAACAAAGAAATGATGGAGATAGATGAAATGGAGCTATTTTAAGGGCCACTAAATTTCAACTCTCTCTCTCCGGTCCAGACAATGACAATAGCATCTTTTGCTCAAGCCAAAGCAAAAGAAAAGCTCCTAAAATCTCACATGGAAGATTGTGAATTGTTGGAGATGGCATCTGGTATACTAGAGAAGATCATGCCATCACTCCAAAAGGATACTTCGGCTTCTCCATCCGGTAACTTTAAATCTTTGGTAAATTCTGTTGGCACTCATTTTGAATCTTTAGAGAAATCGACAGAAGCAAAGGTCTGGAAGGACTTTTTGGGAAAGAGATTCTCTGAGGTGCAAGGACTAATAACCAACGACAGGAGGACCTTAGAGATTGGAATAAAGAGCCTTGAGAATGTTCTTAAAGATGGTGGGGAATTGTACATGTTTTGTCTATCTTGGCCCAAAGTGACAGAGGATATTGAAAAGAAGGTGAAAGAACAAGAAGGTAAACTGTCAAGTTTATCTTAGAATTTTGATCCCCTCACTACATCCTTAATGAATCAAGAATGCTAGGCCATAGTCATCGTAAATGAAATAAAGAGGTTGAACAAAGAAAAGAAGGATATAATAAACAGGATGAGTGAACTTAGAGGGATAATTATCCCTAAGTTAGAGGCAATGCATGAGGCCTTGACAGATGCCTAGACCACAGCCCGAACCAATGATCTGACAGATTTAAAAAGGGCAGAAGCATATGCATTTTTGTTGAGTGGTCACATCTCAATTTTGGATAGGATGAAGTAGAGCTGGGCCACATAATTTGTACAGTTAAAGGCCACCTTTGCAGATATACTTAAGTATATGTAAGTATAACATATAATTCATATATACTTATGCAGCCATGTATAGAATAATTTTTGCAAATTTTTGGTATGCAGAGCCCGCCCTTTGCCATTGATGTCAAAGGGGGAGTGAAGAGCAGTGAAAAATGTGGAATCCAGCTAAGGGGGAGCTTTGGTATAACAGTGCAAAAGACAGAGCATCAGCCAAGGGAGAGTTTACTGCGACACAACCATTTTTCACTAAGTGTTGCCATCAATGCCAAAGGGGGAGATTGTTGGTAAGAGACATTGTGGGGCTTCATAAGTGTTATCATTGATGGTAACAAAGTCTATCCCACACATTCGTAGTACATAGTATGCCTATACCAGCAGTCAGATTGAAGATTGTTTTGGTCCGGTGAACAAGAACAGAGTATGCAACAAGGTCCGACAATTAGGTCTGGATCTCTCAGATGGTGTAGCTCAGTAAGTTGCAGACTTGGGAAAGTCAAGAAGGGTATCATGATTACTATATTCCAGATATTTAGCCTCTGGTGATAAAGCATGAGAAAGATATGAGCATCTGAGTGTGGGGCAGAGTAGACAGAGGAAGAACTGACCGACAAAGTGTCAGACTTCAATCCAGATGAGTAAATGATGTTGATCAAGCTATTTTGAGGATCATACATTGTTGGCCGACATGATTAATGACTTCTCTATCTATGTTTTTGATACGCATCATAAATCAAGCTTGGATTTAGTCGACAGAGTAATTACTTGCAGTGTTCTTGATGCCGACTAGTAAGTTGATATAAATTGTTTATGCAGATATATATACCAGAGGGATTCCAATATGCAATAGTGTGTGTGGTGTGAAGTAAGATGAAACAAAGTGCACAAAAAGGTAGGACAAGTGTGGAAACATCAATTCAAGTTCGGTATGTGATAGAGCAGCAGCACTAAAATAGAGATAGAATGAAGTGCATCAGATTAGTGTATTGTGCCTAACCGGAACTAAACTCTAGCATTTGTGGATACCTCTCATTAGTTCAAACACCTGATTACCTTCTGTAAGTTCTATAGATAGATTGTGAGCAGTGTGCTTGGGCAGTGAGCCCTAATTGGCAAGTGCCATTTTGTACTCCTTTATTCTTTTAATAGAGAATACAATCTTGGGTTAGTCACCTCGTGGTTTTTCCCTTAACAGGGTTTTCCACATAAAAATCCTTGTGTTATGTGTGTTGATTTTATTTCTGTTCTTATGATCACATATGCTTATATAATTTGACGCTGCATTGATCTTTAAGTTAACAAAAGAAAAGAAAGTTGAAGAAGTTTTGAGATAACTGATTCACCCCCCCTCTCAATTTTCTGCCTTGTTTCCAACATCCTACACATCTGTCCAACACTCAAGAGATTATGCTTTAATCCTTTAACATAAAGAACATTGTCAGTGTTATGTTTTCCATCAAAACTGATTGAACCTTTACCATGAATCTTAGCAGTTGCATTATCACCAAACCTAACTACTCCACCTTCATATTTTTCAAGTTTAACAAACTTACTCTTATCACCTATCATATGATTTGAGCATCCACTATCAATGAGCTAGTCATCTTTTTCTTTTTTAGCATGAAAGGTAGACATTATAGTGTCTTTAGGGTTAGTACTTGCTTCTGAACCCTTTTCCTTCACACAACTTCCAGAGTGCATAATCAAATCCATCAAACAAGGGAATTTGTTTCTTGTGCACCATCCTAGATCTACCTCAAGCAATTAAACTTTCTTCAAAGGAACCTTGCTCTGATACCAATTGTTGAATGCACAAAACAACTAAGAGGGGGGTGAATCAGTTGTATCTAAAATTTTTAACCCTCACAAATGCATCCACATTAGTTCACTTATACCATTAGTATGTTATGATGATCAAGCATGAGAAACAAATAACATAAACTTAAATACATCAACACTATGCACAAGAGAACACTAAATTTTTACGTGGAAAGCCCTAAAAGGGAAAAACCACAGTGAGGATTAGCTCACAATATAAAGTAGTATCAATACTAGATTACAAAGGCTCATTGCCAGAGGGCTCACTGTCCAAAAGAAAGAATTCTCATTGCAATAGGGCTCACTACCCATGGAGTTAACCACCCAAAGGGCTCACTACCCAAAGACTCACTGTCCAAGTGGACTCACTTCCCACTAAAGAAGAAAGATAGAAGAGAAGATTGGCTCACTACCATGAACTAATATAATTGCATCTAACCTATGCATGAAGTTCAGTTCCAATGAAGCTCAATACCTCAACACAAACATCATCTTCACATCTACACCGAAATATTGTAGACACCTTCTACTCACTGCATCCACTAGCCTAACACATGTAAGAGATTACTTCTATCATCAAATTCACATCACAAAAGCATCATTCCTTTTGTACACCCACACACACACACAAACTCTTGACACTTATTTATACCACCATCAACCTTGAAATCAATCTCTAATGTCGAAAACACAATCTTCAATCCTTGAAACATTCTCCAAGATTGGAAAGCACACAATATTTGAATTAGGTGTGGACCTAAACATTCCACAACACAAGGGAATGAGAGAAAACCACTCTATGCCTTAGCTTAGACCCAAATCTATCCAAGCATGCTACACAACACTCAAATAATCATCAAATCAACTCCACAATCAGTGCAATCATTCGAGGTTGGCCAAACGGTGTAAACATAAGAACTTCTTGATCACACACTTCCATGAACCCAACCATAACTTGCAGATCACACATAAGGATTTAGAACAATCTGGAAACATCCACGAACAACTTGAATTCACCTAAGAACTAACAAATTCAATTACAACAAATTTCACTTGAAGAAGGTTTAGTGTCTGCTTCACAAACAACTCTGTCGAACTCTACTACACAAGAACTCACTTTTTGGAGCACCAAGTCATAAATCCTTTGGCATGAAGATAGATAAGGACCTTATGAACATATATCCAAAACTACAGTACCTGAAACCTTTCTACAAAGAAATGCAGAGAAAAATAGTTTCTCTCATACATACTGCAAACACTATCAGATACTGTTCTCAAATTGGTGAATACATCTTTCACTTCACAGCCTTCCGGAGCACCGACTTCTAGATTTAGAATCTTTAAACACTTCTGAACAACATATCCAAACTACACATTTAAATCTTCAATAGGGAAGAAATACGAAGCAAAAACGTGAACAGTATTCTATAAGACAAAACATTCCTTCAACCCATTGTTTCCAATATTAATAAAATTTTCTCAAAAGAACTTGGAAACCAAGAAATAGGAACAATCTACTAACATCATCAACACTTCTATAAGGGATTCAAATCAATTTAACACAACAACTCAATCAAACAACAACATCAACATCAAAAGACACAGTTGACACAAATGACAACACAAACATGTTGACATCAATAACATTGATTAGAACATACTTGCAACACTTGTTTATGAAGTTTTGTCTTGCATGGAAAGGTCTTCAATATTGTCTTCTTTGAGACATGAACAGAATGAAATCCGCTTCTTTAGGGTCATCCAGATTCCTTAACTTTGCTTTCTCCAATTCTTTTCTGAGTAAAAATATTTCTTCCTCAAGTTTTGTGCATTCATATGTCTTACCTTCAATTACCTAGGGCCATTTGTTCTTTGTTCTCTTTCCTTACACATTCCAAGTCTTCAAGAGTAGAAATAAGTTCACCTTCAAAATCAACTTCACATTCTTCTTCATCTATAGTCTTTTCAGAAATGTCAGAGATTACCACAACCATAAATAGGGACTCTCCTCCATCATCTGATGAATAGTGATTTGCTTCTTCCAAAGTACTATAGTCCTCTTTGGAAAGGGGGTTTCCTTTGAAGTTGTTCCTTTTGAGACCCTTGCTATTATTGTCATTTTCTCCAAAAGGACATTTAGATGCATAATGACCAATCTTTCCACATTTAAAACATTTGAAAGCTAACTTAGCTTTATACTTTCTTGATCCCTTCTTTATCTTTCTTACAAAGTTTGCTGCTTCTTCCTCAAACTCACTGTGAAGACCAAATGCTTCTTCTTTCTTTGTATCTTTGAAAGCAACTTCCCTTTTGAATGTACCTTGAACTTTATTTCTCATCTCATAGGAAGTGAGAGATCCAAACATATCTTCCATGGTAAGTGTCTTCAGCCTTTGGCTTCTTCAATAGCAGAAACTTTTGAATTAAATTTGTGAGGGAGAGACATCAGGACTTTCTTCACAACCACTAAGTTAGTCACATCTTCACCTAGCCCTCTAATTCCATTGACAACTTCATCCACTCGAAGAAAAAAGGTAGTAATGGTTTCCTCTTCTTTCATTCTTAGATTCTCAAACATTGCTTTGTAAGTTTGTGATTTTTCTTACTTTACACTGTCATTCCCTTCATAGAGACTCTTGAGTTTATCCCATATTTCCTTGGCCATCTTACACTCCACTACCTTGATAACTTATGAATTGCTTAGACCATTTAAGACAGCATTCTTGGCTTTAGCATTGTTTTCATGAGCCTTCTTCGCATTTGGATCTGTAATAGGATGAGTAGGTTCAGTATAAGTATCCATTGTAGCTCTCCAAACATCATACCCTAGAGAGATAAGATAGGCTTCCATCCTTGCAATTCAAAATCCATAGTTGGTTCCATCAAATAACAATAGTTTCTTAGAAGAAGAGGACTCTTTCTGAGCCATGTGTTCTCTTCCAAGATCTACATTCAGCTATTAGGTTGCACCAAGGAACCTTTCTTTGATACCAAGTGTTAGAGCATTTTGATATACTGAGAGGGGGTTGAATCAATATATGCCACAATTTAATCCAATTCAACTTAATCAAATATTTATACTACCTTAAATAGTTAATGAAGCAAACTATGTAATTCAAAACAAAATCACACAACCATACAACCATAACACCAGATTTATGTGGAAAACCCTAGAAGGGAAAAACCATGGTGAGAATGTTGCTTGGATCTACTATCCAAATCAGCCTCATAAATAAAAACAAGTTTACAAAAAAACTTATGGGCTGAAACCCAAAGGAAGATGCAACTCCTTGATACTCATTTTTATGGGCTTCAACCCAAAGGAAGCTAAAACTCCCTAAAGTGTTACAACACTTACAAGAAGAGGCTCCAACCTCTACACAAAAAATACTTGATAGATTCATCTAATTCAATCACCTCTGCAACATCAAATCCTTTAAAACTAACATATGACTTCAATACCTCTGCTATCTTCAACACACCTCTGTAACACAACACAATACTACCTCTATTATGAATCATGCATTATAGTCTCCAAATTTCCTTCTCAACTTCCAGATCATTTATCTTCTTCACACACACACACACACACTCACTCTCACACTTGTACATACTCCTCGCTCTCTCACACACTCCTACAATCACTCACACAAAACAATCTTCCAACCTTTATATATACCCTCCACAAGTCTTCAAAACATCATCTTCGTCGGCCAAAAAGAAACGTGTAACATGAAACATGCAACGACCTTGCTTGTCGGCTCTTAAATCATCTACGGTAATGTAGGAATTAAATCTTGTTATGCAGTTCAAATCAAGAGAACAATAGGAACTATTTACCTTATCACATCTCAAAGCTGACACATACTTCCAAAGATATGGAACAATCACCTAAACACACCAAGTCGACACAACAAACACTTATCCCTTCATGCATTAGCTCTAGACCTAAAGCGGTATTGGAGAGACAAAATAACATCATGCAAATCATGTCACGAACATTATATGACTGGAAGAAATACTCATGCACTCATTTTACCAATCCATACTACTTCATGTTGGCACAAGCAATCAAACACTGATGCCAATATCCCTTAGTCTGATTACATTGTCTTGATGTACAAATTTGAGAAACATACTTGCCGTACTCAAGAACACTTGAAACTTGAAATGAGCATACATAAAGGCAACTTGTACTTATCTTTCAAATAGCAAATCCAAACATGAAAGAGTGGTGAAATGGGGTGGCTTTTACTTTCTCCCATTGATAACGCTAAGTAGAAACATGACTTGTCCTTACCAGTTGACTTAGGAAATCACTGCAGTACATTTTACCATTTGAAACTTGAAACATGCATGCCTCTACTCTATATCTAGCTATCCTCCAAACCACAATGTCATATCTTCACGTGTAGAGAAATGCGGAGCATTCTTCAGTACCTTTCAAATTGCAACAACTGTAACACTACTGTCTTCACTTTGCTAGCTCTAGAAAAATTTGCGATAAATTTTATGCTCTAAAATTAGGATCATGCATACTTCATAGTTGTCTCTATCTAACTTCCAAACTGTAAGAGCATATCTTCATCCACGCTAGAATGTATTACATTTTTCTGATCTCGTTCAGTACAAATCCATGTACCTTTGACAATTGAAACCTTGTACACTTCTTTCATATCTCATGCAATTTTTTCATCAAGAGACAATGAATGCAACATTCACAACACCATAGATAACAATCACAACTCTTTTCATGAGAAACAAGAAGCCACAACTTCTTCATGTCAACATCTTCAAATTGACAACTTTCACTTGTTCATGAACTTCAGGAGATAAGGTACAACTGTGTACAGATGATACTAATCCAACATCATGCTTATGTCTTTCATCACCATATCCTTCACCTTACAACTCCTCTGATAATCACTCCTTTGTTTTCTCCTCTAAACATCACTCCTTTGACAACATATGCAACAATGTGCCTACCACATCACAACACCTCTGATCACTCTTCTGACAATAATGCCTTCCACATCACAACACCTCTAATTACTCTTCTGACAAGAATGATTAGCACTCTTTTGATTACCACTCTTTTGGCATCATATGCAATAGTCTTCCTTCCACACCACAACTCTTTTGACATCAATGACAACATATGAAACAAAAATGGTTGTTTGTCATACTGCTACTCCATCCATAGGTCAAGAAATGAAAGGAAAACATTCTATCACCCCACCAACCTCTTAAAGGCCAACTTCAAATGTTCATGTCACTAGATCAAAGACAACTTCCCAAGGAGGGAATGATGGTGATGGAGATGATCCCAATAAGGATGGTAAATTTAAAGGTCAATGTGAAGGAGATACTGAGCCACCTAGACAAAAGTTGAATATTAGAAGTGTAGACACCTAAATTTGACCATGTCTTATGACATTGTCTTACATCACCTTGCAACATATTGTGAAACATCTTGTTCTAGGCCCCTTTCATGACCCCTTCCATCATCCAATTAGTTAAATAAATTCTATTTATTTAACTAATCCATTTTATCCATTTATCCTCCTCCTAGGCCAAATTAAATAAAATTTATTTAATTCCCATATTCCTCCAAATAATTTAAATAATAAAATATTTTTAAAATTAGTTCTCACATGCCATTTGTCTCTCATAATTTAAATAATTTATTATTTAAATTATCCCCCTCACATCCATATTTTTAAACTCATTAATTGTGCGTCATAAGCACTTCCTCTCCAAAATTAATTAAAAATCCTATTTATTCCCACTCCCATCCTTATTTAGTCACCTGTTATCCTCATTTATGGTGCATCATGAGAACTAAAATTGGCTTTCAATCCTAGCCATCCACCTCATCCCTCACCCTTCTAATCCTAGTCATTCACTTTATTCCCTGTCCTTCTATAAATTAAACTTGCATTTTCATTTCAAACCCTCACATTCTCTCATCAATTTTTGTACGCACATTCATATCACATATTATAAATTCTATCATCTTCTATTAAGGTTATGATGGTTGTGTGAGAAACCCACAAATACATTAATAGGACAAATCCAATGGAGCATGGGTGCAATCTATTCTATCCTATCAGAAGTCTAAAATTATGCAAGGTTTGAAGGTATTGCTTTATTGTTTTATCTGCGTGTTTTATCCATTATCTTGTATGATTTTTATGATTTCATTTTGGCAAGATTTGTAAGTTTTTTGTTAAAGGTTGAAGTGCATTTTGGTGAAAATCTGAGGGTCACCTATTACAGATGGCCTCCAACATTGAAATCAACCCTGCAATTGAGTCTAGAGCAACTTGCAGGTGAAAATTGACATAAAACACACCTATTTTTGTTGCTGTAAAAAAATTAATTTTTTTTGTTTTTGCCCCACTCATAGGCATGTACCATATGGGTCCATATGGCCTGCGCAGGGGGGATTTTGCAATGTTAAGTTTAAAAAAATTAAAAAATTAAAAAAATAATTAGAAACATCTGAAAGTTTCAATAGTCCTAAAATCTAATGTCTTAATCGTTTTAGCGGGCCACCCCCCGCCACCAATCTTCCCCGCCTCCTGCACTATCTTGCCTCCTGCTGCACCTTTTCTTTCACCACCATAGACCCTAAACTGTAGCATGTGACCACCCTATCCTCTAACTGCTAGCAGTTTTCTAGCCACCAGGACTGACCCTTCTTGCTTCCAAGTGCCCAAAAAGGTTATTTTTTCTTTTTTGCATAACTTTTTGCAGTTATATTAGATTTTCATGAAATTGGAAGTGTTGAAAAGATGGTTCTTATGGTTTCACATTAGTATAGGTATCATCAGCTAATTTGATCAAATTTATCAAGTATAGTTAGTCAAACACCACATTTCTTGTAAATCTTCAAATCGCCATAACTTTTGCAAAACTCAATGAAATTTGACGATTTTTTTCAAAGTACTTAGAATTCCATATAGAATCTGCTCATTGGATCTATTTTTCTATATCAGCTCATCATTTTTAGATTTTATCTGATTTATCTTTCTTAGCCTAATGTTTGTTTGTATCCTTTGCATGTCAAATATCAAATCAATGAAACTACTAACAAATTATAGTAGATTCACTTGCCAAAGAAGAAATCATTGAAACTACTAACACATTATGTGCAGTACCACTTGTCAAAGATCATTTTTTTCCTTCAAATCTAGGCACTTAATTTAATCTAGGGGGATAGTAATTGAACATTGTTTGCTTTGCCTTCAGATTTTGAAAATGGTGTATGCTCTCTCCTCGCACCTTTTGGTGAACTTGGAGATCAAAAACCCCTTCAAATTATCCCTTTATTTATTTGTTCAATCCCAGGGGCATTATCTCATGTATGCTCTCTCCTTGCACTTCATGTGAGCTTGGGGATCAAAAGTGAATAGTGTTCCTTCCCTTTAGGAGGCCTGCTAGGGGATTTCATCACCCATACGGACGATGTCAACCATGTGTTTTGACGGGGTATATCAAAGGGGGGAGAGCAAAAATTGTACCTCAATCTAACTATGTAGTCATTAGGACAGCCTTGGGGCCCAAGTGATTCTAGACATAAGGTGAAGTGGTGTTTGCCTAATCACTTATGCCACATCCCTTCAACAGACTAGTGTTCATAGTCTTGGGCCTCATTGTACCTTCTGTATTTGAGAGGACTCCCCTAGAATCTTGTAAAGCCTAGATATGACCTTTCAGTTGTCATATCCTATGGTGCATCATTGCAATAGGGGGAGAAGAGTTCACACTATTACTTCCATTACTTGAGATGGAATAAACTTTGGGCAAGACTTTAGTCTCCAAAGTAAGGGCTGTAAGGTGTTACATGACCTTGCATTCCCTATCTATCCAAGAAATGGTAAGGGTAAGTGCAAGAAGATGAGTATAGATTTCATGGAAGTCTTCCATGGATGGAAAATGTCGCTTGGAATAGGTACTTGTTTTGTAAATAACGGGTGCCTGCTTAGGATTGGGCTCTTGAAGTAAAAGGGGTACTCATTATGAAATAGGCACCCATTTTCAAAAAGTCTTTTTTAACATTCCTATGGCTATTTTTTTAAAAAAATTAGAAATGGGTGCCTGTTATTTTTAGAACAGGTACGCGTTTATAATGGGCACCCATTTATAATGGGTACCTGTTTTAAAAATTTTGAAATTGCAAACCCACCAATTTGCATTGGTTTTAGGCTTGGAAACCCAAGCCTTAGCTTTTGACCTGCAACTAGGAGACCATGAAAACAACAAGAGAAAAAACTAGTTTCACCACTATGGCTGACATTTTTTCATAATTTTTTAATGAGATTAAAACCCATTGTAGATCTAAAAGTCTAGTTTTCAAATATGCAATTTTTTATACTATTGGATATATTTTTCTATTTATTAATTATTTTTTAAACAAAGAGACTCACAGACTTGAAATAACCTATGCTACTATTTTTTTCATAACTTTTTATTTTGAAAGTTTGTTGAAAAAAATTATGTATGACCAATCTAGACATCATTATCTACATGATGATTTTTTTAGTGAATTGATTATTTTAGCTCAAATTATGCTAGTTGTACACCAGGTTTTAAAAAACACTAATTAGGGTCATTATAATATGTATAAAAAATTACCAAAAAAATCCTAACCAAAATTCAACATCCTATGCATCATTCCATAAAAGGAATTAGAAAAATACCTTCATTTAGGTCAAATTATGTTGGTCGTACACATGCATGCTTTGGCAAAAAATAGGGGACTTTTAAAAAGACACTTTTTGTACATCTTATAAAAAACCAAATTTCTTCATCTAGGTATGAGAAAAAATTACATATTTGAAAACTAGAAACAAAATCCTACATTTATTATTTTTACATCATCGTAATATTTTATGTGCAAGTGCTTCAAATTGTCACATCTCAAACTTTGATGCATTCTGAATATTTTACTATAATTGGAACTATTTATGGATAATTATGTGTGGATTAAATAGATATTATTTTATTTTGAAAAGAGGAGATAAGTGAATATAATTTTATTTTGAAATGATGAGATATAGTGAATATTATTTTATTTTGAAATAATGAGATATAATGAATATTATTTTATTTGAAATGATATAATGTTTCAGCTATGCTTCAGCTATTTGGACACTAACCTATTAATAAAAATTTTGAGTTTCATGAGTTGCAGGTTGTCGAAGACAAGGGTGTGGTTAAGGTAGAGGTGGTTAGCTATCTGACAGGGTTGGGATGGAGTGGACTTTCTCTTGCACACGCAGACACTTACATGGCATATAGTTGCATTGTCATTGCATAAATAATTAATTGATATATTGTCTTCTTATTTTATTAGAAAAGAAAATCATTGTTGTATTTCATAGTTGTTATTTATTTAATTGTTAGTTAATATTAAAAATGATTTGGTGAAATAAAAGTAGTTTAAATTATTTATATATTGATTTTTATTTGAGATTATATGTGAAGGAAAGAATTACATTTATTTTTATTTATTATTTTTAGAGATAATTGTGTGACCAATTAATAAATAAAATTATGATTGGTTATTAAATTCATGCTTTTCTAAAATAGAATATGTATTTTTATTAGAGGTAATTCATAGAAAAAGAAAACTAAACTTAGAAAATAAAACAGAAAAAAAAAGTGTTGGTGTAACATTGACTATTTTATGTAGTCCAATCTTTATTATTTGTAACGGTTCTGTTAGCCCACTTCTCCCTCTTATTGCATCAACCTCTACATGTCATTTCTTCCATGATGAAATTAATCTTAGGGAGGCTATTTTTAGTTGTCTATTGTTAGACTGTGGGAGGAAAAGAAATTTAAGAAGGAAAAATCCTCTCATTCAGGGACACAATATTCATTCTGAAAAACAAACAATAGAGAAGAGAAGATTGGAGTTTTGGCAAGGAAGCAAAGGAGGAATAGATAGAAAGAGAGGAGACCAGGATAAGATTTGATCATCATGAAGCATATTTCACAGGTTTTTAATCAATCCTTAATGTCACATTTTTATTGTTGAAATTGATATTACTATTATTATTTTCATATGATTATATATATATATATATATATATATATATATATATTGTTGTATATGCTCCTTGTTATTGTTCTTATTAAATATATCTTTGTATTACTTTAAAAAGAATTATTGTTACTGTGGAAATACCCATTATTAAATTTGTTAATGATTCCATTGTTATTGACTGAAATTGCATTACATTTTAATTTTTACTATTGTGATATTATAATTTTATTATATTTTACATACTATATATTATTCACTCTGTTATGTAATACTGTGAAATATACTGATAAACTTAAATTGTTTGATGCTTAATACTGTATATATATTATACATGTTAAGACAAATTTTATATTATTTACTGTTATGGTTTTGATTATTTTTAACCATTTATATAAATATAACAACGAATATTAATCATTGTATATACTAGTAATATTTTTATGCTTAAAAATTGTTAATGAAAAGCTTTTAGTAAATTTGTTTTTGAAGTTGAGCCATGACATAAGGGAGTTGTGGGATGGAAGTGACCCTCCCACGGGCCTTATGACCTATGGGAAGGGCCACGACCCATCCCACCAAGCGACCCCAAATGGAGGTTGCAACCCCAATGGGGACTGCAACACTCCATTTGGAGGCCACCAGCCCCATTAAAATTTCCTTCACACTTTAAAATTTGATGCCTTATAAATTGTTCATACTTATTCCAAATCTAATACATAGCCTTAAATCATATTACTTGCAATGCATATTCTATAAAGTTTATCACTGGAATTTTGCATGTGTTGTATAAGCTAGGTGATGCTAGTACATGGATGTACCAGACATTGGATATTCAATAATTGTATAATATATATGTGTATGTGTGTGTATTTTCCATATATGTATAAGTTTGCTAAATAAAACACTTTTTGTATTTAAACAATTGTTGTGCACTGTTATTGTTGAGTATAGCCAGTATATGGAAATTTCTTTATGATGCAGAGCAGGGTGGAGGTTAACAACACAATCTCAAATGAACAAACTTTGCAACTTTGGAACCCTAACTTGGTGGGTTTTCTCACAAACTCTTCAACGTCCCTAGTAGTACTCCAATCAAGGTTTTTCCACAATAGCTTTCAGAGAAGTCCTCAAAACCATAAACCAAACACCATTCTAGATACCCTTTATGCCCTTTAGAAACATATCAAATTTGTAGATATGGTTGTTTTGTAACATAGGGCTCAAACTTAGACTGTCCTTCCTTGAAGCCTAGAAACATGGGGGCATAAAATTGACTTTTTCGGCCATAACTTTCAGTACAGGCATGATCTCTAGATTGTAAAGATAAATTTAGATACCTATTTAGGCTTTATACAACATACTTCATAATCAAGGTAGGTTACTTTGTACGAAACCTTTCAAAAAATAACTTTTCTTTTGCCAATTGGACCAAAAACATAAGGAAATCCGACCTAGGGCATCACCAAAACACATGAAAACCAAAACCCTGGAACCTACAATCTTGGAATAATTAAATACACATAAAAACACTCTATCTCACAAGATATCAGATTTTTCCACTATGGGAATGGTGAGAAATTACATTTTGAAGTCCACTAGAAACCCTAACCAGGATTCTTGATAGTTTTTAGTAAATTGCCTATAACTTTCTCCAAACTCAATGAAAAACCACCAAACTAGTTGCAAATGGAAGGTGATTCATTCCTCTACAAGATACAATCATGTGTAGCTCACAAAAATTCTGTACAGTCCAAAAAAAATCAAGAGAATAGGAAAAATGTGGTAAAACTCATAAAATTATGTTTATTTCTTCATCAAAATTTTCATTACATGTTCTCCCCCCTAAAACAACAATGAAACCAGGTCTTTTTAACATTTCCCAACTAGTTCCAATAGTTACAAACCATCTTCTTTTAATTCCAACCTACTTTGACCCTTCATCTTCCTTTTGTTGCATTTTGCATTTTATAACATGACAACTTTTACAATATTTGCAATATGATTCCAAAATTAACTCCTAAGACTTAAACTAGACTCAAAAAAAATCAAAATGGTCTAAAGACCTTATTACAAGAACAAAACATCAAACTTAAATAAAAAAGCCAAAGTTGCCTCATGGAGGCATGAACTCAACTAGGTGCTCCTGCACCACTTTATTATTTGTTGTAGGTTTGTAATGTATGCATACATACATACATACATATATCTTTATATTCTATTTTTCTTCTATGACAAGTATATAGATTATTTTAATAGAGCTGAAATTAGCCATGGTATCAATGTAAATTATGAAATCCTTATTTATATAAATCAGTTTCAATTAAAAGCCAGTCATAGTTGGAAATATATATATGATGTTCCGTTCATAAATTAAAATATTTTCCTATAAAATACACTGAAACTATAGAGATGAAAAATACCTAAAAATGAGGAAAATAGTAGAATAATTTATTTCAAACAAGTAATTATCATCACAAATCTAGAGACCAATTTTCTTCTATTAGATTATTACTTATCACTGCAAATGTAAAACTTAGTTTCTTGATATGTGAACCGAATATCAAAAACTTTGATGGACATTGTTAGCAAATGGAGAAAATCGTAAACAACTCCTCCTTTGTTAGATTATTGTATGTCACTGGAAGTGTAAAATTAGACCAAAAACATGCAAACCAGAATAATGATATAACTTAGAGTAAATTTTATATTTTTTTTCTGAAAAGAACACATTGTTAGCAAATACTTTCAAACTGAAACAAACTACTCTTTTGGATTATATAAAATAGTATATTTATTTTTTGTGTAATCTACTTCCAAGATAGGATGCCGAATGTGGTCTCCTAGAGATGGTAATTTACTTTTCTAAATTACCACTTTTGTTATGAAATGCTTTAGCCAAAGTGAGATGTACCATTGAAATAGATATAATAAAAAGCCTATCTTTATGTTATATGTCTCTGCCACATCTTGCATGTGAGAAAAATGTCATTCTAGTTATTAGGAATGCATATAGGCATCAAGATTGCATCAAGAGTTCCCTCCTGCTTTTATCGTTCTAGGTTGCTAGGCTCCTCGTGGAGGGTTGGTGTTTTCTTTGAGTTAGGAAGAAACCCAGGGAAGTTTAGTACTTCATGGTTGGGTGGAAAAAGTGCCTTAACCACACTCTTGGCCTCAACTTGCGGAAGACCAGTGGGGTCATGGCAGTTGAGGACAAAGTTTCTTATGTTATTTGATTCATGATGTATATTCCATTGTATTATCCTTTGGATGGCTTGCATAGCCAATCTATAAAATTGTATAAATACTTTCATTGATGTAATTGATGTAATATCCTATACTTGTAACATTAAAATAGATGTAATATAACACCCTTTTTGGTGTATGTAATTGTACTTATTTATTTAGAAACTTGACATTTTTTGCAACTATGGATATTTGATGAATGAAATACATCACTTTCCTTATTTGGAATGAGTAATGCTTTTTGGTTTACTATTTTAGTATGTGAGTTTTTCATACTTTACACAAATTTTCACTCCAAGTATGACAAAATATAAAAAACAAGAAAAATACTTCCACTTTTTGGCCAAAAATTGTACTCATCTTCTTGCACTTACCCGTAAATGGTATCAAGGGGATGGAAATCACCATTATCTAATAGTGGAGATTGAATTTGCACTTAAGTGAGTCCATGGGATATGACACTCCTACTTGAATAATTCTAGATTTGTTCATGTGCTTGGTGTGTTTTCCTTGTTCAATACCAGTAAAAACCACTTTAGCTGCGAAGCAATTCGCACCAATTTCCTTTTTAAGTCAAGTCAACCATTATGTTCTTGTGTTTGTATCTCTTGCCAAAATCTTCAAAAAACCAAAAAAACTCAAAATCCAAAAAAAAAAGCCAAAAAACCCTAGAAAAATCCCCAAACAATCAAATAATTCAAAAATCCAAAAAATAAATTAAAACATTCCCAAAATTCAAAAAAAATTAGGCATGTTAGCATTGAATTTAGACTTGTGAGTACATATCCATCTCTTGGTCAATCAACTAGCCTTTGGACCTGAACTTTGTCAACCTAATTATCAATTTACAAACCTATCCAATTTGTCAACCAAGTCATCCTTTGATCCATCAATCAAATTTTCAGCCAAGTCATCCTTTGAATCATCAATCCAAATCCAAAACTTGCCTAAGCCTAGCCTAGATCCTTTTATCATTCTTTTTATCCTATCTTACCTTGTCTATGCCAAGTAGAAAAGTCATCATTATCCCTCTCCTTGCTTAGGCATCTATCAACCCTAATTAGTGAAGATAATCCCATCCTTATCAATCACAAAATTATCTAGGTGAGTCTTGAGCTATTTTGGTTTTATCCTATCCTATCATATCTTGGTCAAATCCACATCATCCTCATATCCTTGGTGTCATCCTTGTTATCTTGGTTGTCATTTTATCCATATCCAAGTCACCATATTGATATCCTTTAATCCAAAATCTTGTCATAACCAAGTCCAATATCCATATCTTTCATCTTAAGGTCTACTGGGACCTGAAAAAACTAGCTCCCAAAATGCATTATTTTGCCCCAAAAAACCCATCAAAAATCCTCACTTTTTCCCTTACAATCAAAATCCCGTATTTAAATCCGATCTGAGATAGATTATAAGGGTATTTTCTCTCAAAAAATTTGAAGTATAGGTCCCCCCAAGTATATTTATTTTCTTCCTTAGAAAAAATTTGGTTCCTTTTTGCCTTTATTGGTAAATTGGTGAAATCATGAACTTTTGAACTTGGTTCATGAGTTCATTTTTTCCTTGATTTGCTGAGAAAGTGACTGGGTGGGTGGAGGAAATTTGTTTAAGAAAAAGGAAGAAAAAGACAAAGGAAAAAGGGAAGACAAGTGCTTTGTCAACAACAGGATGAGTTTGAGAACCATAAGGTTCGCCAATTTGTTGGTTTTCTAACAAGGAAGCGCAGGGAGAAGTTTTAGAAAGAAAGAGAAAAGTTTCAAGATGTTTGTTGGTGGAATTGGAGGTTTGTGAACCTCCAAGTTTTCTAATGGAAGATTCATCGATAGAAGGAAAGGAAATGGAAGCTCCAACGCATCAAGAAAATTTCCAAGTAAAGGAAGCGAGTCTTCAAAGAAATAAAGAAGCTAAAGAAAAGAAAAATGAGATGGTTCATCGACAAAAATGGAGGTTCATAAACCTCTAGTTTTTCCAACAAGAGGTTCACCATTGGCCAATTTCAATTGAAGAGAAGGAACAAAGGGCGGCGAGGAAAAAGGGAAGAAAAGAATGAAGTTCTTGTTGGCTTGGTTCACCATTAGGGAAATTTGCTGACTAGGTAAAGGAGAGGCCAAGGTAAAAGGAAAGAAAGTGGGGAAAGAAAAGATACAAGGAAAAATGGTTCAAGAAAAGTAAAAATCACCAATAAAGGAAGCAGAGGAGGAAAAGACAGGGAAGAGGCAAGTTTTCCACCGACTGATTTCACTGATAACAAAATAACAAAGGCTATGGTTTACAAAAAATGAAATTTGTTGATAAAGGCAAAAGGATGAAACAAATGCAAAAGAAGACTAAAAAAGCTCGATTCGTAAAATGAAAGATTTGCTGATATGGTGGAAAAAGAGAGAAAATGATAAAGGCACCAATTGAAGGTGGTTTGTGAACCATTTGGTTTACTGATTGCTAGGTTTAGCGATGGGAGATTTCGTCGACTAAAATAGGACCTGCCAAGAGAATAACAAAGAAGCAAAGGTACAAGGAGGAGTGGTTTGCACCAGGCCAAATTTACTGACTAAAGGGAAAAACTAAAAACTAAAATTAAATATATTACTAGCGGACTATATTTCACATGCCTATTTACTCTTAGCCACCATTATTATAGCAGAGTTTAGCAGATATGTACCCAGAAATTTATTTTTTGTAGGATAAGATAACTTACAAATGGCTGAAACAAGTATATGCCTTCAATGCGCAAGTACTTAACTTAATGAGGAGGATGGTGTGTTTTAGTCATCGATATTTTATGTAGGTCCTTCCAAGCACAAAAAATTAATGTGTAAGGTGTGGGCTTTCTGTTAAGGGAAAATTGAATTCAAATGAATAATCAATAATATCAAATATCAAGATACCCAAAACTCAATGAAATGGTGAACAAAGAAGATTCAATAAACAATGAACAACAATAAAGCCAACCTCCTTAATTTGAAGCTTCCATTGATCACTTATCACAATCGATCTTGCATGTATGAAATAGGGCCCTCAGAGAGTGCACTTCCTTGCTATGCTTCAAGAATGTCAATTGGGAATGGCTATGATAGTATCGCCATGAAGAGGAGCTTCACAACGATGGTAGTAGTACGTAGTAACGAGTTTGATCACAAGCAATGAAGGAATTGGTGCCAAAGGCGCGTTGTAATTCCTGCAGAGTAATGATACTTAAAGCTTGGATGATTGAAATGGAGGAATAAGGTTGTACTTATAGACTTGGAAGAATGAAGATCAATGGTATAGAGAGAATGAGAAGATCAACGATTGAGAACAGTTGAGGAACGTGCAACGAATAAGAAGAAGACACGTGTCTTGCTTTCTTTCACATGAGAGGATTTGCTAAGAATAGAAGAATGAGTTAAAACAATTAAAAGAATATAATAATCAGTTAAGTGATTTAAAACAAGAAGGGATTTTCATGAGAATAAGAAGATACTTTGCTTTATTAAATATTAGGAATATTTAATTGCATGTGCACAAAGATTGAATTATATTTAGAGATAACTCAATTTAGAAGAAAAAGACAACTTAAATAAATATTTGATTTATTTAAATCTAGAGGAGATATTATTGGAAGAAACAATTAAATAATTGATATTATTTAATTTAGAAGATAAGAAAGCTAATTAAATAAATAAATTTATTTAATTGTTGTGTATGATTTGGAAGAATAAATAAAATATTTGATTATATTTTATTTTTGGAGATTGAGAGGATTTAAATAAATTTGATTTAATTAAATAATTAAGAATTATTTAATTGTTTGGGAAGAATTGAATTAAATAAAGGATTTTATTTAATTGTTGGAAGAATATGAATCAAATAAATAAATTTGTTTATTTATTTATTGATAGAGGAATTAGAAGGGAATAAATATTAAGAATATTTATCTAGACTGAATTGTGTCATTTTTAGGCATATACATTTTGCCCCTCTTTGATGCAATGCAGTTTACGACGTTGCTTCAAAGAATAAAAAGTCTAATAATGATACATGCCCTAGTTTGCCCCTGGTATAGGTTTAACGATAGTAGGATGCCCCCTCAGGAGATTGGACGAGAAGAAGGCAAAAGGACGTGAGATGGACAATCTCGTGAAGACGACGGGAAAACTTGGTTAGGTTTGAAAAAAGAGCTGAATGATACGTGATGCAAGAAAGTAAGCAAGTATGCACAAATGATACAAGAACAATCAAGGTATTGCCCTTGTCGAGTGGTAAACTAACGATATACTGATAATGATATATGACAGTGTTGTCATGGTAGGGAACGATATATCCCTAGACCAACACGGCAGGATAGTGTCTGGTTTCAGGAAATGAAGCATGTCGTGTAAGATGCGTGTGTTGGTTTGATTTCAACAATGCAACATCCTATATAAGACAAATTGATTGATTAACTGATCGAGTTGGTTTACGACCAGACATGGATGAAGACCACTGATTGTGAGTGGATCATTTGACAAGATTGACTTGACTTGATTGGTATGGATTAAGGATAGACTTGCATGGGGATCATTGCTTGAGTTGACCAAATTGAGAAGAATGGACCACAATGATGGATAGAATACTGATTGATAGAAGAATGACTCGATAGAAGAACTCACAAGCTTTTATTTGTATTGATACTCTGCATTGTTGGATCTTTATTGCATGGGGTATGGTATGGATGCTTTTATGGATGTATAATGGATGCGAATGGTGTTTGATTTTGACATCTTGATGGTGTAAGTATTTTGAAGTGCTTATTTCATCATTGGGATTTTAAAATATTGTAAGAAAATACAAGCACCGAGGTATAATTGAACCGAGATGACCTGAGTATTGCTTACATGGATTTTGATTTAGCAAGTTAATAGAAGCATCGAGGTATAATTGAACCGAGATGACCTGAGTATTTCTTGTGTATCAATAGACAAGGATTGCCCTCGTTTATGTTAGACCTTTGATGTCCTCGATGATGTTTTGCGGATCATGTCGTTAGACAAAGCGTCACATTACTAAAGTTTAATCCACAAACAACAAAACAAAGAAAATAATCATGCCCCCATCATAGCATCTCTAGCTTTTGGCATCCTCGAGTAGCATAGCAAGACATGATAACAAAAATCAAGATGTTGTAAGTTAACTTAACCAACACAAAACATTCTTGCATTTAGATGTGTTTGTTTCTTGCCATAATTTAGATAGAATCATTTAGAGTGCTTTTGGGTACTTGCTTGCTTTGCCTTGGATAGGTTGAGGTGTCTCGTCAAAATTTCTGCTTGAAAGTGGGCTTTGCTTTGCACTTTCTTGGCTGGTGAAAGATTCCACAATCTTTATTGGTGAGATAGACCCTAAGGGACTGACCTAGTGCCTCAGGGGCTCATTGCTAAATGGCCTTGCCTACGTGACGACACAGAGGCAATGTAGTTCGTGGTAAACCCTAATGGACCATGGATGGACTAGAAGAAAGATGACAAGAAATGGGATGGATGGGACCGTGGGAGCCTCGGGAGTGCATTTGAGAAATGGCCTTGCCTATGTGACAACGCAGAGGCAACATAGTTCATGGACTTGGACCATGGATACCAACAAGAGACATTATACTAGGATGAAACTATGGATAGGATATGGGATAAAACCTTGGTTGACAAGGCAACAAAGAGATAGAGTATCAAGCCATGATAGGTTATCGATAGGTTTTTATTATGGAACGGATATGGGTCGGATGGGACACGAGGAAGAATGGACACAAAGTGATTGGTTTCCCAAAGATGAAGCAGTTCATCACAAGTAACGTCTGTTTACCAGGTTTTCACCACTTGCTTTTATTTGCACGAAAAGCTAGAAAATAAACATGACGCCTGTTTGCCAGGTTTTCATCATGATACCTATCCAAGGTGCCTGTTTGCCAGGTTTTCACCAAATGATGATTTTTTTTGTCTTTTTCTAATTTTTTTGTATTTTTCTGATTTTAATTTTTTTGTATTTTATGCCCCCCTTATATTGGGGTTCTCCTAGGTATAGAACCGACGAAGATGCATGCTGTTGATTGGGTCATCTAATAGCTCACCCTCTGATGTTGCTAACTGATATGCCCCCGACCCATAAGCAACTATGATCACATAAGGCCCAAGCTAGTTGGGATTGAATTTGCCTTTCTTTTCCCTATCTTGTTGATTGCAGGGATTCTCCTTAAGTACTAGATCTCCAACCTTAAAGATTCTTAGACGAACTTTGTGGTTATAGCTTCGTGACATCATCTGTTGATATGCTTTGAGATGGTCAAAGGCTTTCTATCTCCTTTCTTCTAGCAACTCTAGTTCTTACAATCTGGAGACTGTATTCTTCATCTGATATGAGACCTTTAAATGATATCCTGAGAGATGGTAATTTGACCTCAATGGGGAGGATAGCTTCTGAGCCATAGACAAGGGCGTAAGGGGTAGCACCTGTGGGAGTGCGTATACTGGTTTTGTAGGCCCACAGAGCAGGATTGAGTTGGATGTGCCAATCATGGCTAGCATCATTGACTGTCTTCTTGAGGAGTTTCAAGATGGTCTTGTTAGATGCTTCAGCTTGACTGTTGCCTTGGGGGTAATAAGGTGTGGAGAAACGGTGTTGGATTTTGAATCGGTCATAGAGTTCTTGGACATTCTTGGTTTTTAAAGGGTCTTCCATTATCCGTGATAATGGATGAGGGAATTCCGTATCTGCAGATGAGGTAATTTAGGATGAATGAGGAGATTTGTTTACCTGTGACGGTGGTGAGGGGAATGACTTCAATCCACTTGGTAAAGTACTTAGTGGCAGTTATGATGAATTTATGGCCGTTGGATGAGGGTGGATGGATCTTTCCCACAAGGTCAAGTCCCCATTGGCAAAAGGGCCAAGGTGTCGTTAAAGGTCTCAACTCTTGAGCTGGTGTATGTATCAGGTTCCCATGTATTTGGCACTGCTTGCACTTCTTCACAAACTGGTATGAATCTGTTTCCATGTTCGGTCAGTAATAACCCAAACGCATGAGTTTCTTAGCTAAGGAAGGACCACTAGAGTGTGTTCCGCAGATCCCTTCGTGTACATCTTGTAAGGTGGTTATGGATTCTTCTCATTCTAAACAACGGAGTAAAGTACCATCTAGACCACGTCAGTATAGGGTGTTAGTAATAATGGTATAATGAGAGGTTTGGCGTATAAAGGTTCATCGTTGGTTTAAAGATAAGTCAAGAGGGAGGGTGTTGTCCTTGAGGTAAGTGTAAACTTTACCGTACCAAGGTGAATCAGATCCAACTAAAAGGCATATGGAATGGGTCTCAAGAAGATCATAAGCTGCTTGCTGAATTGTTGCCACTAAGAACTCCTACCATGACTCATTCTCTGGTATCTCGAGAAGAGAGGCAATGGTTGCCATGGCATCTGTTGCTTTGTTCTCAATGCGAGGTATCTGCTCAAAAGATATAATCACAAAGTATTCCTTAAAGTCATCTACCATCCGCTTGTATGGGACAAGCTTTTCATCTTTGGTTTGGTAATCGTCATTGACCTGATTTATTACTAGTTGAGAATCACCGTAGACATGTAGCTCTTTGATTTTCCAATCTATTGCCATCTTAAGGACAATGACTAAGGCTTTATATTCTACTATGTTATTGGTGCATTGAAATAACAAACGGTAAGACTTTGATATGGTGTCACCATGAGGAGTTACAAACAAGATTCTTGCCCCCGATAGATGGTTTGTGTAGGACCCATCAAAGTATAGTTTCTAGGAATGTGTTGAGATATTGAATAAAGATTTATCTAGAAACTCAAATTGCATTGGCATGGTGTCTTGTAATGGTGCATCTGCTAGTTGGTCAGCAATGACTTGTCCCTTGATAGCTTTTCTATCTACATACTCAATGTCGTATTCACTTAGGAGCATTACCCATTTGGCTAGGTGACCTGTAAGAGCTGCTTTGCTTAGTAGGTATTTCAGTGGATCTATTTTTGCAATAAGTTTGACTAGATGTGCAAGCATATAATGTCAGAGTTTTTGGGAAGCAAAAACTACCGCAAGACATGATCTTTCTATCTGAGAGTATTGCAACTCATAGCCCACCAATGTGCGACTGATATAGTAGATGGCTCTTTCTTTATTCTCATAATCTTGTTGTGCTAGAAGAGCCCCAAGAGCTGTAGGTGTAGTAGATATGTAGAGTGTCAATGGCTTCCCTTGGATAGGATGCATGAGAATAGGTGGATTCATAAGGTACTCTTTTAGTTTGTTGAATGCCTCTTCGCATTTCTCATCCAATCTGAATGGAATGTTCTTGTGCAGGAGATGACTGAATGGTTGACACTTGTCTGCTAGTTGTGATATGAATCTATGGATTGCTTTTAGCTTGCCTTGTAAAGATCTTAGTTGAGTAAGAGTCTTGGGTGGTGGCATGTCCATGATAGCCTTGACTTTAGTGGGGTCCACCTCTATTCCATTTGTTGATACAATAAAACCTAGGAGTTTGCCTGAGGTGACTCCAAACACACATTTCTTTGGGTTCAACTTGATTTTGAATTGCTCGAGTCTCTGAAAGACTTTCTCTAACACATCCAGATGTGATTCTCTTGTGAGTGACTTTGCTAGGATATCATCTACATAATCTTCCATGGTGACATGCATCATATCATGAAATATAGTGGTCATAACACGTTGATATGTGGCTCCTGTGTTCTTTAGCCCAAATGACATGACATTCCAATAGAAAGTGCCCCATGGACAAGTAAAAGTTGTCTTATGCTGGTCTTTTAGTGCTATCCTGATCTGATTATATGTTGAGAAGCCATCCATGAGGGATAACATGGTATGCCCTGCTGTTAAGTCGACTATGATATCTATATTTGGCAACAAAAAATCATCCTTGCGGCAAGCTTTGTTTAGATCTCTAAAATCATGTATAGTCTGACTCGGCCATCAGGTTTGGACACTGGTACTATGTTGGAGACCCATTCTGGATAGTCTATAGCTCTGATGAACCCTACATCCAGTAATTTCTTGAGTTCTTCTTTCACAAGCAATGCTATGTGTGGATGCATCTTTCTAAGCTTCTGTTTCACTGGTTTCACTCCTGGATCTAATGTAAGATGATGTAGAATCAAATCCAGATCTAATCCTGGCATATCTGCATATGACCAAGCAAAATTGACTTGCTTTCTCTTGAAGAATGGTACAAACTTAGTCTTCTCTGGTGGGGTTAGAGACTTAACAAAGTGAATGATCTTAGGCTGTTCCTCTGTTCCAATGTTAACAGGCTCTGTGGGTTCCACAACAATCTAAGACTTCTCCTGGTGCATGTCATTGGGGAGAGTATCAAGCCTTCCATCGTTAGGTGCCACAGTTGGGTTTTCACCTTCGGATGCGTCCTTTCTTTTTATTGTTTTGGGATTTGACACTACCGTAGAGCAGTTTTCACCGTCAGATCTAGTTTTTATTTTGATATTTTTGCGACTGGAAGGCTTGGCACCCTCTTCGAAATAAGCCACGGTATTAAGTTTAATAATGAAACTAGCTTTAGGATCCCCTTTGGGTAGGTGGTCCCTAAGTTCCATGTAGTCAATATAAGCATTGTCATTTTGGAACATATCTAGTTGAGAGGTTCCTCGTAGATCCCAATCAATAAGCTCATGATGCACAAGGGGGAGGGAGTCGGAGGATAGATCTAATTCGTTGATAGTTTGAATGGATATATTAGGAATATTGGGAGGGACAATGTTCAGGGTGGTACTTTCCTCCAAGTTGTTTATTGCGATAGAACTTGAACCTTCCTCGAAAGTCATACTCTCAGAGATAGGCAAATCAGACTCTAATGGCCTATGCAGTAGCGTTTGCCCCTCACGGTAGGGGCTATAAGTTTGAATGGTATCAACCTCTTTGTTAGCATAGGAATGCTCTATCAACTCATCCCACCCATATTCATTGGAATCTATGGCACTGTCCACTTGAAGTGTATGGAACATTTCCACTAGACAAGCATTTTCTTTAGCTTTGCCCTTATCCTTATATCCTAGACCCTTTGTATTTCTAGCTGATGAGGATGAAGAAGGTTGAATGGGTTCTATGATTGGGTTCTATGATTCCTTCTCTTCTTAGACTGATGGGGCCTTGTCCTTCATAACCCATTTTATTTAGGATAGATTCACCTCGCCCATAGATTTTTGTTGGGAGCCTAGGTGGTTCCTGTTGTGTGGTCTCTTCTTCTTCTGTGTAAAGCCATTGTAGGACATCTCTTTCCTCTGTTTCATCTGATAAGGTCCCCCATTTACAAAGGGAGCTATGGGAGGAGCAGATGGCTTTGGAAATGCTTGGGTCGACCAAAGGATCTAGGAGATAAAGGCATCTTGGCTAGATTGAGGCTATGCTCTATGGAGTATTCCCCTACTCCTTTTTCTTTGATGGTAATTTTCTACTCGTTGGGCCTTGATGAGGAAGCTTCAGAGCTAGAATCATGCTGTGGGGTAGGGGATGTAGATACTCTATTGTTTGGTATGATGCAATCGGGTTTTGAAAGGATAGATTTGCAATGTTGGAAGGGGTTAGGGTCGCCTTGGATGGTGACTTGCTTGCCATTATGCGAGAATTTTATGCATTGGTGATAAGTAGAGGGAACAACTTTCATGGCATGAATCCATGGTCTACCTAGGAGAATATTATAGGTGAGCCCCTATCTAGGACTTGGCACACAACATTTTTGATTATCGGTCCCACTTGTATGGGTAACACCACGATTCCCTTGGTAGTTCTCTCCTCTTCATCATAGGCTTTGATAGTAATTTTCTTCCTTAGACCAACCACATTTTCAGAGAACCCCAATGTAAGGACTAGCTTCAACGTGCAAATATTTAAACCGGCTCCCCCATCAATGAGAACCCTTTTGATGTGGTGCTTATGGATGAAGGTGACAATATGTAGAGGGGTGTTATGGGTTTGAGACACTGAGAGGTCATCTTGTTCGGTAAATGATATGGTACTTGAGGAGTTCAGATTACCTACCATGGCCTGAAACTTCTCTTGGGCCAAGTTAGTGGGGACAGTGGTTTCCACTAAGGCCTTATTGAGAAACTCCTTGTGGGAAGGAGATAGACGCAACAACTCTAAGATAGAAATGTGGGCTAGAGTCTTCCGAAGTTGGTCTATGACACTATATTGATGGAAGTTGGACTGAGAAGGTGACAAACTTGGAGGGATGGTATTCAACGTGACTTTACCATTGTGGGTAATGATACTACAATCATTGCGGTTAGGCTCTGATTGTTGGTTGGGCGTGACCACATTGATTTGTGGTATGTGCTTTGTTATGCAATTGATGGTATAGTCAAATGGCACACTTACGTAGTTGGCATTACTATTCCCACTATTCTAATTTTGCCTATTGTGGTTGTTGTTGTTGTTGTTACCATGTTGTTGTTTCCATTGTTGTTATTGCCGTTGTTGTTGTTGTTGTTGTTATTGTTGTTGTATGGCCTATCATGATTGAGAAGTGGATCCTTGTAAGCCACATGTGTCTCATTGGAGGTATGTTGTTGGTTTCCTCCTTGATTTTGATCAAGCACATCTTGAATAACATGTTTGAGATGGATACAATTGTTGGTTGTATGTCCCCTTCCTCTATGATACTTACAATAGTTGGTGTCTTTCCAATAGTGAGGTTTGATTTGTGGTTCGTAATCACTTGTGGGCGGTAGAGAGATTTCTTTGTTGGCCAATAGTTTCCTTAATGCAGATTCTTGGGACTCACCTAGCGGTGTGAACTTTCACCTTGGATTTGTGTTGAACCATGGTCTTGGCTCCTGAGATAATGTTTTGTTGGGTGTAACATTGCTTGCCTCTCCTTTGAGAGTAAATATCAGTTGTTGCTTGGGAGCCGCCACCTTGGCATCAACTACGCCATCATTGATGGCATTTTTGTTTTTAGTCCAAAACTTTGATTTGTCAGTCGTATAATTGGAGGTAGGTGTATCCTTGTATAACTTGATTTGCCCCTTGGCGATCATAGCTTTTTCGATGAACAATCCCATTTCAATGACTTTTGAAAATGAAGTAGGGCATTGTATTTGTATTTGATAGCTAAGATCAGAGTTGAGGTTATGGACAAACATCTCCATTAATTGCTTCTCTGGTACATCATATGAACATTTACTTGCTATTTGTCTCCACCTTTGTAGGAAAGTGGTGAATGATTCACCACTCTTTTGCTTGGTGTTGCATAGATCTAGCATGGAGACTTCATGTTCAATATTGTAAGAGAAGTGCATGATGAATTTGTTGACTAACTCATCAAAAGATTTGATGTCCGGTGGGAGTCGTGAGAACCACTCCATGGCTTGACTACCTAGTGATCTAGGGAATAATCTCATTAAGTAAGTCTCATTGTGAGCTACTTCCATGCATGTTGCATTGAATTCTCTAATGTGATCTCTAGGGTCCCCTTTCCCTTTATATTTATCAAATTTAGGAACTTCAAATTGAAAGGGAAATGGTGTCATGTTCAAACTTTTATCAAAGGGGTACGGTGCAATATCTTCCAAAGAATAGGTTTTAGTGTTTGTACCTGTCTTGAGATCTGACATTTGTTGCTTTAGATCCTCGAGTTGTTTCCTCATTTCTTCCATAGGAGCCCTTGGATCTATGGCTTTCTTTCCTTTTTCATTTTTATCCTCTGCGTTTGGGTCTATGGCTTTGTTTCCCCTTTCTTCATGATTATTCTCCACATTTTCTTGGATTGTGCTTATGTTGAAATCTGCGGGGAGTTTAATTCTAAGATTTGCAAGATAATAAAAATATTTTTGAGGATTATCATGGAGCACTTTTTCTAACAAGCGTTGGAATTTTTGATCTTGGAGGCTTCCTTGATAATCTTCATTAGAGATTTCCTCATCACTATCATGAGGTGTGATGATGTGGTTGGATGATTCAGCCATTTCAAGTTGCTTTTGGTATTGAGATCTAGTAAGAACCATGCAAGGTGACGAGGGATGAGGTGGGATGAAACTAGAGATTTTGGCAAGATGTCGATGGAGACTGCTAAGAATAGGATACTTTTGACAAGACTTGGACAAGGGACTTTCTTGATCAATGATTCCAAGTAAGACGACTGATACAAGACGATAGCCACTAATAAGGGTACTCGATACCTGTCTTACTATGTGGGACTAGTCATGCACCAAGACCACTAGTGAAGTCTTGTGACCTACTAGGGTTACTTGAATCCAAAGTGATACGAAAAAGGGGCCTATGCTGACCTGATATGGGATACTTTGACCTTGGACTAGGAAGACTCGATAGAAGGTGAATGGGATGACTAACGAAAGAGAGATTTTGACTCAAAACGGATGGAAAAAAGACTGCAAGGTAAGACTTGATCTCAGAATCTGAAACTAGACTGAAATGGGTACCCAGAATTGACAAAATTTTTCTCTCAAAGATTGTACAAGTGCTCATTGTCATTCATGCGCTGGAACAGATGCGCTGTAGAAACTGACAAATGTGCTGTGAGTCGAAACAAATACGTTGCACTGGTAAAATGTAAATGTGCTACAATAGACAGTAAAAGCACTGCAGGTCAGAATAGATGCGCCGCAGGTCAGTACAAATGTGTAGCAACAGAGGACGGATGCGCCGCTCTGGCTTTTTTCAGTATTTTTGCAATTTTTTGGAAATTTTCTGATGTTTTTGGTAATTTGGTTGTAAGAAGGACTTTTTGATTTGATTTTCTAAAATTATGGCAAGAAGACACAACAAACGCAAAGAATATTTTTATGGTTTTTTATTTTTTGTGATTTTTTGACTCTTTTTGGACTAAAAAGAAAAAAATAAGTACAAATCCTAGGCTTCAAAAGGATTACATGGGTTTTTGGCCACCAAAACAAAGGTGTTTAATGAAGGTAACCATTCGAGTGGTTATACATGTGGCAACACTACTCTCTGTTATGGAGTCTCCCAGCCTGCAAGGGTTGTGCCTTGGAGGGTTTTGGGGGAGGTTGGTTGTTAGTATAACACAACTTCACTCCAAACACAATTTATTTATAGTGGCTTGGAAGGGCTTGGCATCTAGCCTATTACCACTTAGGGTTGTTCGTACTTGGATGAATGGTATCCAAGAGCAGGCCCCTCTAAAGGAAAAACACATGCAAAAATGATATGTCTGGCATTTTGGTCACCCAAGATAGGGGAGAGCATAAGCCTGGTATCATTCCCAAAACACAAAATATAGTGATTCATTTCCCCTAGTTAAAATGATAAAAACTAGATGAGCTATCTACTTGAACAAGTACAAAACTTTGAAGTGATAACAAGATTGCAATGGTCCAATTTTAACCAAGATAGCAATGATGAGTTCAATTTTATCCACGTAGGACGAATTGTTAACTTTGAAGTGATGGTCAATCGAGAAAACAATGGTTCAGTTTTACCCATATAGCAATGATGAGTTTAATTTTATCCACATAGCATGAGTTGTTAACTTTAGTGATGGTCGATCGAGATAGCAATGGTTTAGTTTTACCCAGATAGCAATGACGAGTTCAATTTTATCCAGATAGCAATGAGTTGTTAACTTTGAAAAGATAGCAATAGCAATGATTCAATGATATGCAAGATAGAAATGATTCAATTACCACTTTCCTAGTTTAAACTATGTGAGATTTGTATGAGCATCCAATTTACTTTCCCGTTAGAAATTAAGTGTGAGCTAACAAGTGCAACTATATGAATCTAAACCAGTACCTAGCCTGCAAAATAGATCAAGAAAGTTCCTGCAAAGATGTCAGTGTTAGCAAAAATCTTCAAGAAAACCCTAAAATCACTACCTAAGATAGATGCGCCGCTTCAGAGACTGAATGCACAGAAATAGTGAACAGAAACACCGCAATACATATGCGCTAAGATAGAGGTCAAAAGCATTGTAAAATAGAGTACATGCACTGATCTGATGTATGCGCTATGACAGGTAACAGATGTGCTGGAACAGTGTCTGTATGCGCTGTAGAAATGTATGCGCTGTGACAAGTAACAGATGCGCCAGAACAGAGACTGTTGTTGGCAAGAGACACTATATGGATTCATGGTTGTTGTCATTGATGGCAACAAAGGTCATCCCACATATCCGCAAGTCATGATGTGTCTCTACCGGAAGTCAGAATAAAGAATGTTGTGGTCCGGTGAACAAGAACAGAGCATGTGGCAAGGTCCGACAGATTGATCCGGATCTCTCAGAGGAAGTGTCTTGGTGCAGTGCGGATTTGGGGAAGTCAAGAGGACTACCTTGAGTGGTATATTCCAAGGATTTAGCCTCCGGTGATGGACAAGGAAAAAGATATGAATAGTTGAGTACCGGATTCCTGAGAGACAGTGAAAACAGAGGAAGAACTGACTGACAGAGTATCAGACTACTTTCTGGATGTGTTACTATTGATGATAGAGGTTGTGAAGGCATGAATCATGTTTGGCCGACATGATTAATGATATCTACAAGTATATGCTTGATCCGCATTGCTTGGTGAGGAAGGATTCAGCCGACAGAACAAGAGTTTGTAAGAAACTAGACTGTTCCGGATGCCGACTAGAAAGGTGATGAAATTACTTGTGCGGATATATATAGAGGATGGATTTAGTTGTGAAGGGTGTGATGGTGTGAAGATATATGCGAAGAAGTACAGAACAGAGCAGAAGTAGCAAGAAAGATCTGATATGTGAAAGGATAGCAGAATAAAGAACAGAGGAAAGATGAAGTGCAGCAGATCAGTGTACTGAGCCTAACCGGAACTGAACTCCAGCATATGCAGATGCTTCCAATCAGTTCAAGACTGTGATTCTTATCACTTTGTAGACAGTGTGTCTTCTTGTAGGCAGTGGGCCTCTTGTGAGCAGTGTGCTCGGGCAGTGAGCCCTAATTGGCAAGTGCCATTTTGTAATTTCCTATTCTTCTAACAGAGAATAATTTTGGGTTAATCACCCCGTGGTTTTCTCCCTTAACAGGGTTTCCACGTCAAAAATACTGTGTTATGTGTTTCTTATTTCATGGTAATGTTTTTGTGTTTGATTCAATGCTGCATCAATTAATAAGAAACTCCAATAAGGGAAATAATTAGGATAACTGATTCACCCCCCCCCTCTCAGTTATCAACAATTGGTATCAGAGCTAAGTTCCTCCTAATAGAGCCTAACAGCTTGAGGAAGATCTGGGAGTTCAAATGGATGCATATGGTTTAAGGGAGCAACTCAAGACTGCTCTTGAGGATCTTGAACAGTCAAATTCTGAAGTCAATGAATTAAAGGAAAGACTCAAACAGGCTGATGAATTCATGAGAGAATTAAAAGACAAATTAAGTCTCTCTATGAAAAAGAGAAAGGAGCTGCTCCAACAGTTGGCAAGACAAAGTGAAGAAAGCAATACAAATGAAGAATTGACTGAGCAAACCAAGTTATGTGAAAAGTTATCAAAAGAAGTCATTATGTTAAGACATGAAATGGAATCAAGAACTATAAAGTTTACTCAAGAGATTGAAGAAAAAAGAAAGGCTGAAGACAATCTAAGACAATCTCTTAAAGAAAAATCAGAAGAATGCCACCAGATGGACAGGATTATCAGACATCTTGAATCTGATCTTGAAGATGCCAAAGATAATGAAGAAAAACTTGAGGATCAAATTGCCTCTCTCAAAAGAGACCTTCAAACAGCAAATGAATATAAAGAGAAATTCAAGATAAGTTTTGCTCAACTTGAAGTTCTTCTTGGAAGTCAAAAGAGGACAGATGACAAGTATGGTTTGGGATATGAGAAAGGAGAAAGCTCCGGATCCGGTCAGAAGAATCTTGGATCAGAAAATCCAAGGAGCAGGCCTAGAAGACCTCCGGTAAGACAGCCAAATGCTCAAAGATATCCATCCTTCAATGGATACTGCCACAGCTGCAACCACTTTGGTCACAAAGCTAATCAGTGCAGAATGAGAATGAATCAGATTAATTCATCCTTCTCCGGACAGTGCTTCAACTGCAAAAGGTATGGACACAAATCCCATGAATGCAGAATTATGCAAGTAAACAAATCATTCAAAGGTAGATGCTTTACATGCAATAGAATAGGTCATATGGCTAATCAATGCAGATCAAGAGGATATCAGTCAAATATGCAAAGAAATGTTATTTGCCAAATCTGCAATAGGTCCAGTCATAATGGTAAAGTCTGCAGAAACAAGAATCAGGACAAAAGAGGTCCGGTGTATAATCAGAATCAAGACAAGGGTAAACAAAAGATGAATGCGGATGAAGTTAGGAATCAGATGAGCAAGATTTGGGTGAAGAAAAGTTTAGAGAATGTAGAGGTTGGATCCGCACCAGACTCTGGTGCTGATATTTCTTCCAGAAATTAAAAAGTGAGCTCAGGCTCAGGGGGAGACTCAAAGAAAATCCTGTTCCCCCAGCCAAACAAGTGGTGCTGGATGTGGCACAAGATGCGGATTAAAGGGTTTGCAGATATGAGTCTTGAGATGCTTCAGTCAAGTTTTCAGAGGTCCGCATGGAGTTATGAAGAAGCTGTGATTGATCAAATAAGACCTGATCAGGGAGATGCTCTGGTATGACAAAGGATTACAAAAAGGTCCGGAGAGATCCGGAAGTGCACTATCTTGTTCTGCGGATTGGACAGAGTGTTTGGGATGTTCTTGTAATATGTTACTTCAATTTATTCATGATTAAAAGATCTTCACAGATCAGGACTAATCCGGGATACTCCAAGCTATCCAGACAAGGCAAACCGGAATAATGTAGGTGAAGCATTTATTGCAGACAGATATTAGGGTTCGCGGAGCAATATAAGGGATTTCTCAAAAGTCATTTGCTCATTCTGCACTCAAGAAGAAGTGAATAGTGGAGCTCTGCAACAAGATTCATCAAGCACACCAAGGATCTCCTGCCGAAGTCATTGCAGAAAGAAATCAATCCAATCACTCCGTGCAAATCGAAGGCGCATAAGGTATTCTCCATTTTTCATTACCTCACTGCAAATCTTTGAAGAATGGCTACTCCAAATATAGTTAAGATCTCTGATAGACCTCGCCCCTCATTCAAGAAACATCCTTATAAATCATTGGAGGTAGATCCACTAGGAGCCTTCTCTAGTGTTCCTCATGGTGTATTGCATACGGAAGATATTAGGGTTTACATCCATGCGAATCTTGAAGACTTTGGAGAATCAAAACTGATGGATATCTATCACAAACAATTGATAGATGACTCCTTTGAGATCAAACCTCAGTATAAAGCCATCCAGGACAAACACTTTGCACAGTGCATTCATTTCCCCTGTTTTGAAGAAGATGAATGGGTCCGGTATGTACTAAGTAGAGTACATGACAACTTCCTATGGTTGAACAAGCCCTTCAAGATCACCAAGGACGCAATTAGGGCTGTAACCGGTCTGCACTCATCTGGTGGATTACCTGTTCTCAAATCTGTCAAAAATCAGACAGTCAGTGATTCAACCGGATCCAAGTTTGACAAGAGAGCTATGACAGTTGATGATATCATTGAACCAGATGTCAAATTTGTAGCTATAATAATTGGTTACAAAATCTATCACTCCAGTAGGGAAAATTCAGTACCGGGAACTGCAATCTACACAGCCTATCAGATGTTAAAGGAGAATGCAGACTATGACTTGTGCGAGCTTCTAGTAAACCAACTCTTTGAAAATCTGCAGAAGATTAAGAAGGACAAGAAAAACTCCTTAAAATATGGCAATCTGATCCTTTGTCTCTTCTTTTACTACATGAATGAGCTTCCCGGATCCAGTGGATGGATATGGCAGAATGACAGACCGGTTGCCATTCAAATCAGAGACTATTTGCATGGACTTGGGGATGCAAAAGCAAGAAATACAGCTCTATGGGGTTACTTCAAGAACTTCCAAAGCATGATGCATGCAAGAGAAAGAATACCCCAATCCCTTGTTGAAAAATACAAAGACACAGTATGCTTCATGGTAGAAACAGATCAGTGTTTGATGGAGGCAGTGGAGCCAAGGACTGTCTGGATCATGCCTATGGGGTATGAAGTGGATGAATAGATAGTAGAGCTGCATGCTCAACACATGCTAAGCCAGCCCAAAGATCCTAAGGCAGAAAGGTTTGGAACCTTTGAGGAACTGAGTGTAAAGTTACATGTAGAACTCAGGGAATCGGAGATAAAGAGGAAGGTAAGAAAAGAAGTTGAGCATATTGCTCAAGGCCTAGGCATCTCAAAAGAGGCACTTGATGCCAGCTGGGAAAAGAGGAGGAAGGCTGAGGAAGAGGAGAAAAGTAAAGAAAGTGTTCCGGTTGAAACTCCCACCCGGACCAGATCATCAAAAAGATCTGCACCTCCCTCAACCAAAAGTTCAAAACCAGAAGTCCAGGCATCCGGTAAAAGATCCAAGACAAAAGCCACAAGGGCTTATAAAAGCCAAAAGGATGAAGAGGAAACAGAGTTAGATGAGGGAGTAAAAGAAATAAAGAAGCAGAAGAAGAAAGGATCCGGTAAACCCTCCTCAGGACAAGACAAGGATGAAATGGCAGAGGTATCTGTTGAAAAGCCCACTCTGTCTCTAGAGAATGTAATCAAGTCGGTCACGGTGGATGGAAACCTTCAACCAATGACTAAATTTTATGATGACTTCAGTGAGGCTGACCAAAAGACTCTGCAGGAAGCCACAGTCAAATATCTGAACATATACAATAAGGCTTTCATTGAGATCATATCTCTTATTCCTAAAAGCCTAGAAAAGGAATTAGAAATAAGAAAGAACAATGCTCATGCAAAAGATCTTGAGATCTGGGAGCAGATAGCTATTCAGCTATATCCTCAAATTGATCCCAAGACAATGAACATAATCTTCAAGGACTGCAAAGATGAGTTCAGAAGTAAAGCCAGGATGAATCAACTCATGCTTGGTGAGACTGACAAAGTGGCCCAAGAGACAGAAGAGATCCTCCGGAAGGCCTTCAAAAGGTTCAATCTTCCTGTTGTAGAGGACTTAGGTACAGAAACAGCTGAGGACTTGGAACCCTCTGCTCCAGAAGAAGTGGCCTATGAACAAGCTAGCATCTCTCCTCCGGTTTCCCCTACAGTCTCCGGATCCAAAGAAGAAGAGAAATTACAGGAGAAGGAAGCAGTGGTGAAAGACAAAGAGGTTGACAGTTCCAAGACTGCAGAAGAAAAGAAACATCTGTCTCCGGCAAGAGACACTGCACAAACTGTTCAACAATTTTTGAGCAAAGAAACTTTAGAGATTGATGAACCGGAGCTTCTAAAAGGCCCATTCGACTTTGACTCTCTCTCTCCGGTACAAACAATGAAGATAGCTTCATTTGCAAATGCCAAGGCAAATGAAAAACTCCTGAAGTCTCATATGGAAGACTGTGAGTTGATAGAGGCTGCTTCCGGAGTACTTGTAAAGATTATGCCATCAATCCAGATAGATCCGACAGCCTCCTCTTCCGGTAATCTAAAAACCTTAGTCAGCAGTGTTGATACACATTTTGATTCTCTAGAAAAATCAGCTGAAGAAAAGGTCCGGAAGGAATTTTTGGATAAAAGATTTTCAGAAGTATTAGAATTAATCTCTAAAGATAGGAAGATTGTGAGCATTGGAATAAAGAGCTTAGAGAATGCTCTTAAGGATGGCGGTGACATCTACAAATTTTGTATATCCTGGTCAAAGGCAACAGCAGCAATTGATAAGAAAATAAAAGAGGAACAGGACAAGCTACAAAGCTTATCTCAAAGTTTTGATCCTCTCTCTTCCTCCATAATAAATCAAGAATGTCAGACTATTGCAGTCTTGAATGAAATAAAGAATCTTGAGAAGGAAAGGAAGAACATCACTAACCGGATGGGAGAACTTAGACGGATTATAATCCCTAAGTTGGAAACTATGCATGAGGCCATCAGTGATGCTTAGACCACCGCCCAAACAAATGATCCGACAGATCTCAAGAGGGCAGAAGCTTTTGCATTTTTGTTGAGTGGTCACATTTCAATTTTGGATAGAATGAAGCAAAGTTGGGCTACAGAAATGATCCAATTGCAGACATCCTTTGCAGACATTCTTCAGTATATGTGAGTATGTAAATATGCGGCTATGTATAGAAAATTTTTGAAAATTTTGATATGCGGACCCTACCCTTTGCCATTGATGTCAAAGGGGGAGTGAGGAGCAGTGAAAAATGAGGAATCCAATTAAGGGGGAGTTCCAGAAATTGTATATAAAGACAGAGCATCAGCAAAGGGGGAGCATAGTGTAAACACTTAGTCATTTTTCACTAAGTGTTGCCATCAATGCCAAAGGGGGAGATTGTTGGCAAGAGACACTATATGGATTCATGGTTGTTGTCATTGATGGCAACAAAGGTCATCCCACATATCTGCAAGTCATGATGTGTCTCTACCGGAAGTCAGAATAAAGAATGTTGTGGTCCGGTGAACAAGAACAGAGCATGTGGCAAGGTCCGACAGATTGATCCGGATCTCTCAGAGGAAGTGTCTTGGTGCAGTGCGGATTTGGGGAAGTCAAGAGGACTACCTTGAGTGGTATATTCCAAGGATTTAGCCTCCGGTGATGGACAAGGAAAAAGATATGAATAGTTGAGTACCGGATTCCTGAGAGACAGTGAAAACAGAGGAAGAACTGACTGACAGAGTATCAGACTACTTTCCGGATGTGTTACTATTGATGATAGAGGTTGTGAAGGCATGAATCATGTTTGGCCGACATGATTAATGATATCTACAAGTATATGCTTGATCCGCATTGCTTGGTGAGGAAGGATTCAGCCGACAGAACAAGAGTTTGTAAGAAACTAGACTGTTCCGGATGCCGACTAGAAAGGTGATGAAATTACTTGTGCGGATATATATAGAGGATGGATTTAGTTGTGAAGGGTGTGATGGTGTGAAGATATATGCGAAGAAGTACAGAACAGAGCAAAAGTAGCAAGAAAGATCCGATATGTGAAAGGATAGCAGAATAAAGAACAGAGGAAAGATGAAGTGCAGCAGATCAGTGTACTGAGCCTAACCGAAACTGAACTCCAGCATATGCAGATGCTTCCAATCAGTTCAAGACTGTGATTCTTATCACTTTGTAGACAGTGTGTCTTCTTGTAGGCAGTGGGCCTCTTGTGAGCAGTGTGCTCGGGCAGTGAGCCCTAATTGGCAAGTGCCATTTTGTAATTTCCTATTCTTCTAACAGAGAATAATTTTGGGTTAATCACCCCGTGGTTTTCTCCCTTAATAGGGTTTCCACGTCAAAAATACTGTGTTATGTGTTTCTTATTTCATGGTAATATTTTTGTGTTTGATTCAATGCTGCATCAATTAATAAGAAACTCCAATAAGGGAAATAATTAGGATAACTGATTCACCCCCCCCCCCTCTCAGTTATCAACAACTGTATGTGCTACGAAAATGTATGCACCATGACAGGTAACAGATGCATGTTAGGATGTATTAGATGCGCTATTTCCTCCTGTGTACGGCTTTCTAAAACACAAAAACTCAGTTTTTAGGTTAAATTTGGGGCTAAGCCCCACAGCGGGCGCCAAAAATGTTAAGGGAAAATTGGATTCAAATGAATAATCAATAATATTAAATATCAAGATACCCAAAACTCAATGAAATGGTGAACACAGAAATTCAATAAATAATGAACAACAACAAAGCAAACCTCCTTAATTCAAAGCTTCCATTGATCGCCTATCACAATTGATCTTGCATGTATGAAATAGGGCCCTTAGAGAGTGTACTTCCTTGCTATGCTTCAAGAATGTCAATTGGGAATGGCCATGATTATATCACCATGAAGAGGAGCTTCACAACGATGGTAGTAGTGCATAGTAACGAGTTTGATCACAAGCAATGAAGGAATTGGTGCCAAAGGCGTGCTGTAATTCCTGTAGAGTAATGATACTTAAAGGTTGGATGATTGAAATGGAGGAATAAGGTTGTACTTATAGACTTGGAAGAATGAAAATCAACGGTATAGAGAGAATGAGAAGATCAATGATTGAGAATAGTTGAGGAACATGCAACGAATAAGAAGAAGACATGTGTCTTGCTTTCTTTCGCATGAGAGGATTTGCTAAGAATAGAAGAATGAGTTAAAACAATTAAAAGAATATAATAATCAGTTAAGTGATTTAAAATAAGAAGAAGGGATTTGCATGAGAATAAGAAGATACTTTGCTATATTAAATATTAGGAATATTTAATTGCATGTGCACAAAGATTGAATTATATTTAGAGATAACTCAATTTAGAAGAAAAAGACAACTTAAATAAATATTTGATTTATTTAAATTTAGAGAAGATATTATTGGAAGAAACAATTAAATAATTGATATTATTTAATTTAGAAGATAAGAAAACTAATTAAATAAATAAATTTATTTAATTGTTGTGCATGATTTGGAAGAATAAATAAAATATTTGATTATATTTTATTTTTGGAGATTGAGAGGATTTAAATAAATTTGATTTGATTTATTTAAATTTGGAAGAATGAATTTGATTTAATTAAATAATTAAGAATTATTTAATTGTTTGGGAAGAATTGAATTAAATAAAGGATTTTATTTAATTGTTGGAAGAATATAAATCAAATAAATAAATTTGTTTATTTATTTATTGATAGAGGAATTAGAAGGGAATAAATATTAAGAATATTTATCTAGACCGAATCGTGTCATTTTTAGGCGTATACACTTTCCTTCCAATCCACAGATCTTCTGACATAGCTATGGCTCGATTTTATTGCAGTGTGAGGCTTGGCATATTGACTCGGTTTCAACACCTAGGAGCTACATAGGAACTGATGGTTATATATACATGCTTCAATGATATTTTTAGGGTTGGTCGCTAAACCAATTGTCTAGTCTAGAAATCCCTAAAAAGGATTTTCTGGCATCAAATCACATTAGTTTGGTCTATAAGTGAAGGGATGTATTCAGCATAGTGTAGGAAGGTTGTGTAAATAAGATATAAATGTAATGGAATGTCTCCATGGGAGTTTGTAATGATTTTGTCAAATGTATAATCGCAGTTGTATGTTTTCCCTTGCCACATTTGCTGGCATGATTGTAACCAAGGTTTTGAGGTGTGTGACAACATCCAAGTTAATACAAGGCTTTGTATTTGCCATTCTTTTTGTTACATATGAGTCGTTGCAATTCTCTTTTAGATTATTAAGTATTTCCATTACATGAAGACCTATTAGAGTCATATATGTTAACATATGTCTAGTTCCATTGATCCTCTTTTGAATATTTTCTTTCCTCCTTGCATTATATGACTTTATTGCCCAATGGAGTAGGCACCGGTCCATATTGGAGAGGGATCAATCACTCTTTTAAAATAAACAAATCATTCACATGTGGTTTAGAGGAAAAAACCACATTTCCTTGGCATGTATATTCACATAGTTGAATTAGCTATATAGGGGTTTTGTGACAATCAGTCGTTCTTGACTTAGTGACAACTTTTAGGGTAAAGATGATAAGTTGGGTTTGGTTGTTGGGTTGTTTTTAGTTGTTCATCTAGTTTTGATGTTAATCCCTACTTATGTATAGCCCTTGGAATATCCCTCCATAGTTTAAGCTGAGCTCGAAGTGCAGAGGAGTCTACCCACTCATATTTGTTGGCCAAAATTGCCCTTTACTTGATAAACTCTTTCTAACACCTTGATGACAATCCCTAGCCTAGGTGATTTAGGAATGTTTTAGAGTTTTGTGCTTCAGTCATTTTGGGACCCAACAAGGTCATCATATTCATGCCCACTACAAGGTCACAAACTAAGAAAATCATGGAATCTCATCAAGAATCCCAACAAGAGTTCCCTCAAGAGCCTCATGAACAAACCCATCATGAAAACCATCAAGAATCTCAACAAGGCCCCCCTCAACAACCATATCAAGAGTCTTCACATCTCATCAAGAGTCTACTTCCTATAGTAGAGGGGCTATACCATCCAACATTACCTCTAGATTTCATCCTAAGTTTGGAATGCCCACCAACATGTTCATAGCTGATCCTTATAAGGGAATTGTCAAACCATCATCAAATTCTCTATATACACATGAACTTGAGAATCATATGTGCAAGAACCCAAAAGTCTAGCTAACTCCGTACATGAGTCTCTTGACTATGATGGGAGAGTTCAAGAATGGATGGAAGAACCCGACCATCACACAATAGTAAGCCATGTCATTGATGCCAATCCTCAAGAATACCTTCAAAGGATACTTCGTTGAGGGTTTCAAATACCTTTAGACTTTGATATAACCCCTTTTCTTCCTCCTAGTTATAATTATATTCCTAATCCGTTAGGAGGAGCTTCCCAACCACATGTTGATGAAACCTAAATGTCATGACACATCTCAACATTAACAGATCCACCAATCAACCTACTTCTTCTATAGGTGTGTCACAACCTCAAAAAACAACCCATGTTATACCCCCATCAAGTGGTCAAAATATACCTATGACATCAACTATTCCTACATCATCCATTCCTATGGGATCATACATCCCTACAACATCTATGACAACTTCTAGAGTTAATGTCATCATCCCATCTACTAGTGGCATAACTATTCCTCCACCTCATATCCATACTCAAGCTAATGTGTCCATGCCTCAAGCCTCACAAGTCCAAACTTAATCTTCATCATCCCATGTCCAAAATCCCACCACCTCACAACTTCAACAACAACTCATACAACAACAAGCCCTTCTACAACAAATCCTAAACAATCAACAACCCCAAACCTAAGTACCACAACAACAACAAGTACCACAACAACAATCCTTGTCCAATATATCTACCACATCCCATAATGGTACAACTAACATGCAAACACTTATGAAACAAATGTTTGCTGACATGCAAAAGGGGAATCAAAAGAAGAAGTATACTTTTGTTAAAAGACATTTGTCCATATCCATTCAACAAATCTCTAGTCATGATCCGTTTTCCTCCAAACTATGAAATTCTAAAATTTGATAAATACAAAGGAAAGGGTGATCCTAGAGACCATCTAAGAGAGTTCTCCATAGCATGTATGGACATAGCATATGACAATACTTATTTGATGAGAATTTTCCCTTATAGTATCGGAGGTCAAGCAATTGAATGGTTCTCCCATCTCCCTCATGGTATCAAAACTTCCAAAGAGCTTGCCAACAATTTCCTCACCCATTTTTCATACAACATTGAATATGATATATCCATGAATGACCTTTGTAATACCAAACAAAGAAATGGCGAAACACTTGCAACCTCCCTACAACATTGGAGAAATCTTGCTAGAAAGTTACCTTGGAATATTCCAAAGAAACAACTTGTCAATCTTTTCATCCAAAATCTAAACCAAGAACTCGCATTCCACTTACAAATTCAATGTATCGACAATTTTAAAGAGATCATGGATAAATGATGCAGGGGTATCTTGCCCTAAAATTTTGGTTTTCTTCTTTTTGTTGTTTTGGTTCTTTTTTGTTAGCTTTTTGTAGGTGACTCTTTGCCTTATGTCATTATCTTATAAACTCCTATTCTTTCTTAAGAAAAAATTGATAAGGAGTTCCTATTGCCATGTGTTTTTTACTCTTATTGCTTATTGGAGAATCGAGCTCTATTTTAGAAGCTTCATGTTACGAAAAGAAACAACACATCCTCTATCAATTGTGTGACATGGACTTGGTTTGAAAGAGGTCATTCATCTTCTGTCGACTGTTTCATTGCTAGAATGAAAAAAATAGTTTGCTAATAGTTGGATGGTTCATGGTGAGAGATACAGAGTCTTGGCTGACGGTTTGATGACAATTGGAGAAAAATAGGAAAGAATTTGAACATGCAAGCGATCGATTGGGAAGATGTGAAGATACATAGGGGAAGACAAAGTGAAAGAAGTTTAGGAGAATATTGGCTGATCGTTGTAGGATGATTGGGAAGAGGAAGCGATGCCCTCACTATGGAAGAATCAAGAGAAGGAATCAAAAAGATCATATTGGTGGACAACAGAGGTTGGAGATAGAAAAAGGAGGATGAAATAGAATGCAAGAGAGGTGAAAACGATAGGAAGGAAGAGGATAGATTGAAAATTAGGGATAAACTGTTTAATGCACTTAGAAAAGGTTAATTGTTGCAGGCCATTAGATAGACTTTGTAATGCTTTGGTAAAGGAATAGAATACTGTGGATTTGGGTTTTTACATTCTGTCTTATGATTTCTCTGTCATTATTGTCTACATTTTAAAACTTCTTGTCATTTTAGTGTCTAGTTGTAAGACTCTGAAGGAGACATTTTTTTATTCCTGTCATTGTTATGAATTCTCTCTGATTGAAATTTACTGTGAGATTGATTGGTTTGATTCTGTGACTAGCAAGGCTCCATCAGATTGGTATCAAAGCCTAAAGAGATTGGGCATTGGTAAGTGGTTAAGATGCCTCCAAGAATGGTGCAGTCATGGTGGGAGGGTTCACAGAATGAACTATCTGGACTATGCCACAAGAGTAAACACAACAAAAACAACACAAGAATATAGAACATATGCAGATTCAGTCATTCACTATATCATAGAATTCAAAATAGAGATCCGTCAGCAACATGCGGGCCTACAAATTCAGCTCACAGGCCTAATTACATACATGTGCAAGATACAACTTTGAAGCTCCTTTGCATAAAACTAAACTAAGGATTGTGATTCAATTGCTAATTGCTTTCCTAGGGATCTATTGCATCTTTATATATCATTTCTGGACCAATAGATTCCTCTGCGTCGGCCGAGGAAGATCACAAACTCCAATGAAAAGCTGTAACATGTGAATATAGATAGGTCAGACCTAAATGCATAGAACACACCCTCAAATGAATAAAACAACATGCTGACCTCTGGGAAGGGTCAGCCATGAACCAAGGATCATTGAAGGATGTGTCATTAGGATCCACAAGTCAAGGAATGATCCGTAAGCCTTCTCCTTTAGCTGATTATCAGGAATTGTCAGGATGCTCTGCTATGAGAAAATAGTTGCTCTTCTGATAGCGATATCTTTCCAGTAATTGATCCAAATGCTCTAAATTCTTGATATGATGAAGATGAATGAATGTAGATGCTAAGTCCAAATCCGCAAGGTGTGAAATGCCAAAACCGGACCACAAGCTGAAATTGCTTTTGACTGAACTGGAAAATGAAAGAAACTAAAATGTAAACAAACTGAAATGCAAACAAACTGAAATGCAAATTTTTTTGGTTGATGCCAGATTGCTCTTAAACCAGGGATGTTCCTGCATTAGACATCTAGGGTTATTGAAAAAGTGAGTCCCTCACTTTGCTGGGGCTAGGGGAGAACCAAGATGGTCCACCTCAGCCTGAGAAATCCATGATGAATCTTCTTCCGGTCTACCTTTCCACTTCACAAGATATTCTTTGTATTGTGTTCCTCTAGTGTTGCATCCAACTCTGCTATCCAAAATGTCTTCTATCTGCTCTGGTACTTGTTGTGGTAATTGCTTCTTCAAATATTTTTCCATGTTGTCACTAAACTCTGCTTCATGATACTAATAAAGATCTGCAATTTTGAAAATAGGTGATATACCAAAAGTCTTCGATAACTCTACTTCATATGCATTCCCTGAATCAAATTTCTTGAGTACCTTACAAGGTCCAAACTTCTTCATCTTCAATTTTTTATATGTCCCAACTAGAAATATCTTTTTTCTCAAGTACACCATCACTTCATCTCCCTCTTCAAATTCCTTATGTCTTCTCTTCTCATCTACCTTTTCCTTATACTTACTATTCATATCCTCCAAATGCTTCTTCACCTAATTATGCACCGTTTTCATATGATCTGCAAATTCTTCCGCTTTTGTACTTCTCTTTTCCTCTATAATGATGTCTCTCAATTCTGCAACTCCTCTAGGATTAACTCTAGTAACAATCTCAAAAGGTGTTCTTCTGGTACTTCTGTTTACTGAATTGTTGTATGCAAATTTTGCTTGTGAAAAAATCAAATCCCAACTTCCACTCTTTTCTCCAACCAAACATCTCAACAAGTTTCCCAAACTCCTATTCACTACCTCTATCTGTCCATCAGTTTATGGATGAAAAGTTGAACTAAACTTCAAATCTATCTTCATCTTCTTCCAAAGGGTCTTCCAAAAGTATCCAACAAATTTTGTATCTCTGTCTAAAACTATACTCCCAGGTAATCCATGCAATCTCACAATCTCCTTGAAAAATAGATCAGCCACATGCACTGCATCAGTTGTCTTCTTACAAGGTATGAAATGAACCATCTTTGAAAATCTATCAACCACTACAAATATTGAATCATGTCCTCTCTGTGTCTTCGGTAATCCCATTACAAAATCCATGCTTATGTCTTCCCAAGGTCTCTCTGGTACTGTTAAAGGTTTATACAATCCAATGTTCTGGCTACTCCCTTTTGCAACTTGACAAACTCTACAACTCTGTACAAATCTCTGAACATCCTTATGTATCTGAGGCCAAAAGTAATTTTCACTTACCAAAGCCACTATCTTGTTAATGCCAAAATGTCCTGCCAATCCACCACTATGCTTCTCCTTGATCAAATTGTCTCTCATTAAACTTCTAGGTATGCACAACTGACTTCCTTTGAACAACATATCTTCCTAAATGAAATAATCCAACCACTTACTTCTATCTGTCACAACAGGTTCCTGACAAGCTTTCCAAGGTTCTGCAAAATCAGTGTCTCCCTCATACATGTTCTTTAATTAATCAAAACCCAACACTTTAACTCTCATCTTTGTCAATAGGTTTCTTCTTCTACTTAATGCATCAGCAACTTTGTTTGATTTACCACTCCTATGCTTCAACACAAAGGTATAACTCTACATGAACTCTACCCATCTCATATGTCTCTAATTCAACCTACCTTGACTATTCAGGTATTGTAAAGCTTGATGATCTGTATACAACACAAACTCCTTAGGTAACAAATAATGTCTCCACTTCTTCAAGGCTTGAATTATGGCATAGAACTCTTGATCATAAATTGAATATCTTCTTCTTGCATCATTCAACTTCTCACTGAAATAAGCTACAGGTCTACTTTCTTGACTTAACACTGCTCCAATTGCATTTCCACTTGCATCAGAATCAACTTGAAATACCTTATTGAAATCCGGTAATGCCAAAACAGGTTGCTTTGTCACTTTCTGCTTCAACAACTCAAAACTTTTATCTACTCCAAATGTCCACTTGAAATCTTTCCTGTCACCTCTCATTGTCTCTATCACCTCTCATTGTCTCTATCATAGGGTTACAAACTGAACTAAAATTTCTGATGAACTTTCAGTAGTAACTAGCCAAACCATGAAATGATCTAACCTCTCCAATGCTCTCTGGTGTAGGCCATTCAATAATTGCTCTCACTTTCTCAGGGTCCATCTTCAATCCTTCCCTATAAATCACAAATCCCAAGTATACCAACTCTTCCTTCATGAAACTACACTTCTTGATGTTTATCAGCAATTTCTCTTCTCTCAACCTCTGCAAAACTTGTCTAATATGACACAAATGTTCCTCTTTTGTCTTACTAAAAATTAGAATATCATCTAAGTACACAATCACAAACTTACCCAAGAATTTCTTTAGAACTTCATTCATCAACCTCATGAAAGTACTCAGTGCATTTGTCAATCCAAAAGGAATCACTAACCACTCATACAATCCTTCATTTGTCTTAAAAGCAATCTTCCATTCATTACCTTCTCTAATTCTGATCTGATGGTATCTGCTCTTCAAATCTATCTTTGTGAAATATCTTGCTCCACTCAAACAATCCATGATATCATCCATCTAGGTAAAGGAAATCTATACTTAACTATGATCTTGTTTATTGCTCTAGAATTAGTACACATTCTCCATTCTCCATCTTTCTTTGGTGCAAGCACTGCAGGTACTGTACAAGGGCTCAAACTTTCTCTGATCATACCTTTCCTCAACAACTCTTGTATCTGTCTATTCAATTCTTCATTCTCTGCTGGTGTCATCTGGTGTGCTACTTTATTAGGCAAACTTGCTTCTAGTATAAGATCCATGTGATGACTAATACTCCTTATAGGTGGTAATCCTTCAGGTACATTATCTAATATGATGTCTTCATACTCTGTCAGCAATTCTCTTATCTCGTCCGGTCGTTCTTCTTCAGTCTCTTTCTTCAATGCTTCAGGCTTCTTAGGAATCAAGGCATAACACATATTCTCATGTCTCAAACCATCCAAAAATTTCCTTCCATCTACCAAACAGATTATAGCATTCCCACATACTTCACTCTTAGGATCATCCTTCAAAGGAATCAAAGTAATTCTCTTTGCATTCACTGTTATAGTATATGTATTCTTTCTCCCATCATGTATAGCTTTTCTATCATACTGCCAAGGTCTACCCAACAAGATATGACAAACATCCATAGGCATAATATCACACAAGACTTCGTCATGATAAGATCCAATATGAAATTTCACCAAACATTGTTCACTCACCAGTACCTTATGATCATCCTAAATCCATGCTATCTAATAAGGCTTAGGGTGTTTCAATCTTTCCAACTTTAGCTTAGTCATCATCTCCTTTGAAACTAGATTATATGAACTACCACTATCAATCACAACTTTACAACACTTACCTCTAGATTTGCATCTGTCTCGAAACAGACTTTTCCTCTGTGATGGTTCCTCATTTGCCTTTGTTTGAAATAGTTCTCTCCTCATCACCAATGATTCTCCTTTCTCTAGATTGCCAACTGAACAAGGTGATTCAACGGGTTCTTCTTCAACATAGGTTATTCTTCCACTATTTTTTGTTTTCTTGCTTGTACTACCCTGATTACACTCAAATGCTCTATGTCCTTCACCTCCACACTTGAAACAAGTACCTCTGAATCTCCTCTTCCTTTTCTTGTGTATCCTTCATTTTGGTATGCACTAGGGTTTCCTCTCTGGTAAAAATTTCTGTCATCTCTCTGATAAGCAATGTTATCTCTGTCATCCTTCTTCAACAGGCTGTCAAACTTGTTCTGCTCCATAAATGATCTATCATATCTAGAAAATGATCTTCCTCTCTGAAATTTACCTCCTCTACCTCTCTGTCTCTGATCATGTCTCTTATTCAGCTTTTCTTTAACTTTCAAGCCAAATTGATATGCTTCTTCTAAAGATGTCATCCTTACCAAGCTTAGCTCTTCTTGAATGTTCAATCTCAGTCCATTGATGTATCTAGCCACTTTCTCCTTGCTTGCTTCACTATGTCCTATTCTTATGATCATCTTATGAAATTCTTCAGTGTATTCTTTCATAGATTTCTCCTTCTATCTTAGGTTTTGCAATCTTTTCAACAGTTCCAACTCATAGTCAGCAGGTATAAACTGATTCTTCAACTTTGTCACCATCTAGTCCCACTTTGTAATCTTTTCCTTCCCTCTTCTATTTCTTTCCAACTGAACTTCTTTCCACCATATAGCAGCATGTCCTTTCAACTTTGTCTTTGCAAATCTCACCTTCTATGAATCTTCAATTTATTCATATTCAAAGTATTCTTCCATGTCATTTATCCAGTCGATCAACTCTTCCAGATTCAAATTACTAGTATAGTTTGGCAGATCAACTCTAGGTCTCTTTCCAATCTTTGAAATAGCTTGCAACATCTTTACCTGATCTGATTCTTCTTCTTCATCACCTCCTAGGGTTTCGCTAGTGTGTTCAACAAATTGAAATTCTTCATCATCACTTTCAATATTAGGTCTCAGTGTTAATCCTCTTCGCCTATCTTCCTCGATAGCATCTAGATAGATTTGCATTGTTCTCATCAATTCCATCATCTCATCCATTCTATTAGCCATTGTACCAACAGGAGGAACTCTTTACGGCGACATCTTCCTAGGATTAAGTGCAAATTGCCTCAAGTCAGTGATCAGGCTACAAGCAACAACTTCCTCTCAATTGGTGATTGGTTGCGCACAAGTAACCTACCTCAGATTGGAGATCTTCTTACAACAAGATCTTACAAAATTCCTTCGCCAATTCGCTCTAAAGAATCAAACTTTTGGTCTGATACCACTTGGTGTAGTCATGATGGGAGGGTTCACAGAATGAACTGTCTAGACTATGTAGCAAGAGTAAACACAACAGAAACAACACAAGAATACAGAACATATGTAGATTCAGTCATTCAGTATATCATAGAATTCAAAATAGAGATCCACCAGCAACATGCGAGCTTACAAATTCAGCTCACAGGCTTGATTACATTCATGTGCAAGATACAATTTTAAAGCTCCTTCGCACAAAACTAAACTAAGGATTATGATTCAATTGCTAACTACTTTCCTAAGGATCTATTACATATTTATATATCATTTCTGGACCAATAGATTCCTCTGTGTCAGCCAAGGAAGATCACAAACTCCAATGAAGAGCTGTAACATGTGAATACAGATAGGTCAGACCTAAATGCATAGAACACACCCTCAAATGAATAGATCAATGTGCAGACCTCTGGGAAGGATCAACCATGAACCAAGGATCATTGAAGGATGTGTCATTAGGATCCACAAGTCAAGGAATGATCTGCAAGCCTTCTCCTTTAGCTGATTATCAAGAATTGTCAGGATGCTCTGCTATGAGAAAATAGTTGCTCTTCTGATAGTGATATCTTTCTAGTAACTAGTCCAAATGCTCTGAATTCTTGATATGATGAAGATGAATGAATGTAGATGCTAAGTCTAGACCTGCAAGGTGTGAAATACCAAAATCAGACCACAAGCTAAAACTGCTTCTAACTGAACTGCCTGAACTAAACTGGAAAATGAAAGAAACTGAAATGCAAACAAACTGAAATACAAATGTTTTTGATTGATGAAAGATTGCTCTTGAACCATGGATGCTCCTGAATAAAACAAGAATGGGTAGAGGAGGAGGCCAAGGTCATGGCAGAAGAGACCATGGTGACCCTGAGTTGTTGTAGAATTTGGTTGCAAGGATTGAAGCCCTAGAGAGAGCACAGAGGAGAGGAAACCCTGATGTTGAGGATGTAAGTGATGAGGAAGAAGAACAACAGAGAGAAGAGAATGAGGAAGGACAAGTGGATCAAGAAGAAGAATTTGGTGAAAGATTGCTGAAGTCAGTCATGAGCTTGAGTTCTAAACCCAAGATAGAGGTGTCAATATATGCCAGAAGCCTCAATGGTGAAGACTTGATCAATTGTATCAATGACTTGGATAAATAATTTGAATATGAGGGTGTAGTAGAGGAGAGGAGAGTAAAGTTTGCTTGCACCAAATTGAAGGGTCATGTTGCCATGTGGTGGGACTTTGTCCAAACTGAGAGGAGAAGGAGAAATAAGGAGAAGATTAACTCTTGGGAACGAATGGTGGCTAAGTTGAAGGCCAAATTTCTGCCAAGTGATTATCAAGCTAATCTCTTTAAGAGATTGTAGAATTTGAAGCAAAAGGATATGTCTGTGAAAGATTGTACGGAGGAATTCTACAAGTTAATAATCCAATCTGGGGATGCTGAAGAAGATATGGAGAAAATAGCCTAATATGTGAATGGTCTAAAGTATAGTTTACAAGATGAAATGAGTCTTTTGTCCCTAACGAGCCTAGAAGAGGCTTATCAACTTGCTCTTAAGGCAGAGGAGAAGTTGCAAAGGAATCAAAGTCAGCAAGAAAAGAAGAGAGGAAGAGGTTTTAGAGGAAGGGGACAACAAACAAGTAGGGGACAACAGCACCATCAAGGAGAAGAGGTTGGAAGTTCTAGTGGGATAGCCAACAATGATAGAGGTGGTTATCAAAATAGAGGAGGAAGGTCTTATGGAAGAGGAGGTTCACAAAGTAGAGGAAGAGGATTTTTCCAGAAAATGTTTCAAGTGCAACCAATATGGGCACAAGAGTTGGGACTGTTTTGAATCAACACAAGGAGGTCATTCAAAATTTGAGAGAAGTAATCAAGTTGTTCATTTTGATCAAGAGACTGTGGGATTATTAGTACACCACAAGGATGAAGTAGAATTAGGTGAGTCTTTAATGCTTAAGAGGGTGTTGTTGAAGCCACAAAAAGAAAGTCAAGAGTCAATTGAAAGGAGAGAATTGTTCAAAACCAAGTGTAAGTCACAAGGTAAATGTTATAAGCTCATTATAGATAGTGGTAGCACTGATAATATTGTTGCAATTGAGATGGTAGAAAAGAAATCTTAAAAGGATTAAACACCCTACTCCGTATAAAGTGACTTGGTTACAAAAAACCATCAAATATTGGTTAGTGAGTAGGCCTATGTTGATTTTCAAATTGGCAGTTATAAGGATTGTATTTTTTGCAATATAATGCTCATGGATGTTTGCCATGTTTTGCTTGGAAGACCATGGCAATTTGATAGGAAATCGGTGCATGATGGAAAGGAGAATACATATACCATTGAGAAGGATGGAGAGAAGGATACCTTGCTGCCTATAAAGGAGAAAGAAGAGGATAGTAGTGGCGGCAGTAGTAAGGTAATGATGGTAAGTGGTAAAGAGTTTTTGAATGATTTGAAGAATGAAGAAATTGGTTATGCTTTAGTTCCTAAACCTAGATGTGTAATGACTTCTACAAAGTTGGAGGATTTGCCTATTGAAATACAAGACATTTTGAATGAGAATATGGACATTGTTACAAATGATTTGCCTAATGAATTGCCTCCTATTAGAAGCATTAGCCATCACATGGATTTGATTCTAGGTGCTAGCCTTCCAAATAAGGCTGCATATAAGTTAACACCTATGGAAAATGAGGAGATAAGGAAGCAAGTGGAGGACCTTTTGAAGAAAGGATTGATAAGGGAAAATCTAAGCCCTTGTGTTGTTCTTGTAGTGTTGGTTCCAAAGAAAGGAGGGGAATGCCGTATGTGTACTAATTCAAGGGCAATAAATAAAATCACAATAAGATATAGGTTTCCCATACCTAGAATTGAAGATTTAATGGATTGTTTGAGTGGCTCCATGTATTTTTCTAAGATAGATTTGAAAAGTGGCTATCACCAAATAAGAATCAGACTGGGGGATGATTGGAAAACAATCTTTAAGACTAGTGATGGGTTGTATGAGTGGTTGGTTATGCCCTTTGGATTGTCTAATGCTCCTAGTACTTTTATGTGGTTAATGAATGAGCTTTTGAAACCATTTATTGGTAAATTTTTGGTTGTATATTTGGATGACATTTTGGTGTTTAGCAGGTCCAAAGAGGAGCATATAGAGCATTTGAGGCAGGTTATGAAGAGGCTAGATGAAGAAAAGTTGTAGATCAATTTGAAAAAGTGTGTGTTTATGCAAACTGAACTGGTTTACTTGGGCTTTGTGGTATCAACAAAAGGGTTGAAGATGGATAAGGAGAAGGTTCATGCCATACTTGATTGGCCATCACCAAGAAGTGTCATGGAGGTAAGGAGTTTTCATGGTCTTTCTAGTTTTTATAGAAAATTTATAAGAAATTTTAGTCATGTAGTAGCACCTATCTTGGAGACTATTAAGGGGAATAAAAGACCATTTGTTTGGACTAAAGAGGCTGAAGAAAATTTTAGATTTCTCAAGAAGAAAGTGAGTGAATAGCCCATACTTGCTTTGCCTAATTTTGATAAAGTGTTTCAAGTAGAGTGTGATGCTAGTGGTTTGGCTATTGGGGCAGTCTTAAGTCGAGAGGGAAAACCGGTTGCATATTTTAGTAAGAAACTAAATGAGGCAAAAAGAAAGTATTCTTCTTATGATTTGGTTTAGTCCCTCAAGAAATGGAGACATTATCTTTTGCCCAAAGAGTTCATTGTGTATACAGTTAACCATGCTTTGCAGTTTATTAACAACCAACACAAATTGAATCAAAGGCATGCTAAATGGGTTGAGTATATTTAGAGTTTTAACTTTGTTTTGAAGCATAAAAGTGGTCAAATGAATAAAGTTGTTGATGCCTTAAGTAGGAAGCATTTATTGTTGTGTGAAATCCAAACTAACAGTGTGGGGTTTGAAAGTTTGAAAGAGTTGTATGTAGAGTATGCAGATTTTGGAGAAGCGTTTACAGCTTGTAATGATCCTATTTGCCGGAATAGAGAGCCATGGATGGATTACATGATTCAAGAAGGTTTGTTGTTTAAGGAAAACAAGTTATGTATTCCTAGAGGCTCCATGAGAGATAATTTGTTGAAGGAAAAACATAGTGGTAGTCTAACTGGTCACTTTGGATAGGATAAGACTTTTCTACAGCTGAGCACTCATTATTATTGGCCAAAGATGAAGGCAGATGTGAAACGATATGTGGAAAGGTGCATAATTTGTCAACATGCTAAGGGAAGAAGTCAAAATGATGGGCTCTATTAGCAATTGCTAGTTCCAACTAGGCCTTGGGATTCGGTGAGTATGGATTTTATTTTGCATTCACCTTGTACACAAAGGGGCAATGATTCAATTTTTGTTGTGGTAGATAGATTTTTGAAAATGGTGCATTTTATACCATGTAAGAAGACTAGTGATGCCACAAACATTGCCAATTTGTTCTTTAAAAAAGTTGTAAGGCTGCATGGTATTCCAAGAAGCATAATTTCTGACAGGGATACTAAGTTTGTGGGTCATTTTTGGAGGACTTTATGGAGGAAATTGGGCACAAATCTAAATTTTAGTTCTGCTTATCATCCACAAATGGATGGCCAGATCGAGGTTGTTAATAGAAGCCTTGGCAATTTTTAAGTTGTCTTGTTGGTAGTTCACTTGGAAGTTGGGATCTCATGTTAGCACAAGCTAAATTTGCATATAATGATTCCCCAAATAGAAGCACAGGTTTCAGTCCTTTCTATGTGGTGTATGGTATGCATCCAAGAGGTGTATTTGAACTTTGTGATCTTGCTAGAATGGAGAAGAGGAGTGTAGATGGGGAAGAATTTGCTCAAGTCATTCATGACATTCAAGAGAAGGTGAAGCATAACATTGAGGACATCAATCTACAATATAAAAAGCATGCCGATCAAAGGAAGAGAGAGTTGCATTTTTAGGTTGGAGATCTTGTATTGGCACATCTTTGAAAGGAGAGATTTCCTACAGGAACATACAATAAACTTCAGATGAAGAAAATTGGACCATGCCAAATCCTTAGGAAATTTTCTGGCAATGCATATGAGATATCATTGCCTACAAATCTGAATATATCTCCCATCTTTAACATGGAAGATTTAAATCCATACAAAGGGGATAAAGAGGCAGATGAAGTTGAAGCAACTAATTCATCTCATGAAGAGCAATCTAGAATAGTTACTGCTCCAACACAGATTGAATGCATTCTAGATAAACAATTGCTGAAGAAGATCCGTAAGCATGAGTACTACAAATATCTTGTCAAATGGAGCAATCATCCAGTTGAAGATGCTTCCTGGCTCACAGAGGATGAGATCATTAAGTAGGGTCATTTAATGGAAGACCTCATGAGTAGGAGCTCATGATTTCTTTCCGCCTGAGGAGTTTGATGCAGGGGCATCTTGCCCTACAATTTTGGTTTTCTTCTTTTTTGTTGTTTTGGTTAGCTTTTTGTAGGTGACTCTTTGCTATCTATCATTATCTTATAAACTTCTATTATTTGTAAAGAAAAATTTGATAAGGATTTCCTATCGCCATGTGTTTTCTACTCCTATCTCTTATTAGAGAATCAAGCTCTATTTTAGAAGCTTCCTATCGATAAAAGAAACAATGCAACCTCTGTTGATTGTATGATAGGGACTTGGTTCGAAAGAGGATGTTCATATTCTATCAATTGTTTCATTGCCATAATGAACAAAATAGTTTGCTAACAGTTGGACGGTTCATGGTGAGAGATGTAGAGTCTTGGCCGACGGTTTGATGACAATTGGAGAAAAGCAGGAAAGAATCTGAACATGCAAGCAATCAGTTGGGAAGATGTGAAGATACATGGGGGAAGACAAAGTGACATCAGTTCAAGAGAATATTGGCCGAAGGTTGTAGGATGATTGGGAAGAGGAAGCGACACCCTCACTGTGGAAGAATCAAGAGAAGGAATCAAAGAGATCATCTTGGTGGACAGTAGAGGTTGGAGATAGAAAAAGGAGGATGAAATAGAATGCAGGAGAGGTGAAAATGACAGGAAGGTAGAGGATAGATTCAAGATTAGGGATAAACTATTTAATGCACTTAGAAAAGGGCAATTGTTGCAGGCCATTAGATAGAATTTGTAATGCTTTGATAAAGGAGTAGTTCATACTGTGGATTTGGGTTTTTACATTCTGTCTTGTGATTTCTCTGTCATTATTGTCTGTATTTTAAGACTTCCTATCATTTTAGTATCTAATTGTAAGACTATGAAGGAGACATTTTTTAATTCCTATCATTGTTCTAAATTCTCTTTGATTGAAATTTACTGTGAGATTGATTGGTTCGATTCTGTGACTAGCAAGGCTCCATCAATAAAGGTATAACTATATAAAGAGTCCTCATAGAAAAAGGTCTTGTTAAAATCTTCAAAGAAAATAAGGATTCCAATAACAACCAAACAAATTGAAAACCTTGATTCTGGGCTAAGAACAAAAACATTGTTAATGATGATGTCATAGATTCTAAACTTGTTCACAATATTCAAAACCCTCCATTAGAAATTCAATCTTCATCATCAAATGCAAATGTTACTCCCCCTAAGAATAACCCTATACAAGGATTAAGACCAAGACAAAAATTCTCAAACTTTGGGGAACCTCAAGAATCCATCTTTAAAAAACTCTCAAACCATGGTCTTATTAATATTTCTGAGATCAAACCTTATGATGATAATGTCACTAAACCCCATTGGTACAATGATAATGAGTATTGTGAATTCTATAGAATCAAGGGCCATAAAACAAATAATTACATGAGACTCAAGAAGAATATCCAAGATTTTATAGATTGAGGAGACCACACTAGAGATGAACCCACTTCAAAGTTAGCTAATGAGAAATTGAGAGTATATCAAGATCCATTCCCACAACATGATAACAAAAATTATACTAATAAAGTCAATTCCTCTACTTTATATAATTTCATTGTGGGTCATATTGAAGCTTACTCTCCACAAGTAACCACCGTTACCATAAGAGCTCGTAACCTTGATTGTGCCATTACTACTCGTCATGGTCATCTCACTATACAAGGTGCCCCATCCTCGTCTATGTTGTCATCCTCCACATCCAATTCCAAGTACAACATCCTTGACCATCTAGGGAAGACTCCCGCACAAATCTCAATCTTTGAGATTCTTCATACATCCCCTATACATAGACAAATATTAGACAAAGCCTTAATAGAGTCTCGTGTCCCTAATGATAATAATGTGGAACAATTTCAAGCCATGGTAGGACACCTAGCATCCACTCATCACCTAGTTTTCACTGAAAAAGACATGCCTACTGTTGATTCATTCCATAATGAACCCCTTCACCTCAAAGTAATCATCCACAAGAACAAAGTCAAAAGGGTTAGGTAGTAGATGGTGGATCAACCTTAAACTTATGTACCTTATGACTAATTTAAGAAAATTGGGATACTTCACTGAGGTTATTGATCAAAAGCATTTTATCACAGTCAAAACCTATGATGAAGCTAAGAGAAAATTAGAAGGGACAATTAAGCTACATGTTCAACTAGGTCCTGCACTCATGGAATTTACTTGTCAAGTCTTAGACCTTGATCTCCCATATAACATTCTCTTAGAACACCCATGGATTCATTCCATGAAGGTCGTTCCTTCCACTTACTACCAATGTATCAAATTTCCCTACAATAATCAAGAGGTTAACATATACACTGATCCATGTCCCTCTGAGTATTGTCTCTTATTGGAAGGCCCAAACCGCAAAGCCAATTATTGCCCAACCAATTATGTTACTAAACCATCTTCATCATACATTGACCCATCCACACTTGTCTCTTTATCCACTACCCATCTTGAGATCAAGGCTAAGATTATTGACAAAGTATTAGGAGAATATACTCTATAAGGAGCCTTTTTGTGTGGGGCAGCTCCCATTTTCTCCTAAGAGCTTTGGATGACCTCGTCCTTGTTGTCCAATTTTTGAGCCTAAAAATTTTAGACTTTCTCTATTTTCTAATCTATCTCATTCCATTGAATTCTAATTCTACAATGCATTATTCATTCTCTTGAGTCACATATAAAGTCATGTTGTCATCTCAATTTGGTTATATTATCAATGTTGTCTCTTCCTTATTCCAATGGTTCATTTGATCACCTGGGTATTTACTTGTTGAGAATGGCAAGAGAATAAGAACATTATCATCAAGAATTGGAACAGTATTGGTATTCTTAAGATCACAAGATCTGACTCTAGTACACCTTCATTGAGAGCCTTTGTAGAATATTTTATAAAAGAGGAGAGTCAGATTAAAGAAAACACAAATGGCATCATTAGTGGACAACAATATCAAAAACTTATTTAAAGTGCAAAATTGGTATCAATTAAAAAACAATAAGCATTCCCAATTCATGGATATCAGTCAATCACAAATCTTTGAGCACATTATGCCTTGGAACATTATACAAACATCAATTATTCCTCTGTTTGTTCCTGATAGTCAAGCCAATCTAGTGGTAACACATAAGGTTCCTGACAAAAATCTTACAGAAAAATAGAGTAACAAGTTGCAAATTGAAAAAAATATTGCATCTTCATCACATGTTCAGAAGTATGCCAATTTGACAATCAATGATTCTTTGGTTGGTGGCTTTCTTGATAAGTAATGCCATGTACTCAAATTCTATGCAGAGTGGTATGATTGATGTTGGCAGAAAAATCAGGGGAGAGCAGGGGAGGCAGGACAATGGTCACCAGAATAAAACAAAACCAAAGCTACAGCTATGTATGATGGACAGCAATATATAAATACACAGAAAGGAGAGAAACCAAACACAAAAGAGATAGCAATATATAGTTTATATATTTTCCTCTTCCTCTAAGATTACATTTAAACTTCTTACATATTACAATATAGAGATGCTGCTCTATTTTCCTTAACTGCCCCAATCTCTGGAGCTGCACACAGTCTATCTGGAGCTACTTGGAACTCCGTAGTTGTCTGTGTCTCTATTGCTGCTACACACAGAAACTTCTGTTGTCTTCTGCTATATTCTCCTTCTGTTGTTCTCTGTTAGAACATTCTCATTCCTTTGCTGCTGTAGGATTACTTTTCTTCTTCTCTGCCTATCTACCGACAACTCACTTCCCTCCTTTTTGTTTCTTGTTTCATACCCATCAAAATGGGCACTCAGCCATTCCAAATTCAAATCCACCTACCACATTAACTTCTAGCAGACCAACGGTGCTGGGGAGAGATATTGGAGGATCTCTCAGTTCTGACACGGGGGTAGTCAACATTAATTGAACTGATGGAAGATTAATTCTTCCAATACTCCCCCTTAATCTAAAGTCAGGTGCTAATCAGCAATCTTCATTCTGGAATTGATCTCCAGAGTTATGCATTTGCCTTTGCCTTTTCGGAGTAGATCTCCAGAGCTCTTGCTTCCACTTTGCATCATCTCCGAAGTTGCCCTCTACATCTTCGGAGCTCCCTGTCTTCATCTCCAGAGCTGACTTCCTGTCTCAGTGTCTCCGGAGCATCTCTGGAGCTGCCTCTCTACATCTTCGGAGTTCCTTTTCTGCATCTCCGGAGCAGCTCCGGAGCTGCACATACATTCCAGAGTTGAATCTCTGGAGCTCTCCTACTGTCTTTCCGGATTTGAACCTCCAGAGCTGTCCTCATTGTAGGACTACACACCTCCATAGCTGTCCTCTTTCTGGGGCTGCACACCTCTGGAGTTGTTAACAATGCCTAGCCTATCTCTTAGGCGTTCAAAGGAATCTTTTGGCAATACCTTTGTGAAAATGTCAGTGAGCTGCTACTCAGATCTACAATACTGTAACTCAATCTCTCCTCATTCTACCAACTCCCTTATGAAGTGATAACGGATCTCAATGTGCTTGCTTCATCTGTGGAAGACTAGATTCTTTGTCAAGGCTATTGACGAAACATTGTCACAATGAATGGTTGTACCATCTTCTTGCTGCGCATACAAGTCTGCAAGGATCCTCCTCAGCCAAATAGCCTGACAAGCTACTGCATTTGCTGCAATGTACTCAGCTTCTGCTATAAAGAGAGAGACAATGGGTTGCTTCTTAGATGCCCATGATATCACACCTGAACCCATGTGAAAAACATAGCCGGATGTGCTCTTCTGGTCATCTACATTTCCTGCCCAATCACTATCCGTGTAACTAGCCAACATAAACTCATCAGAAACATCATACAAGATACCATAACCTATTGTGTCATTCACATACCTCAGGATTCTCTTTCCTACTTGCCAATGTGTGTCTTTAGGCTTCTCCATGAACCTAGAAATCAGGCTTACAACATACATCAAATTAGGCCTAGTTGTTGTCAAGTACATGAGGCTTCCAACCATGCTCTTATAGAGGGTTGGGTTTACTTCCTTGCTGCTGTCCTCTTTACTCAACTTTAGACCTGTGGCTGTTGGTGTAGGGGCAGGTTTACTATTTTCCATTTTAAACCTCTTCATAATATGTTTGGCATAGTTAGTATGCGAAATAAATATGCCATGCTCTGTTTGCTTGACTTCAATGCCAAGAAAATACTTCAGCAGACCTAAGTCTGTCATCTCAAACTCATTCTTCATTGCCTCTTTGAAATCAGCAATGAAAAGATCACTATTGCCAGTAAAAATTAGATCATCTACATACAAAACTGCAATCAAAATTTTACCTTCTGCTGCTTTAATGTAGAGAGTGGACTCACTGCTACTTTTGCTAAAGCCATTGCTCACCAGATAGGAGTCAATCCTGCTGTACCATGCCCTAGGTGCTTGTTTCAGCCCATAGAGGGCTTTCTGGAGCCTATATACTTTATCCTCTTGCCCTGGGACTTCATAGCCAGGTGGCTGCTCCACATACACTTCCTCCTTTAGCACTCCGTTCAAGAAGGCTGATTTTACATCCATCTAAAACACCTTCCACCTGTGTTGGGCTGTAATTGCTATGACTGCCCGAACTATTTTCAGCCTTGCAACTGGTGCATAGGTCTCATCATAATCTCTTCCAGGCTGTTGTTTGTACCCTTTGACAACTAGCCTTGCCTTATGTCTTTCAATCTTTCCATCAGCAGTAGACTTGGTCTTATAGACCCACTTAACTCCAATCACTTGTTTACCCTTGGGTAAATCAGTTAGGTGCCATGTGTTAGTCCTCACTATGGCATCTAATTCTTCATCCATGGCCTCACACCATTTCTCTTCTTTCATAGCTTCTTTAAAGAAGATTGGATCACTAGAAGAAAACAATGCAAAATTCAAATCCTCATCATCATCAGCATACCTTGTGTTGTCATAAATCTCTTTCACACTCTTTGTTCTCCGTGGAATCAATGATGCGAGTGTGGGATCTGAATTGCCTCTGGAACTGTTGCTGTTTTGACCTCCAGACCTGCTGTTCTGATGACCTCCGGAGCTACTGTTCTGACCTCCAGAGCTGTAGTTATAACGACCTCCGGAGCTGCTATTTTCCAGAGTTGTAGACCTCCAGAGCTGCTGATCTCCGGAGCTGCAATGCTGCTATCCACCTCTGGAGCTATTTTGTTGAACATCTCCGGAGTTGCTATTTTCCAAAGCTCTACGGTAATTTCTCCTCGAGTTGCTGCTCTCCGTAGCTCCTCTGAAGTTGCTATTTTCTAGAGCTTCTTCATCTTCAAGGGGTATTGTGACTAAAATACTTGTGGTGCTGTCCACTATTCCATCCATGCTTCATTCTCAATGAATTCAACATCCCTGCTGATCACAAGCTTTTTGGTGATGGGATTAAATAATCTGTAGGCTTGTGATTCTTCACTATAACCTGTGAAGATACATTTCTCACCTCTATCATCAAATTTTTGCCTCTTCTCTTTAGGCACGAATGCATATGCCACACACCCAAAAATCCTCAGGTGCTCAACAGTCCATTTGTGGTTTGTCTAGGCCTCTTGTGGAATCCTATCACGCACGGCCTTTGTAGGATACCTATTCAATAGGTAGACTACTGTTTCTATAGCTTCACCCCAATAATCATTTGATAGTCCCTTTGCTTTCAGCATACTTGCTGCCATCTCTGTGATGGTTCTATTTTTCCTTTCAGCAACTCCAATTTGTTGTGGAGTATACTGGGTAGTGAACTGTTTATGAATGCCTTCATACCTGTAGAAATTTAGAAATTGTTTGGAGATATACTCTCTCCCTCTATTTGTTCTTAGGGCTTTGAGATGTCGGCCGCTTTGCTTTTCAGTCGATGCCTTAAACTCCTTAAACCTCTCAAAGGCCTCTGATTTATTTTTCAAGAAATAAATCCAGATCTTTCTGTTGTAATCATCAATGAAGGTCATGAAGTATACATTCCCACCTAATGTGGGAGTCTTCATAGGGCCACATAAATATGAATGCACCAACTCCAATGGTGCTCTTGTCCTCCTAGAATACCCTGATTGAAAGGGTTGCCTATGCTGCTTTCCTAGAATGCAGGCTTCACATTTTCCATCGGGCTCTACAATGTTTGGTAGCCCTCTAACCATGCCTTTCCTAGAGAATAAACTTAAACTAGAAAAGCTTAAGTGCCCATACCTCAAATGCTAAAGTTTGGATGGGTCTTTGATGACTGTCCTGAAGGCAGTTTGCTGTCCCATTGCTGTGAGCGTCGAAGATAGTGTAGGAGATTGCGCCAAAGATAGCGCTAGGGTTAGCACCGAAGATGGCGCTGGAGTCAGCGACAGAGGAAACATTTTGTTTCTCATCATCTGCACTACTGCAATGACCTTCTTGCTACCTCCTCTATCAAATATTGTGCACCCTCCATTTTCTATCAGGATTCTATAACCGTTTTGGACCATCTATCTAATGCTCAATAGGTTATGTTTTATGCCAGGGGCATAATATACATCCTGGATCTGCATTTTCTCACCTTGCTTGCTGAGGACTGTGATGATGCCTCTTCCTATGACAGGAACCTTTTGACTATTCCCCATCATGATCTCAGACTTGACATTTCTGTCAATGGAGGCAAACAAGTTTTCATTACCACTCATATGGTTGCTACATCCACTGTCCAAATACCAGACTTCAGGTCTGCTCTTCTCAGTAAGGTTGCACACAATAAATACCTTGGACTATTTCTCATTTTCAGCCCTATTCTCATTTGCTACATTAGCATTTTGACCTCCATGGTCTTGTTGTTTCTTTCTACACTCACTAGCATAATGGCCAAACTTATGACAGTAATAGCATTAAATATTACTTTCGTCATACCTCTGATTGGAACTGTTGTTCTTCTTCCTTTCTCGATAGCTTGGCTGTGAGGTGCTTGCCTCTTCTTGGCTATTTGAAACTCCTCTTCCGGAATTCCTTCTTCCTCTACCTCTTTGACCTTTACCTCTGTTGTTTCTTCCTCTTCCCCGACCTCTTGCATTTGTCTGAGCCTTGAAGGCTTGCTCAAGGGAAGGAGCGGATCTATTCAACCACTGCTCATGGCTTTGTAGAGAGCCCTTCAACTCATCCACTGTCATCTTGGACAGATCCTTAGTCTCTTCAATGGTTATCACAATAGGGTCAAATCTAGAAGGTAGGCTCCTTAGGATTTTCTCAACAATCCTTTGATCATCCATGGTTTCTCCATTTATCCTCAGCTGATTCAACATGGTAGAAACCCTAGTGTGAAAGTCTGAAATAGACTCACTCTCCTTCATTTGAAGGGTCTCAAAATCTCTTCTAAACAACTGGAGCTTGACTGACCTCACTTTGTCAGTTCCCTTGTAGCTGTTCTGCAGTATTTCCCATGCCTGTTTAGAGTAGTTTGCTACTGTAATGTGGGGGGAAATAGCCTCTGTCAAGGCTACCTCAACTAGATTGAGGGCTTTTGCATCCTTCATTCTGGTTTCCTTCAACTGGTTTCTTTGAACATTTGTAAGGGCTGCATAGGCTGCTGGGTCTGTGGTGTCTGTGAACCCATTTGTGACCAAATCCCATAGGTCATTCGCAACCAGTATAGTCTTCATCTTCTTAGCCCAGATGTCATAGTTCTACCCATCAAAAGTAGGTGGCTGCTGCCATCCTTTGCTGTCCCCACCTACCATGCTTCTCAAAATTGAAGGCTGATAATGCCTAAACAAACTAGGGCTTATAGAATACCCACCAAAACTTGATTGCCCAGAAAAAAATAGGGCTCTGATACCACTTGTTGGTAGAAAAATAGGGGGAGAGCAGGGGAGGCAGGACAATGGTCACCAGAATAAAACAAAACCAAAGCTACAACTATGTATGATGGACAACAATATATAAATACATAGAAAGGAGAGAAACCAAACACAAAAGAGACAGCAATATATAGTTTATATATTTTCCTCTTCCTCTAAGATTACATTCAAACTTCTTACATATTACAATACAGAGATGCTGCTCTGTTTTCCTTAACTGCCCCAATCTCTGGAGCTACACACAGTCTATCTGGAGCTACCTGAAACTCCGTAGCTGTCTATGTCTCTATTGCTGCTGCACATAGAAACTTCTGCTGTCTTCTGCTATATTCTCCTTCTGATGTTCTCTGTTAGAACATTCTCATTCCTCTGCTGCTGCAGGATTACTTTTCTTCTTCTCTACCTGTCTACCGAAAACTCACTTCCCTCCTTTTTGTTTCTTGTTTCATACCCATCAAAATGGGCGCTCAACCATTCCAAATTCAAATCGACCTACCACATTAACTTCTGGTAGGCCAACGGTGCTGGGGAGAGATATTGGAGGATCTCTCAGTTCTGACGCAGGGGCAGTCAGCATTAATTGAACTGACAGAAGATTAATTCTTCCAACAATTGAATCCTCTCAAAGGGTAAAGAACCTTGCATTGATTGATTCTCACTTTGTGTCTGAAGCTGGGAGTTATGATTTTAAAAATAGGTAGCTCAGTTGCAATAGGCCTCTTGATGCATATGATAATACTATAATATCTTTAGGTCACCATTCTCTCCCTTCATCTAATTTTACTTAGAAAGAAGTTATTACTTTTGAAAATAATCTGCCTCAAGGCACTTAAGCAATGCTACCACTAAAGAACGACATATGTGCTAGTTGCACAGTTGTTGTAATGGGAATATATCCAATAGTGTACATAACAAAATTATTTTTGAATATATTGTTACCAGTCTGAATCAGATATTTTTGCAGCAGCTAGCAATGAACGTGTACAAGTACTATATCAGTTCTCCACTATATGATTCATTGCTTTGTTATTATGAAATCTGACTGGAGGATTTCCTACATTATAGTGGAGGTGATTGACTATTTCTTTCCACATTTCTATCTCAAAGAACCTTAACATCCTCATGGACATGCATGTGAAGTGTGAAAACACAAAGTACAAGCCGCGACCACTCTTATACTCTTCAACTTTTCTTGGGCCACTATGGAAGTCTCAAAATAGAAAGATCTTAAGATAAAAGGAAATGTTATATCATACGTGCAATGATAGTAGGATATGCATAGGTGGATTCGATAAAAGGTTTTAGAAGCTTTCAAGTCCACACAGGAGGAAGTTGTAACACCAAGAATCTAAAAGAAAATCATTCACCAACTTTCTCTTACTTACGCCAAATTGAGAGATTTTCGAGCAGGATAAGTTTATATGAACTACATGCTACATGTATGGATTATTATTATTATTATTAAAGATGGAAAATGGGTGCAATCGATAGCAAGAAGGCCATGGCTTGTCTAAGATTAGACAAAGTGTCATCAATTTGCTCAAATGGAGCTGTTGAATGATTTAGAAACTTCACAAATTCCAGCACACTCCCAGCCAGTTTGTTAGATATTATAGTTGGAAGTACCCAGGTTAACACACATGCAAAACAACAAAACCATATTAAAGGTCGCTACCTACTCTAATACACCAGTCTTAAAAGAAGAGGGAAGACAAAATCAAATTGCCAACTCTTAGAATGCAATGATCACAAAATATGGTGAAGTCTAACTGTGTATCTATTGAAATGGGCTTGAAATCTTTTTGGTAAATGCAGTCGGTACATGAAAAGCCAAATACCCCTAACTTCACCAATATCCTCTCTGCCGAGGATAGTATATGTAAAATTGTTTGCCAAGTTTTGTCACATTCTATATTAGTAAATATTTTGATGTACATGCATACAAAAGGACCATAGATAAAAAGCCGTGGCCAATGGATATAAGGCAGATGTTAACAAAGATCTTCCAAATAAACATTAACATGGAATACTATGATCATGAGATATGTACAAAATGGATTTGTTGAAAAGGTTTTAGAAATGTTCAAACAAATGCAATTGGTAGTTTAACGCCAACCTTCCCCACCTTTGCCATATTCCTTAACCTTTGCTAGCATCTTTCGGCCTGTGCCAGACAGAAAAGTAGTAAAACATAATGGCAGTGGGATTTGGTGTTAGATATCAATTTTTAGAAATGATCTCGAACCCTTGATGAAGAACGTGACATACAAAACATTGAGAAATTAGTGGGGCCTGCAAGACAATGTTACAAAAAGGATGCTTAAAATTTTGACATGTCTGATATTCAGCGAGAAAATGCCTTGGCTATCGAATGCATAGCCTTAGACTGCCCGCTCTTAGAATTAAACTTTGTCCCAATTGCCATTCAAATTCAAACATGATAGGTCTATGTATCCACCAAAGAATTTGTGTGTTGTAGTCGATCTTCTATTTTGAAAGGGGAGCTCTAATCTCATTCTTACAAAGAGAGCAATTTTCCTTTATTACTTGTTTGATCAGCGCGGGAGACCTCCCAATGTAGACTAGAGAAACTTAATGGATGATTATGCTAGAACATTCAGAATTACAAGGCAATTAGTTCTTGAATCATTGGTCTTTTATCTTTTGGATGATAGTACAAATAAGGCATTGGTGGAGGCTTGTCGAATTTTTCCAGAAATTATTGGTTCAACAACACATCCAAAAATTGCAAGAGTTTTACATGAAAGGTAGAATCCAGATGTAGCTTTGATGGTGTTGCATTGTAGTGGATGTGATGGACAGTTAGGAATCACAGATTCTGGCTCTCAGTGGGGAAGTGTGGCTACTCTTCCTGAGGTTGTGACAACCATCAGAGTTAGGTTTGAGTGTGGACTTCTAATTGAAGCATATCTTTATCAGAGGACATATATTGCTTATGAATAAAGGCAGGGCAATTGAAAAATAGAAAAGGTATATTTACAAATCAAGAAGAGCAGAAGAAATGAATAGATGTTGAGATTAGCTTATAGAAATGGAGGTTCTTGTTGGTGAGATATGTTTCTTATGCATACGAAGAAAATTGGTTGATAGGATGATTGAGCTACTAGGGTACAGGGAAGAGGAAAGCTTTATACAGAAGTGCCTTCTAGAGATAACTATACAAGATCCTTCTTGTTCTGTTGGCAGGCGGCTTGTTGTCTTTTTCATCCAACATTGTCACCACATTGAAGCATATCAAATAGACAAAAATCTTTGCAACTTGGAACAACAGTTCATATCCCAAAGTGTAGATGAGAAAATGGTTGAGAGGGTTGAATATGCTATTGGGAATTAAGGTGTCTCAACTTTGGTAATTTCCTAGCATTGACTTTTTTACTATGGTAAATATTTTCTACTCTGCCATAATTTTCTTGTTTACCGTGCTTTGTCATCTAGTAAATTTGACATGGTGAGTTGTCAATTACTGGGAGTTGACAATGATGTATTTTTGTCCTCACATGAGGATGTAGGCATTCCACCTTGGGATAGGACATTTGTGACATGTTTTGGCTAGTTGTAAGGTGTGTAAGTCCTTATAACAAATTCCTATGACATATGACGGATTCCTATGACAAACTATGGCGCATAAGAACCAAATTCTATGACAAGTTGGACAAGTGTTGTAAAGCATCTTTGCATGGAGAAAAGGTCAAAGTTGGACATCTAAGGAAGGATAAGGACAAGTTGTAAGAGCATATTCTAAATATAGTCATTTATGACGATTCTCTTATAGTTGTAAGTCCTATAAGAATGATAGATTCTTCTGACAGTTGTAAGAGGTTGCAAGGCATCTTTCCTTGATGTAGACAAGTGTGTTTGCATGCAAGAGGCATTGGATATTGTGCCATATGGCCTCTTGGATGCCCAACCTCTAGAAATTTCCATTTTACCTTGTAACTCTATAAAATTGGTGCTTGCAGCTATAGTATGCATAATGTTATTGACAGGTATTGTTATGCTACTGGAATATCTCTAGATATGAGTGTCGAAGACTTCTAGAAGACTTGCATTGCAAGTGTGTTGTAAACATTCTTTGTTTTGATAATACATTGTGCAGGTTTTGGAGTGTGGGGTTTTTCTCTCGAAAGGGTTTCCCCCATGTTATATCTTATCTCTCTCTCTTATGTCTACATTCTATATGTGTGTGTATTGCTACAATATCTATGTTGTTGTGTTAACGTCACTATAACTGTAAAGATTAAAAAGAATGTGCATACATCTCTCCTCATTAGATTAGTGTAGGAAGTGTTTTCCGCACATCTTGCTTCCTTTCAGTTGGTATTAGAGCTTGATCACCTTTGGTCCTAATTGTTGGGTAGGGGTTTTTTGAGCTGATCTTAGGTTGAGTGGGAGTCTGTGCAAAGTATTCTATAATCTTGTTGCAGGAAGAAGATGGTAGGCACATTCAGAAGAGTAGAGGTGTAGAAATTTAACGACACCAATTTTGATTTGTGGAAACTTAAAATGGAAGAAATGCTTGTTGATAGAGGCCTATGGGAAACAATTTCTGGTACAAAACCTATGGCAATGTCTCAAGATGATTGAGATCTCAAGGATTAGAAGGCTAAGGGTCTTGTAAGACTCTATCTAGCTGAATCTATCCTATTGAATGTCCATGAGGAGAAGACCACAAAAGAACTTTGGAAGAAGCTGGGAGATGTTTATCAGGCCAAGTCCCTGGTGAACAAGCTATTCCTGAGAAAGAAGCTATTTTCTTTGAGGATGGAGGATCCATTACAGATCATTTAAATGCCTTTAACATGCTAGTTGCATAGTTGACATCCATTGGTGTGAAGTTGGAGGAGGAGGATCATTGTATGACCTTGCTTTGTTCCTTGCTGAACTCATGGGATGATCTTTTAATGGCCATCAGAAGCACTACAACCACTTTCAAGATGGATGAGGTAGTGTCTTTGCTTTTATCTAAAGAAATGCAGAGAAAGTCATTCGAGTCAGCCAAAGAAGCTCTTGCAGTTCATGGAAGATCCAAGGAGAAAAGGAAGAAGAAGGACAAGAAAGTTGAGAAGGGTAAATCCAAATCTTGTGGGAGATCCAAATCTCCTGGAAAGTCCAAGGCACTATGTTGGAACTGTGGAAAAACTAGGCATTTCTAAAAGGAGTGCAAGGAGGAGAAGAAGAAAAAGAACACTTCTGATTTTGAATCTGACAAGTAATAAGATGATGGTGATGCTTTCATTTCTACCTTGGCCACCCATCCATTTGATGATCTATGGCCAATTGATTTTGGTACCTCTTTTCACATGACCTCGCATTGAGACTGGTTTACAAAGTATGAAGAGTTTGATGGTGGAAGAGTGTACCTGGGTGACGACTCACATCTGAATATAATTGGCTATGAAAGAGTCACAGTCTGATTCCTTGATGGATGAGTGAGGGGGATCTCTGGATGTACATCCCAGGCTTGGCACAAAACCTATTTTATGTAAGTAAATTGAATGATATAAGTGTGCAGGTTGTCTTTTCGAAAGAAGGATGCAAGATGACTAGAGGAGATATGGTGCTTGTGAAGGGTACTAGAAGAGGTACTCTATTTTAGATGTCCAGAGACATGTATTTCATAGTACAATAGTTCTTCTAACTTGAAGAAAAGAGTTGTAGTCACTTCATCCTCACCATTGGAACCAACCACAAAAGGATCTATTGTACCAAATTCTGATGGTAGTGCATTTTGGGTACCCAAGGGTGCTCATGCTTTAGAAGTCAAACTTCCTACTGAGAAGACAATGTTATGGCATAAAATACTTGGCCACATTAGTGAGAAGGGTCTTAGAGCCCTAAAAAATAAAAACCTTGTTGAGGGGTTAGATGATGATTGTAATCTCGATTTTGACTTTTGTGAACATTGTATATATGGAAAGCAAAATCATGTTTAGTTTTACTCGAGTTCTCATAAGTCTTCTAGTGTGTTACATCTTATTCATTCTAATGTGTTTGGTCTAGTTAATGTTCCTTTAATTTCTAAATCTGTATATTTTGTATCATTCATAGATGACTACAGTAGAAGGACATGGGTTTATTTCATCAGGAGAAAAAATGAAGTCTTTAGTCGGTTCAAAAAGTTTAAATCTTTTGTTGAGAATTAGACTAGTAAAAAGATTAAGTGTTTGAGAACTGACAACGGTGGTGAGTTTTGTTCAGCAGAGTTTGATAAATTATGTAAAGAACATGGGATTGAAAGACATAAAACAACTCCACACACCCCATAGAAAAATGGAGTTACAGAGAGGATGAACAAGACGTTAATGGAGAAGGCTAGGAGTATGCTTATTGGAGCTAGCCTTGAACAAAAGTTTTGGGCTGAAGTTGTAGCCACTGCTTGTTACCTGGTAAATAGGTCTCCTACCTCATCTCTTGTTGGTAAGACACCCATGGAGGTTTGGTCTGGTAAGAAGCCTTCTATTAGAGATCTTCATGTTTTTGGTTGTGAGGCATATGCTCATGTGCCTAAGGAGAAGAGGTCAAAATTGGAAAATAAGGCTATTAAGTGTATCTTTATTGGCTATGGTGTCAGTGTGAAAGGGTACAAGCTTTGGGATCCTATGGCCGAAAAAGTGTTTTATAGTAGAAATGTTATTTTCAGAGAGCTAACACCTTCTCCTGTTGTTACTCTACATCTAGAAGAGAAAGAAAAGAAAGAGGATGTGGTTCAGTTTCCCACTACCCCTGAGAAGACTGAACTGACAGACCCTGTGAGACCTGACAATGAGGAGAGCTCTAGCAACTTTGAAAGCTTAGAAGAAGAAGCAGAACCTCAACCTCAGTCTTTGAAGAGGTCTACACAAACAAAGAAGCAACCTGATAGGTTTGGATATTCATTGCTAGATTCTAGTTGTGCTTTTTCCTTGATTACTAACACTGATGAGCCTAGAACTGTGACAAAGGCTATGGGCATAAAAGATGCAGATTCTTGGAAGGAGGCAATGGAAGATGTGATGGCTTCTTTGGAGAAGAATAAAACTTGGGACTTGGTGCATTTGCCTAAAGGATGGAAACCTATTGGCTGTAAATGGGTGTTCAAGAAGAAATTTGGTGTAGATAGCAGTGTTGAGAAGTACAAGGCTAGATTGGTTGTGAAGGGGTACTCACAAGTGGAGGGAATTGATTATGGTGAACTTTTCTCTCCCATTGTAAAGTTGACATCTATTCATTTCATGTTGTCTCTTGTAGCAGCTTATGACTTAGAGGTGGAACAAATGGATGTGAAGACAACATTCCTTCATGGTGATTTGGAGGAAGAGATTTACATGTCACAGCTAGAGCATTACATAGAAAAAGGTAAAGAAAAATTGGTTTGCAAGCTAAATAAGTCTTTGTATGGTTTGAAGTAATCCCCTAGGATGTGGTATATGAAATTTGATGCCTTTGTGTTGTCCATTAGATTTCTGAGGTTGAAATTAGATCATTGTGTATATTACAAATTTGACAATGATTGCATTCTCATTATTGCATTGTATGTTGATGATATGTTGTTAATTGGGAATGGTAAGAATATGATTTCTGATTTGAAGTCTTAGTTGTTAGCACAATTTGAAATGAAAAATTTAGGGGCAGCTAGGTACATTCTGGGAATGAAAATCAGAAGAGAGAAAACAAAAAACTTTGGTTAAGCCAAAGTATGTATGTGAAGACCGTGTTGGAGAGATTCATCATGGTAGATTGTAGACCATTGTGTGTTCATGTTTCTTTGGGGACAAAGTTATCTATTAATGATTGTCCAAAGTCTCCTTTTGAGATGGAGAACATGAGCAAAGTACCTTATGCTAGTGTTGTTGGTAGCTTGATGTATACTATGGTCTGTACCATACCAGACATTGCCCAAGAAGTGGGAGTCCTTAGTTAGTTTATGGCTACTCTTGGACGGGTACATTGGGATGCAGTAAAGAGAGTGTTCAGGTATTTGCGGGGTACTTCCAAGTATCCTCTATGTTATCATGGTCATCCTACATGATCTCCACATTCTATTAATATTCATGGATTTGTGGATTCTGATTGGGTAGGTGACATTGACAGTAGGAAATCCACCAGTGCTTATGTGTTTACTATGTTCAGTGGTGCAATCAGTTGGATGAGTAAGCAGAAACCTGTGGTTGCTTTGTCCACAACAGAAGTTGAGTATATGGAAGCTACTCACGCTTGCAAGGAATCCATTTGGCTTAAGAGATTGTGTTCAGATATTGGTGTTGTTGCAAGACAGATTACTATTTGTTGTGACAGTCATAGTGCAATTTTCTTAGCAAATAATCCAACTTTCCATGCCATAACAAAGCATATTGATGTACAGTTTCATTTTGTGTGAGAAATGGTAGAGGATGGGAAGGTCATATTGGAGAAGATAGACACTTTGAAGAATGTTGCGGATGCATTGACGAAACCAGTGGGCACTGATAAGTTCAGATGGTGTTTGGAGTCTATGGGCCTCTTGGATCCTAGCAGTTAATTACCTAGTTAGATTGGTTCTTACAAGGTGTTCTACAAGTGGGAGATTGTTGGGAATTAAGGTGTCTCAACCTTGGTAATTTTCTAGCATTGACTTTTTTACTATGGTAAATATTTTCTACTCTTCCATAATTTTCTTGTTTACTATGCTCCGTCATCTAGTAAATTTGACATGGTGAGTTGTTAATTACTGGCAGGTGACATGGAAGGTGACAAGGATGTATTTTTGTCCTCACATGAGAATATAGGTATTCCACCATGGGATAGGACATATGTGACATGTGTTGGCTAGTTGTAAGGTGTGTAAGTCCTTATGATAGATTCCTATGACATATGATGGATTCCTATGACATATGATAGATTCCTATGACAAACTAGGGTGTATAAGGACCAGATTCTATGACAAGTTGGATAAGTGTCGTAATGCATCCTTGCATGGAGAAAATGTCAAATTTGGGCGTCCAAGAAAGGATAAGGAGAAGATGTAAGAGCATATTCTAAATATAGTCATTTATGATGATTCTCTTATAGTTGTAAGTCCTATAAGAATGACTGGTGTAGGAGCACCTTGAGGCACTGAGAATCTAGAGGATTCCATGCATTTTCTATTCTGTCCATGTGTCATGTTTGTAAGGCCTTCACGCCATGTTGAATCATGCTTAGCCAAGTAACGGCATAACGTTGAGTCTATATACATGTTATTAGTGATTGTAAATGAACTGAAAAGATTGTAACCGAACTGTATGGGTGTAACCGAATGGTAGAGGTGGTTACCATCTTGTGTAACTGCCAATATGAGAGTCTTTATAGTCGGTCTGTGTTCATTAGAGAGACACAGACAGAGAGCAGGAGAGAATCAATTTTGTATGTATATTTGCTGAGGAATAAAGAAGTTTTGTTTTGGTGTAATTACGGGAATGTAGATCGGAAGCATTCCACTAGTTGAGATTTCTTCGAAATTAGTGGAATGACTTCTTTAGGAGTAGATCATTTTCTATTCTATTGAATTTTGGTTGTTTCTGTTGTAATTTGTTTGGTTGCAGAGTTGTAGAGATTTGCATCGGCGTACGGTTCCTATTGTCTCACCGAAGGTGTATTGCGAATGCATATCACAAATGTATATCACAAATGCATATTGAGAATGTACATTACATCAGATACAAAAGATGACTGGCCGTAACAGTGAAATGAATGTATGTGGAGAATGTATCTTTCGTCAGATACAATGGTCCACCGGTTGTAACGGGTAAAGATACTTTAGCCCACCGGCAGTAACAAGTCATGTCTTGTATATGCTAAGTTTGTATATCGGTGTATCAGGAAGAACATGGCATCAATCTCACTGAAGATGATCTCATCGGCGCATCGGGAGAGTAGTTGAAACATTCACCGATGTATGATGTCACAGTGATAGTTGAGTTGAATGTGATTGGTATATCGGGAGGATAAACAAAGTGCTCATCGATGTTATAAGTCTTGCCGACGACAGTTGTATCGGCATATCAGAGACACAAAGGGAGAGTTCGCTGATGATAAAACTCTGGCCGACAAAGGTGATTCAAAGGAGACATCGGAGTGATAAGCTGCATCGGTGGAAAAGTCTTTGGGTTGACCGATAGTATGAAGTCTCGCCAATAGCTAGGAGAAGATGGAGTCAAAGGTGGCATGGGCCTATCGGCCAATGAAGATTTAAGCTCGCCGATGGTATGTGGTCTTGCCGATAGGGAAGAAGGTATGTGTATTGGTCTTGTGTGGACCTTGAGGAAGTTATTTAAAGCCGACTAAGCAATAATATCTGTGTTGTGGGTTTGAATGGGTCCATTCACCCTGTATTTGAGAGCTTCCACTATGTACTCTGCATCAATGCCAATTTCTTCTTACAGCTATAAGAGGTTGTAAGACATCTTTCCTTGATGTAGACAAGTGTGTTTGCATGCAAGAGGCATAGGGTATTGTGTCATATGGCCTCTTGGATGCCCAACCTCTAGAAGGTTCCATTTTTCCTTGTAACTCTATAAATAGGTGCTTGGAGTTGTAGTATGCATAGTGTTACTGACAAGTACTATTATGTTACTGGAATATCTCTAGATACAAGTGTCGAAGACTCCTGGAAGACTTGCATTGAAAGTGTGTTGTAAACATTCTTTGTTTTGATAATACATTGCGCAAGTTTTGGAGTGGGGTTTTTCTCCTGAAAGGGTTTTCCCCACGTTATATCTTGTCTCATTATGTTCTGTCTACATTCTATATGTGTGTGTATTGCTACAATATCTTTGTTTTTGTGTTAATGTCACTGTAATTGTAAAGATTGAAAAGAATTTGCATACATCTCTCCTCATTAGATTAGTGTAGGAAGCATTTTCTGCACACCTTGCTTCCTTTCATATGCAAGAGAATGAAGAACATGATTGATCGACAAATGTATTGGGTTAGTACCGAAAATACAAATTCATCTGCCATAACATATCAATAGGGAAAAGATTTTGAATGTTGTTAGCATAGAGAAGGATTGGAAAGAAAAAGCATTTGCTCTTGTGTCTAAAGAAAGAATTGCAAAGAGTGTTCGGTAAATCGTGGCCTTTACAACTGATGTGGCTATAGAGGCAATGGAAACTACAACATCTTTTGATTCACGATTAAATGATACCACGAACTTAGAGTAGAATGTGAAGAGTCATCCATGACTCTTTGTTTTCCATTATTTTGTAATTTCATTTAGAGGAATGGATGACTTTTGAGTTTCCCATCTAGGGAGAGTCTATAAAACTCAATGGATTTTCTTTTGTAAGGATCTTTTTTTTGGTTGCTTGTGTAATTGGGAAGTTTTGTAGAAGCGGTTACTAGAGACTTTGAGCTATGGTTTTGATTTTGATATTAATGAAGAATTGTGATCTTATGTCCATAATTTCTTCATAGAGGCTAATTGTTCTTATGTTCATTCAGTCTCTTTATTGTTGCAATTTCTTCTGCACACTCTTGATTTGTAGATATTTTTAGAGGACTTTATGCCTCTGTTGTTAGTTTTTTACCTTTTCATTGTGGGAATTTGTGCTATGTGCCTATGCTCATAGGGATATTTCTTCTCCTTTCCTTTCATCTTTCCTTCTCTCTTTTTGCTACCTTTTTGTACCTTCTAGTTAAAGGTACTCAGAACCTCAAAAACCCCATCATACAATGTAGGTACCCCTCTCAAACGCAGAGGAAAATTGTTGCACTCATAATAATTTCTCCATTTGTTAGCACCTTTTCTTGCTGCCTATTGGGTGAATCAGGTTATTTCTGCAGTGAAAAAATGATATGCTAACAGATTTTTGGTGGCTCTGCTTGGGAAGAATATACCAGTGCATTTTTATTCTCTAGAAAATTCAAGATATCTCATTGAAGGAGTGAGGTTGGCGACTCTGCAAAATATTTGAATTTGGAAAAATAGTTTGGTACCTAGAAAAGGATGATAGCAATGACAACAATGATGACGACTTCTCTTCTACATCTCCATTACAGATTAATTAGGTACTTGATGATCCTACACAAGTGAGCTTTTTAAACATTTTTTATGGTAATATGCAATTTCAATCTAATAAGGTACACCCAACTTTGCTTAGAAATTTACAAGAAATTAAACAAAAGGATGGGAAGGAGACAAATTTTCTTGCTTGCAGCCATAAAAATGCCCTTATTAATGAAAAAATTGCATCAGATAAAGAGTGTCATGCTAAAATACATCATTTTCAAAAAGAGGACAGCGATATGGAGGATTTTTTTAAAAAAAGAAGTGTCATCTAATGAAGTTGTTGATGAATGTAAGGGTAAAACAAAAAATTTCCACTAGGTGCATATGTAGTCAAGGTTTGAAGATGAAGATTTCAATAGTGCTTACTCTCCTAAGGATTCTTTTTCTCTTGGGTTTTGGTCTCCAGGTAATGATTCTCTCCAAGTTGATTCATTTGAGCATGCACCAAGTTATATTGAGGGAGAAGAAACTTTTGCATACACTTGTGATAGCATATGCAAGATGCAGGGTCACAAAGAGGTTGAAGACATAAACCGCTTTGAGCAGGACAATAATGGTGCAGGAGCACCTCGAAGCCATTAAGAATCTGAGGATTCTATACATTGTATGTTATGTCCAAAGTGTAATATTGTAAGGCGTTCGTGCCCCATGGAGTCATACATGGCCAAGTAACGGCATAATGTTGAGTAGTTTGTATACGTGTCATTACCATTTGTAACCGAACTGAATGTCTGAAAGGTTTGTAACCAATTGGCAGGGTGGTTGAGGAACGGTTCACCTTCCACCGTCTGTAATTGCCAATGTATGAGTCTTTATATAGTTGGTCTCTGTTCATGTAGAGATAGAGAGAAGCGAGCGAGCAGACAGAGAGAGAAGATTGTAAACTAACTCTGGGAAGGAATACAAATTCTATTTCTAGTGTAAATCTGCAGAAGACATCGTTTGGAGTCATTCCATTGGTGGGTTTCTTCGAAGCCAGTGGAATGACCTCCGTATAGAGTAGTGTGTTTTACTTTTCTGTTCTGTAGGGTTGTAGTTTTCTGTGTGTGTTGTGTTCGGTTACAATGGTGACAGAGGAGGGATCGTGCATTTTATGCGTATGGTGAATATTTTATGTATGTCCTGCATTAGTGTGAGAGTCTGGCTGTAGAAGGTCAAAGAATGAATGTACGAAGTCATCGGCTTAAGACAGCCATCAGAGAAGAAGAAGCAAGTCCTACTGATGACGAAGTTGCTATGTAGCCCGTCGGTGTGAGTAATACCATCGGCATAGGAAAGTTACTTTGGACCGATGGAAGGAACTCTCACCGATCGGGGTGAGATTCGAGAAGTCTTGCCGATGGATGGCTCATCAGTGAAAGATGTGTTGTCGGGGGATGCGGGAAATGTATTGCCGATGGCCCAAGTCTTACTGACAGTTATGTGTTAGACTCATTGGCATGAGTGATGCGGTCGGGGAGACATTACACTTAGCAACTGACGAAGTTTGTCTGGCCGATGGACACATAAGAGAAACCGCTCATCGGAGTGAGATGACTTATCAGCGAAGGAATTTATGAAGTGGCCGATGATTTATGTCAAGCCGATCGGGGAGATCGTTATGAAGTGTTGCCGATGGAGAAGCGGGAGTTAGACGCTCATCGGTGTGACCGATAGCATCGGCAGAAGATTCAAGGAACTCGCCGATAGAATAGCATCTTGCCGATAGGCAGGAATATGGATATTTCGGTGTGACTTCTACCTTGTCTTGCCGATATACACTGTAAAGGCTATTTTGCGGACTTTCCAAGGATTCTTCAACCTGTATTATATGTTCAACTAGATTTTACTCTGCATCAAATTGGTATCAGAGCTCAGCAAAAGGACTGGGCTATTTGTGTATTGGTATTCTGTCACTAAATAGGCAGAAGAAGCAAGAAGCTGAAAGAAAGAGTGCTAGAAAAGAATTTTGCTGACTTTCGGTTGCAGGTGCAGATTCACTCGCTACAGTAGGCAGATGAGAGATCTGTCATGGGCCTGAGAAGGAGGTCCAGTTGGTGTCGCCAAAAGTCCTGGGGAGAGAGGCAAGAGAGGACTCCTAGGTGAGGGACAGATGTGTTGGTGTAGCATGAAGGAGTGGATTTCAGTTTTTGCATTTCGGAGGTAGCCATTGATAGACGGCATAGTTGAGGATGAAGAGGAAGCAGCAGAGGCATCCAGTTAGTATTGAAGACATCGAGAAGGCCAAAAGATATTGCAGGCTTTTCACTGAGCATTTCCATGGGACATGGAAAATTTTCAAGTCTGGGAGTATGGTGCAGGAGCACCTCGAAGCCATTAAGAATCTGAGGATTCTATACATTGTATGTTATGTCCAAAGTGTAATATTGTAAGGCCTTCGTGCCCCATGGAGTCATACATGGCCAAGTAACGGCATAATGTTGAGTAGTTTGTATACGTGTCATTACCATTTGTAACCGAACTGAATGTCTGAAAGGTTTGTAACCGATTGGCAGGGTGGTTGAGGAACGGTTCACCTTCCACCGTCTGTAACTGCCAATGTATGAGTCTTTATATAGTTGGTCTCTGTTCGTGTAGAGATAGAGAGAAGCGAGCGAGTAGACAGAGAGAGAGAAGATTGTAAACTAACTCTGGGAAGGAATACAAATTCTATTTCTAGTGTAAATCCGCAGAAGACATTGTTTGGAGTCATTCCACTGGTGGGTTTCTTCGAAACCAGTGGAATGACCTCCATATAGAGTAGTGTGTTTTACTTTTCTGTTCTGTAGGGTTGTAGTTTTCTGTGTGTGTTGTGTTCGGTTACAATGGTGACAGAGGAGGGATCGTGCATTTTATGCGTATGGTGAATATTTTATGTATGTCCTGCATTAGTGTGAGAGTCTGGCTGTAGAAGGTCAAAGAATGAATGTACGAAGTCATCGGCTTAAGACAGCCATCGGAGAAGAAGAAGCAAGTCCTACCGATGACGAAGTTGCTATGTAGCCCGTCGGTGTGAGTAATGCCATCGGCATAGGAAAGTTACTTTGGACCGATGGAAGGAACTCTCACCGATCGGGGTGAGATTCGAGAAGTCTTGCTGATGGATGGCTCATCGGTGAAAGATGTGTTGTCGGGGGATGCAGGAAATGTATTGCTGATGGCCCAAGTCTTACCGACAATTATGTGTTAGACTCATCGGCATGAGTGATGCGGTCGGGGAGACATTACACTTAGCGACCGACGAAGTTTGTCTGGCCAATGGACACATAAGAGAAACCGCTCATCGGAGTGAGATGACTTATCGGCGAAGGAATTTATGAAATGGCCGATGATTTATGTCAAGCCGATCGGGGAGATCGTTATGAAGTGTTGCCGATGGAGAAGCGGGAGTTAGACGCTCATCGGTGTGACCGATAGCATTGGCAGAAGATTCAAGGAACTCGCCGATAGAATAGCATCTTGCCGATAGGCAGGAATATGGATATTTCAGTGTGACTTCTACCTTGTCTTGCCGATATACACTGTAAAGGCTATTTTGCGGACTTTCCAAGGATTCTTCAACCTGTATTATATGTTCAACTGGATTTTACTCTGCATCAAATAAGGATAGTTTAGTGAATATGCAAGGTGTAATTGATGAGAATATGGTTTTAGATTTAAAATGCTTCTTAGAATGCCCAGTGGAGACTATGAAACCCAAAGAAAAAGAATTTGTAACATTGAAGGAGCAAGGAAACATTGATGAGAAACCAAGCAAATTCCAAGATATTTCAACCTGTTATCTAGAGGTACCTATTTCAGATTTTCTCTATTCTAAAAATCTTTTTTTACTACTCCATCAACTATAAAAGAAGATTTGCATCATTCAAATTTGAACTCAAATAGGTAAAGTGTATTCAGTTGCTTGAGATTGCAATACTTCAAGTCATATAGGAAGAAGTGTTTCACAACATGCATGAAGACATTGAAGTATTTTTAGATTCATACACCTTCAATGAGGAGCAATTATTTGAACTTGGTATCTTATTTGGAGGAGCTACACATGCCAAAATTTTTAAAGTTGTTCAAAGCACCAAATGGCAACCAGGTTCAATCATGTTTCATTGGCATAGTTCTTTGTTTTGAACTAGTACATATTTCTCCCTACCAGTTAATGGCTTTGCATAATTTCTTGGAAGGTTGGGATTTGTTGTACCTAGTCTAGGTACATAGGTGTCTTAGATTGTTTTGTTTCTTGTTTTTTGTTGTGTGTTGTTGGGTTTGCCTCAATTTTGGCTTTGTTCAAGGTCTCCTTTATTCCGTAGTGACTCTATAGACCAATGGATTAGCCTTGGTCTTCACCTAAGATTCTGGATCCTCTACATCCCTCATGGTCCTTGTCCCTAATTAGAGCCTGTTGTTCAATTTTTGAGCTTGAAAATTTTAAACTTTCTCTATTTTCTGAACCATCTCATTCCATTGAATTCTAATTCTACAATGTATTATTTGCTCTCTTGAGTCACATATAAAGTCATGTTATCATCTCAGTTTGGTTATATTATCAATGCTGCCTCTCCCTTATTCCAATGGTTCAGTTGATCACATCGATATTTACTTGTTGAGAATGGCAAGATAATATGGACATTATCATCAAGAACTGGAACAATATTGGTATTCTTAAGACCACAAGATCTAACTCTAGTACACCTTCATTGAGAACCTTTGTAGAATATTTTATAAAAGAGGAGAGTTAGATTAAAGAAAACACAAATGGCATCATTAGTGTACAATAATATCATTCAAAATTATTTAATGTGCAAAATTGATATCAATTGAAAATAATAAGCATTCCTAATTAATGGATATCACTCAATCACAAATCTTTGAGCACATTATTCCTTTTAACAGTGTACAAACATCAATGCCTCCTCTGTTTGTTCCTCATAGTCAAGCCAATTTAGCAACAACACATAAGGTTCCTAATGAAAATATTATAGAAGAATAGAGTAACAGGTTGCAAATTGAACAAAATATTGCATCTTCATCACATGTTCAAAAGTATGCCAATTTGACAATCAAAGATTCTTTGGCTGGTGGCTTTCTTAATAAGTGATGCCATGTACTCAAATTCTATGCAGAGTGGTATGATTGAATCCTCTCAAAGGGTAAAGAACCTTGCATTGGTTGATTCTCACTTTGAGTCTGAAGCTGGGAATTATGATTTTAAAAATAGGTAGCTCAGTTACAATAGGCATCTTGATGCATATGATAATACTATAATATCTTTAGGTCACCCTTCTCTCCCTTCATCTGATTTTACTCAGAAGGAATTTATTACCTTTGAAAATTATCTACCTCAAACCTTACTTCACTAATGCTACCACAAAAATTTGCCATATGTGCTAGTTGAACAGTTGTTGTAATGGGAATATATCCAATAGTGTACATAACAAAATTGTTTTTGAATATATTGTTACTAGTCTGAATCAGATATTTTTGCAGCAGACCAATGAACTTGTACAAGTACTGTATCATTTCTCCACTATATGATTCATTGCTTTGTTATTATGAAATATGACTGGAGGATTCCCTACATTATAATGGAGGTGAGTGACTATTTCTATCTACATTTCTATCTCAAAGAACCTTAACATCCTCATGGACATGAATGTTCACGAAGTCAAAAACACAAAGCACAAGCCGTGACCACTAGATTATACTCTTCAACTTTTCTTGGGCCACTATGGAATTCTCAAAATAGAAGGCTCTTAAGATAAAAGGAAACGTTATTCCATACATACAATGATCATGGGATATGTTGATGGTGGTTTTAGCACACAACAACATAGGTGAAATAGTGGTATCTCACCTCTCTTGAAAAAGGTATCATATCTAGGATAGGACTACCCCAAGGATAATACGACTAGGTCTTAGCTTGCAGGAATGACTCAATTGGTATGTACTAGCTGTGCCAACAAGGGGTCTTACATATGATGATAGGATTTGTAGAGGTAATGTCAATGAAAATGCAAAAAACCCTATCATGCTTCCAACTGATTTAAAGTATGGGTGTTGCTTGAAAACCTAGATCTAACAATTTGTGATAAAGAAAATGCAAAAGAGTAAGGGTTTAGAGAAGAATCCTAAGTGACATTCACAATGCGGAACTCATTGATGGAAGACAAACATTCTGAAATTAAACCACTTTCTATTTTACCAATCTAACAGAATGCTATAGTACTACAGAAAATGATGCTATCTTCTATGGAGTCTTAAGATTTTCATATTACACACATTCAACCAATACCCAATTGTTGGCGTGATTCAAGTAACATGTGATGCAATTGAACTTTAGCACAAAATAACAGCCCAGGCTAACTATGCACAGCCACTTACAGTCAGCAATCAACTAATAGTATGGACTTAGAGCATTCATCAAATACCTTCAATAAACCACTAACATTGCAAAGCATAGTAAAATAGTTAGCAAATCAAGATGTGAACCATGAAACTAAATCAATAACACAAAGAGACAAATTATTAGAAGGAACTACAATAACTTGCTTCTGTATTAATCAGAAATTTAACAGACTATCAACAATTCACTATCAAGACTGTCACAATGAGAGAGACAATGACCCTTTATATAGAAGAGGCACCATATTGGGTTTTTGAATGGATTGTGGAGATTAACTCAACACCGATGGTCTAGATTACATCGCATTTAAAGCATTACAATAGTTAGATTGCATTTTTGGATTAACATTTGTCTTGTAGGAAAAAGATGAAATACAACTTCCAAATACATTGAATCTATACATTTTGAATACCCATTAAGTTGTACATAGAGAAAAGTCAATTCCCAAGACACAATAAAGACAAAATAATGTCACATGACCCTCCAAATATAGCATTAATTAGGAATGACATGATTCACATGTGATTTCACTATTCATCTTCCTCCAGATCAATTTTGTCCTCTTCTATCTTTTTTATTGCAGTATGCAACTAGTGCTTGCAGAGTTGGTTTGATGTCTGACAGGTCTAGATCTTTGATGTAATATGCCCCAAACCTTAAGCTCTCAATTTCTACATAAAATTTTCAATATACATCCTCCTTTGATTTTCTTCCCCTTTCAAATGCCAAAAAAGGTAGCTCAGAGATCACTGACCTTGTCAAGTTTGTCGACCATATTCAGTGGTGAGTCTCCATGAATAACCTCATACAATTTGTCCTTGCACTACTGCTCATCTATCGAAGTCAAATCATCTAGACCAAAATCTATACAATCCCTCAATGTATCATTTATCTCATATATTACCTCCATTATTTTAGTCTTCAATATTTTAAAAGAATCTCTTACTTTATAAAAAACACCTTTTCTCAATTTCATCTGTTGATACCATTCCTTAGGTTTCTTCAATCTATCTTTTGTCAAAATATTCTCTGCCAAAAGGACTTCCTTGGATATCCTCCTCATAGTTAGCACTTTTGGAAACATATGGGAATAATATTCATTGTAGGGTTCACATTCGTCATGCAGATCTTCCCATTCTTCCCTTAAAAGCTAAAAGTCTTTATGCAGTAAGGATGCAAATGCTATTACTTCACACCCTTCCTCGTACAACTCTGTAAACCACTCTTGTGTGCCTGCAACAGTGGTCTTGATATCATCAAACTTAGATAGTTCTTCCTTGGACAACAAAGCAAGAGCTAATCTTGGTTCCCTAGTAGAGTTCAATGGCTTCATTAGGAATTGTATGCAGGCTCGGAGCTCTTCATTCTACTACTTCAACTCTTTTTTTGTCATTTCATCTTTATTTAGTTGGTCCAAAATAGAGGATATCGTCTCTTTGAATTCATCTATTTTTTGTCTTCTTGTAGCAGGTCCTAGCTTCATAGTTGCAATAGTATAATCTTCTGCTCTGACTTCATTTTGTCAACATCTATAGGTGGGACAACCACTTCTACAATCCTTGATCTTGTGCTATCTTTGTATATCCTGGATTGGATTTTTGCTTTCTTCTATTTCTTCAGTTTCTCCACTCTAGCCAAGAGTGCATCCAAATCCAGTTTCATTATTTCCACATGTGGATCTTTATTTTGTAACCTTTGTTGTAACCAATCAGGTGCAGTGGAGGAGGAATCCTTAGGAGAGTCAATGTGACTATCTCATTTATTGGGTAACCCATCAAGAATTTTTAATTCAGTCCTATCTACATTTTTTTCATCATCTAACTATTCAACATTCTTTATATTTTCCAATATAGACTGTTGAGTAGTTCCCAGCATTGTATTTGTTGTACTTGTGTCTACTAGACTGTCAGTTATCTCAACTACCTCAATGGTTGTGGTTGTTCCAATGGTAGCCTCTTTTTCTCAGGACTCTAATTCTACACAAACCTTCTCAATCCTAGGTAGATGTGGGATGACCAATTGGGCAGACTCTGAAGAAGAAATGATTAGATATGCTAAAGAATCACCTATGGCTGTCAAAGAATTAGAAACTAAAGAATGTAGGTGTACATGGGATAAATTAGCAAATGAAGCAAAACCTAGTGAAGGTGGAATGGGAGGGAGAGAGGACATGGAGTAGATAGCAATAGGTACATAAAGGTTAAGTGATGGGAGAGGGAAGGAAGGTGCTAGGATTGTGGAAATGGGTGGTAGTGACATCTGAGTGGGGGCAATAATGGATGAGATGGATGGCAAGGACATGGTGGAGATGGAAAGTGATGAGGAACTCGGAGGGATGATGGAGGAGGAAGTAAGTGAAGAAGAAGAGCAAGACGAGCTCATATTTTCTATTATTTAAGGTAATATAGATGTTGTATCTAGAGGAGAGGGAGCAAATGAGGTGATTTGTGGAGGAGAGGAAGTGATGAGGACACTAGCTAGTGATGAGGAGACTAGATGGGTAGCTAAGGTGTTCGCAGAGGTTGTAGTTGAAACATTTGTTGCTTGTACCTTTGGCTTTTTAGTTTTTGAGCTTTCCCCTTTACCACTAGGTATTTCCCTCATCTCTGTTGTTCTAGTTCTTGTGGTAGGAGGTGGGTCCTTCTGTGCTTTATGAATAACCTTCTTTGCTTTCCATTTTTTTATCAAAGGCACTTACTCTTAACTATCAGTGTCTCTAAATACCTCATGTTCTTCTACATTTACCTCTTCTAGGGGTTGATCTTCTTCTTCACCTGACTCTTTTTCTGAATCCCCTTCTCTATATGATAATGCAATCCCTACTTGTGTTAATGCTGCTACTTGATTCTTGACCCAGATCTTACTAAGCTTGATTGGGTTTCTCATAGCTTCATCCAACGAACTCTATTCTACATTGGCCCAATTGGGAGGAGGGATAGGATGACTAAGCAATGCTTCCCATGGGCCTCTCTGAACTACATTTCTATCCTCTATCACTAGATCTAGCAATTGAATGATATGGAATCTTCTTATTCGTTCTAAATACAACCAGGAGTAGGTTCTTCCTATTACATTGTAGTCATCTACACAATTGGCCCAGAAGTCTTCTAAGTGATCATGATGAAACAATTTCTTACTAACATATCTTTCCATTATTCCATGAGGATAAAAATGTTTCCTTCTGATGTATGGATGAAGGTTCAACAATTGTAATTATTTATCTAAGTGCTCTGCTGCTCCTAGGGTAGTACTAGAATAGGTGCCTTTCCCCAATATAATTGGAAATTTGATGTTGACCTTGTACATATGTTTGAGCCTTTCTACACAATTGAGGAGTTGTCTGGTTAGTTCAAAGAGCACTACCTTGTCGGTTAGATACCGAGCAGCCTATATGGAGAACCTATAAAACCTTGGATTCTCAAGTAGGTAAACTTATGAAATTGTATGTACCGTCTCCTATATTGTTGGATAACATTCATGGCTTCAGGAGATATTCTTAATGGAGTGGCACCCTAGAGTATCCTAGTGATATGCATAGTGAATGCATCATTCACCCTCTTGTAATGTATCAGTGATTGTGATAATACTAATTGGGGATAGCATTCATACACTTTTAGCTACTGATTAGCATTTCCTGCTTCTCTAATCTTAGACAACCCAACATACTCATTTCTTTTGGCTAAAGCATAGACAACATATGAGGTTCTTCTAAATGTCTCCTTCTCCTTGAAATTCTCAAAGACTTCATGTATGTTGTCACTTATGATCTGAGCCCAGTGAAGTTTCTTGTCTCCACGTATTATCTCCTCGATGAGGGAAAACATCCATTCTTCAAAGGTGGAAGCAGATGGGAGCCCCTAGATTTTGCTTATTAAAGTCACCAAGTCCCCAATCTCATAATGGAAATCACTTCTATACAAAGTATGGGGCAGCTTGATTATAGTAGACCTCTTATGTTTCATCTAGTGATCATTGATGTACTTTTTACATTTCTCCACATCTTTCTTATATGTATTCTTAGTATCTTTCTTATCTGGTATGGACAAATAGGGTAAATTGGTATACCAAAGATCTCTTCCAAGGATTGTGTACTTAAATCTAACAAATGCTTCCCATTTGTAGTTTGAATGGTTCTGGTTAGGGGATCCTATCTCTCTGCACATGTCACTATGAGCTCTACACATTGTGCATAGGTAGGAAAGGCAATTGCTTCTACGATACCATTATCTCTTATCTTCTTGACCAATGGTGTAGGACGTGGTCCATACACCCTGAGTTTGAAATCCTCTAAGTCCACATGGCATAGATCTGTGTCTCCAATGTTCCTCCAGGCCGTGGTGATCTTAGTTTCTAGAGGGATTCCCTTGAATTTGTACTTCATGTTTTGAGCTCGGGCAAACATTTAACCTGCAGGACTAGACCTAATGAGTCAAGGGTGTCTTGAAGGTCTTTGGTTCCTAAGTCTTAATGATTTACCTATAAGTTACTCATCTCATATTCCTAAGTCAAGTTCTACCTTATGAAATAGTTCTTCAAGCTCCTTTTCTATATTTTGAATGCCCAAATCTATAATTGCATATTTCACCACTTAATGAAATTCATTACATAACTTAAATAGTAAAAGAACATAAAAATCCTACTTTAAGTCATGTAATAAATGCTAAATTGCTTGAAAAATTAAATGAAATCATGCAAAACATCATATTCTTACCTTTGCAGCATTAACTTTGTCAAAAAAAACATATTTACCTTAGAAAATTTCATGAAAATGAGCATTTTATGCGAATTACGCTAGAATTGGGGGCTTTTGACCTATTTTATGCTAGAGCATGAATTTTGGCTTTGTCTGACTTAGCGTGGGTTCGAGATCATTAGACCCTGTGCAGGTTTGAGCTTTGACTAACTTTTATGAATTCTTAGAGGTCAGTTGTTGTTACTTTTAGTGCAAGTCCATGTTATCCCTTTTCAACGCTAAAAGTAAAAGTCTTTTCTTTGTGGATTTTGGCTTGAGTTTTAATTGTGATTGAGAAGCACAAATTTGGAAGGTGATCGATCGAAGGTCAATGAAGGAGTATTTTCATTTAAGTCAATAGATTGACAGTTTGTGCTAGACCCAAGGTTATTTTTTGGGGGGGATTTTGGACGTTGTCAGCTCTGCGGGATATTTGATGTTGTCCAACTAAAGTCGGTGGGGACGGGTTTTTCAATAAGTTGGTTGTCTTCAATCCTAGCACTAAGCTTTGGTGCATGGGGTCGTTGGAGTTTGCCAAAGTGACCGACTAACTATGAATGAGGAGGTCAGTGGGTGGTTAAATTGGTGCAAAGTCAATTTTTAAAGTGATGGTAGGACTTTTGGGATAACCAACCTACTTCATTACAAGGAAGTCAGTATGAGGTAAATTTAGCACAAGTGCAGCTGCAGTTTATTTCAGCACTAAGGGATGTTTTGTTCTTTAGAAAATGGGCGGTTTTGAAACATTTGTTCGTGCAAGGCCAAGATGGGTTTTGAGTGATGCATTCGACCTTGATTTATAGACCCACATAGACCTTCTAAGCATTTTAAAAACTAAATGGTGTTTGTGTGTATTTCCTAGCTAGGGTTTTGGGAGTTTTCAACCAAGAACGTTCAAAAAATGCTCATAGTAGAGCAAAAAACTTTCCATAGTTGGAAAAACACCCTTTTCAAGAAAGTCCAAAAAACATCTAAATGTATTTCTTGCAGAGATCTAGGGTATGTTTGAAATGGAAACAAACTGAGCTTGGAACCCCTACCAGATGTTTGAAGGAGTAATGAAGAATCAATGGAGCTAGTTGCCTTTGTTTCACTGATGAATTTTGCTCCCTGCCGAATGAATTCACCTTTCTGTAGAGGTCCTTGATCATTTTTGTTTTCAATGCACAAAAACTAAGCTCAAAACAATTACTAAGACCTTTTAAATGTTTTGCATTCTTCCATAAATGTGGAGGTACCTATCTGATAGTACTCAGCGCGTGATGGATTGTTAGAGTTTTGTGCAAGATTTTGTTCCCTTTGACTTGCGTGATTTTCATGTCCTACGGACTAAAGGCAATGATGTCCTTTTTTAGTGCATGTCCACATCATTTGATTATAGCATAGGCTCTTATCCTCACTTCCCTTCATGACTTTCACCACCCCTGGACTATCACAAATTTTTGATTCAACCGAGCAAAGTCAATGCTAAGTAATTATAGCGTGAAGTTAGTGTAGCAAGGTTTTGGCACTGTTTTGAATGTCCTCCAACCTTTGCAAGATTCCAGAGTTATTGACCAAAGTTAGTAGGTGAAGCTTTCAGCGCTAGTCAGTTGAGATAGATTTTAGCACAAAAGCTCTCAAGACTTGAATTTTGATAGCAAAGGCCACTTGACTCAATTGTTTTGAAGACCTAGGTAACTCATAGACCCTCCCTCTACAAAAAACATGACCTTGACCATTTGATAGATTTATTTGATTAAACATCCTTAATCATCTTATGAACCAACTAGGATAGGGTTGACACTCTAAGCCAAAATTGAAGAAAGGGGGGTCCCTATTTAGTGAAATGGGGCATGCGTACAAGGCACAACAAATGGTGACTCTGCTAATAAATGCTCCAGAGTATTTCAAAGATAAACTTAAGTTTTGAACCCAGAACCTCTGTGTTTCCCACATGTTAAACAAGAAGACATGATACCTTATCAAAGAAGCAGAAATTAATAGTAGGGTGCAGCCATCCATATCCTAAAAACATGAGTGTGTGTAGTTGCATTAATTCCCATCCCTTGGCAACTAAGGTCATCTAAGTTATTTTACATTAAGCTACGTGATTAGTACTCACCTCATGAACTACCTTGACATTGCCCTGCTACCAATGAGTGTCTATAGCCTCGATGGGTTTGTCTCAAAATCCACTCAAGTAGAGCCCTACTATCAATCAGGTGTCCATAGCCTCGGTAGAGGTTACTTGATTGTCTATCTAACTGAGTTATAGTGTGTGATTGTGATTTTCTGATTTTCTTTTCCTTATTTCTTGATTGATATTCCATTAAGCTTAGATTTGGTAGAGTACAATGCAATACCTCTACCCTTGCAACATATGCTTTTTGACAGCACGAGTTACGTTGATAACTCAGCTAGCTGGGTGTGGTATTCTGATGGCAGAAAAGGTGGACCTTAAATTTTTCACTTAATGTAAGATCACCAAGACTCACTTAGATACCCCAGGATTATTAAGAGTGTAAGAGATATATGGCTAGAAAATACTTCAAGTGCACTGACTAATGACTCATTTTCCATGAACAGACATCATACCATCCAAGTATAACCATGGAACCCATAGGAAGACCTAAGTAGAAAACTTTAGCTTCTCAAAGATATATTCTAGATTACTTACCCAACAAATGACCACTTGCAGGTCTGCACAACTACCACCACATTTAAGAAATGAAGATCACCCAATAAAGCAAGTGTGGCAAGAAAAAGTGAAGCAAGAAAAGCAGCTAACCTAAGTGAAAACAAACACCTAACAACTATGGAGAGAAAAAGCGGAAAGTAGAAACTAATCTAACAACAACCTAACCTAACGAAAACAAATAAGGGACTGAACTATGTACACTAAAAGAAGGCAAAGATGCCTCCTAGGCCTAGAAGTAGTGCTTCAGAAACTACCCATTGACAGGAAATGGGAGCTCCTCACCAGTAAGGTTCTTCAGTTGATACGTATTGTCTCCAAGGATCTCATAAATCTAATATGGGCCTAGCCAAAGTTTGTCAAACTTACCGTGTTCACCTTTCTTCTCATGGTCGTTGTCCCAATATAAAACTAAGTTAGAAATGCAGAAGGCCTTTATTTTATCCCTCTTATTGAACCATCATTTCACTACACCTTGGTATTTGGGAAAGTTTTCAAGTGCAGTGTCTCGTTTCTCTTCTAAGTGCAGCAATTGAGCCAAGTGGGATGACATCTGATCATTTGGTTCAAGGTAATATTGCATGAATTGTAGCACATGAATTCTCAAATGGATGGGAAAGATAGGCTCAATACCATAGACTAAGTGATACGGTGATGTTCCTATTGCAACCTTGTGTTTGATCCTATTTTCCCATATAGCGAATCTAAGTTGAGTGTGCAAGTCTCTGGGATTTTTATCAAGTAGTTTTTTGACAACCTCAAGCAAGTTTTTGTTTGTTGATTCAGCCACTCCATTTCCTTGGGGGTAATAATTAGATGAAAATTTTAAAACAATCCCATAATCAATGCCCAATTGGAAAAGTGTAATGAAGAGAATACAGGGTTGTTATCACATACCAGAGAAAAGCGACATCCAAACCTTGTGATGATGTGCTTTTCAGTAAATTCAATTACTACCTCAGTGGTGCACTGCTTGCATGTGAGAGACTTTGACCATCTTGTACAATAATCAGTAGCGGTTAGAATGTACCTATGGCCTGCTAAAGAAGGTGGGTTGATCATACCAATAAAGTCTAGGCCCCACTGTGCGAATGGTCGTACCTCTAGTACTGGTTGTAGAGGCATAGCAACATTTCATTCTCTTGTTGTAGTTGTCTAGCATGTGTGACAGGTCCTTACATGTGAATGTGCATCTTTGAAGAGTGTAGGCCAATAGTACCCCACTCATAGGATCTGGTTGGTAGTTGAAAACACTGACCCATGGGCTATCCCAAACTTTTCATGGAAACTAATCAATCCCTGATTTACTTCTACTTTATCCAGACACCTCAAATAGATTCCTTCATGGTTCTTCTTATATAATACTAATACATTGATCATAAAGTTGCTACTCTTTAACCTAAGTGCTCTCCTTTGGACTAAGTTCAGATGAGATAGGAAACAATGATTGAGAAGGTAGAACACAATGTCTCCATACCATTTGTCTTCAAAAATATCTTCTAACATATATTGTTGAGAGACTAAGCCTGGACCAGCTTCTGGCATCATTTTCATTAGTGCTTAACCTCTTACCAACCTCATGGGTTGTATTTCTATATCAAACTCTTGCAAGATTGTGATCCATCTTCCTCTTCATTCACCTAGCTTGCTTTGTATTAGTAATGCCTTGACTGCTACATTAGGCACAACTGTGATCCCCTGGCTTCTTAAGATGTAATGACTGAACTTTTTTACTACTTTTACTAAGGCATATGCTTGTTTCTCCACATTTGGATATCTTAGTTCCTGTCTTTTAAAGGGTGCTCATAAAAGCAATAGGTCTTTCATCATAAATGGCTCTCTTTTGTGTCAACATTGTTGCGCATGTGTGTTTGGAAGCAAAGGAGTATATGCAAAATGATAGTGTATAATAGGGACTCACCAGTACTGGGGCATTGACTATTACCTGTTTGATCTCTACAAATGTAGCCTTAGCTTCTGGAGTCCATTCTGTCTTACCATCTTGTTTGAACATGGCATTTAAAGGGCAGACAATCTTAGCAAACCCAGTGATGAACTTGTGAACAAAATTGATCTTACCAAAATATGACTTCAATTCTTTCTTGTTGACTGGGGGCTGAATTTTGAGAATCACTTGGACTAGATCAAGGTCAATTGATATACCTTTCTCAAAAATTACATGTCCAAGTAACTTCCCTTTAGTTACTCCAAAGACACATTTCTTGGGATTAAGTGAAATCCCATAGTCTCTGCATCGCTACAGGATTTTCCTTAAGTCTACCACATGATCTTCCCTTTCCTTTGAGAATATCGTGAGATCATCCATGCATATAATGATGCATTTTCCAACCAATCCTTTGAAAGCTATGTCCATTGCACATTGGAATGTAGCCCCTACGTTGATTAATCCAAAGGGCATCATGTGGTACACATAGATTCCCCACTTGCATGTGAAAGATGTCTTCAATCTGTCTTCATTTTCTACCATTACTTGGTTATAACCTGAATAACCATCCAGAAATGACATCATTTGCAAGCCATTGACTACTTGCAGCACCTTGTCTAGGGATGGCAATGAGTAATTATCCTTCTCCAAGGCCCTATTAAAATTTCTAAAGTCGACACAAAGTCTGATTTCTCCATTTTTCTTGTGCACTGGTACTAGATTTGCCACCCAGGTGGAACGCCTAATAGGAAATATAATTCTAGTAGACAACAACTTTTGTACTTCTTTGAAAATCAATGGTTCCAGCAGAGCATTAACTGGTCGTTGTCTTTGCCTAAAAGGTTTTGCTCCTAGCTTAAGAGGTATCATATGAGTTATGATAGAGGTATCATACATCTTGAGATCTTCATAACTCTAAGCTATGACTTTGTGGTAAGCTCTTAACACACAAATAATTCCTGCCTTTTCTTCAATAGTACTAGTTTTGCTAATGAAAACATTCTTAATATCTTCAGGGGTCCCCAAATTATAAGGTTCACACTGCACCCTAGGGGATTCTCCCTATTTATTCTAGATTCTAAACTTATCTAAGTCAAACAACCGCTCTAATTGTAGCATTCCCCAAGGGATACCATTCATCTTCAAGTTGAGAACTCCTTCTAAGTCCATTTTAGCAGGCTCTGGCTCCTCCTCATCTATTATCTGAGTGGCAAAAATATTTGATGAAGTGAGAAAATCAATTATGTGCTTGTCATCCTTGAAAACTTGAAAATTCATGATGTTATCCAGTATAGAGGGAGTCAAGACCAATTCTACAGTGAATTTATTCAATCTTGCAATGGACAGTGGTTCCTGAGAACTAGCTACCTAAGCCAAAGCATCAACCATGTGATTTTGTCTTCGTTGGGATCAGCTGGATATTAAAACCATCAGAGCATTCAATCAAATACCATACACAATTCTAATATCTGTTCAACCTCTTATCATTGGATGAGTATTGCCTTCTCACTTGCTTGACGACCAATTCAGAGTTGCCAAATACTTGAATAATTTTAACTTTTTTCTGAAGTGCCTGTTGGTTTTTCTTCTGAATCAGCATTAGAGTTTGCCAGTTCTAATGCATAGGTAGATTCAGCCAACTGAATACAGGAGGTTGCGTGAGCTCCTCCCCTTCACTTCTGGTTCTGCCGCACCAAGGGGGGTGTCCCTATTTGATAAAAGTATAACCTTGACTAGCTCAATGATAGAAGGATTTAACTTGACGGCAACAGGCAGAATACTCTCATGTATGGACCAAGATTTGTGTAACAAATCACAAGGTTGGCAACATTCTTGGACATAATGTCTGGTTAGGTATGAGAGCATGCAAAGGTTCCTAATCCTAATCCTACAACTAATAGGTGGAAGTGATGAGATGGGTTGAAATGGTGTTTGGAGTGATGGGACTTTCCTAGACCCATTGAACAGACAAATTCCCAAACCAGTGCCTTATCTGGGCAGCAGAGTCATATCTAAGACTGTAAATGTCTCCCCATGACAACATAAATTCATATCCAGAGGACCTAAGAATAATGCTACTGCCTGACAGCAACATGTCCAAGAAAGAGTATCATTAATGATCATGCTTAACAGATCCTATGATGCAATCTATTTCCCTTTGTATCTGATCAAAAGCCTATTTAACCACTCCTTGAGTAGACGCAATAAATCAGACACATAGTATGCATACACTGAAAAACTTGGAAGTCCTTGACAACCTTGTTTGAAAGGAAAACAAATGACATACAGGAGACAATCAGAAACAATACACACACAGGTGTTTTTCATTTAAAATCAATCTGCATAGAAGGTCATCACAGAGAAAATCATCATTTACAATCCAAGATAGCTTAGTACACCAGACTAAGGACCGAGTCTGTAGCAAAAAATGCCTTTCAAAATGTGAACACCTTATGTTCAGAGCCAGAGCAGAAAGCCCAAAAACATCCAACCCCTAAAATGTAACACAGCCAGACCATTTATACAGAACCGTGTACATTCAACAATTAATTACATGGCCAGAAGTCAAAAATTTGCCAGATACATTCCTTCCATTTGAAAATGGCCTTCACAGATTAAATGCGACAGATAGGGGGGATCTCGAGCTTTGCGCCGCCATCTGACAGTCTTCATCCACGATCAGGCAGCTTCACCGTTTGTACCATTGCCCATACCCCTGCACGACCGTCATTGATGGCTCAACCACCCGCATTTCACTTGGAAACTATCGCAGTGCTCAAATGGGAAGTTCCCGCCAAAAAGCGCTTCGCTTCAAAGTTTGAATTATGCAGGAAAATTAGTCCCACATGCACGGTGCCGAGACCACACTAGCACTTTATAAACATAGCTGCATGCATAATAGGTGTCGAGCGTTTTGCCGCGCTCAACACACGACCCTTCGCCAAAAGCCCATCGGCCAAATCTACACCATCGGCTTGCCCCAAAAACCTCTCACCGATCTCAATCGTCTCACTGACGACACCTCCGCAAGCCTTTGTCGGCCAGACATAGTCTATCGGCCAGCCCAAAAGCTTCCTTGGCCGATAGACCAACTCTCCCCAATGGCCACCAAAACACCCTCGTCGGTGAAACCTCCACTGTCGGCCCAACATCCTTCCCGTTCACCTGACAGTCTATGTCATGCCGATGACTGCTCCAAATCCCTTGTTGCCAAGACATAGACCATCGGCACACCAATGAAAGCTCCCACCGACCTCAAAAGTCCTGCTGATGCCTACCTTCGCATTCCCCATCGGCTAGAGAAACGCCATCGGGCCAACACATTCCATCCCTGCCGACACAGCTAGTCACACTGACCAACACACCATACTCAGGTCCTCAGCGAGACACACGCCATCGGCACAACAAAAAAGACGCTCGCTGATATGTCGAGTCACACCGATGCACCAACAAGCCACACTCTGCTCCACTATCAGCCAAACACTCTCCATCGGCGGACCACAAAGTGCTACCCCCAATAGCCAAGGTCACTCCGATGACCGAACTCCTCGCTCCCATCGGCCAGACACACATCATCGGAGCAACTGAAAAAACATTGGCCGACACCCTTAGTCACACCGACGAACACCTCCCTAAAGCCTCCAACTTCCACATCGGCCAGAGAAGACCCATCGGCTAAGCACAAATCTCCCTCGCCGACACACATTGTCTTACCAATGAACACAACGCCCAAATCCCCATCGGCTAGAAAAATGATATCGACAGAGGTCAAGACCCCTCTACCGATAGCAAAAGTCTCACTGACGGTCCACTCCATACTCCCTTGTCGATGTGACCCGCGCCTATCGGCGCCACAAAAAACTGCTTGGCCGACAATACTACTCTCGCCGATAGATATCCATCGGCCAAACAAATGCCATCGGCCCAAAATGAAACTCCTTCGCCGATAGCACAAAGTCTTGGCGATGGAAGAAGATATGACTGCTACCATCATGATCACCAAGACAAATACAAACTCATGCCGATGGAGAAAACATGAAGACCACCTCCTCAAGAACTATGATGCAGATGCTAAAAAACACTGAGGGGCCCCAAAACTTAAAATTTTTTGGATATTTTGGGATGGTGCCTGCATGAAAATTGCTCAAAAACTGTCAGTAAATTCAGGCACCAACAGTGGCTCTGATTGGGGACGTGCAGGTGCGAGACTGTAGCAAGAACCCCAGATCTCTGGGATGTAGACCAATGCCTTATCCATTGGGCAACAGAGTCATGAAGTTATAATGATCTGCATCACCAATCAAACTTGATGGCCTAAGGCCACCAAGAAAAGGAAAACCAATATTTCCCCTTGTCAAACACCTTGTTCTCATCTGCATACACTGGGTCAAGCCTAAGAGTACTGCCATGATCTGACCACAAACAAACCTGGTCATCTGCACATTCAACCTTCTGATTTATTTTGTCACTGTCAACCTTATGCAAACAACCCTCAGCATCAGGCAACAAATGGATGCAGAATGTATCAAGCAATGCATACTCAAATGGAATATAACACATGTTATCATATGTATCAGCATTATGCATTGCAAAATGATCTCCTAGCTAGACTGAAAATTGAAAGCACTCGAAGTCCACCACACAACTAGGAAAAACAGAGCTCTCTTTATACGCTAGCCTCTCAAAAGAAAAGCTTTCAAATTCACAATTGTGCACATCATGCACACAACCAATAGCAGCACCAAACTGGAAAAGATCAGGCTCTGGCATCTCTTTCAAATCAGGCACATTTTTACAGTCACTTACTTGATGTATGTTGTTTCCTCTTTCATCAGGATGAGAAACAGAATCCAAGTCAAAAATAGTGCTCAAGCCTTCACCATACTCAAATAGATCCTCATCATCATATGTGTCAAAAATGGGTGATCCAGGTACATAAGCTTGATCATAATATGCCATTTGTTCATGGGCAGCAGAGCACGCATCTTCATCACCAATGGATTCCCTTTGTGGAGGAGTATCAACCTGTGTGTCATAAGCAAAATAGCCATCAAATGAAAAACAATCATGCTCTGAACTAGCACTTGTTTCAATTTCTGACTGCTCTTCATGATCTCCATGTGTTTGAAAGGTAGGCAATGGGTCACACATGGGACTGTTTTTCTGTTTGCTTATACCTTCTCTGTCTTGAGTACAATACTCACAATTGTCTCCACAGGTCCATTCCAAAAGTTGCTCATTACTGTCCACAACCTCGTTGTTGTTTTCATGGCTAGCTGCCTCATCATTGCAATGGGAGTCTTCATTAGTCCTTTCGCTGGCACCTTCAACTGGTGAACAATCCAGTTGAGCTGTATTGTTAGCATTATGTTTAGATACAACAGTCTCAACCTCTATGCTTTCATTTTCATTTTTATCTGTACATGATGCTTTAATTATTTGGTCATTTGCAGCTTCACAACTATTTTTCACACCAAAGCCTGTGGACAGGGGTTTCAACAAGTGCTCATTTCTAATTTTTTCTATATTTTCTACGAACTTGTATGCCATCTGCATACTTGTCACCTTGAAATCCCTCAGTAATGCACTAGAGCCCTCCTCAAAAGCCTCAAAGAATATGCCTACACAGGCTGAAATATCAGGTCTTAAGACTTCTGGGATCTGTGAAAAGGCTACTGCAAACCTATGACTGAAATCAACACATGGCTCTTCATCTTGTTTTCTGATTTTCATCAATTCTACAACAAGATCAGCTGGTTCTTTTGCAAATTCTTCTTTGAAACAGTCAGCAAGCTCATCCCAACAGGCAAAGGATCTTTTTGAAAAGATCAAATACCAGTATTTTGCTTTTGCATCAAAGGACCTAACAAAAAACCTCATCCACATATCCTCATCTCTGAATGAATGCTTTCCTATGAACTCATGAAAATTTTGGATATGTGTATTCCCATCACATACACTGTGACCACTAAATTTGGGCATCTGACAGTATATCCTAGCAGGCATAGTTTCTACTTTATAGTCAACCCATGACAAATCTAATTGGTCATACAAAGGATCAAAAGGGCTGATAGGAGGTTTAGCTTTCTGACTGGCAGACACAACAGGGTTATTGTTTTTTAACTGGGCCTGCTCAGCCTCTAAGAATATCAACCTATTTCTTATCTCTTCTATTCTTTTATCCAACATTTCACCGCTAAGTATGGGATAATTCATACTTGGATTCATAAAAATTTTACTCTTAGACATCCTTTGTCTGCCTAAGACCTAAGGCTTCCTCTGGCATCTAACTTATGCAGTAAAACAACAAATATAAAGGGGAAGGAACAAGGTACCTTTTCTCATATAGATGCTAAAGTCTAAAAGGCACATTTTTGTCACAACACACATCAACTTTTCATGTGCATTTAGATCTTTTGCAGAGTCGCCACCTCTCTAGAGAGGACAAAATTTACAGTAGCTGAAAGCTATTTTTTCCAGGTTCATTCCACCAGCAGAGCATCATTTTTCACATGAAAGACTCCCCAGCAGAGTCGCCATTTTGTTGGTTTTTCTTCTGAATCAGCATTAGAGTTTGCCAGTTCTAATGCACAGGCAAATTTAGCCAACTGAATACAGGAGGTTGCGTGAGCTCCTCCCCTTCACTTCTAGTTCTGTCGCACCAAGGGGGGTGTCCCTATTTGATAAAAGTATAACCTTGACTACCTCAATGACAGAAGGATTTAACTTGACGGCAACAGGCAGAATACTCTCATGTATGAACCAAGATTTGTGTAACAAATCACAAGGTTGGCAACATTCTTGGACATAATGTATGGTTAGGTATGAGAGCATGCAGAGGTTCCTAATCCTAATCCTACAACTAACAGGTGGAAGTGATGAGATGGGTTGAAATGGTGTTTGGAGTGATGGGACTTTCCTAGACCCATTGAACAGACAAATTCCCAAACCAGTGCCTTATCTAGGCAGTAGAGTCATATCTAAGATTGTAAATGTCTCCCCATGACAACATAAATTCATATCCAGAGGACCTGAGAATAATGCTACTGCCTAACAACAACATGTCCAAGAAAGAGTATCATTAATGATCATGCTTAACAGATCCTATGATGAAATCTATTTCCCTTTGTATCTGATCAAAAGCCTATTTAACCACTCCTTGAGCAGACGCAATAAATCAGACACACAGTATGCATACACTGAAAAACTTGGAAGTCCTTGATAACCTTGTTTGAAAGGAAAACAAATGACATACAGGAGACAATCAGAAACAATACACACATAGGTGTTTTTCATTTAAAATCAATCTGCATAGAAGGTCATCACAGAGAAAATCATCATTTACAATCCAAGATAGATTAGTACACCAGACTAAGGACCGAGTCTGTAGCAAAAAATGCCTTTCAAAATGTGAACAACTTATGTTCAGAGCTAGAGCAGAAAGCCCAAAAACATCCAACCCCTAAAATGTAACACAGCCAGACCATTATACAGAACCGTGTACATTCAGCAATTAATTACATGGCCAAAAGTCAAAAATTTGCCAGATACATTCCTTCCATTTGAAAATGGCCTTCACAAATTAAATGCAACAGACAGGGGGGATCTCGAGCTTTGCGCTGCCATCTAAAAGTCTTCATCCATGATCAGGCAGCTTCACCATTTGTACCATCGCCCATACCCCTGCACGACCGTCATTGATGGCTCAACCACCCGCATTTCACTTGGAAACTGTCGCAGTGCTCAAATGGGAAGTTCCTGCCAAAAAGCGCTTCGCTTCAAAGTTTGAATTATGCAGGAAAATTAGTCCCACATGCACGGTGCCGAGACCACACTAGCACTTTATAAACATAGCTGCATGCATAATAGGTGTCGAGCGTTTTGCCACGCTCGACACACAACCCTTCGCCAAAAGCCCATCGGCCAAATCTACACCATCAGCTTGCCCCAAAAACCTCTCGCCGATCTCAATCGTCTCACCGACGACACCTCCGCAAGCCTCTGTTGGCCAGACATAGTCTATCAGCCAGCCCAAAAGCTTCCTTGGCCGATAGACCAACTCTCCCCGATGGCCACCAAAACACCCTCGTCGGCGAAACCTCCACTGTCAGCCCAACATCCCTCCCATTCACCTGACAGTCTATGTCATGCCGATGACCGCTCCAAATCCCTTGTCGCCAAGACATAGACCATCGGCACACCAATGAAAGCTCCCACCGACCTCAAAAGTCCTGCTGATGCCTACCTTCACATTCCCCATCGGCTAGAGAAACCCCATCGGGCCAACACATTCCATCCCTGCCGACACAGCCAGTCACACCGACCAACACACCATACTCAGGTCCTCGGCGAGACACACGCCATCGGCACAACAAAAAAGATGCTCGCCGATACGTCAAGTCACACCGACACACCAACGAGCCACACTCTGCTCCACTATTGGCCAAACACTCTCCATCGGCGGACCACAAAGCGCTGCCCCCGATAGCCAAGGTCACTCTGATGACCGAACTCCTCGCTCCCATCGGCCAGACACACATCATCGGAGCAACTGAAAAAACACTGGCCGACACCCTTAGTCACACCGACGAACACCTCCCTAAAGCCTCCAACTTCCACATCGGCCAGAGAAGACCCATCGGCTAAGCACAAATCTCCCTCGCCGACACACATTGTCTTACCGATGAACACAACGCCCAAATCCCCATCGGCCAGAAAAATGATATCGGTAGAGGTCAAGACCCCTCTACCGATAGCCAAAAGTCTCGCTGACGGTCCACTCCATACTCCCCTGTTGGTGTGACCCGCGCCTATCGGCGCCACAAAAAACTGCTTGGCCGACAATACTACTCTTGCCGATAGATATCTGTCAGCCAAACAAATGCCATCGGCCCAATATGAAACTCCTTCGCCGATAGCACAAAGTCTTGGCGATGGAAGAAGATATGACTGCTACCATCATGATCGCCAAGACAAATACAAACTCATGCCGATGGAGAAAACATGAAGACCACCTCCTCAAGAACTATGATGCAGATGCTGAAAAACACTGAGGGGCCCCAAAACTTAAAATTTTTTGGATATTTTGGGATGGTGCCTGCATGAAAATTGCTCAGAAACTATCAGTAAATTCAGGCACCAACAGTGCCATCAGCAATCCATGTACCAAAGATTCATACTCTGTCACGTTATTTGTACAGGGGGATTGTAATTGATATACTACCAGATATGAACTTCGCATGGGACTGATCATTTCAAGTCCTGCACCAGATCCTTATTTGCACCTAGATCCATCAAATCTTAATATCCAAATGTGGGGGCCATTGCCCTTATCACTTTGTGTAATTTGTTGTTTTTTATTTGACTGAGATTCTTGACCAACCACACCTGTAGCAGCCTAATTTTCCTTTGGGATTGATGAAATCTTCAAATGCTTTTGTACCTTTTTAACTGCCTCTTGAAAAAGTGTAAAGGTAAAATTTGCATGTTTGGTTTAAGGCAATTTTGGTGTATATCTTCTTTTCACCCTCTCATTCAATGACCTAGGGTCGAGTTGCAATGTACTATCCTACCCTAGGTCACTGTGAGATGTAGGGAAATTTGGATTTTATGATTTGGTTAACAATTATCTTCTCTTAGGTGCAATTATACCTTAAAACCCTAATTATGTAAATACGACAACAAATAGACAAATAATGGAAAATGCTACTACAGAAAGATGTAAAATGACAAATAACTATGCACCTATTTTTGAGGTTCTAAAGCAGAACATTCAGGGACTAAAGAGTGGGCACCCAAGTCTAATGCCCTACTTTTTGTCAGGATTTACAAACAAGACCTACAACCTTTTTCTGTTGTACTAAAGATTTTCCCATCAGGAAAATCTGAGGACTAATGAGTGGGTGCCCTAGTCTAGGGAGTTGTTTTCTCCTCTTATTTGCAATTCTGACACTTTGTTGTACCCTCCTACAACTTCACTTTCTCTAGATCTGACACCTGTAACCTGTAATCATGAAAACTTTGGGAGGGGGTTGTGGTGTTTAGAGGCTTGCCTCAGTCAAGCCCCAGAGAGACATTCAAGCCTTCCAAACACCATCATCAGATAAAGAGTGCATACCCTTGGGAGGCAGAGGCAAAAACCAAATGATAAATGCTTACAAACACAAATGAATGTCACCTTGTAGTGAAGATCTCATGCAGGAAGAAGCTCTGAATGCCATGAGGAGATGATTGCTCAAATATGTAAATACAAACACATAAACAACACAAATCTTCTCTTGCAACACAATGAAATCCTTGAATCACCTGTAATACACAATAGCTTGCTAGTAATCATCTAGTTTACAAATGAATGCCTAAACATGCTTTTATATGAAACTACAAACACTCCCACCAGGAATTTTGTGATTCAAACTTACCGTGTTGGTATAAGACCCAAATAACAGTCACAAGCCGACATCCAAAAATTGGGACTGACCCAAAATAGGCCAGGACTAGGGCACAGGTGCCCAAGTTCTCCCCCACTATTTTGTGTAGGGGTTATCTCAAGTGGTCCCCCTAGGTCCTATTTGCCAAGACACTTAGGGGTTTTCTCATCGGGATGTTGAAATATGATGTAATATGTCCTAAATGCACACTAAAAGACCTGGGAGCTAAACCTTATGAGGGAAAACCCCCAAGGGGACATTTTTTGACATTACATTTAGCCCCCACTTTAATGTATATATAAATGCAAGGCCAATACATGCATTAAAGTATGGTCAACAAGCATAGCAAACACACCAAGCATGGAGAAGACACACCAGACACATTGAAGACAATGACAGGCATGCAAAACATGGAGAAGATAGTTACAATCACGCAAAACACGGAGAATACATTGAATGCAAAGAATACACATTAATGCATAGAAGACAGGAATGATTTCTTTTCTTTTCTTTTTCTCATATATATGAAATGTAGATGCAAGTACAGGAAAGTAAACAAACCTCCCATAATGCAGGATGTACTCATCGCACAGGTCTTTAAACTACATATATGGGGAAACACACATACAAGACACGTAAAACCTCCCAAAATGTAGGATGTACTCATCACATAGGTCTTTAGATTGCATATGGGGCAATAGACACGCCAAACAAAGCAAGCACGCCAAAACACACACTTTGAAGACACAGAGAAAACATGGCAGATAATTGATGGAGTGTTCCTATTTCTAGGTCCAACACCATCTTAGGCACATTATAGGCACACATCGATGATTGGGCTTTGCCACAACAATTGTTGAAGACATGCTTAAGGGTTGAGTTAGTCACAGAACTGGTCCCTGCCTTCGCAAAGGACTTTTGAAAATGACAGGATGATGCAATCTGCTATGAGAAATACACCATCCCTGCCTCTGTAGAGGGCTTAAAGTAAAAAGGATATACGCAATATTTGGCCTTTGCAGAAGGCTTAAATGATTGATTGATTGATTGCAAAAAAACTTAGAGTGCAAGATGTACTCATCACACAAGTCTTTAAACTGCACCTGAGGACAAGCACATTGCTAACATCTACAACAGATAGCTTACCTTATATATGCCCCCACCTTAAGGTGGTTGATATCAGGTATCGATATCAAGTACATTAAGGTAGGAAGAAAACACACAAGGGAACATAGACTTTCGTAAAGCCCATGCCCCTCAGAGGTGACATGTATTTTATGATCGCCAAATGTTCCCACAAACACATCCCTGTAAGAAACATGTTAGTGTCTACATAATCATGGTAAACAACAACATCAATGCATATGATTAACCACACAAAGAGCCAAGGTTATACTACAAATTCAAAGTTTGAGGATAACCATGGGGCTGTATCATGAAGATCTCCTAATCGATTACCACCAAGGCTAGATTCAAAGACAAAAAAAGTGCGCAGAGCATCAATATTGTTATGATTTGTAAATGAGATAAATACATCATCAAAATCACTACACGGAAAGCACAAGTGCTTCCACTAGCCAAGTATCAGATAAGATATACAACCCCATTGTTATATTAGGAACTAAGTCTAATTTTTGATTTCTCACAAAAGAGACGCTAGGTTTGCATTAGTATAAATGTTTTTTGTCATCTGCCTACTAGATAGAAACACTAGAGGAAGGAAAACAATAAATAAGAGAGGAGAAACAAGTGTCTTAGGGATAGTCATGTAGGAGCGTGCCCCCAAGTCACCAACTACAACGCTATGTCCGTAAGACACAACACACAATGATGAAATCAGAGAGAGACAATATAGAAGAATGATGATACAAATAGAAGGTCACAATAGAGGTAATCTCTTGGTATCCTAGACCTTACAAGAGAATCAGGGGTCATCCCAAGAGGCCTAAACAACACATAACACATCACAGGGGACGCACATCATGAGACAGATAAAGGGTTAGAGATACTTACCTGTAGGATCTTCATATCATATTTTTGAACTTGCAAACCTCATGGAGAGGTACTCAATCATGTTTAGTGCAAAGTTTGAGTTGTTCTTATGAAAGTTTTATTTTTTCTCATATGATGTTTGTTTCTCGAATCCTTGTGCAAGTGAGACTTTTTGTTGCTTATGAGGGGGAGAATTACTAGTATTTCCAACTGCTAACAGTCGTCTTACTTTTTTTCAAATTTTAGCGAGTTTCTGTTGTTGATGTCATCTAACATAGTAATAGGAATCATCATGTACCATCTCACTCGTCTGTATCAGTTGTTTCATTGGTTGTTCTGATATATTTTGATTACCTCCTAATCCATATAAGGATAACAAAGGAGGAACCTCAACATAAATTCCATTTCTTCGTGGACGAGGTGGGTTATGTAGTTTTTCTTTATCCACTTCAATCATACCCATGATATTATCATAGTCTAAATAATCATCATCCTCTACTTCCACTAAACCTTGTTCCAACATATTTTTATTAGTATGTTTAGGGAAAGGATTAGTGAAGATTTGTAAATTTTGATTCGGCGGAGCAACTGACTTATTTCAATTATCATTCACACCTAATACCGGTATGATATTCAATTCAATGAGGTCTTTGTATTTCATGTTTAAGATGCATACATCATTCAGTATCATGTCCTTGTGTCTGATGAAAGTGACAAAAGGCATTAGCATTGAAGTAAGGTCCTTGTGCTTTTCTAGGATCAACTAGCTTAATCGAGGGAAGTTTCAAAATGTTGTTACTCATAGCTTGATTCATGATAGAATGATAAGACTCAGATATCAGAGTAAACTTTCTTGGTTGATATGATGTCTTCTTCGGATTTGTGATAGCAAATACATTAGAAAAGTTGTTCATGTTCGGTCCATTAATCTTGTTGAAACTCCTATTGTTATTGTTTCTCTTAAAGTTTTTTTGTGATGATCCACCTATGGATTGACTAACTTGAGTCGATGAGTTTTGGTTTTCATACTGACTAGACGAAAGTTGGTAATCACGAAGGGTAGTGCATAAATGTTGAAAGGAGTTATACTTCATCAAGAGGATCTTATCACAGATGTCAAGTTGTAGATTTATAATAAACACCTTCTAAACATCCTCATCTTTGATCTAATACTGAATTTGCATATATAAAGCTTGATACCGACTAATGAATTTAGTTAGCTTCTCTTTCGGACCTTACTTGCAATGAACTAAATCAATCAAAGAGACTTGAGGTCCAATGTTTGCTTGAAAATGTTGTAAAAATTGATCAATCAACTGTGAAAATGAGTGTATTGAATTCAAAGGCAATGACCAAAACCATTCTAAAGCAGTATCTTTGAGAGATCATGGGAAACATTTTGCCAATAAATCTTCTTCAAAATAAAAATCACTACACATAGCTGTGAATGCTACCACATGAGTATTAGGATCACCTTTTCCACCATATTTTTCAAAGCGAGGAGTCTCAAACCTCTTGGGCATAGGAGTTCTCAAAATTGCATAGGAAAGGGATAACAGGCATGATATGTTGGTATATTAGGTTGTGAAGAATTTGTCAAGTTTGTTATCTTTTGTTGCAAAGCGGTCATGCTCTACAAAAGTTGGTTTAGGATGGCATCATTGGGAGATGTAGTTTGTTCCGAGGAGTTGGAACCAAAGTGAGGAGGTGATTAATCTTGAGATATGATAGGCAGAGGCTGTGAATAGGTCAACGATGGTTGAACATAATGGTAGGTGGTAGGTGGTTGAGAATGACTATATGTGATGGGTGGTTGAGAATAAGTGGGATGGAGAGGTGGTTGAGAGAAATTACTCATAGAAGAGGTCCCCTTAGAAACCAAATTTTGATAATTAAATCCCACATCTTTGTAATTAGTGCCATTAGATACTCCAATACCAGTGGTAGCATTACTACAAGCATTCGTATCAGTTGTTAAGATCATTGATGTAAATGTACATATTCTGGTAGTCAGTATAGGTATCAATACTTGAGTATGAGATGGTGATAAAGTGTTATTTATCACTTGCACACATTTGGTTACTGGGATAATGTTAGTTTGTACAATATGTGCTAGACCACAAATTGCATTAACACCATCTTGTCCTTCTTTTATTAATTCTCTTATGTTATAAATTGTAGGAACAACTTCTTCAGCTATTCTCTCATTTTCCATAAAATTTTACCCCAGATTTTGGAATTACTAGGTTATATGCAAAATTCACAATTTTCAATGAAACCCTAGCAATTTTATTATGAAAATGCAATGCAAGATATTGAAATTTTGTAATTTTCTACAATTTAAATCAGATATAATGCAAAAATTAGAAATTTGATGAAATTCAAATTAATTGATGCAAAATAGAAGCCCTAAAATGCCATTTTTTTCCAAATTTTCCATTTTTTCAAATTTTTTGTAAGTTTTCCAATGCAATAAGATGAATGACTATATGGATGAATGAAATCACTATAAATATGAAGCAAAACACTCATCAAGGTGCAAATAAGTCCAATAACATGAGTTCAACAAAATGTAAAGGGTAAAATTTGGATGTTTGGTTTTTGGTAGTTTTGGTGTATATCCTCTTTTCACCCTTTCATTCAAGGACCTAGGGTTGAGTTGCAATGTACTATCCTACCCTAGGTCACTGTGAGATGTAGGTAAATTTGGATTTTTATTATTTGATTGACAATTATCTTCTCTTATGCTCAATTATACCTTAAAACTCTAATTATACAAATACAATAACAAACAAATGAATAACAAAAAATACTGCTACAGAAAGATTTAAAATGACAAATAACTGCACACACCTATTTTTAGGGTTCCAAAGCGGAATAGTCGGGGACTAAAGAATGGGCGCCCAAGTCCAATGCCCTACTTTTTATCAGGATCTACAAACAAGACCTGTAACTTGTTTCTGTTGTACTAAAGATTTTCCCGTCATGAAATTTTGAGGACTAATGAGCGGGCACCCTAGTCCAGGAGCTATTTTCTCCTTTGATCTACAATTCTAACACTTTGTTGTACCCTCCTACAACTTCACTTTCTCCAGATCTGACACCTATAACCTACAATCATGAAAACTTTGGGAGGGGGTTGTGGTGTTTAGAGGCTTACCTTAGTCAAGTCTTGGAGAGACATTCAAGCATTTTGAACACCGTCGTTAGATAGAGAGTGTGTGCCCTTGGGAGGCAGAGGCAAAAACTAAATGATATATGCTTACAAACACAAATGAATGTCACCTTGTAGTGAATATCTCATGGAGGAAGAAGCTCTTCATGCCATGAGGAGATGATTGCTCAAATCTATAAATATAAACACATAAACAACACAAATCTACTCTTGCAACACAATGAAAGCCTTGAATCACATTTAAAACACAATAGCTTTCTAGTAATCATCCAATTTACAAATGAATGCCTAAACATGCTTTTATATGCAACTACAAACACTCCCACCAAGAAATTTGTGATTCAAACTTATCATGTCGGCATAAGACCCAAATAATGGTCACAAGCTGACACCCAAAAATTGGGACTGACCCAAAATAGGGCAGGACTAGGGCATAGGTGCCCAAGTCTTGCCCCCCTATTTTGGGTAGGGTTTATCTCAAGTGGTCCCCCTAGGTCCTATTTGCCAAGACACTTAGGAGTTTTCTCATCGAGATGTTGAAATATGATGTAATATGTCCTAAATGCACACTAAAAGACCTGGGAGCTAAACCTTATGAGGGAAAAGCCGCCAAGGGGACATTTTTGATGTTACATAGAGTAAGCATGTGAACTTAGATTGGGAAGCATTATGAATATGACACCAGTTTGGTAGTAACAATTTGTCCATCTGTATCCTCTTCCCGACAGCCAGTTGGTCACTCATGAATTTAGCCACGAAGTCTCTGAATCCTTCAAATATTCCAAGCTCTTCATCATTAAAAGAGGACTCTTGGACTAACTGCACACATGGAGGATCAGGGAATTTATCACAGTTCAGCATGAATATTTCTTCTACTCGATCAACTTGGGGAACATAAACCCCTAGGTCTACTTCTGAAAATAAAATCTCATTGGTCTGATTGTATTTTGTGATCATATGCTTCATTTTTTACTCTCTTTCAATGTGGATCTAATTTTACAGTACTTTCCAAGCCATCCACATATGGGAAAAGTCTATTGCCATGTAACCATTCAAAGTTACAAACCAATCCCTACTTAAAAGCATGCCATATTGATTTGGGATATCAACTACTTGAATATCTATATATTGTTGCACCCTAGGATTGAATGCTAGTTGCATATGTATTCTGTTCAGTTCACCCATCACATTAACCTCAATCTTGTCCAACTGCAAGACTTTCCTAGAAGAACTTACTAGAGTGAGGCCTAATACTTTACATACTGACAAATGCATCACATTGGTAGAAGCCCCTCAGTCTACTAGGCAATTATGGAGGTTCTTCCCAAATATCCTAAGAGTTAAGAGGAAAGGTGGCCTCTCTCTTTTATTGTTATATAAAGTGACCTTTTTCTCAGCATATATCACATGGACTTTATCTTTCCCTTTGTCCATATTGCCCTTTGGTGGAACTTCTTTTTGGGAAGGTTCTATTCTAACACTTACTCCCATGTCTTGGAAGAAGGTTGTCCTAACTTCCAGAACTTTCAACAGTTCAAAGACTGCCAGGCTGACTTTGGTTTTCTTGAGTTCATCAACAACATATTGTCCTAACTTGGCAATCTCAGTCCTTTGAGAATTTCCAGTTGTGGCTCCTTGATGCATTGGCTGGGGTGTTGTCTTGGGAGGCTCAAGGTTATTTGAGGCCTTGGGTTTGGGTGGAATCTGATAATTATTGGAAGGGATTGAAGTGGTGAAGGGACCTTTGGGTTTATTGCTTCTAACATTGTATACAACTTTATTATACTATTGATAAGCATGTACCTCGCATTCTTCCTCCTCAAGTTGATTGTCATATTGGAAAGGAAATGTATAACTATCGAGTACAAGGGCAGTGTCATACCTCTAAGTTGGGACGAGTTCATATCCGGTCAGAGGAGGATTCTCCAGTGCTTCCACATTCTGGATCTCCATCTAAAAGATACTGGAAGCTATTTGGAATTCTGGGCAATCCAATCCAGAATGAGTGTTTGTATTGTGAAGTCTGCACCATGACAATAATGTTGCTTCAACCAGCATCACTCGACCAAGCAGACGACTTTTAACATTTTGATTCTCCAATGGCGATGGGACCCCACCATTGTTTGGTCTGGTATTCCAAGTTTGATTTTGTTACTGAAAATTTTGATTCTCATAGTGGTTTTGATTCTGACTTCTTTGTTGCAAGTAGGCATTCTGATTTCTTAGATGATTAACTTCAGCAATAAGCTTTTTTATTTGTTCTGCCAACTCCCTAATGTCATCTCTGTCATCCTTGGCTTTGGTAGCTTCAACTGAATGGAGGAACAACATTTGAGAAGGAGATAATTCTGCCATTAGGGTTCCAGGATGGACCACTAAGGCTTGCATTGTGGTAGGGATTGGGATAGGGTTCATCGCAGGGGTATGATTAGCTAGAGCCTGATTGATCATAGGTATCTGAGTTGGCATGGTTGTCAGACCCATGTGGTTCAGTGGACCTATCATTGTCTACCCTAACTGAGTGTTCATAGTAATAGCCTCAGCATATGCTTGATCTAGGGTGGTCAGAGCTAGGTTAGCTCTTCTCACAAACATGGAAGTAAGCATGTCCAAGGCTACATAATAAATGGGCAAAGGTACAACTTGAGCTAGAGCATAGGGAGCTTGTAGATGGTTGTATGCTTTCTAAAATTGGTTGTTGAAATAACTTATTAACTCCCCTTCAGGTCTTCTAATTTCCACAAAGGACCTATATAGGTTCGTTGGAGTGGTGGCCATCCTAAAACGGTCAAGAAATACATTTTTCAAATTCAACCATGAATTTATAGAAGCTGCAGGGAGATTAACAAACTAGTAGTAGGCTCCATCATGTAGTGAGTAGGGAAACAACCTACAGACCACATCATCATGTTGCACCTAAAGCATTAACATATTACCTTCAAAAAATTTAATGTGCTCATCAATAGTTTTATCAGGGTCGTTGGCGCGAAACTTAGAGCAGAACTTGTCAGGGTTTTTGGACATATCATGATAATCATTGAATTGGAATGGGAACTAATTATTAGCAATGAAAAAGGCCATGGCTGGGAGATTGACTTAGACTGCAGTGGGGTTTTGTCAAGTAGATCGAGCTCTTGGAGTTCTTGGTATTCCTTGATCTCTCTTGGTTCTTCTAAATTATGTTAGACACAACAACTCTTCTCCAGCTAAGCTAGACCTAGTGCGTCTTTGCTTGGTCCCTAGACTTGCTAATTCTATGGAGGAAATTCTAACTTGGTGGCCCTCCTTCTAGTGCCAATTCTATTGATGGTGGTTTTAGCACACAACAATGTAGGTGAAATAGTGGTATCTCACCTCTCTTGAAAAAGGTATCCTATCTAGGATAGGATTCCCCCAAGGACAATACAGCTAGGTCTTAGCTTGCAAGAATTACTCAATTGGTATGTACTAGTTGTGCCAACAAGGGGTCTTACATATGATGATAGGATTTGTAGAGGTAATGTCAACAAAAATACAGAAAACCTTGTGATGCTTCTAGCTGATTTAAAATATGGGTGCTGCTTGAAAACCTAGATCTAACAATTTGTGATAAAGAAAATGCAAAAGACTGAGGGTTTAGAGAAGAATCCTAAGTGACATTCACAATGTGGAACTCATTGATGGTAGACAAGCATTCTGAAATTAAACCACTTGTTGTGTTGCCAAGCTAACAAAATACTACAGTACTATAGAAAATGATGCTATCTTCTATGGAGTCTTAAGATTTTTAGATTACACACATTCAGCCAATACCCAATTGATGGCATGATTCAACTAAGCAATTGAACTTTAGCACAAAATAATAGCCTAGGCTAACTATACACAGCCACTGACAGTCAGCAAGCAACTAATAGTATGGACTTAGAAATTCATCAAATACCTTCAATAAATCACTAACATTGCAAAGCACAGTAAACTAATTAGCAAATCAAGATGTGAACCATGAAACCAAATTGATAACATAAAGAGACAAATTCTTAGAAGAAACTGTAGCAACTTGCTTTTGTATTAATCAGAAATTCGGCAGAGTGTCAATAATTCATTATCAAGACCATTACAATGAGAGAGACAATGGCCCTTTATGTAGAAGAGGTGCCATACTGAGTTTTTGAATGGATGGTGGAGATTAACTCAACACCAATGGTCCAGATTACATGGCATTTAAAGCATTATAGTAGTTAGATTGCATTTTTGGATTAATATTTGTCATGTAGGAAAAAGATGAAATACAACTTCTAGATACATTGAATCTAGACATTTTGAATACCCATTAAGTTGTACATAGAGAAAAGATAATTCCCAAGACACAATAAGGTCACATGACCCTCCAAATATAGCATTAATTATGAATGATGAGATTCACATTTGATTTTACTATTCATCTTTTGCCAGATCAATTTTGTCTTCTTCTGCCTTTTTATTGCAGTATGCAACTAGTGTTGTCAAAGCTAGGTTAATGTCTAATGGGTCTGGATCTTTGATGTAATCTACCCCAAACCTTAAGCTCTCAATTTCTACAAAACATTTTCAATAGACATCCTCCCTTGATTTTCTTACCCTTTTAAATGCCAAAAAGGTAGCTTAGAGATCACTGACCTTGTCAAGTTTTCCAACCATATTCAGTGGTGAGTCTCCATGAATAACCTGATACAGTTTGTCCTTGCACTGCTGCTCATCTATCAGAGTCAAATCATCTAGACTAGAATCTATACAATCCCTCAATGTATCATTTATCTCATATATTGACTCCATTATTTTAGTCTTCATTTTTTCAAAAGAATCTTACTTTATCAAAAACACCTTTTCTCAATTTCATCTGTTGATACCATTTCTCAGGTTTCTTCAATCTATCTTTTGTCAAAATATTCTCTACCAAAAGGACTTCCTTGGATATCCTCCTCATAGTTAGCACTCTTGGAAACATATGGGAATAATATTCATCGTAGGGTTCACATTTGTCATGCAGATCTTCCCATTCTTCCCTCAAAAGCCAAAAGTCTTTATGCAGTAAGTATGCAAATGCTATTACTTCACACCCTTCCTCATACACCTTTGTAAACCACTATCGTGTGCCTGCAACAGTGGTCTTGATATCATTAAACTTCGATAGTTCTTCATTGGACAACAGATCAGGAGTTGATCTTGGTTCCCCAGTAGAGTTCAATGGCTTCATTAGGAATTGTATGCATGCTTGGAGCTCTTCATTCTACTGCTTCAACTCTTGTTTTATCATTTCATCTTTATTTAGTTGGTCCAAAATAGAGGATACCATCCATTTGAATTCATCTATTTTTTGTCCTCTTGTAGTAGGTCCTAGATTCATAGTTGCAACAGTATAATCTTCTACTCTGACTTCATTTTTGTCAACATCTTTAGGTGGGACAACCACTTCTGCAATCCTTGATCATGTCTTATCTTTGTATATCCTGTATTGGATTTTTGCATTCTTCTGTTTCTTCAATTTCTCCAATGTAGCCAAGAGTGCATCCAAATCCAGTTTCATTATTTCCACTTGTGGCTCTTTATTCTGTAACCTTTTCTTTAACCAATTAGGTGCAGTGGAGGAGGAATCCTTAGGAGAGTCAATGTGACTATCTCCATTATTGGGTGACCCATCAAGAATTTTCAATTTAGCCCTATCTCCATTTTCTTCATCATCTGTCTATTCAACATTCTTTAGATTTTCCAATACAGCCTATTGAGTAGTTCCCAGCATTATATTTGTTGTGCTTGTGTCTACTGGACTGTCAGTTATCTCAACTACCTCAATGGCTGTGGATGTTCCAATGGTAGCCTCTTTTTCTCAAAACTCTAATTTTGTACAAACCTTCTCAATCTTGGGTAGCTATGGGATGACCAATGGACTCTAAAGAATAAATGATTGGATGTGGTAAAGAATCACCTATGGTTGTCAAAGAATTATAAACTGAAGAATGTAGGTGTACATGGGATAAATTAGCAAATGAAGCAAAATCTAGTGAAGGTGGAATGGGAGGGAGAGAGGACATGGAGGAGATAGCATTGATAGGGGTAGAAAGGCTAAGTGATGGGAGAGGGAAGGAAGGTGCTAGGATTGTGGAAATGGGTGGTAGTGACATCTAAGTCGGGGTAGGAATGGATGAGATGGATGGCAAGGACATGGTGGAGATTTGGAAAGTGAAGAGGAACTCGGAGGGATGGTGGAGGAAGTAAGTGAAGAAGAAGAAGAACTAAACGTGCTCACATTTGTTGTTATTGAAGTTAATATAGATGCTATATCTAGAGGAGAGGGAGTAGATGAGGTGATTTGTGGAGTAGAGGAAGTGATGTGGACACTAGCTAGTGATGAGGAGACTAGAGGGGCAACTAATGTGTTAGCAAAGGTTGTAGTTGAAACATTTGTTGTTGGTACCTTTGGCTTTTTAGTTTTTGAGATTTCCCATTTACCACTGTGTATTTCCCTCCTCTTTGCTATTCTTGTTCTTGTGGTAGGAGGTGGGTCCTTCTTCTATGCTTTAGGAATAACCTTCTTCTCTTTCCCTTTTTCTGCCAAAGGTACTTGCTCTTCACTATCAATATCTCTGACTACCTCATGTTCTTCTACATTTACCTCTTCCAGGGGTTGATCTTCTCTGTTGCCTGACTCCTTTTCTGAATCCCCTTCTGTGTATGATAATGCAGTCCCTGTTTGTGTTAATGCTGCTACTTGATTCCTAACCTAGATCTTACTGAGTTTGATCAGGTTTCTTATAGCTTCATCCAACAAACTCTCTTTTTCATTGGCCCAATTGGGAGGAGGGATAGGCTAGCTAAGCAATGCTTCCCATGGGCCTCTCTAAACTACATTTCCATCCTCTACCAGTTGATCTAGCACTTGAATGATATGGAATCTTCTTATTTGTTCTAATGATAGCCGGGAGTAGGTTCTTCCTATTACATTGTAGTCATCTACACAATTAGCCCAGAAGTCTTCTAGGTGATCTCGATGAAACAAATTCCTATTGACATATCTTTCCATTATTCCATGAGGGTCTAAATGTTTCCTTCTGATGTATGGATGAAGGTTCAGTAGTTGTAATTCTTTATTTGATTACTCTGCTTCTCCTGGGGTAGTACTAGAATAGTGGCCTTTCCCAAATATAATTCAAAATTTGATATTGGCCCTGTGCAGATGTTTGAGACTTTTTGCATAGGTGAAGAGTTGTCTGGTCAGTTCAAGGAGCACTACCTTGTTAGTTGGATATCGAGGCAGCTTATATGGAGTACCTATAAAACCTTGGATTCTCAAGTAGGTAAACTTATGAAATTGTATGTACCATCTCCCATATTGTTGAATAACATTCATGGCTTTAGGAGATATTCTTAATGCAGTGCTACATTAGAGTATCCTGGTGATATGCATAGTGAATGCATCATTCACCCTCTTGTAATGTATCAATGATTGTGATAATACTAATTGGGGATAGCATTCATACACTTTTAGCTGCTGATCAACATTCCCTGCTTCTCCAATCTTACACAACCCAGCATACTCATTTCTTCTGGCTAATGCATAGACAATGTATGAGGTCCATCTAAATGTCTCCTTCTCCTTGAAATTCTCAAAGGCTTCATGTATGTTGTCACTTATGATCTGATCCCAGTGAAGTTTCTTGTCTCCATGTATTATCTCCTTGATGAGGGAAAACATCCATTCTTCAAAGGTGGCAGTAGATAGGAGACCATAGATTTTGCTCAGTAAAGTCACCACGTCCCCAATCTCATCATGGAAATCACTTCTATATAAAGTATGAGGTATCTTGATTATAGTAGACCTCTTATGTTTCATCTAGTGATCATTGATCTTCTTTTTGCATTTCTCCACATCTTTCTTGTATGTATTCTCAGCATCTTTCTTATCTAGTATAGACAACATAGGGTAAACTGGTATACCGAAGATCTCTACCAAGGATTGTGTGCTTAAATCTTCCAAAACCTCCCCATTTGTAGTTTGAATGGTTCTGGTCAGAGGCTCATATCTCTTTGCACATGTCACTATGAGCTTTGCACATTGTGCAATGGTAGGAGAGGCAGTTGCTTCTACGATACCATTATCTCTTACCTTCTTGGCCAATGGTGTAGGACTTGGTCCAAACACCCTGAGTCTGAAATTCTCTAAGTCCACATGACCTAGATCTGTGTCTCCAATGTTCCTCCATGCCATGGTGATCTTAGTTTCTGGAGGGATTCCCTTGAATTCGTACTTCATGTTTTGAGCTCGGGTAGACATTTAACCTGTAGGACTAGACCTAATGAGTCAAGGGTGTCTTGAAGGTCTTTGGTTCCTAAGTCTTAATGATTTAGCTATAAGTTACTCATCTCATACTCCTAAGTCAAATTCTACCTTATGAAACATTTCAAGTTCCTTTTCTATATTCTGACTGTCCAAATCTATAATTGCAGATTTCACCACTTAATGAACTTCATTGCATAACTTAAATAGTAAAACAACGTAAAAATCCTACTTTAAGTCATGTAATAAATGCTAAATTCCTTAAAAAATCAAATGAAATCATGAAAAACATCCTATTCTTACCTTTGTAGCATTAACTCTGTCAAAACAGACATATTTACCTTAGAAAATTTCATGAAAATAAGCATTTTATGCAAATTGTGCTAGAGTTAGGGGGTCTTTGACCTATTTTATGCTAAAGCGCGGATTTTGGCTTTGTCTAACTTAGCACAGGTTTCAAGTTCATCTAAACTTGTGTAGGTTTGAGCTTTGACTAATTTTTCTAAATTCTTAGAGGTTGGTTGTTGTTACTTTTAGCGCAAGTCCATGTTATCCATTTTCAGCACTAAAGGTAAAAGTCTTTTTTTTCGTGCATTTTGGCTTGAGTTTTAACTGACTGACAAGCGCTAATTTGGAAGGTGATTGAAGGTCAGTGAAGGAGTATTTTCTAGCAAGTCAATGGATTGATAGTTTAGTGCTAGACCCAAGGTTATGTTTCAACGGGGATTTTGGACGTTGTCAACTCGGTGGGATATTTGATGGTGTCCAACTAAAGTCGGTGGGGATGGGTTTTTACATAAGTCAGTTGTCTTCAATCCTAGCACTAAGATTTGGAGCATGGGGTCGACAGAGTTTTCTGAAGTGACCAACTGACTATGAATGAGGAGGTCGATGGATGGTTAAATTGGCGCAAAGTCAGTTTCTTAAGTGATGGCAGGACTTTTGGGATAACCGACCTACTTCATTACAAGGAAGTCAGCGTGAGGTAAATTTAGTGCAAGTGCAGCTGCAATTTATTTTGGCGCTAAGGGATATTATGTTCTTCAAAAAATGGGGGGTTTTGAAACATTTGTTCGCACAAGTCCAAGATGGGTTTTGAGTGATGCATTCGACCTTGATTTATAGACCCACACAAACCTTCTAAGTGATTTGCAAACTAAATGGCATTCATCTGTATTTCCTAGCTAGGGTTTTGGGAGTTTTCAACCAAGAATGTTCAAAAAATGCTCACATTGGAGCGAAAAGCTTTCCATAGCTAGAAAAACACCCTTTCTAGGAAAGTCCAAAAAACATCTAAATGTATTTCTTGCAAGGATCTAGGGTATGTTTGAAATGGAAATGAACTAATCTTGGAACCCCTACTGGATGTTCGAAGGTGTAATGAAGAATCAATGGAGCTAGTCGCCTTCATTTTGCTGATGAATTTCTTTCCCTACCGAATGAATTTGCCTTTCTGCAGAGCTCCTTGATCATTTTTGTTTTCAATGTGTAGAAAATGAGCTAAAAACAATTTCCAAGACCTTTTAAACATTTTGCATTCCACCATAAATGCAGAGGTACCCATCTAATAGTACTAAGCGGGTGGTGGGCTATTAGGGTTTCACACGAGATTTCATTCCCTTTGACTTGCACAATTTTCATGTCCTATGGACTAAACGTAGTGATGTCCTTTTTTAGCACATGTCCACATCATTTGATTGTAGCGTAAAGTTCGTGTAGCAAGGTTTTGACACTATTTTGAACATCCTCTGACCTGTGCGGGATTTCTGAGTTACTGACCGAAGTTGGTAGGCGAAGCTTTCAACACTAGTCAATTGAGATAGATTTTAGCGCAAAAGCTCTCAGGACTTGAATTTTGATAGCAAAGGCCACTTGACTCATTTGTCTTGAAGACGTAGGTAACTCATAGACCCTCCCTCTACAAAAAACATGACCTTGACCATTTGATAGAGTTATTTGATTAAACATCCTTAATCATCTTAGGAACCAACTAGGATGAGGTTGACACTCTAAGCTAAAATTGAAGAAAGGGGAGTCCCTATTTAGTGAAATGGGGCATGTGTGCAAGGCACAATAGGATATCCATAGGTGTATTTTATAAAAGGTTTTAGAAGCTTTCAAGTCCATGCAGGAGGAAGTTGTAACGCCAAGAATCTAAAAGAAAATTATTTGCCAACTTTCTCTTACCCACACCAAATTGAGAGATTTTGAAGCAGGATAAGTTTATATGAATTACATGCCTCATTTATGGATTATTATTACTAATAATAAAGATGGAAAATGGGTTCAATCAATAGTGAGAAGGTCATGGCTTGTCTAAGATTATCTAACAAAGTGTCATCAATTTTCTCAAATGGAGCCATTGAATGATTTAGAAACTTCACAAATACCAGCACACTCCTAGCTAATTTACCAGATATTATAGATGGAAGTGCCCAAGTTAACACGCATGCAAAACAACAAAAGCATATTAAAGGTCGCTACCTACTCTAATACACCAGTCTCAAAAGAAGAGTGAAGGCAAAATCAAATTGCCAACTCTTAGAATGCAATGATCGCAGAATATGGCGAAGTGTATCTATTGAAATGGGCTCAAAATCTTTCAGGTAAATGCAGTTGGTAGATGAAAAGACAAATACCACTAACTTCACCAATATCCTCTCTATCAAAGATAGTATATGTAAAATTGTTCACCAAGTTTTGTCACATTCTATATTGGTAATATTTTGATGTACATGCATATGAAAGGATCATAGATAAAAAGTCATGACCAATGGATATAAGGCAGATGTTAACAAAGATCTTCCAAATAAATATTAACATGGAATACTATGGAATAATATGTACAAAATGGATTTGTTGAAAAGGTTTTAGAAACGTTCAAACAAGGCAGTTGTAACGCCAACTTCCACCACCTTCGCCATATTCCTTAACCTTTGCCAGCATCTTTTGGCTTGTGCTAGATAGAAAAGTAGTAAAGCATAATTGCAGTGGGATTTGGTGTTAGATATCAATTTTTAGAAATGATCTCAAACCCTTGATGAAGAACGTGACATACAAAACTTTGAGAAATTAGTAGGACCTGCAAGACAGTGTTACAAAAAGGATGCTTGAAATTTTGACATGTCTGATATTCAAAGATTGGCCGCTCTCAAAACTAAACTTTGTCCCAATTTCCATTCAAGTCCAAACATGATGGGTCTGTGTATCCACTAGAGAATTTACGTGGTACAGTCGATCTTCTATTTTTAAAGGGAAGCTCCGATCTCATTCTTGCAAAGAGAGCAATTTTTCTTTATTACTTGTTTGATCGACGCAGGAGCCTACCTAATGTGAACTGGAGAAACTTAATGGATGATTATGTTGGAACATTCAGAATAACAAGGCAATTAGTTCTTGAATTGTTGGTCTTGTATCTTTTGGATGATAGTACAAACAAGGCATTGGAAGAGGCTTGTCGAATTCTTCCAGAAATTGTTGGTTCATCAACACATCTAAAAATTGTAAGCTCGTGAAAGGCAAAATCCAGATACAACTTTGATGGTGTTGTGTTGTAGTGGACATGATGAACAGTTGAGTCAAATTCTGTCTCTCAATGGGGAAGTGTGGTTACTCTTCCTGAGGCTATGACAATCGTCAGAGTTAGGTTTGAGTGTGGACTTCTGACTGAAGCATATCTTTATCAAAGGACACATATTGCTTACGAATAAAGGCAGGGCAATTGAAAAATAGAAAAAGGTATATTTTTAGCTCAAGAAGTAGAAGAAATGAATAGATGTCGAGATTGGCTTGCAGAAATGGAGTTTCTTGTTAGTGAGATATGTTTCTTATGCATACAGAGAAAATTAGTTGATAGGATGATTGAGCTACTAGGGTACATGGAAGAGGAAAGATTTATACAGAAGTGCCTTCTAGATATAACTATACAAGATCCTTCTTGTTCTGCTGGCAGTCTGCTTGTTGTCTTTTTCATCCAATGTTGTTGCCACATTGAAGCATATCAAATAGATAAAAATCTTTGCAACTTGGAACAACAGTTCATATCTCAAAGTGCAGATGAGAAAATGGTTGAGAGGGTTGAATATGCAAGAGAATGTAGAACACGATTGACTGACAAATGTATTGGGTTGCTATCGAAAATACATCTTCCTCTGCCATAACATATCAATAGGGAAAAGATTTTGAATGTTGTTAGCATTGAGAAGGATTGTAAAGCAAAAGCATTTTCTCTTGTCTCTAAAGAAAGAATAACAAAGAGTGTTCAGTAAATCATGGCCTTTACACCTAATGCATCTATAGAGGCAATGGAAACTAAAACATCTTTTGATTCATGATTAAATGGTACCACGAAGATGGAGTAGAATGCGAAGAGTCATCCATGACTCTTTGTTTTCCATTATTTTGTAATTTCTTTTGGAGGAACGGGTGGATTTTGAGTTTCCTATCTAGGGAGAGTCTATAAAACTCAATGAATTTTCATTTGTAAGGATTTTTTTTGGTTTCTCATGTAATTGGGAAGTTTTGTAGAAGGGGTTACTAGAGACTTTGAGCTGTGGTTTTTATTTTGATATTAATGAAGAATTGTGTTGTTATGTCCATAATTTCTTTATAGAGGCTAATTTTTCTTACGTTCATTCAGACTCTTTATTGTTGCAATTTCTTCTGCATGCTCTTGATTTGCAAGTGTTTTCGGAGGACCTTGTGCCTATGTTGTTAGTGTTTTACCTTTTTCATTGTGGGAATTTGTGTTGTGTGCCTATGCTCATAGGCAAATTTCTTCTTCTTTCCTTTCTTCTTTCCTTCTCTCTTTTTGCTACTTTTTTATACCTTCTAGTTAAAGGTACTCAGAACCCCAAAAACCCCCATCATACAAGGGAGCTGCCCCTCTCAAACACAGAGGAGAATTGTTGCACTTGCAATGATTCCTCCATTTGTTAGAACCTTTTGTTGTTGCCTCTTGGGTGAATCAGGTTATTTCTGTAGTGACAAAAATGTATGCTAACAGTCCTGAGGGACCTATTTCAACCATTACAATTGATTAGAAGCCAACTCATTTTTATCATTGGGGTGTACTTGACAAAGAAATCATTGATGCAGATATTTCAAAATGGCTTTATAAGGAAAAAGATGAACAAGAAAATATCCCCCTTGAGAAATATCCTAAAGATTTTCACATGGCAAAAATATGGGTTACCATGGAAAAGGTGGTCTTGGCTTGCACAAACAAGGAACTATTGAACCCATTACAGCTACTTGTATAGCTAAACACTTGGGACTATGGATCAAAACACAAAAGATAGTATCACCCTAGCTTGAATTTATCATAGATGAGTTACCAAAAGCATTTCCTACGGTTGAGAGTACTAATGAGAAAACCTTCAATGACCCCCTCGAGTGTATCACCAACCAATACGATTCATCTATCTTTAACCTTACAATGTCATTTCCACCATCATCATCCCATAATATTCAACTCATTTACCCTAAACTCATTGATTGGGACCAACAAGGGCCTCCTATTCTAGATGTCTTCCAAAATGATGAGGCTATTACTGAATTTTTTGGATTAAGATCAGGAATACCACTTAGAGATCATAAGATTGGATACACCATAGATCTCAACACTAATTTTAACTTTGGAGAGATAGTTAAATTCCTTAGTCACAAAAATGAAAATAAAAAAAACACGTCCCCTAGTGAAAACCACTTTGTGGCACATTTGAACTGTTTAGGGTAAAATTGGATTTTGTTAATCTTTCATTGTTTAGATGTTAAAATCCACCTCTCCACTAAACATTGAAGGATCTAGGGTCGAGTAGCGAGCACTATCATACCTTAGAGTCACTTTCAGATGTAGGGAAACTTGGATTAGGGAATTAATTATCAATTTTTCCTTCTCCTATGCTCAATTGACTATTAAAACCCTAATTATGCAAATACGACAAGAAATTAATGAATTATGAAAAATCCTCTTGTAGACGGGAGTAAAATATAGAATTATAGAGTACCTATTTCCAGGGTTCCGAAGTGGAACAGTTGGGGACACTGGAGCGGGTGCCCAAGTCTAAGACCCTATTTTCTGTCTGGATCTGGCAATAAGATCTGCAACCTAAATCTTCTGTATTAGAGATTTTCCCAACACAAAACTTCAGGGACTAGGGAGTGGGCACCCTAGTCTAGGGGGTAGTTTTTCTTCCTTTTCTACACTTCGAACACTTCAATATGCTCTTCTACAACTTCACTCAGTCCAGCTCCTCAACCTATAACCTACAATCATGAAAACTTGGTTTGGGGGTTGTGGTGTTTAGGAGCTTGCCTTAGTCAAGCCCCGGAAGGACACTTAAGTCTTCCAAACACCTTTGGTAGATAGAGAGAGCGTGCCCTTATGAGGCAGAGGCCAAATCCGAATGAAATAATGATAGAAAACACAATGATTTATCACCTTGTACTGAAACTTTCATGGAGGAAGATGCTCTTCATGCCATGAAGGGATTGATGCTTAAATCTACAAATATCAACACACAAAACATACAAGTCTGCTCTTGTAACACAATAAAAAGCCTTGAATCACCTTTAGAACATAATAGCTTGCTAATTGGAATCTAGTAATGCTCTAGTCTACAAATGAATGCCTACACATGCTTATATATGCATCTACAAGCACTCCCGCAAAGAAATTAAAATTCAAACTTTAAAATGTCAGCAAAATAACCAAATAATAGTCATAAACTAACACCCAAAAATTGGGGCTATCCCAAAATATGGCAAGACTAGGGAACGGGAGCCCAAGTCCTCCCCCCTATTTTGAGCAGGGTATAGCTCAAGGGGTCCTCCTAGGTCCCATTTGTCATGTTACCCAGGTCTCATTCCATCAGGATGGTAAAATATGAACTAAAATGTCCTAAATGTACTTAAAAGACCCAGGAGCTAAACCTTATGAGGGAAAAGCCCCCAAGGGGAGTTTTTGACGTTACATTTAGCCCCCACTTTAATGTATGTATAAACGTGAGGCCAATACTATTAGATCTAGGGCACACAACTGAGAGGGGGGGTGAATCAGTTGTACAAAAACTTGCTTCTAATTCAAACACTTAAATCCTCTTTGTTATTTAATAGCATATCAATTAATCACTCATGAAAGCATAAAGCATAAACACTAGAGCAGATACACATCAACACATGAGACACCAAGATTTGACATGGAAAACCCGGTCAAGGGAAAAACCACGGGGTGATTAACCCAAGGATTATTCTCTGTTAGAAGAATAAGAAAAATAGATGGCACATGCCAATTAGGGCTCACTGCCTGAGCACACTGCTCACAAGAGGCACACTGCCTACAAGAGACACACTGTCTACAAGGTAATAAGTATTACAAACTTGAACTGGAGATTGACATCTTTACCATGTCTGGATCAGTTCCATTTAAGCCCGAAAACTCCTGCTCTGCCTTTCGCTCTTCTTCTACACTATGCCACACTCATCCACACCAAGACACACTTCAAAATGAATTCACAATCCCTTATTTATACAAGGCATCAACTTAGGAACAATCATCTAATTCAGCAAACACCTATAAGATCATTCGCAAGACATGTAATACATCCGGTTGGCCTGTCTTAGGAAGAACACCAATATCCGTGGTTATTCTTCAAATTCAAACTCAAACTTTAATGCGGACCACCAATAGGAATTGTATATGATCCAAAGATCACCAAAACCTTTCCTGAGTCATCAAGAACATCTGCACTTTATCAGCTTACTAGAATTCTTCTCTTCTTCGTCCAGAACTTCAAGAACACAGTCTGTCATCACTATCATAATGAGAAAGGTGTTTTCAGACCTCCAAACCATGAACAAATCTATTTTCTACTTCACATAGACTTCTTCAACACTCTCTCCAATCCACAGAATGAGATAATGCAATTCCAGATCTCACCGGACCTTTCTGTGACCCTCTGTCACCTCTAAACACCTGCCGGAACCGGTTCTACTTGAGTGACCATAACTTCTTCAGATCTTCATGCGGACCTCTGAAATCTTGACTGGAGCATCTCAAGACTCATATCTACAAACCCTTTAAACTGCATCCTCTGATCCTCAACCTATTGAGGACTTTTGCCTTCTTGTCATCACTGTTCTTCACTGTTCCTGATTGAGACTTATTCTCTCAATATCCTCAGCACACAGCTCATCCAATCCTTCTCATTAATGCAATATGAGTATGTTGACATCAATGACAACACTAGTTATCCTCATACTTGCAACAATCTCCCCCTTTGTCATTGATGGCAACATATGATGTGAAAAACCATCAAGACAAGAATGTCTCCTTTCTGTCACAACCCCCCTATCAGCAACAACCCTTCACATGTCTTCTCTTCCTTTATTGCTCCCCCTTTGATCATCAACCACTTATTTTTCACATGTCTTCTCTCCCCCTTTGACATCAATGGTAAAGGGCTCATACTTGCAACTTGAACACATCAGAATCATACCAACTGCTCCCCCTGAGTAGCAGCTCCCCATCATCAATTCGGATCACAAGATATGACTGTGATATCCACTGAACTGATGCATATCAGTGCATCCTAGTTCATCACCAAAGGGGCAATAACCCCTAACTTCTCCCTGAGATACTCAAAAGAGTCCTTGGGAAGAGGTTTAGTAAAAATATCTGCAAGCTGATCCTTGGAGGGCACATACTCCAATCTGACTTCACCCTTGTTCACTTGCTCTCTCAAAAAGTGAAACTTGATAGATATATGCTTAGTCTTAGAATGCAACACCGGATTCTTAGAAATATTTATTGCACTTGAATTATCACAGAAAATTGTGATAGGCTCCTCATATTCTACTTGAATATCTCTTAGCATTTGCTTCATCCACAAAAGTTGAGTGCAACTTCCTGATGCTGCAATGTATTCTGCTTCAGTTGTAGATAGGGATATTGCCTCTTGTTTCTTGCTTAGCCAAGAAACCAACCTTTTTCCCAAAAAGAATGCTCCTCCACTTGTACTCTTCCTATCATCCACATCTCCTGCCCAATCTGCATCTGTATATGCATGAAGAAAATAATTATGATCTCTAGGATACCATAGACCATACTCAAATGTTCCTTTTAAGTACCTAAAAATTCTTTTGATTTCTATGACATGAGATTCTCTAGGATTAGCCTGGAATCTTGCCACAAGACCAATAGCCTGCATTATATCTGGTCTAGTCTAAGTAAGATACCATAATCCTCCAATCATTGATCTGTACTTGGTCTGATCTGTCTTAGGAGAGTCATCATCTTTGCTCAACTTACATCCAGTTGCCATGGGAGTATTCATTGGCTTTGAATCTTGCATCCCAAATTTCCTCAACAATTCTTTCACATATTTGGTTTGAGAAATAAAGATTCCTTTCTTTGATTGAGAAATTTGCAGACCCAAGAAGAAATTCATTTCACCGAGCATTGACATTTCAAACTCACTTTTCATTTGATTTGCAAAGGTTTTACACATACTGTCTCTTCCTCCAAAGATGATATCATCAACAAATACTTCAACAATCAAGATGTTTTCATGATCAATTTTGAAATGTAGGTTACTATCAGCAGTACCTTTTTTGAAACCAATCTTCAAAAGATGTTTGTCCAGCCTTTCATACCATGCTCTTGGAGCTTGCTTTAGACCATATAGTGCCTTTTTTAATTTTTAGACCATATCAGCATGCTTAGATAACTGTAATCCATCCGGTTGTTCAATGTACACTTCTTTCTCTAAGTCACCATTCAGGAAAGCAGATTTGACATCCATCTGATACACTTTGAAATCCTTGAAGGCAGCAAATGCAAGAAATAGTCTGACTGCTTCAATTCTTGCCACCGGAGCAAAAGTTTCCTCAAAATCAATCCCTTCTATTTGAGAGTAGCCTTTGTAGACTAATCTAGCTTTATTTCTGATTACTTCACCAGCTTCATTTAGTTTGTTTCGGAAGACCCATTTGGTTCCAATCACATTCTTGTTTCTAGGTCTAGAAACAAGATCCCAAGTGTGATTTTTCTCAATTTGCATCAACTCTTCCTCCATTGCTTTGGTCCAATTTTCATCATTGTAGGCTTCATTTATTATCTTAGGTTCACTCTTTGAAATCAGACAACATTCATCTAAATTTTGAGCAATTTTCCTTCTAGTTTGCACACCTTTGCTTTTGTCACCTATGATCTGATCTTCAGAGTGGTTTAGTCTTACATACCTTGGAACTTTGGGAGTTTCTTGCACTTCTGCATCTTGATCAGGCTCATTCAGACCTATCTCTTCTTCCTGATTTACCGGATCAGTCTGAATCTGACTTTCAGGAGAGGATTGAGTTCCTTGAATCAGAACACCATTCTAATCATCTTCATCATACTCATAAAATCTTGAGGGCTTCTCAATACCTCTATCAACCTTCACATTTGTACTTTCTATCATCTTTCTCAATCTCTTATTATAACACCGGTATGCTTTGCTTTGAGTGGAGTAACCCAAGAAAATTCCTTCATCACTTCTAACATCAAACTTTCCTAGATCTTCATCTCTTTTAATGTAACACTTTCTACCAAATACTCTGAAATATCTCATAGTAGGAGTGATGCCAAACCAAAGTTCATAAGGAGTCTTACCAGTATTGTTTCTGATTTGAACTCGATTGAGAGTGTAGACTGCAGTGCTAATAGCTTCTCTCCAAAACATCTGGGGAACATTTGCTTCCATCATCATTGTCCTGGATGCTTCCTGGATGGTCCAGTTCTTTCTCTCAACTACTCCATTCTGCTGTGGAGTCCTAGAAGCAGATAACTGTCTCTTTATACCATGCTTCTCACAAAAATCTATGAATTCACCGGATGTGAATTCACCACCTCTGTCAGACCTTAGACATTTCAGTTTTAATCCGGTTTGATTCTCTACCATAGCCTTGAAGATTTTGAACTTCTCAAAAGCTTCTGATTTCTCTTTCAGAAAGGTAACCCACATCATCTGGGAATGGTCATCAATCAGTAACATGAAATATCTATAACCTTGCATACTCTTGATTCTTGTCAGACCACATAGATCAGTATGAACTAATTCCAATAATTTGGTAGAGGACTGATCCTTGCTTTTGAATGAGACTCTGCTCTGTTTACCCAGCTGGCATTCTTTGCACAAACTATTTGTAGGTTTTACCAATTTTGGAAGATCTCTTACAGCCTGAGTATTACTTATCTTGATGATGTTATCAAAATTTACATGACACATCCTTCTATGCCATAACCAACTCTGATCTACTTGAACAAATAGACAACTTTTACCAGCACCAACCAAGTGGAAGATATTACCTTTTGTTTGAGTACTGGATGCAATCTCTGTTCCGGATCTTTCAAAGATTTTGCATTTTCCATCCTTGAATCAGAGATCATAGCCTTTATCCACCAATTGTCCAACACTGAGAAGATTGTGCTTCAAACCTTCAACATACAGCACATTACCAGTTTTTCTTCTTCCATTAAAAGAAATAGTTCCTCTTCCTCTAATTCTACCAGCAGAATTATCACCAAACTTTACCATTCCTCCTTCATACCTTTCAAAATCTGAGAACTTATTTTTGTCACCTGTCATATGGTGAGAGCATCCACTGTCAATAACCCAATCATCCTTCTCTTCAACTTGGGTAGCCAAAGCTCTTTCTACAACCTTATGATTGATAGATTCAGAGGATATTGGATCTTCTTCCTTGATGGCAATAAACACCCATTCATTTTTGGATTTATTTCCTATCTCTGATTCATCATCTGTTACTCCTTCATTATCATCTTCTTCATGAACATAATAACAATTCTTTTGGAACCTTTGTCTGTTAGAATTTGACCTTGTAGATCTTTCTGGACATCTTGAGGCAAAATGACCAATCTTATTGCAGTTGAAGCTCTCAAGGGGTAATTTTCCTTCATACTTACCGGATCCTCTTGGTAGTGTCTTTGCAATGAGGGCTTCAAGTTGAGCTATTTCTGCTTCTTCCACTTCCATGTCTCTTCTTGTTTGATCATACCATGACAGCTTCCTTGAAGAGTTTTCTCTCATATCAAAACTTTGTTTACCTTTCACATAGGCACTGGCTTTGAATGCAGATTTAGTCTTGGGGGGATCATCTCCAAACTCGGTCATTTCAAATGCAGCCAGTTTGCCATCCAATTGGTCTCTTGTGATAGTTGTATGGGCTCTGAATTCATCAATGGCAACAACCTTGATTTTGTAGGCAGCAGGAAGGGATCTGAGAATTTTGCCAACAATCTCATTTTCATCCAAAACTCCACCAGCATTCCTAATTCCACACACCAGCTCATTTACTCTTAGCATAAAGGTAGTAATATTTTCATCATCTCTTATTTTTAGTCTTTCAAATTTCCCTTTGAGACTCTGCAACCTTGCACTCTTAACATACTCATCTTCTTCATGCAGAAGTTCCAGTTTAATCTAGATCTCATAGGCAGTTGGTAGGTCAATAACATTTGAGAGCTTTGAGTCAGTTAATGCACTTAGAAGAGCCTCTTTGGTCCGCAGATTATTTTCAGCATCTGTGATTTCCTTTAGAGTTGTCGGATCACCCTGTGAAGGTGTATATGCTTTTGTGACCATGGACAAGTACACCTTTCCCATACACTTGAAGTGACATTTCATGCGACCTTTCTAAAGAGAGAAGTTGGTTCCATCAAACTTCAGACTATCCTTCTTGTATGACGACATCCTGGATCTCCTCAAGCGGTTAAGCTCTTTTTAGAGGAACTTGGCTCTGATACCAATTGTTAGATCTAGGGCACACAACTGAGAGGGGGGGTGAATCAGTTGTACAAAAACTTGCTTCTAATTCAAACACTTAAATCCTCTTTGTTATTTAATAGCATATCAATTAATCACTCATGAAAGCATAAAGCATAAACACCAGAGCATATAAACATCAACACATGAGACACCAAGATTTGACGTGGAAAACCCGGTCAAGGGAAAAACCACGGGGTGATTAACCCAAGGATTATTATTTGTTAGAAGAATAAGAAAAATAGATGGCACATGCCAATTAAGGCTCACTGCCTAAGCACATGGCTCACAAGAGGCACACTGCCTACAAGAGACACATTGTCTACAAGGTAATAAGTATTACAAACTTGAACTGGAGATTGACATATTTACCATGTCTGGATCAGTTCCATTTAAGCCCAAAAACTCCTGCTCTGCCTTTCGCTCTTCTTCTACGCTATGCCACACTCATCCACACCAAGACACACTTCAAAATGAATTCACAATCCCTTATTTATACAAGGCATCGACTTAGGAACAATCATCTAAGTCAACAAACACCTCTAAGATCATTCGCAAGACATGTAATACATCCGGTCGGCCTGTCTTAGGAAGAACACCAATATCTGTGGTTATTCTTCAAATGCAAACTCAAACTTTAATGTGGACCACCAATAGGAATTGTATATGATCCAAAGATCACCAAAACCTTTCCTGAGTCATCAAGAACATCCGCACTTTATCAGCTTACTGGAATTCTTCTCTTCTTCATCTGGAACTTCAAGAACACAGTCTGTCATCACTGTCATAATGAGAAAGGTGCTTCCGGACCTCCAAACCATGAACAAATCTATTTGTTACTTCACACGGACTTCTTCAACACTCTCTCCAATCCGTAGAATGAGATAATGCAATTCTGGATCTCACTGGACCTTTTTGTGACCCTCAGTCACCTCTGAACACCTGCTGAAACCGGTTCTACTTGAGCAACCATAACTTCTTTAGATCTTCATGTGGACCTCTAAAATCTTGACTGGAGCATCTCAAGACTCATATCTACAAACCCTTTACACTGCATCCTCTGATCCTCAACCTATTGAGGACTTTTGCCTTCTTGTCATCACCGTTCATCACTGTTCCTAATTGAGACTTATTCTCTTAATATCCTCAGCACATAGCTCATCCAATCCTTCTCATTAATGCAATATTAGTATGTTGACATCAATGACAACACCGGTTATCCTCATACTTGCAACAAATACATGAATTAAAGTAAGGTCACAAACATAGCAAATACATCAAACATGGAAAAGACACGCTAATCACATAGAAGACAGTAACAGGGACACAAAACACGGAGAAGATAGTTACAGTCACGCAGAACATAGAGAAGATAGTTAATGCATAGAGACACATTAATGCATGGAAGACAGAAATGATATATTTTCTTTTCTTTTTCTCAGATATATGAAATGCAAATGCAAGTACTAGAAAGTAAACAAACCTCCTAAAATGCAGGAAGCACTACTCGATGGCGTTGGTCTCTACATACGGGGCAACACGTACACAATACATGCAAAACCTCCCAAAATGCACGAAGCACTACTCAAAGGCGGTGGTCTATGCATATGGGGTAACAAACGCGCCATACAAAACAAGCATACCAAAACACACACACTTGAAGACATGGAGAAAACATGGCAGACAAGCGATGGTGTGTTCCCTATTTCTAGGCTCGTCACCATCTCAGGCACATTATAGGCACACATCGATGATTGGGCTTCTCCACAACAATCACCAAAAATATGCTTAAGGGTTGAATTAGTCACAGAACCGCTCTCTGCCTCCACAAAGGACTTTTGAAAATGACAGGATGATGCAATCTGCTTCGAGAAATACACCATCCCCACCTTTGCAAAGGGCTTAAGAAAAAGGATATGCACGATATCCTGTCTCCATAGAGGACTTACATGATTGATTGATTAATTGTAAACAAACTTAGGATGCAAGATGCAATACTCTGGCACAAGTCTTTACATCTGAGATCAAACACATTGCTAACATCTATAACAGACAGCGTACCTTATATGCCCCCACCTTAAGGTGGTTGATATCAGTTATCGATATCAAGCACGTTATGGTAGGAAGAAAACACACAAGGGAACACCGACTTTCATAAAGCCCATGCCCCCCAGAGGTGACATGTACTTTATGATCACCAAATGTTCCCACAAAACATCCCTGTAAGAACATGTTAGTGTCTACAACATCATGATAAACAACAACATCAATGTGTATGATTAACCACACAAAATGCCAAGGTTATACAATGAATTTGGAGTTCGAGGATAACCGTAGGGCTATATCACGAAGCTTTCTGAATCGAGTACTGCCAAGGCTAGATTCAAAGGCAAACAAAGGTGCATAGAGCAACAGTATTATTAAGGTTTGTAAATGAGATAGAAACATCATGAAATTCACTATGCGGAAAGCACGAGTGCTTCCACTAGCCAAGCGTCAAATAAAATATACAACTCCATCATCATATTAGGAACTATAGTCCATTTTTTGATTGCTCTCTAAAGGGACACTAGGTCCGCATCAGTATAAATGTTTATCGTCATCTGCCCGCTAGGTGGAAACACTAGAGAAAGGGAAACAATAAAAAAGAGAGGAGAAATAAGTGTCTTAAGGACAGTCATGTAGGAGGGTGCCCCCAAGTCACCAACCACGATGCTATGTCCGTCAGACACAACACACAACAATCAAATCAGAGAGAGGCAATATAGAAGAATGATGATACAAATAGAAGGTCATAATAGAGGTGGTCTCCTGGTATCCTGAACCTTATGGGAGAATTTGAGGTCATCCCAGGAGGCTTGAACAACACATAACACATCACAGGAGAAGCACATCATGAGAGAGATAGAGGGTTAGAGATACTTACCTGTAGGGCCTCTGTCAGGCTATAAGTTGTCTATAAGCAAATTGTCGTCATCATCGTCCCATTCCCTAATGATGGAGGATAGTGGGGCATATGGTACCATAGCCAAATTCATATCTTGTTCATCATGTTGGTTATTGTTATGATCGTTATTGTTTTGTTGAATGTTGGGATCAATGTTTTCTTGTTGAACTGTATGCAAGATGCTCTTGAGAGATGAAAGAATGAATTTGGTTGGAGTGATTTCAGCCTCTACTCAAGAGAGCTTTAATGTAGGAGACCTTAGACCTTTTGAGAAAAGAATATTAGAATGTGAGGAAGGTAAGGTGTTTTTAGGACAATTATCAATGCTTTTGTCTCTAGTGATGGCCCAAGAGGTAATTGATGTTTTTAGATCCTTAGTAAGTTCCAAGTAATCTAAATTTTCCATCAAAGGGAGAAGACTAATGGTCTCCTCTTCTTTAGTGAAATACAAGGTGTGTGAACAATCCATTAAAGGAACAAGGTTACTATGGTGATCCATAGAGGTTTTATGCATAGAGTTTTTATTGATTTTAGATGAAAGCTCCTTGTCTACCCATGGAATACTCTTTGTTGAAGGAAGTTCTTCATTCACTAATGCTTCCTCTTGGCCACAGAGAGCATTAGGATGAAGACTTGATGATGTGATGTTAATAGATGTGTCAATGAAATCATCCTCTTGCATAAAAGTGTCCTCATGAGGGGGAATAACCTTTGGAGAGGGATCATAAACTAAACTAGATTTATCATCACCTATTTTATCAATAGGTGCCATAGTAGAATTTCCCATAAAATCATCCAAGGCTTCATCTAATATTTTAAGATCATCACTAGTATATGTATTATTGATCATGAATTTAGCAAGATCATCCAATATCGAAGGGTATATTCCCATGAGAGTTGTGAAGTTATCAAAGTCACCTATATGACAAAGGATTTCATATGTGGAGCACATAGAGAGATTAACATCATGAATGTATGCTATTTGTTCCGGGACTTTAGGATGTTTATCAGTGAATTTAGAGAAATTCTTAATGTCTATGATGTATGAAAACAATTATTCCAAATAAATAGCCATGATATATGTGTTCAAATCAATTCCAAATCAATTTTGAAAGCTTTTCGAAATTGGTACAAAAGATAAGAGCAAAAATAGCCTAAAATCCTTGATTTTTTGTACTTTTTCAAATGCAAATGAATGACCCAAAGGGTGTTATGAGGATTCAAGTTAAGGGAAGAAAGTTATATGTCTGATATCAGTCCAAAACAGCAATAATCTCACTCTCAACACACTCTTGATGGAAATTTAAAATAATGCCAAGTCGATTATAGTGAAAATATGTCAAAATAGGCACTTTTTTCACCAAAATTCAATGCAAGAGAGAAGAACAAAGGGTGTTGTGAGGAAAGTGATGGTGGTAAGTGAATAATATCATATATAACAGCCTATTGATGCAAAAATATCCAACAAAATACGCTTTTAGTGCAAACTAGGTAAAACCCTAGTGAAAATATAGCAACAATAGGCTATTTTTCACAATTTTTTCACTCCAAGACCTAGAAAAAGAGGTGTTTTAAGGAATTTTAGGAGGGAAAGTGAATAATATAAATAATATCAGTCATATAAATCCATAAAACTGATCACAACACACTTGGAGTGCAAACTAGGTCAAACCCTAGGGCAAAAATTGTCAAAATGTGTAGTTTTTCGCTGAATTTTCACTATAAGAGCCTGTTAAAAGGGTGTTGTGAAACTTTTTATGAGGGGAAGAAAATTATTACGCTGATAACAGAAAATTAATGTGAAAATATCTTTCACAACACACTTATAGTGCAAGTTTATGAAGTCGATAAGGACAAAATTAGTGAAAATCGTTATTTTTGAAGCCCAAGGTTTGAGGTCTTGGGACAAAATGCTATGAAAATGTTTTGAAGTCTGATTTATGATGGAAATTAAATACTCTCAGATCTGAAAATTATTTTCAAGTTTAAACATGCAAAATGCCCATGCAAATTTAATGAAAATGCACCAAAATTGCTAGTTTTTGTTGAAAATTTCAATGCAAAAAAGCAAATAAATTAAATTTAAATGCAAATTCACACTAAAATGCAAGAATAAAGCCAAATGAAAATTTTAATGAGCCTCCAAAATTGGTAGAAAAATCTGATAAAATATTTTTCCTATAAACCCTAGATTTTGGAATTACTAGGTTATCAAAAAATTGTCAAAATTTCCACAAAACCCTAGTAATTAAATGATGAAAATGCAAAGAAAGATTTTAAATTTTTGTATTTTTCTATAGTTTATATCAGATCTGATGCAAAAATAATGAATTAGGAAAATTTTGGAAGAATTAACACAATTTAGTAAGCCCAACAATGCAATTTTTTTGTATTTTTCCAAATTTTCAATTTTTTTGAAAGTTTCTCAATGCAATAAAGTAAATGCCTATATGAATGAATGAAATCACATCAAATATATAGACAAACACTTAGCAAGTTGCAATTTAAGTTCAAAAACATGGGTTCACCAAAATGTTTAGGGTAAAATTGGATTTGTTAATCTTTTGTTGCTTAGATGTTAAAATCCTCCTTTCACCCTAACATTGAAGGATCTAGGGTCGAGTGGTGAACACTATCATACCCTAGAGTCACTTTTAGATGTAGGGAAACTTGGATTAGGGAATTAATTATCAATTTTTCCTTCTCCTATGCTCAATTGACCATTAAAACCCTAATTATGCAAATACGACAACAAATTAATGAATTACAGAAAATCCTCTTGCAGACGAGAGTAAAATATAGAATTACAGAGTACATGTTTTTGGGGTTCCAAAGCAGAATAGTCGGGGACACTGGATTAGGTGCCCAAGTCCAAGACCCTCTTTTCTGTTTGGATTTGGTAATAAGATTTGCAACTTGAATCTTCTGTATTAGAGATTTTCTTGACACAGAACTTCAGGGACTAGGGAGTGAGCGCCCTAGTCCAGGGTGTAGTTTTTCTTCCTTTTATGCACTTCAAACACTTCAATATGCTCCTTTACAACTTCACTCAGTCCAGCTCCTCAACCTATAACCTGCAATCATGAAAACTTGGTTTGGGGATTGTGGTGTTTAGGAGCTTGCCTCAGTCAAGCCCTGGAAGGACACTTAAGTCTTCCAAACACCTTTGGCAGATAGAGAGAGAGTGCCCTTATGAGGTAGAGGCCAAATCCAAATAAAATAATGATAGAAAACACAATGATTTGTCACCTTGTAGTGAAAATTTCATGGAGGAAGATGCTCTTCATGCCATGAAGGGATTGATGCTCAAATCGGCAAATATCAATACACAAAACATACAAGTCTACTCTTGCAACACAATAAAAATCCTTGAATCACCTTTAGAACATAATAGCTTGCTAATTGGAATCTAGTAATGCTCTAATCTACAAATGAATGCCTACACATGCATATATATGCATCTACAAGCACTCTCGCCAAGAAATTAAAATTCAAGCTTTACCATGTCAAAAAAAATAACCAAATAATGGTCATAAACTGACACCCAAAAATTGGGGCTACCCTAAAATAGGGTAGGACTAGGGTGCAGGTGCCCAAGTCCTCCCCCTATTTTGGGCAGGGTACACCTCAAGGGGTCCTCTGTCATGTTCCTAGGTCTCATTCCATTGGGATGCTAAAATATGAACTAAAATGTCCTAAATGCACTTAAAAGACTCAGGAGCTAAACCTTATGAGGGAAAAGCCCCCAAGGGGACATTTTCTGACGTTACATGAACAACAAAAAGTAAATGTTAGAGTAAATTGCATTTACCTTACTTAAGTTCAACTTAGGCCTAAATAATAGTTAGGTTGGGAAGTTATTTCCCGTAACCCGTTCGAGTAGTTTTTGTTGGAGTCCAGGACAACACTGAGAGGGGGTGGGGTGAATCAATGTTGTATAAATTTTGAAACCTTTTTGTATTTCTTAATTTTCAAGAAACAAAGAGAGAAAGTCATCAATGATTTGTTACACATATACACATAACTGAGAATGAAAGGAGTGAACAAAAAAACTCATGAACAAAATATTAACATACACACATACAGATGAAAACAACATGAATCATGACACAAGTTTTTACACAAGTGGAAAACCCTCCTGGGGTAGAAAAACCACTCCAAAACTGCCTCACTAGCTTAACTAAAAAACATGCCTCACTGGCTACATATAGGTTTCACTAACCAAGCAAGCTTCATTGGCTACAAAGAAGCCTCACTGGCTACAATATGTGTCTCAGTGACAAATGTAAGGTCTTACTGACATATAAGCCTCACTGGCATACTATGCCTCACTGGAAAACACAATCACCATTAGAAAAAATAAACAAAATCATAGGGTTACTTTATTTCCATTCAATTCATTATCCCATCTCTGCATAATACAAATTCATTTGTAATTTCTCCATGTGTATGTCTTCAACCTGCATCTGATGCTCAATCAATTCACCTAATTTAGATTATTTCTGCACATTCAATTGCATATTGTCTTCATACTTGATTTGATTCAATCTGTGTCATACAAGTCTTCATATTGGTTCACATCCATTACAATTGTATCATCAAATTATCTTCATCATTTTATGTTCATCTGCACACTAACCATATAATCAAAGCATCTGTAATGCCATTAAATATCATATGACCTTTCACATTCAACTCTTCTCTGCTTTTACAATTTCACTTTCATTTTCTTCTTTTCAAAAATATGTTCCACTTGCAAATATATATATATATATATTTCTTCTCTGTATCCATGTAAGAGAAAATAAAAAAATTTCATATTCCATTGATATTTTCTCTAAATAATTTTTCAACTCTCTCTATATACTTTAATCACTTTTGCCCTGTTTAATTTCATCTTCACCTGCAAAATCACATTCTTTGTTTGCAAACAAAATCAATAAATATTCTTCAAATTCTTTTATCATTTTTATTTCATCTTGAATGATTTTCATCTTCAATAACAACTTTATTCTCTTTGTCTTCTCCAATCTACAAAAGATATTTTTCTCCTCACAAAAACACTACACACTTCATTAGTTCATCAAAACACACAAAACAAGAAAGAGCCTATTTCATTTTCAAAAACCATTATTTATATCTCCCAATCCATATCAATTTATTTCTATTTTTAAAACACTTGTGCCACATGTTCAAACCAATAAAATCATTTTAACAAACTTTCCATCTTCAAAACTTTCTATCTTCACAACCTATTGATCTTCAATGTCACCAAAATAGAAACAAGCATGATTTTTGGCTTTTGTATGCATAGAGCACATCAAATTTGATGACATGACTTGACCATTTCTCTTCTTTTGCCTTTTTAAATCTTATCCATTTGATCTTATGAACCTGCCACTTATCTTTTAAACAATGGCCATTGATGTGCCTTTTTCCCACTGAGCTCTTTGAGCCTTAATCAGTAACCGGGCACCTAGTCGATAAGGCCGGTCAAAACCACGATATTGATCCCTCAACATTATCACTTAAGTGACACTTACTGCCCTAACCAGTCAACAAGCTATTAAAAAAAAGTGCATTGACAGGTAAACAAGGGTTTAGGAAGGATAACTTAGGTTTAGATTTGGGTCTTTGACATAGATTTAGGTGTTTCAGTATATGACACTTCATAGCATGTGATCAAAAATAGATGAGACACCATTTTTAATTGCAGTGACATACTAATCTCAGAAACCCTTTAGACAAAGATAAGACAAGGACATGACTTGAACATAGTTACATTTAGGGTTAAACACTTGAACAACCATGAATGTAATGGCAAGTATAAGAGGACTACATGAGACATAATAACACTATAAGGACATCATGAAATATGTATCAGACCAGATAACATAAACTATGACAAAGATAAGACAAAAATATTTGCATCAAGTAAACCAAGTGAATTCCTTGCTTGAATATGAACACACATCAAGCATGTTCACAAAGTGAAGTTTTGTAAACTCCAATAACATGACATCTTGAAATCTTCTGAAGACATCTCTATTGCATCTATGGGCCTAACCGGTGTTGTCATTGATGTCAACATACTCCTGTTATATTAATGATAAGGATTGGATGAGCTGTATGCTGAGGATATTAAGAAAATTAGTCATATCAGGAACAGAGAAGAACAGTGAAGACAGTGAGGTAAAGATCCAAGATAAAATGAAGATTAGAAGATGCACTTCAAAGGGTTTTTAGATATGTGTCTTAAGATGATCCAGTAAAGATTTTAGAGGTCCACATGAAGATTTGAAGAAGTTATGGCCACTCAAGTAAGACTAGTTCTGGTAGAAGTTCAAAGGTGACAGAGTGATATAGAAAGGTCCGGTGAGATCCGAAAATGAAATATCTTGTTCTACGGATTTGGTGGAGTGTTCATGAAGTCAATGTGAATTGACAACTCAATTGGTTCATGGTCTGGAGGTCTGTAAGCATCTATTCCATTATGATAGTAATGACAGACTATGTTCTTGAGGTTCCAGATGAAGGAGAGAATGATTTCAGTAAGCAAATGTAGTGTGGATGTTCTTGGTGATTCAGGCAAGCTTGTGAGAGTCTTTGGATCGTGTCGAGTTCATTTTGGTGGTCCACATTGAAGTTTGAGCTTGCAATTGAAGAATTACTTCTGGATGATGGTGTTCTTCATAAGTCTGGCTGACCGGATGAGTTACACCTCCTGCAGATGATCTTGAAGATGTTATGTGAAGATTGGCATATTGAAGTCTTAGATCTATGTGGCTGACAATGTGTTGATCCGCGTGAAGTCTTTTGTAATTAGTCATGATGTATTTGTGTATTTTCTTTGTAATGTATGCTAACTTGGATGATTATTCCTAAGTTGATGTCTTGTATAAATAAGGGATTGTAAAGTCATTTCAAAAGTATCTAGTGGAGATGAGAGTGTGGTAGAGAGGAGAAGAGTGAAAGACAGACCAGAGGTATTGGACTTCAATGGAACTGACTCAAGCATGATGAAGATGCTATTCTTTAATTCAAGTATGTAATACTCATTATATTGTAGACAGTGTGTCTCCTGTAGGTAGTGGGCCTCTTGTGAGCAATGTGCTCGGGCAGTGAGCCCTAATTGGCATGTGCCATTTTGTTCTTTTTATTCTTCTAATAGAGAATAGAATCTTGGGTTAATCACCCCATGGTTTTTCCCTTAACCAGGTTTTCCACGTCAAAAATCTTGGTGTCATATGTATGAATGTGTTTCTGCTCTTGAATTGTTGCATTAAGTTTCATGATTGATTTATTATTGTAATGCTGAATTAAGAAAAAGATTTAAGTGGTTCATTGCAATAAAGTTTTGAACAACTGATTCACCCCCCCTCGAAGTTGTTTGTCCTAAATCCAACAATTGGTATCAGAGCTAAGTTCCTCTAAAAGAGCTTAACCACTTGAGAAGATCCAGGATGTTGTCCTACAAGAAGGATAGTCCGAAGTTTGATGGAACCAATTTTACTCTTTGGAAAAGTCACATGCAATATCACTTGCAATGTATGGGAATGCAGTATTGGTCCATGGTTTCAACGAAGTATGCTCCTCCACAGAATGGTCCAAAAAGCGCAAATGAAATCACAGATGCTGAAAATAACCTGTGGACTAAAGAAGCTCTTCTAAGTACCTTATCTGATTCAGAGCTGACAAATGTTGTTGACCTACAAACTAATTTTGAGATTTGGGAAAAACTGGAACTTCTGCATGAAGGAGACAAGTATGTTAAATGTGTCAGGCTATAGAGTCTAAAAGGAAAATTTGAAAATCTGAAGATGAGAGAAGATGAAAATATCACTACATTTATGCCCAGAGTAAATGAGCTTGTCTGTGGCATTAGATGTGCTGGTGGAGTCTTGGATGAAGATGAGATTGTTGGCAAAGTTCTCAGATCCCTTCCTGATTCTTACAAATACAAGGTTGTTGCCATTGAAGAATTCAGAGCCCATTCAAGTGTCACAAGAGATCATTTGGTTGGTAAATTGGCTACATTTGAATTGACCAAGTTTGGAGATGCCCCCCCAAGATTGAATCTGTATTCAAAGCTAATGCATCTATAAAAGGCAAACAAAGGTTTGATCTGGGTGAGAACTCTTCAAGGAAACTATCATGGTATGAAATAGAAGGAAAAGACCTGGAAGAAGAAGAAGCTAAAACTACTCAACTTGAAGCCCTTATTGCAAAAAGACTGCCAAGAGGATCTGGTAAGTATGAAGGGAAATTGCCTTTGAAGTGTTTTAACTACAATAAGATTGGTCATTTTGCCTCAAGGTGTCTGAAAAGATTTTCAAGGCCAAACCCTAACAAATCAAGGTTCCAAAAGAATTGCTACTATGTTCATGAAGATGATGATGATGGAGTAACGGATGATGAATCAGAGATAAGAAACAAATCCGGAAGTGACTAGGTGTTTATTGCCGTCAAGGAAGAAGATCCAATGCCCTCTGAATCTGTCAATCATAAAATTGTGGAAAGAGCTCTGGCTGCCCAAGTTGATAAAAAGGATGATTGGGTCATTGACAATGGATGCTCCCACCATATGACAGGTGACAAAAACAAGTTTATAGATTTGGAAAGGTATGAAGGAGGAGTTGTAAAATTTGGTGATAATTCTGGTGGTAGAATCAGAGGTAGAGGAACTATTTCTTTTGATGGAAAGAACAAAACCGGTAATGTACTGTATGTTGAAGGATTGAAGCACAATCTTCTCAATGTTTGATAATTGGTGGACAAAGGCTATGATCTTTGATTCAAGAATGGAAAATGCAAGATCTTTGAAAGCTCTAGAACAGATATTGCATCCGATACTCAAACAAAAGGTAATATCTTCCATTTGGTTGGTATTGGTAAAAGTTGTCTATTTGTTCAAATTGATCAGAGTTGGTTATGACATAGGAGAATGTGTCATGTGAATTTTGATAACATCATCAAGATAAGCAACACTCAGGCTGTAAGAGATCTTCCAAATTTGATAAAACCTACAAATAGCTTGTGCAAAGAGTGTCAGTTGGGTAAACAGAGTAGAATCTCATTCAAAAGAAAAGAACAATCTTCTACCAGATTCTTGGACTTAGTCCATATTGACCTATGTGGTCCGGCAAGAATCAAGAGTGTGCAAGGTGATAGATACTTCATGCTATTAATTGATGACTACTCCTGGATGATGTGGGTAACTTTTCTGAAAGAGAAATCTGAAGCTCTTGAGAAATTCAAAATATTCAAGGCTATGGTAGAGAATGAAACCACATTAAAATTGAAATGTCTAAGGTCTAATAGAGGTGGAGAATTCACATCCGGTGAGTTCATAGAATTTTGTGAGAAACATGGAATAAAAAGACAGTTGTCTGCTCCTAGGACTCCACAGCAGAATGGAGTAGTGGAGAGAAAGAACCGGACCATCCAGGAAGCATCTAGAACCATGATGATGGAAGCAAATGTTCCTCAGATCTATTGGAAGAAGTTGTAAGCACTGTAGTCTATACTCTCAATCAGGTACAAATCAGAAGCAATACCGGTAAGACTCCTTATGAACTTTGGTTTGGCATCACTCCCACTGTGAGGTATTTCAAAGTTTTTGGTAGCAAATGTTACATTAAAAGAGATGAAGATCTAGGCAAATTTAATGCTAGAAGTGATGAAGGAATATTCTTGGGTTATTCTACTCAAAACAAAGCATACCGGTGTTATAACAAGAGATTGAGAAAGATTATAGAAAGTACAAATGTGAAGGTTGATGAAGGGATTGAAAAACCCTCAAGGTTTTATGAATATGATGAAGATGATCAGAATAATGTTTTAATCCAAGGAGTCCAAGTCCCTTTTGAGATTTAGATTCAAACTGATCCGGTAAACCAAGAAGAAGAGATGAATTTGGATGAACCTGTTCAAGAGGTAGAAGTGCAAGAAAATCCCAAAATTCCCAGGTATGTAAAACTGAATCACTCTAAGGATTAGATCATAGGTGATAAAAGCAAAGGTGTACAAACAAGAAGAAGGAATGCTCAAGATTCAGAAGAGTATTGTCTGATTTCAAAGATTAAACCTAAGACAGTGAATGAAGCTTGCAATGATGAAAACTGGACTAAAGCAATGGAGGAAGAGCTGACACAAATTGAGAAAAATCACACTTGGTATCTTGTTCCTAGACCTAGAAACAAGAATGTGATTGGAACCAAATGGGTCTTCTGGAACAAACTAAATGAATTTGGTGAAGTAATCATAAATAAAGCCAGATTGGTCTACATGGGTGACTCTCAAATAGAAGGTGTTGATTTTGAAGAAACTTTTGCTCTGGTGGCAAGAATTGAAGCAGTCAGATTATTTCTTGCTTTTGTTGCCTTCAAGGATTTCAAAGTATATCAGATGGATGTCAAGTCTGCCTTCCTAAATGGTGAGTTGGAAGAAGAAATATACATTGAGCAATCAGATGGATTGCAATTGTTTGATCATGGTGATATGGTCTGCAAGTTGAAGAAAGCACTGTATGGACTCAAGCAAGCCCCAAGAGCCTAGTATGAAAGATTGGATAAGCATCTTTTGAAGATTGGTTTCAACAAAGGTACTGCTGACAGTAATTTGTATTTCAAAATTGATCATGAAAACATCTTGATAGTTGAAGTGTTTGTTGATGATATCATTTTTGGCGGAAGAGATAGTATGTACAAAACTTTTGCAAATCAAATGAAAAGTGAATTTGAAATGTCCATGCTTGGGGAAATAAATTTCTTCTTGGGTCTGCAAATCATTCAAACAAAGAAAGGAATCTTCATTTCTCAGACCAAATATGTGAAAGAATTGTTGAAGAAATTTGGGATGGAAGACTCAAAGCCAATGAATACTCCCATGGCAACCGGATGCATTTTAAGAAAAGATGATGACTCACCTAAGGTTGATTAGAAAAAGTATAGGTCAATGATTGGAGGATTGTTGTATCTCACTCAAACTAGACCTGACATTATGAATGTTGTTGGTCTTGTTGCTAGATTCCAAGTTGATCCTGGAGAATCTCATGTCATGGCAATCAAGAGGATTTTTAGATATCTAAAAGGGACAGTTGAGTATAGTTTGTGGTATCCTAGAGATCATAATTTCTCTCTTCATGCATATACAGATGCAGATTGGGCAGGAGATGTGGATGACCAGAAGAGTACAAGTGGTGGAGCATTCTTTTTGGGGAAGAGATTGGTTTCTTGGCTAAACAAGAAATAAGAGGAAATATCTTTGTCCACTGCAGAAGCATAATATATTGCAGTAGTAGGTAGTTGCACTCAAGTCTTGTGGATGAAGAAAATGCTAAGAGACATCAGAGTGGAGTATAAGGAACCTATCACAATCTTTTGTGATAATTCAAGTGTAATTAACATATCAAAAAATTTGGTGTTACATTCATAGACTAAACATATATCAATCAAGTTTCACTTTTTGAGAGAGCAAGTGAACAAGAATGAAGTTAGATTGGAGTTTGTGCCTTCCAAGGATTAGATTGCAGATATCTTTACTAAACCTCTACCTAAGGACTCTTTTGAGTATCTCAGGGAGAAGTTAGGGGTTATTACCCCTCCGGTGATGAACTAAGATGCACTAATGTACATCAGTTCAGTGGCTATCACAGTCACATCTTGTGGTCCAGATTGATGTTGGGGAGCTGCTACTCAGGGGGAGTAGCTGGTATGATTCTGAAGTAGTGGAGTTACATGTATGTGCCCTTTGCCATTGATGTCAAAAGGGGAGAGAAGACATATGAAAAACAAGTGGTTGCTGATCAAAGGGGGAAAAATAAAGGAAGAAAAGACATGTGAATGGTTGTTGTTGATAGGGGGAGTTGTATCAGTAAGGTGAAGTTCTTGTCTTGATGGTCAAAACTATTTTTCACATCATATGTTGCCATCAATGACAAAGGGGGAGATTGTTGCATGTATAATGATAAGGATTGGATGAGCTGTATACTAAGGATATTAAGAAAATTCGTCATATCAGGAACATAGAAGAATAGTGAAGACAGTGAGGTAAAGATCCAAGATAAAATGAAGATCAGAGGATGAGCTTCAAAGGGTTTGTAGATATGTGTCTTAAGATGATCCAGTAAAGATTTTAGAGGTCCGCATGAGAATCTAAAGAAGTTATGGCCACTCAAGTAAGACCGGTTCTGGTAGAAGTTTAGAGGTGACATAGGGATATAGAAAGGTCTGGTGAGATCTAGAAATGAAATATCTTGTTCTGTAGATTTGGTGGAGTGTTCATGAAGGCAATGTGAATCGACAACTCAATTGATTCATGGTCTGGAGGTCCGCAAGCATCTATTCCATTGTGACAGTAATGATAGACTGTGTTCTTGGGGTTCTGGATGAAGGAGAGAATGATTTTAGTAAGCAGATGTAGTGCAGATGTTCTTGGTGATTTAGGAAATCTTGTGGGAGTCTTTGGATCATGTCGAGTTCATTTTGGTGGTCCGCATTGAATTTTGAGCTCGCAATTGAAGAATTACTTCTGGATGATGGTGTTCTTCATAAGTCTGGTTGATCGGATGAGTTACACCTCCTACGGATGATCTTGAAGATGTTATGTGAAGACTGGCATATTCCTAGAAGAAGATTGAAGTCTCAGATCTGTGTGGCCGACAATGTGTTGATCCGCATGAAGTCTTTTGTAATTAGTCATGATGTATTTTTGTATTTCCTCTGTAATGTATGCCAACTTGGATGATTATTCCTAAGTTGATGTCTTGTATAAATAAGGGATTGTAAAGTCATTTCAAAAGTATGTAGTGGAGATGAGAGTATGGTAGATAGGAGAAGAGCGAAAGGTATTGGACTTAAATGGAACTGACTCAAGCATGATGAAGATGCTATTCTTTAGTTCAAGTATGTAATACTCATTATATTGTAGATAGTGTGTCTCCTGTAGGCAGTGGGCCTCTTGTGAGTAGTGTGCTCAGGCAGTGAGCCCTAATTGGCATGTTTCATTTTGTTCTTTCTATTCTTCTAAAAAAGAATAGAATCTTAGGTTAATCACCCTATGGTTTTTCCCTTAACTAGGTTTTCCACGTCAAAAATCTTGGTGTCATATGTATGAATGTGTTTCTACTCTTGAATTGTTGCATTAAGTTTCATGATTGATTTATTATTGTAATGCCGAATTAAGAAAAGGATTTAAGTGGTTAATTGCAAGAAAGTTTTGAACAACTGATTCACCCCCCCTCTCAGTTGTTTGTCCTAAATCCAACAATCTCAACATGATGAACACCATGAAGCAACTCCACCAAGAATCCTTTTTGACATCAATGACAACCTAACACCATTAGTTTTCACCTACTCCTGAATACTATTTATATTTTGCATTGTACACTATGTAAAATCACTCATATATCTCAAATATATTTTTCTCTCTAGTGAAATATTTGTTTTCTCTTGTCTGTGAAGGTGGTTTGATGTAGGAAGTGCTCTTGGGAGGTGTTTGACACCAACATGGTATCAAAGCCATTTTCCTACCCCTCCTTCCAATTTTGAGAGTTTTTATCAGGATTTTGAGATCATTGGTTTTATCATAGCACTCCCAGGCCAAGAGATATCTGGAGGATGTTATTGCTCCACTCTTTAGCAACGACACTGCAACATATCTAGGGTTTCTACCTCATATATTCAATCTCATTGATGGATCATCATATTTTCTCAACAATGATAGATATCTGTATGTATTTCAGTTAGCCTCATTTCCAAATGTGAAAGGAGCAGATTTAACCTAGTGAGCTTGGAGTCAGACCGGGGCTTTGTTATTTCCTTCCCTCATTCAATGACCTTTTAGTGGCATCTTTATTTGGGGTCGAGGTGCTTGAGGCCCACAACTCACGACTACACTTATTTCACATCTGTGTGATGGAGTAAAGCCAAACCTTTGATAGTGAATCACTTTGGAGAACAACCTCCAACAGCCTCTAGTGTGGGCTGCTCTGTTGCATACAGGAACAACATCAAGTTTTTTGCCAAATATATAATATTGTCTCAAACTTTAGATATTATAAAGTTTTCTACAAATATATTTATCTAGGGTTTTGTTGTGTGCACTGGAAGTGAAGTGGGCCCATTTGGATGACAATTTGGGCATTCTCTTTAGGAACTTTAGTCCCACCTTGCTCTTGCAGAGGCATTATCTGGCATTTATATATGACAACACTTGCATTGTTTGTATGAACTGATTGTGAAGGGTTGCTTGGTGCTCATGGTGCCTTGTATGCTTGTGTGCTTGGTGGAGTTTGCTTGGTGTTAGCATGGAGATCATGCAATTGGCCTCACCATTTTTTACACCAAATCAAGTTTAATTCTTTTTTGGAAGTTTTTGAAAGCACTATCTTTGAAAGTTTTTAAAGAATCTAGTTATAATGGTTTCTTTGGACAAAGGGAACTTTAAGAAATGGAGTGATTTTATTCTCACTCATCTTAGTGAGTAGAATCTATTTCCATATTTGTATAATGAAGTTCCTATTCTAGGAACACATAGTAGGTATATGATTTGGAAAGGATATAAGGCTCAAGTCTTTAGAGTTATTTATGAGCATATAAATGATGACGACCTTTTGGATTCACTTGTTCATTTTGAGTGCCCTTATGCTCTTTGAACTTACATTCAAGAATTGTATGGAGATCCTGATACTCTACCATCTCTCAATGACCCTCTTTCCAATACCAATGTGCCTTGTTATTCTTCAAAGAAGATAAATCATGCTTGTGATCCTTTCGAGGTTTTTGAGACTTTAGATGAGGTTATATTTGCTTCAGAGGTTATTGATTCTTTGTCAGAGATAGTTGATCTACCTATGTTAAGTACTTCCATCATTCCTAAGCAACAAGATTATCATTGTCTTCCTGATTGGGATTCGTATTTGCCGGACTTGGTTCATTATTTGTGGAATCTCACATTTCATACTTGGAAGACACATTTGAGGGATTAATTTTCCTATTTGATGATAGTTACAGTGGTACAACTGTTGTCACTCTATCTATGTCTTTGGAGAATGTTTAAAATTAGTTTCTAGTGGTACCTTGTTTGTCACCTTCTATTGTGATTGGGCATGTTCCTGATTGGTTCGTGGCATCATTTTCCAAGGTCTTGGTGACACATGAGCAGATTTTAGATACATTATCATCCTATATTTGGATTTCACTTGCTAATCCCTATCCAGAATGGGAAGCATACCTGCATTTGTACCTAGTTTTGTTTCTTCCAAAAGGAAGACAAGTTGTTTGTTGACATTGGATCATGTTTTGTTTTCAGGAACTTACCATTTTTGCAAGCAATTACACATTGTGGGGGGGCTACATAGTCTCTCTTTTTCTTTCCTATGGGGGAAACATTTATTGTATATACATGATGTATGTAGTCCTTGGGGGGTGTTGTTGAGTCCTCCATCCATGCATCATTTTTTGTTTTCTTTTCTCTCTTTTGGAGAGGAGTTTTCTCCCACAAGGTTTTTCTCCTTTTCTTTGGTTGTGAGAGATTACATTGCATTGTAAATGGGTACCTAACATGGTTGTGTAGCTGAGACCCATATATTGCATAATAATCTCCCTAATTTGCACTTAAGGGTGTTAGAGTAAATTGCATTTACCTTTCTTAAGTTTAACTTAGGCCGAAATAATAGTTAGGTTGGGAAGTTATTTCCCATAACTGGTTCGGGTAGTTTTCACCTACTCCTGAATACTATTTATATTTTGCATTGTACACTATGTAAAATCACTCATATATCTCAAATATATTTTTCTCTCTAGTGAAATATTTGTTTTCTCTCATCTATGAAGGTGGTTTGATGCAGGAAGTGCTCCTAGGAGGTATTAAACATGAACAGTAAAAATAAAGGACATATCCAAAGTTGAAAACCTCCCTGAGGCACCTAAGGATGATGAATTTGACCTCCCCAAAAGTAAGGCATATAAAGAGAGATATCCTCTTCTTATTGAAGAAACTTAAGAGATAAATTTGGGAACAATTAAAGAACCAAAGATCATATTTGAAGCCAAATCCTTGAGAGAATTTAAATTACAAGAGTTCAACACCTTTTTCAAATAAAGATCAAAGAATTTTGCATGGTCTTATGCAAATATGCCTGGTTTAGATCCTTCCTTGATAGAACATCACTTGATAGTATATCTTGGAGTGAAACCAGTCAAACAAAAGTTGAGAAAGATGCATCCCAAAATTGCTCTCTTGGTCAAAGCAAAATTAGAAAAACTACTTGCAGTCAAATTCATCAAACATCTAGATTATCTAGAATGGGTGTCAAGCATTGTTCCAATTTATAATGATATTGGGGGCATCCATGATTGTATAGATTTTTGAGACTTGAACAAGGCATGTCCTAAAGATTATTTACCATTGCCAAACATCAGCATCATATTCAACCTAAAAATAGGACATGAGATGTTATCCTTAATGGATGAGTTTTCTGGATATAACCAAGTCAAGATTGTTGAAGAGGATTAACATATGACTGCATTCATATGTGCTTGGAGAGTTTATTGTTGGAAAGTAATGCCTTTTGGTCTTAAAAATTATAGAGCAACATATCAAAGTGCAATGAGCACAATCTTTCATGATATGATTCATAAGAAAATGGAAGACTATGTGGATGATATCCTTGGTAAATCACACATAAGAGAGGGTCATGTGTATTTCATTGTAAACATCTTTGATCACTTAGAGCAATACAAAGTTTGAATTAATCCAAAAAAAATTCTTTGGTGTGACATCTAAGAAACTCTCTGGATACATTATCTCCCAAAGAGGTATCAAAGTGGGGTGAGTGCAAGATCATGATGGGCCAAACAGTGGCAATGGAGAAAAAACTTGTTGGATGAAAAAGTGCTAACATTTAGACTAATATTTAGATTTAGATGGAAAGGATGTTAATATTTCTATCTCAAATATGGATTCCCTCCAATAATGCCTTATGATTACCTCATATTTAGGCATGTGGGAGTCCCAAAACTTGCCAAAGAAACTTGCAAAACCACCCATTTAGTGTTATCCTAAAATTTTCCACATTCTCATCTTTGAAGCTGACATACATTTTGTAACTAAATTTTATCAAATAAAAAGGGTTTATAAAGGAGGCTATTAAGATTTCAAAAATATAATATACACCTCATAATAATTTTAATAGGTAATTATTATTAATTTTCTATATATGTTATGTCAGATTTCTTCATAGATATACATATTGAAAAACATCCATAACTTTCAACATATTAATCCAAGGTTTTTTAAATCCAAAAGAGCTGTCACATTCTAGGATTGATTGGGTATACATTAATAAAATTTAAAATTTTTGAGTTTCATATATTTTTACCAAGTTAGGTTGGCTGGAAAATTATTTTTAATATTTTAAAAAAGTCACAATAAAATATTCATAAATAATTATTTATTTACTTTAAAAATTTAAAAAAATATGTGTCACATCCACTGTCCTTTTCTTAAATCCAAATCATAGAGAAAAAATATTATCTTTTTCTTATACTTAGGTTGGCCGGAATGACACCTACTTTTTACAGTTTTCTAAAATTTTTAGTAGTGCTTCATTGAAATATCCAATTTTCACCAAACTATTTTTAAAATTTTCAAAAAAAAATTAGTATCCCATAAGATACATTCAATTTATTACTAACTTATTTCTATCGTGTGTAGATAACTCATTCAATATTTGACTTGAAGTTACTTAAGTTTATTTTTCACATTTACATTGCCACTTAGGGGTAGTGTTTGGCCCATCATGATCCTACACTGACCTAGTGGATCCTACTAAATTCAAAGCTATAGTTGAGATGAAATCACCACATAATTTGAAGAAATTGTGTCACCTTCAAGGAAAACTTTAATCTATCAGGAGATCCATAGTGCATCTTGCAAATAAATGTCAACCCTTTGCACATCTATTGAGGAGAAATATAGAATTTTAATGGGATGAGAAGTGTCAACAAGAATTTGATAAATTGAAAGAATATCTTACAACACCACCAGTTTTGTTACCTCTTGTTCAAGGAAAACCACTCCTTCTATACATATCAGCCACATTAGTAGTATTAGGAGCCTTTCTAGCACAAAATGATGACATTGGAAAGGAAAGATATATATATCATATCAGTCAAACTCTTGTGGGTTATGAGCTAAATTACACACCTATTGAAAAGACATGTCTTGCAATTGTCTTTGCTTCACATAAACTTAGACATTATATGCTCAATCATCAAACTAAGTTCATCTCAAAGGTTGACCCACTAAAGTATCTTCTATCCAAATCTATATTGAAAGGATGCATGGAAAAATGGATTATGATGTTGAGTGAACTTGACATTGAATATGTTGATAGAAAAGCTATAAAGGGAAAAATCATTGTTGACCAATTGGCAGATGCACCTATTAATGCTTATCATCCACTTATTTTAGAATTTTTAGATGAATCAATCTTTGTCATTGACTCCCCTACAAATTGGAATTTATACTTTGATGAATCTCTTACACATCATGGTTCAGGAGCAGGAATCCTTTTTCAAACCACGAGGAGATCTTATACCAAAATCTTAATTTATCTTGTTCCCTTACACAAATAACACTGCAAAATATGAAGCACTTATCAAAGTTCTAAGAATAGCTAGATCCAATGGAATATCAAAGTACTTGAGGTCTATGGTGATTCCCAACTTGTCATACGGTCAAGTCAATGATGAATATCAAACAAAAGATGAAAAGCTAATCCCATATAAGAAATTGGTTGACACATTCAAGCAAACATTTTCATGGATCCATTTTGAACAAATTCCAAGGATAAAGAATAAAGTTGTTGATGCGATGGTAACCACAAATTCATTGATTGATATTCCATTAGATATTTTGTATTCAGAATTCTTGATTGAGAAACTTTACGTTCTTGCGTTTGATGTTCCAAAAGCTAAACTTATATGTGAACTTGTTGGTCCTAATACACCTTGGTACAATGAGATCTATACATACCTTCATGATAACACCTTACCACTTAACCTTTCAAATTCCCAATGTTGAACCTTCATCTTTTATTCATCTCGTTATACCATTCTTGGCGATACACTTTATTAGAGGTCATTCGATGGGATTCTCCTTAGATGTCTTAAATTGGAAGATGTCGAGGTTGCCTTACATGAGATACATGAAGGTATATGCAGTGCACAATCTAGTGGTCCTAGCTTGGTCAAAAACTTGTTAAGGACTGGGTACTATTGGTCGACTATGGAGAATGATGCACATTAGTTTGTTAAGAAATGTCTTCCTTGTCATCAACATAGTGATTTGAATCATGCACCCGCACAAGAGTTACAAATAATCACTACACCATGGCCTTTTTCACAGTGAGGGATCGATCTTATTGGTAAAATCTATCCACCTTCATGTTGATAACTGAGAGGGGGGGTGAATCAGTTATCTTAATTATTTCAGCTTTCTAAACTTACTTAACAATTAGTGCAGCATCAATTCAAACAAGCAATCATAACCATAAAATAGAAGTACACATGACACAATATTTTTGACATGGAAACCCTATTAAGGGAGAAAACCATGGGGTGATTAACCCAAGATTGTATTCTCTGTTAGAAAAATGCAAGTACAAAATGGCACTTGCCAATTAGGGCTCACTACCTGAGCACACTGCTCACAAGAGGCACATTGCCTACAAGAGACACACTGTCTACAATCTATAAAGAATGTAATACAATACTTGAACTGATAAGAAGCATCAACATATGCTGGAGTTCAGTTCCGGTTAGGTTCTGTATATTGATCTGCTACTCTTCTTTCACATACTAGATCTTCCTTTTTGATCTTATTCAGCTCTACTACTTTTCTTCTCACATTTCTCACAACACCAACCTTTTTCATAACTAAATCCATCTTGTATATATATCCGCACAAGTGATTTCATCACCTTTCTAGTCGGCACCCGGAATAGTCAATCTTTTCACAAACTCTAATCTGTCGGCTGAATCCTTGCACACCAAGTAATGTGGATCAAGGATATACTTGTGGAGATCATTAATCATGTCAGCCAAACATAATTCATGCCTTCATAACCTTACCAACATCAGTAACACATCTAGAATAATGTCTGATGTTCTGCCAGTCAGTTCTTCCTCTGTCACACTACCAATCAGGAACCCGACACTCAAGCATTCATATCTCTTTATCCTTTCCACATCAGAGGCTCAAACCTTGGAATCTATCAGTCAAGATACTCCTCTTGACTTCCCCAAATCTGCACTTCACTGGGATACTTCTACTGAGAGATCCAGACCTGTCTGTCAGACCTTACTGACTACTCTGTTCTTGTTTACTGGACCACAACATTCTTCACTTTGACTTCCAGTATAGACATACCATGTCCTACGGATGTGTAGGATGAACTTTGTTGTCATCAATGACAACATTCATGAATCCATATAGTGTCTCTTGCCAACAATCTCCCCCTTTGGCATTGATGGCAACACTTAGTGAAAAATGACTAAGTGTTTACACTATGCTCCCCCTTGGCTGATGCTCTATTTTTATATACATTTTTCGAAGCTCCCCCTTAGTTGGATTCCTCATTTTTCACTGCTCTTCACTCCCCCTTTGACATCAATGGCAAAAGGTAGGGTTCGCATATCAAAACTTCCAAAAATTCAACTATACTTAGCCGCATAAGTATATACATATGGCATACTTACATATACTGAAGTATGTCTGCAAAAGTTGTCTTCAATTGAATAAATTCTATAGCCCAACTTTGCTTCATTCTGTCCAAAATTGAAATATGACCACTTAACAGGAACACAAAAGCATCTGCCCTTTTTAGATCTGTTGGATCATTGGTCTGGGCTGTGATTTGAGCTTCACTTATGGCCTCATGCATGGCCTCTAACTTAGGGATGATGATCCTTCTAAGTTCACTCATTCGGCTAATTATGTTCTTCCTTTCCTTCACAAAATTCTTTATTGCATTTGTGATTGCAATAGACTGACACTCTTGATTTACTATGGAGGATGAGAAGGATCAAAACTTTGAAACAGAATTATAGTTTATCCTCTTGTTCTTTTATTTTCCTCTCAATATCTTTGGTCACTGTGGGCCAAGATAAGAAAAATTTGTACATATTTCTGCCATCTTTAAGAGCATTTTCCAAGATTTTTATCCCAATATCCATAACTTTCCTATCATTTGTTATCAGACCCTGTACTTCAGAGAGTCTCTTATCCAAAAACTCCTTTCGGACCTTTTCTTCAGCGGACTTCTCTAGAGAACCAAAATGTGTGCTAACACTGTTGACTAGAGTTTTGAGATTATCGGATGTGGAGGCTGTGGGATCTTTCTGAAACGATGGCATAATCTTTTCAAGCACTCTGGATGCAGCTTCTATCAACTCACAGTCTTCCATGTGAGACTTCAGGGGTTTTTCTTTAACCTTTGCATTAGCAAATGAAGCTATCTTCATTGTCTGTACCAGAGAAAGAGAGTCAAAATTAAATGGTCCTTGTAGAAGCTCCAGTTCATCAATCTCCATTGTTTCTTTGTTCAGGAATTCTTGGATAAGTTTGGCAGTGTCTCTTGCCGGAGATAGATTTTTCTTTCTTTTGCAGACACAGAACTGTCTTTTAGAGCTTTCTCCCCTTTCACAACCTTTGTATTGATATCTTCTTTTCCCTTCACTTCTGCTTCTTTCTCTTTTATTCTTTCTTCTCCTTTAGACCCGGAGTCAGCAGGGCAACTCGGAGGAGTGATGTTGGTCTGTTCATGGGCCACCTCTTTTGGAGCAGAGGATTCCAAGTCCTTAGCTACTTCTGCACCAGTATTCATTGCCTCTTCTGTTGTTTTCTCAGTAGATTCTTCTGCAACACTTGTGGTTGAGGGGTCAGTACCCAAGTCCTCTATAATAGGAAGATTAAATCGTTTGAAGGCCTTCCGGAGGATCTCTTCTGTATCTTTGGCTACCTTGTCAGTCTCACCAAGCATAAGTAGATTCATCCTTGCTTTGCTTCTGAACTCGTCCTTACAATCTTTGAATATCATATTCATTGTCTTGGGGTTGATTGAAGGATATAGTTGGATTGCTAGATGTTCCCAGATTTCTAGGTCTTTGGCTTGGGCATTGTTCTTTCTTATTTCTAGTTCTTTCTCCAAGCTTTTGGGGATCAGAGATATAATTTCAATGAATGCTTTGTTGTAGATATTTAGATACCTGACTGTGGCATCTTGTAATATCTTCTGATCTGCTTCACCATAATCATCATAGAACTCAACCATTGGCTGAAGATTTCTGTCCACTGTGACTAATTTGATTATGTCATCAATGTGAAGAGTGGGTTTTTCAACATATTCCTCTATCTTTTCTTCTTCCTTCTATCCGGTAGAGGGTTGGCCGGATGTTTTCTTCTTTTTCTTCTTTTTCTTCATTTTCTTGATTTCTTCATCAGATTCAGTCTCCTCTTCATCCCTTTGACTGGCATAGGCTCTTATAGCTTTTGTCTTTGTTCTTTTCTCTCCTTTGTCGGATGATTGTGCTTCCGGTTCTGATGTCCTTGAGCCTTTGGCAGTGGTAGATGCAGATCTTTTTGATGATCTGGTCCAGGTGGAAGGTTTTGCGGGAGCACTTTCCTCATTTTTCTTTTCTGCCTTCTTCTTCTCTTCCTTAGCCCTTTCCATCTTTTTCTTGTGGGCATCAAGTCCTCCTTTGAGATGCCAAGGCCTTTGGCAACATTTTCTACTTCTTTTCTCACCTTCCTCTTGATCTCTGGTTGTCTGAGTTCCACATGAATCTTTATACTCAGCTCCTCAAAGGTTCCAAACATTTCTACCTTTGGATCCTTTGGCTGCCTTAGCATGTGTTGAACATGCAACTCCATAATTTGTTTATCAACTTCATACCCCATGGGCATGATCCATACAGTTCTTGGTTCTACTACCTCCATTAGCCACTGATCAGTCTCTACCATAAAGCATATTATGTCTTTGTATTTCTCAACAAGAGACCGGGGAATCCTTTCTCTTGCTTGCATCATGTTATGAAAATTCTTGAAATATCCCCACATGGATGTATTTCTTTCTTTGGCATCCCCAAGCCCATGTAAATAGTCTCTGATCTGAATTGCTACTGGTTTGTCATTTTGCCATACCCATCCATTTGATCCAGGCAGCTCATTCATGAAGTAGAAGAATAGGCATATTAATAGTCCACCATATTTAAAGGAGTTCTTCTTGTCCTTTTTAATCTTCTGTATGTTTTCCATTAATTGGCTCAAAAGAAGTTCATAGAGATCATATTCTGCATTCTTTCTCAGCATCTCATAGGCAGTGTATACTACAATTCTGGATACTAAATTCTCCCTACTAGAGTGATATATCTTGTATCCTATTATCATAGATGCATACTTGATATCCGGGTCAGTAATATCTTCAATGGTCATTGCCCTCTTATCAAATTTTGATCCGGTGGCCTCAGTTACAATGTTATTTTTGACAGATTTGAGGACAGGAATTCCTCCGGAGGAGTGTAAACCAGTTACTGCCCAAATTGCTTCCTTGGTGATTTTGCAAGGTCTGTTGAGCCATAGAAAGTTGTCATGTACCCTACTCAACACATACCGAACCCATTCATTTTCTTCAAAGCAGGGGAAATGAATGAACTGATCAAAATGTTTCTCCTGGATGCCCTTATATTCTGGTTTGAGCTCAAAAGCATCGTCTATTAATTGTTTGTGATAGATATCCCTTAGTTTGAATTCCCCATTGTTTGAATTCCCCAAACTCTTCAACATTTACATGTATGTAAACCCTAATGTCTTCTGTGTGCAAAACACCATGCGAAACACTAAAGAAGGCTCCTAGGGGATCTACCTCCAAGAATTGGTATGGATGTTTCTTGAATATGGGGTGAGGTCTATCATAAATCTTTACTATATTCAGAGTAGCCATCATCAATGAATCTTACTGAGAGATATCAAGAACGAAGAATACCTTTTACGCTGTTTAGAGCACATGATGAAATCCGGATTGAGATGTATGAGGAATCGTCTTGATCTTTGGGAGAGGTAGTTGCAGAGCTCCTTTTCTTTTTCCTTCGAATGTGAGTGTTCAAATGATGAGTGAATGAACTCTTTTATTTCTGAGAAGCCCTAATTTTCATTCGGCAATAAATGTGCAACCTAATTCATTCCGGTTTGCCTTGTTTGTCATATTCAGAGACAAAACTTTTTTGGATCACTAAGACAGATTTTGAAGTTATTCTAAGAGAGTGGTGATAATCTATCTTCCTTTCATTAGTCATTTGATCTATTTGCAGATCAAGACACCATAGTTTGAATCATACCAGACCGAATTTGTGAGGAATCTATTTTTACCGGAAGACTGTTTTACCAGATCAATTCTAGAAGGATTAGATTCTTCAAATCTTCTTGTAGATCTTTCAAATCTTTACCATACCCCTTTTAGATGTTTCTTGTATGAGCCCTTTTAATCCACAGCTCTCCTTGTGCCAGTTCTGGCACCAATTGACTGGCTGGGGGAACAAGGTTTTCTTTGTGTCTCCCCCTGAGCCAGAGCTCACTTTTTAGTTTCCAAAAGGAATATTAGCACCAGAGTCTGGTGCGGATCCATCCCCTATATTCTCTATACTTTTCTTCACCCAAATCTTGTTCATCTCACTTCGAACTTCATCTGCATTTACTTTTTGTTTCCCTTTATCTTGATTCTGATAATATACTGGACCTCTTTTATCTTGATTCTTGCTTCTACAGAATTTTGCTATATGACCAGATCTATTACAAATTTGGCAAGCAACATTTCTTTGCATATTTGATTGATATCCTCTTGATCTGCATTGATAAGCCATATGACCCATTCTATTGCATGTAAAGCATCTACCATTGAATGAATTGTTCATTTGCATATTTCTGCATTCATGAGATTTGTGACCATACTTTTTGCAGTTGAAGCACTATCCGGAGAAGGATGTATTAGTCTGATTCATTCTCCTTCTGCACTGATTAGCTTTATGACCAAAGTTATTGCAGTTGTGGCTGTATCCATTGAAGGATGGATATCTTTGAGCATTGGGCTACCTTACTGGAGGACTTCTAGGCTTGTTCCTTAGATTTTCTGATCTAAAATTCTTCTGACCAGATCCGAAGCTTTCTCCTTTCTCATATCCCAAACCACACTTATCATCTACCCTCTTTTGGCTTTGAAGAAGAACTTCAAGTTGGGTAGAACTTATCTTGAATTTCTCTTTATATTCATTTTCTGTTTGAAGATCCCTTTTGAGAGAGACAATTTGATCCTCAAGTTTTTCTTCATTATCTTTAGCATCTTCAAGATCAGATTCAAGATGTCTGATAATTCTATCCATCTTGTGGCAATCTTCTGATTTCTCCTTGAGAGATTGTCTTAGATTATCTTCAGTTTTTCTTTTCTCTTCAATCTCTTGGGTAAACTTTGTAACTCCTAATTCCATTTCATGTCTTACCATAATGATTTATTTTGATAGCTTTTCACATAACTTGGTTTTCTCCGTTAGATCTTCATTTGCATCATTTGCTTCACCTTGACTTGCCAATTGCTGAAGTAGCTCCTTTCTCTTTTTCATAGAGAGACTTAATTTGTCTTTTAGTTCTCTCATAAAATCATCAGCCTGTTTGAGCCTTTCCTTTAATTCATTAACTTCAGAGTTTGATTGCTCAAGATCATCAAGGGCAGTTTTGAGTTGCTCCCTTAAACCATATGCATCCATTTGGAATCCCAGATCTTCCTCAAGCTATTAGACTTTGTTTAGGAGGAACTTAGCTCTGATACCAATTGTTGATAACTGAGAGGGGGGGTGAATCAGTTATCTTAATTATTTCAGATTTCTGAACTTAATAATTAGTGAAGCATCAATTCAAATAAGCAATCATAACCATAAAATAGAAGTACACATGACACAATATTTTTGACGTGGAAACCCTGTTAAGGGAGAAAACCATGGGGTGATTAACCCAAGATTGTATTCTCTATTAGAAGAATGGAAGTACAAAATGACACTTGCCAATTAGGGCTCACTGCCCGAGCACACTGCTCACAAGAGGCACACTGCCTACAAGAGACACATTGTCTACAATTTATAAAGAATGTAATATAATACTTGAACTGATAAGAAGCATCAACATATGCTGGAGTTCAGTTCTGGTTAGGTTTTGTATACTGATCTGCTGCACTTCATCTTTCCTCTTCTCTTATGCTGCTCTTCTTTCACATACTAGATCTTCCTTTCTGCTCTTATTCTGCTCTACTACTTTTCTTTGCACATTACTCACAACAACAACCTTTTTCATAACTAAATCCATCTTGTATATATATATCCGCACAAGTGATTTCATCACCTTTCTAGTCGGCACCCGGAATAGTCAATCTTTTCACAAACTCTGATCTGTCGGCTGAATCCTTGCACACCAAGTAATGCGGATCAAGGATATACTTGTGGAGATCATTAATCATGTTGGCCAAACATAATTCATGCCTTCATAACCTTTACCAACATCAGTAACACATCCGGAATAATGTCTGATGTTCTGCCAGCCAGTTCTTCCTCTGTCACACTGCCAGTTAGGAACCTGACACTCAAGCATTCATATCTCTTTATCCTTTCCACACCGGAGGCTCAAACCTTGGAATCTATTAGTCAAGATACTCCTCTTGACTTCCCCAAATCCACACTTCACTGGGATACTTCTACTGAGAGATCCGGACCTGTCTGTTGGACCTTACTAACTGCTTTGTTCTTGTTTATCGGACCACAACATTCTTCACTCTAACTTCTGGTATAGACATACCATGTCCTGCAGATGTGTGGGATGAACTTTGTTGCCATCAATGACAACATTCATGAATCCATATAGTGTCTCTTGCCAACACTTCATCAATAACCATTCGTTCATTATCACTGCTACTGAGTATTTTATGAAGTGGGTTGAAGCTATTCCTCTTACCTATATAACTGGCAAATAAATTTCCAAGTTCATCCTTCATTATATTATTTTTTAGTATGGTATACCCCAAGCAATTGTGTACTGACAATGGAAAGCAATTAAAAAACCTAGAAGTCCACCACCTTTGCAGTCAATTGAATATCCAACACTGCTTTTCCACTCCATACTATCCCAAAAGAAATGGTCAAGCTAAATCTTTGAACAAAACTATTCTTAAAATATTGAAGAAAATAGTCAATGAAGCTAGCTGGGATTGACACTTGCAACTCCTTCTTTGTGGTCATATCACACTAGCATTTGTACACCTACTGAAGCCACACCATATTCCCTTGTCTTTGGATCCAAAGCTATCCTACCAATCAAGGTCGAGCTCCCTCCTTAAGGGTGTCATTACAACATCTTATTGATGAGGAAGACTATAGATTTGCTCGCTTGCAAGAATTGGAAAAACTAAATGAAAGACACCTCAATGCTCTTAACCGTCTCAAGGCCTATCAAAATTATCTTTTTTGTAGCTACAACAAGAGACTCAAAGAGCACAAATTTGAAGTTGGTGATCTTGTTCTTAATGAAAATCAAAGGAACCTTCAAGATCCGAACAAAAAAGGAAAATTTGAGCCTAATTGGTTGGGCCTCTTCATCATTACTAGTAGTTAAGGATCTGATTCATATCAACTTTCTACACTTGAGGGCCATCCCCTTGATGAGCCTATCAACATAATTCACCTCAAAATATTTTGTACTTAACCCATGGGGTATCTCAATTATTCAAAAAAATATTAAAAAAAAGCAAAAAAGATCAAGAAAACAAAAAAAAAGAAAGAAAAAGAGAAAAAAGAAAAATAGTAAAGAGTAATAATCCATCCTATGGTGAAAACCACTTCAGTGGCACCTTGGATAAGTAACATGGTGAAAATTTGGCAAACAGGCACCACATGTAGTGGCCTTGCATCCACCATCTATTAGTTGTCCATTTGCACTTCCACCCTCTCTAGTCTAGCTTGCATACTATCATGCATCTACCATTTCATTAAGTATCATTTCCTGTCATACCATAATACATTGTCCATTATCATGTCCATCCATGTCATAAATAAAACCTTACCGATACCTAGTTAGGGTTTGGATTGTACTCCCAGTTTCTATATGACCCTTGGAAGGTAAGTCTCCAAGTCTCATGCATTTCATTCCAAATATTTCAAAAACACAAAAAAAATCCAAATATACCCAAAATTCAAAAAAATCCAAATATTTCAAAAACACAAAAAAATCCAAATATCTCCAAAATTTTAAAAAAATTCAAATATTTCAAAAATAAAAAAACCCGAAAAAGTCATCCTCAGACCATCTTCCATTCCAAAATAAAGTTTTCCACATTCCACAATATTTTTTTTTTCCATTTGATCATCATAAACATCCCATTCCCTTTTCACCCATTCCATCAATAAAAACCTTGACAGTCAAGCAAAACACTCATGCAGCGCATTGTACCTTAACTTAAATTGCAAGCATTAATCTACATGGAGAAATAATATCTAGTCACTTTATCAATTGCCACATCATTCGATCTCAAACAAACAACCATCATCCAACCTTATCTAGGGATATATTGTTCCCATCACCAGGCACCTGTCCAAACATCAGTCAAACTCTTTGGCAAGAGATATAATGGTTGTGTGACTTGTGTCATCATTTGGTATTTTCTTTAAATTTTATCTTTTCTATCTCCTTATTATGCTTTATCAAATCCACCTAAATCCATTTATATCTTGGTGTGTTATGATTAGCAGAGAGTGAGGCATAGCATTTTACGTGTCTATTGGATATTCTTATCACTATAGTTAATATTCATATCTTGTGTCTAGGCAAGGTTGTATTACATTGTGTATAAGGATACTCATTTTTTTTTGTAGTGTCAAGTCCATGGAAAGGATATAAAGTTACCGTGGTCCCTTATACCTTGGTACATAATATCCTCTTGCTATATCAAATAATATCCTTGTCACTCCTTCAAGTGGCAGGGACATCCTTTTCCTTCATCCATACCTTTTCTTTTTTGAAATGATGTTACTTCTCTTAGTCGCAACATCATCTCAAAGAGGGGAAAAATGTAGACACCTAAATTTGACCATGTCTTATGACATTATCTTAGGTCACCTTGCATCATCTTGTGACACATCTTGTTCTAGGCCCCATTCATGACCCCTTCCATCATCCAATTAGTTAAATAAATAATATTTATTTAACTAATCCCTTTTATCCATTTATCCTCATCTTAAACCAAATTAATTAAATTCTAGTTATTTAATTCCCATATTCCTCTAACTAATTTTTTTTTAAAAAAAAATTTATTTAAATTAGCTTTGACATGCCATAGGTGTCTCTCATAATTTAAATAATTTTATTATTTAAATTATCCCACTCACATCCCTATTTTTAAACTCATTAATTGTGCATCATAAGCACTTCCTATTTGAAATTAATTAAAAATCCTATTTATTCCAACTCCCATCCTTATTTAGTCACCTTCCATCCTCATTTATGGTGCATCATGAGCACTGAAATTGGCTTTCAATCCTATCCATGCACCTCATCCCTAACCCTTCTAATCCTAGCCATTCACTTTATTCCCTCTCCTTCTATAGATTAAACTAAAATCATTTTCATTTCAAACCCTCACACTCTTTCATCAAATTTTGTACGCACGTTCATATCACATATTATTTTATACCATTTTCTATCAAGGTTATGTTGGATGTGTGAGTAGCCAAAAAATACATCCACATGACAAATTGAATGGAGCCTAGGTGCATTCCATTCCATCCTATCAGAAGTATAAAATTATGCAAGGTTTGAAGGTAAATTGCTTTATGGTTTTATCTGCATGTTTTATTCATTGTCTTGTATGATTTTTATGATTTCATTTTGGCAAGATTTATATATTTTTTATGTAGGTTGAAGTGCATTTTGGTCAAAATATGTGGGTCACCTATTACAGACAACCTCCTACGCTAAAATCAACCCCACCATTGAGTCCAGAGCAACTCGTAGGTGAAAATTGTTGATAACTAAGAGGGGGGGTGAATCAGTTATCTTGATTAATTTAACTTTTTATTCTAATTAAATAAGCATGCATAACCAAGAAAACAAAAATGAACTCAATACACATAACACAATGATTTTGACATGGAAAACCCTGTTAAGGGAAAAACCATGGGGTGACTAACCCAAGATTGTATTCTCTGTTAAAAGAATAAGGTAGTACAAAATGGCACTTGCCAATTAGGGCTCACTACCCGAGCGCACTACTCACAGGAGGCTCGCTACCTACAAGATAGAAAGAAAAGTAACTAGGTACTTGAACTGATGAGAAGCATCCACATATGCTAAGGTTCAGTTCCAGTTAGGCTCAATACACTGATCTACTGCACTTCATTCTTCCTCTTCTTTAGTGCTGTTGTCTTGTCACATACTGGACCTATTTTTCTTCTTCCACTCTGCTCTCTACTTTCTTCGCACTACACAATACACAACACACACCTTCGCATCCAAATCTATCTTGTCTATATATCCGCATCAGGGATTTCATCTACTTTCTAGTCGGCATCCAGAAAACTCATAGTATTTCCAAATTCTAGTATGTCAGTTGAATCCTTGCTTACCAAGTGATGTGTATCAAAGGGATGCTTATAGAAGTCATCAATCATGTCGGCCAATCATGAATGATACCTCAAGAAACTTAATCACCATCAATAACTCATCCGGATTAAGGTCTGATGCTCTACGGGTCAGTTCTTCCTCAGTCAACTCTGCCAAACAGGAACCCAACACTTAGGTGCTCATATCTCTTCACTTTTTCATCACCGGAGGGTCAATCTCCGGAATGTATTAGTCAAGGTACACCTCTTGACTTTCCCAACTCTACACTTTGCTAAGATACTTCCTCTGAGAGATCTGGACTTGACTGTCAGACCTTGCCACGTGCTCTGTTCTTGCTTATTGGACCACAACACTCTTCAATTTGACTTCCGGTATAGGCACACCATGTCCTGCGGATGGGTGGTATGAACTTTGTTGCCATCAATGACAACACTCATGAAGCTACATTATGTCTCTTGCCAACAATCTCCCCCTTTGGCATTAATGGCAACACTTAGTGAAAAATGACTAAGTGTTACATTGTACTCCCCCTTGGTTGATGCTCTGTTCTACTGTACATTTTACCAGAGCTCCCCCTTAGCTGGATTCCACATTTTTCACTGCTCCTCACTCCCCCTTTGACATCAATGGCAAAGGGTAGGGTCCGCACACCAACATTTCCCAAAAATAATCTATACTTGGCCACATAAACATATATACATGTTTTACTTACATATACTGAATTATATCTGCAAAAGTGGTTTTCAACTGTACCACTTCTGTCGCCCAACTCTTCTTCATCCTATCCAAAATTGAGATGTGACCACTCAACATGAATGCAAAATCTTCTGCCCTTTTTAGATCTGTCAGATCATTGGTCCAGGCTGTTGTCTGAGCATCAGTTAGGGCCTCATGCATGGCCTCTAACTTAGGGATAATGATCCCTCTAAGTTCACTCAACTTATTTATTCTATTTTTCTTCTTCTTCTCAAGCTTCTTTATTTCATTTGTGACTGCAATAGTCTAACACTCTTGATTGATTATGGAAGAGGAGAGAGGATCAAAACTTTGAGATAAACTTAACAGTTTATCCTCTTGCTCTTTTACTTTCTTCTCAATGTCCTTGGTCACTTTAGGCTAGGATAAACAAAATTTATATATATCTCTGCCATCTTTAAGAGCATTTTCTAAGCTCTTTATTCCAATATCCATAACTCTCCTATCATTGGTTATTAGACCTTGTACTTCAGAGAATCTCTTTCCCAAAAACTCCTTCCGGACCTTATCTTCTTCTAACTTCTCTAAGAATCAAAATGCATATGAACATAATTTACAAGAGACTTTAGATTACCAGATGTGGAGGCCAAAGAATCCTTTTGGAAGGATGGCATGATCTTCTCTAATACACTGGATGCAGCTTCTATGAGCTCACAGTCTTCTATGTAAGACTTCAGGAGTTTTTCTTTTGCCTTTGCTTGAGTAAAGGATGCTAGCTTCATGATTTGAACTGGGGAGAGGGAATCAAAATTGAATAGACCTTGAAGCAGGTCCAGTTCATCAAATTCCATCATCTCTTTGGTCAAGGAATCTTTGACAGTTTCTGCAGTGTCTCTTGCTGGAGACAGAGTCTTCTTTCCTTCTATAGTCTTAGAACTATCTCCTGGGGTCTTCTCTGTTTGGTCTTTTTCCTTTTCCTTTACTTCTTCTTCTTGACTGGTTTTCTCCTCTAATCTTTCTTCTTCTTTAGATCCAGAGTCTGCAGGGGAAACCGGAGGAGAGATGTTTGCTTCTTTATGGACTTCCTCTTTTGGAGCAGAGGAATCCAGGTCCTTAGTTTTCTCCTCACCTATTTCTTTGGAAACTTCTACATTTTTCTCTGTAGGATCTTCCTTTGATGTATTGAGTCCTTCATCATCCATGACAAAGGGTTCATCACCTAAGTCTTCTATAATAGGAATATTAAACCTTTTGTATGCATTCCAGAGGATGTCTTCTATTTCTTTTGCCACTTGGTCAGTTTCTCCAAGCATAAGTTGATTCATTCTAGCTTTGCTCTAGAACTCATCCTTGCAATCTTTGAATATCATATTCATTTGTTTTTGAGTGATTGAAGGATAGAGCTAAATAGCTATCTGCTCTCGGATCTCAAGGTCCTTTGCCTTAGCATTGTTCTTCCTTATTTCTAGTTCCTTCTTTAGGCTCTTAGGAATTAGAGATATGATTTCAATAAATGCCTTATTATAGATATTCAGATACCTAACTGTAGCTTCTTGCAAGATCTTCTGGTTAGCTTCATTGTAATCATCATAAAATTCAGTCATTGGTTTTAGGTTCCCATCCACAGTGACTGATTTGACTACATCATCAACGGACAGAGTGGGCCTTTCAACAAACTCTTCTACCTCTGCTTCACCAGATTTCTTCTTCTTCTTCTTCATTTTCTTGATCTCCTCATCAGATTTTGTCTCTTCATCATCTTTGAGGCTTATGTATGATCTTGTAGCCTTTGTCTTTGTTCTCTTTTCTCCTTTACCTAATGATTTTGCTTTCATTTTTGATGCCTTTGAGCTCTTAGCAGTGGTAGGTGCAGAGCTCGCAGAGGATCTGGTCTAGGAGGGGGCTTCTACCAGAGTACTTTCCTTTTATGCTTCTTCCTTTTCTTTCTCTGCCCTTTCCATCTTCTCTCTATTTGCATCAAGTGCCTCTTTTGATATGCCATACCTTTTGGCAACATTTTCTACTTCTTTTCTCACTTTTTTGTTCATCTCTGGTTGCCTAAGTTCCACATGAATCTTTACACTCAACTCTTCAAAGGTTCCAAACCTTTCTGCCATAGGATCCTTGTGTTGACTAAGCATGTGTTGAACATGTAGCTCTACAATTTTCTCATCTACTTCATACCCCATTGGCATGATCCAGACTATCCTTGGTTCCACTGCCTCCATTAGGCATTGATCAGTTTCTACCATAAAGCATACTGTATCCTTATACTTTTCAACCAATGATTGGGGGATTCTCTCTCTAGCTTGCATCATATTCTAAAAGTTCTTGAAGTAGCCCCAGAGTGTTGTGTTTTGTGCCTTGGCATCACCAAGTCCATGCAAATAATCCCTAATTTGTATGGCTATTGGTTTGTCATTTTGCCACATCCAACCACTAGATATGAGTAGCTCATTCATGTAATAGAAGAACAGACAGAGTATTAAGCCACCATATTTGAACGAGTTCTTCTTATCCTTCTTTATCTTCTGCAGATTCTCCAAAAGTTGGTTTAGAAGGAGCTCACAGAGATCATAGTCAGCATTTTCTTTAAGCATCTGATAAGCAGTGTAAATTATAGTTTTGGGTACTAAATTTTCCCTGTTGGAATGATATATCTTGTAACTGATTATCATGGAGGCAAACTTGATATCCGTATTAGTGATATCTTCTATTGTCATTGCTCTCTTATCAAATTTTGATCATGTTGCCTCACTCGCTGTCTGATTCTTGAGTGACTTGAGAGCAGGTATCCCACTGGATGAGTGCAATCTGGTAACTGCCCTAATGGCATCCTTGGTTATCTTGAATGGTCTCATCAACCACATAAAGTTGTCATGCATTCTACTTAGAACATACTGGACCCATTTATCTTCTGCAAAACAAGGGAAATGAATGTACTATGCAAAATGCTTGTCCCAGATGGCTCTGTACTAAGGTTTTAGTTCAAATGATTCATCAATTAGCTACTTGTGATATATAGCCATCAACTTAGATTCCCTGAAATCCTCAATAGTTGCATGAATGTATGCCCTAACATCTTCAACATGTAAAACCCCATGCGGAATGCTAGAAAATGCGCCTAAGGGATCCACTTCTAGAGATTTGTAGGGATGTTTCTCAAATTTAGGGCGTGGCCTATCAGTAATCTTCATAACATTTAGAGTAGTCATCTTTAAAGATTCAGAGAGAGATTTCAAGAGTGAAAAATACCTTTTACACTTTTAGGGTTCACAAAATGTGCCGAAGAGATCACCAGCTGATTTGAATTCTGTGATTCATCCTTGAGAGAGATGAGGCAAACTTGTTTGTAGAGCTCTTCTTATCTATTTCACTAATGCAAATGTGCAAATGAAGAGCAAATGAACCCTTTTATCTCTGAGAAAACCCTAATTTTACATTGCAATAAATGCGTAACTCAAGTCATTCCAGTTGCCTTGTTCTCCTTGTTCTGAGAAAGATCTTTTCTGGATCACTGAGATACGCTTCAAGTTGTTTTTGGTGATTATTGACAATCTATCTTTCTTTCCTCAATCATTTGATCTATCTGCAGATCAAGATTCCTCAATTTTGAATCATACCAGATCTAACTGTGAATGACCTGATTCTTACCGGATGACTGTTAAACTGGATCAATCTTAGAAGATTAACCTCTTCTAAACTTCTTGCGGATCTTTCATATCTTTACCAAAAATTATTTAGATGTTTCTCTGAGATTCCTTTCAATCTACCACTTTCCATGTGCCAATTTCAGGCACCAATTGACTAGCTAGGGGAAAAAGTTTTCCTTTGTGACTCCCCCTGAGCCAGAGCTCATCTATTTAGTTTCCAGAAGGAATATCAGCACCAGATTCTAGTGCGGATCCGTCCTCAATATTTTCTGTACTCCTCTTCACCCAAATCTTGCTCATCTCCCTTTGAATTTCATCTGCATTCACTTTTCCTTTTCCTTTGTCTTGGTTTTGATTATGATGTACCGGACCCTTTTTGTCCCGATTCTTAATTTTGCAGAATTTGGCAATATGACTAGATCTATTGCAATTGTAGCAAACAATATTTCTTTGCATATTTGACTGATATCCTCTTGATCTGCATTGACTAGCCATATGTCCCATTCTATGACATGCAAAGCATCTACCATTGAATGAATTGTTCATTTGCATATTTCTACACTCATGAGATTTGTGACCATACCTTTTGCAGTTAAAACACTATCTGGAGAAGGATGTATTAGTTTGATTCATTCTTCTTCTGCACTGATTTGCCTTATGACCAAAGTTATTGTAATTGTGGCAGTATCCATTGAAGGATGGATATCTTTGAGCATTTGGTTTCCTTACCAGAGGTCTTCTAGACCTGTTCCTTGAATTTCCCAATCCAGAGTTCTTCTGACCGGATCCAGACCTTTCACCTTTCTCATACCCCAAGCCTTGCTTGTCATCTACCCTCTTTTGACTTTCAAGAAGAACTTCAAGCTTAGCATAACTGATCTTGAATTTCTCTTTATATTCATTTGTTATTTGAAGATCCCTTTTTAGAGTGTCAATCTAATTCTCAAGTTGTTCTTCATTATCTCTAGCTTCTTCAAGATCAGATTCTAGATGCCTGATTATTCTATCCATGTTGTGGCAGTCTTCTGACTTCTCCTTGAGAGATTGTTTTAAATTATCTTCAAGTTTTCTTTTCTCTTCAATTTCTTGGGTGAATTTCATAACCCCTGATTCTATTTCATGTCTTACCATAATGACCTCTTTTGATAGTTTCTCACATAACTTGTTCTTCTCATTCAAATCTTCATCAGTATTATTGGCTTCACTTTGACTTGCTAACTGTTGAAGTAGCTCCTTTCTCTTTTTCATAGAGATACTCAGTTTCCCTTTTAGTTCATTTATGAAATCATCATCTTGTTTGAGTCTTTCCTTTAATTCATTGACTTCGGAGTGAGATTGCTCAAGATCACCTAGGGTAGACTGAAGTTGTTCCCTCATACCATACACATCCATTGGAATTCTTAGATCTTCCTCAAGCTATTAGGCTCTGTTTGGAGGAACTTGGCTCTGATACCAATTGTTGATAACTGAGAGGGGGGGTGAATCAGTTATCTTGATTAATTTAACTTTCTGTTCTTCTAATTAAATAAGCATGCATAACCAAGAAAACATAAATGAACTCAATACACATAACACAATGATTTTGATGTGGAAAACCCTATTAAGGGAAAAACCACGGGGTGACTAACCCAAGATTGTATCCTCTGTTAAAAGAATAAGGTAATACAAAATGACACTTGCCAATTAGGGCTCATTTCCCGAGCACATTGCTCATAGGAGGCTCACTGCCTACAAGATACAAAGAAAAGTAACTAGGTACTTGAACTGATGAGAAGAATCTACATATGTTAAGGTTCAGTTCTAGTTAGGCTCAATACACTGATCTACTGCACTTCATTCTTCCTCTTCTTTAGTGCTACTGTCCTGTCACATACCGGACCTATTTTTCTGCTTCCACTTTGCTCTCTGCTTTTCTTTGCACTGTACAATACACAACACACACCTTCACATCCAAATCCATCATGTATATATATCCACATCAGGGATTTCATCTACTTTCTAGTTAGCATCCAGAAAACTCAGAGTATTTCCAAATTCTAGTCTGTCAACTGAATCCTTGCTTACCAAGTGATGCGTATCAAAGAGATGCTTATAGAAGTCATCAATCATGTAGGCCAATCATGAATGATACCTCAAGAAACTTGATCACCATCAATAACTCATCCGGATTAAGGTCTGATGCTCTGCTGGTCAGTTCTTCCTTAGTCAACTCTGCCAAACAGGAACCCAACACTTAGGTGCTCATATCTCTTCACTCTTTCATCACTGGAGGGTCAATCTCTGGAATGTATCAATCAAGGTACACCTCTTGACTTTCCCAAGTCCATACTTTGCTGAGATACTTCTTCTGAGAGATCCAGACCTAACTGTCGGACCTTGCCACATGCTTTGTTCTTGCTTACCGGACCACAACACTCTTCAATCTGGCTTCCGGTATAGGCACACCATGTCCTGCGGATGGGTGGGATGAACTTTGTTGCCATCAATGACAACACTCATGAAGCTACACTGTGTCTCTTGCCAACAATGACATAAACACACCTATTTTTGTTACTATAAAATTTTTGAAAATGGTGTGGATCTCACGAAGGGAAACAATGTTGGGTTTGAAATGGTGTGGTTCTTCACACCTCTCATTGTTGGTGCACTCTTCCTCACCACCTTCATTGAAAATTGCTTTCAAGGAGAATTATAGCTCTTGCATTTGGGATTTTATTCAAATTGTGGATTAAAAATTAGGAAGGGTTTCAATTGGTGATTGTACTAAAAAATGCTGACTTTGGATGTCCTTTGTAGTTTTTGTATTTGGGTCTTTGTATTAGTCATCCATTGCAATTTACAAAGTTTTAGATTAGTGTGGGTCTTAATTTGTGATTATTTTGAAGATGCTATCGATCTCAGATACCATTTGTGGTTCTTGTATTTGGATGTTTGTTCAAATCATGGATTGTAATGCAAGGCTTGGAGATTAGGTTAGATTCTGCAGGTGATTGTATAATAAAGGTACCAAATTTAGAAACCTTTCATGTTGTTTGTATTTGGTTTTTAACTCAATTCATTGATAGTAATGAAGGTTTGGGGATTAGGGTGACTTTCAATTGGTGACTATGTTAAAAACAATATCAAATTTGGATACAAATTATAGATTAAATGTATTTAGATTTTTATATAAATCTTAAATGGTAATTTAAGGTTTGAGGATTAGGTTGGCTTTTAATTGGTGATTATATTGAAAGGGGTATCAAATTGGAATACCATATTTGGTTCTTGTATTTGACTATTTATTCAAATCATGGATAGGAAAGAAAGGTTTGAGAGTTATTGTGGATTTCTCTTCAAAATTATATTGAAAAGGATACTGAATTTGGGTATCCTTTATGGTACTTGGATTTGTGTTTCTATTCAAATTATAGATACTAATGCAAGATTTGATGATTAAGGCAGATTTTAATTTTTAATTATATTGAAAATGTACCAACATTCAATATCATCTATTGTTCTTGTATTTGGATTTTTAACTTTTTGTTCAAATAATGGATTGCAAATCAAATTTTGAAGGCTAGGGTGGATTCCAATTACATTTAAAAGTATTTGTTTGTTTACAGTGGCCTAGCTTCTTATGGGGTTAATAATTTTAAGGGTTGGAGAAGTATGGGAAAACAAATTGAATGCTAACCAAGTCTGGTTTTGTTTGAGACGTGATCATGATTTTTTTAATTGAGGTCTTCTTACACATAAAAAATATATGAAGTTTCATAATCATTCATTCAAGCCAATAAAACTATAAGGGGATTAATATGGTTAGATAGGAGAATAGGGATAAGAAGATGATTTTATTTTGCTGACCTCAAGGCTAAATTGGTCTGTAGGATTATCACAGTGTATTAACTTTTGATTAAATTATTGGTTCTATCAATGTCTAGAATTAAAATAAATTCTCAAAACTTATTTTTTGGTTATCTTGATTTAGCACTTCATGTATTAGCTGGTGCCTAGTATCATAATGCTTTATAATAGGTAAAGGAACTATGATTCATATTTCATTTAAATTATAACCCTTACAAATCTTTGTTACCAAGGTTTTATCATATGCTTGTTCAGTTTGTGTGAGTTGGTATTTTAGTCTTATAATGTTATTTTCTTCTTGAGGCTATGGGTTCAATTTAAACCAATATAGAACTTTGTGGGTAATTCCTTATTGGTTGGTTCTGACTTGATATGAAGAACATAAGCCCTTTCCTTTTCCAATACCCTTTTCTAGATTAAGAATTCAGATATCTATTATTTTAGTAATTGCAAATTAAAATCAAGGGAATAGGTATAGTGAATCACTAGAGTTACCTAGTGTTATAAATGTGCACACAACATACGTTGATGAGTTCTTTGTTTTGAATTTTGTGTTAGTCTTTGAGGGAAGACATCCTAGCCCTCTAATCCTCCTATGTTATCAAGGGGCCATGATGCTTTTCTCCCTATGATTCGGACCTAAGACTCAAATGAACAATAAAGCATGGATTTGTTTTTCTCTTTCTAATTTTAGTGGGGATTTAGGATTTAAAATTATTCCCATGTAATGTGGAAACAAATAATGTGGGATTAATAGAATTTTATGTTGAAAATTTGAAGTTCTTAGTTTTTTCCCTCAAATTTTTAGTTGCATGTGTGTAAGTTGGAAATTTATCTCATCAATTTAAATTTTGTATCCATATGATTTTATCAAAAGTCATTCTAATTGTTTATCTAGTATTTTTTCTAAATTACAAGTCAATTCTTGTATATTGCCTTGAAGTTTTAAATTATTTTTTTTATCATATGCCCATTAGTCTATATCAAATAAACATGATTAGAACACTTATTAAGAATAGTTGTGGATGGATTCATTAATCTATTTTATTAGACAGTTTATCTAGTATTTTGTCTAAATTACAAGTTAATTCCTATATATTACCTTAAAGTTTTAAATTCTTTTACTTAATCACATTCCCATTAGTCTAGGGCGGGTGCAAAAAGATGGGGGGCCAAAAAGTGGCCAAAATTCTTAAAACTTTTTAAAAATCCATAACGCGCTCGCGCTATAACGCGAGAGCGTTATAATGTGAGTGTGTTATAACACAATCGCGTTATAGCGCAAGCACATTATAATGTGAGTGTGTTATTGTTTTCTTTGCATTTTTTTCTTTTTTGCAAAAGTTTGCCCAATGTTTTTCAAGTTTGAGGTTGTTTATTGAATGTTTTATGTTCAAGTTTGTTAAGTATGTTTGTATATATATTTGTATTAATGTATGTATGCTAAATTGTATGTATGCTTGTATGTATGTATGTATGTATGCCTATATGTATGAATTAATGTATGCATGCTTGTATGTATGTATATATTCTTATATGTATGTATGTATGTATGCTTGTATGTATGTATTAATGGTTATATGTATGTATGTATATATGTATGCATGCTTGTATGTATGTATATATGTATGCATGTTTGTATGTATGGTTGTATGTATGTATGTATGTTTGTATGTATGTATGTATGCTTGTATGTATGTATGTAATGGTTTTGGGTTTAGGGTATATAAGGACCTGAGCCTGTATAGTTTTTAGGGTTGAGGGTTGAGGTTTTTGGGTTTAGGGCTTAAGGTATAGGGTTGAGGGTTGAGGGATTAGGGCTTAAGTAATAGGTAGAGGGTAGAGGGTAGAGGGTTATAGTTGAGGGATAATATTCAGCTTGTTGAGTGTATAAGATTAAGTGTGTAAGGTATGGGGATTAGGGTTTAGGATATTGGGAACTTAGGGTTTATGATATGGATTGAGGGTATAAGGGTGAGGTTATAGGGTATAGGGATGAGGGTTTGTGGGTGTAAGTTTCAGAGTTTAAAGTAGGGTTGAGGATTGATGGATTAGGGCTTAAGTATATGGTTGAGGGTTGAGAGTTTATAGTTGAGGGATAATGTTCAAGGTTGAGTGTCTAAGATATAGCGTATAGGGTTTAAGGTTGAGGGTATAAGGCATATGGATGAGGGTTAAGGGTTTAGGGCATAACTATAGGGTTAAGGGTATATGGTATAGGGTAGAGGTTTGTAGGTTGAGAAATAATGTTCAAGGTTGAGTGTCCAAGGTTAAGTGTATAAGATATAGGGTTTAAGGGTTTAAGGTTTAAGGGTATCTAAGGGTTGAGAGTTTATGGTTTAAGGGTTTAAGTTTTGAGGGATTAAGGGTTTAAGGGTCGAGGGTTTAAGGGTTGAAGGATTAGGTTTTAAGGCATAGTGTCGAGGGTAGAGGGTTTAGGGATAGGATTTAGGGTTGAACGTTTAAAGGATGAGGGTTGAGGCTTTAGGGATGAGGGTTAAGGGATTAGGGTTTAAGGTATAGTGTCAAGGGTATAGGGTTTAGGGATAGGGTTTAGGGTTTAAGGTTTAAGGGTTGAGGGATTAGGGTTGAGGGTTGAGGAATTAGGATTTAAGGTATAGTGTTGAAGGTTGAACCCTAATCCCTCAACCCTCAACACTATACCTTAAACCCTAAACCCTAAACCATAACCCCTAAACCCTATCACTTAACCCTAAACCCTATCCCCAAAGCCTCAACCCTCAACCTTTAAACCTTAAATCCTAAACCCTATCCCTAAACCCTCAACCCTTAAACCTTAAACCCTAAACCCTATCCCTAAACCCTCTACCCTTGACACTATACCTTAAACCCTAATCCCTTAACCCTAAACCCTAAATGTTCAACCCTATCCCTAAAGCCTCAACCCTCAACCCTTAAACCTTAAACCCTAAACCCTATCCTAAAATCCTCTACCCTCGACACTATACCTTAAACCCTAATCCCTTAACCCTCAAGCCTAAATCCTCAACCCTCAACTGTTGATAACTGAGAGGGGGGGTGAATCAGTTATCCTAATTATTTTAACTTTATGTGCTTTCTTAACAGTTACTGTAACATCAAATCAAATAAGCAAGCATAATCATGAAATGGAAATAGCACCAATACACATGACACAATGATTTTGACGTGGAAACCTTGTTAAGGGAAAAACCACGGGGTGCTTAACCCAATATATTATTCTCTATTAGAAGAATAGAAGATACAAAATGGCACTTGCCAATTAGGGCTCACTGCCCGAGCACACTACTCACAAGAGGCTCACTACCTACAAAAGATTTACTGTATACCCGAAGAAAACTTGAACTGATGAGAAGCATCCACACATGCTAAAGTTCAGTTCCAGTTAAGCTCAATAGACTGATCTACTGCACTTCATTCTTGCTCTCCTTAAGTGCTGTTGTCCTCTTACATTCCAAACCTATTTTTCTACCTTTTATACTATTCTACTTTTATTCGCACTTCAATTGTTACACAACACACCTCTTCACATCTAAATCCATCTTATATATATATCTGCACAAGTGATTTCAACACTTTTCTAGTCAGCATCCGGAATAGTCAATATTATCTCAAACTCTGGTTTGTCCGCTGAATCCTTGCATACTAAGTAATGCCGATCAAGAATATGCTTGTAGAAGTCTTCAATCATGTTGGCCAATCATGAATGATACCTCAAGAAACTTAGTCATTAGCAATCTCTCTTTCAGATTCGAGTTTGACACTCTGTCGGTATAGTTCTTCCTCTGTCTACTCTATCAAACAGGAACCCAACACTCAAGTGTTCATATCTCTTCACCCTTCTATCACCGGAGGCTAAATCCTTGGAATCTATTAGTCAAGGTACTCCTCTTGACTTCACCAAATCCACACTTTACTAAAATACTTTCTCTGAGAGATCCGGACCTGACTATCGGACCTTGCTGACTGCTTTGTTCTTGCTTACCGGATCATAACACTTCTTCAATCTGACTTCTGGTAGAGACTCATCATGTCTTGCAGATGTGTGGGATAACCTTTGTTGCCATCAATGACAACATTCATGAATCCATATAGTGTCTCTTGCCAACAATCTCCCCCTTTGGCATTGATGGCAACACTTAGTGAAAAATGACTATCACACTATACTCCCCCTTGGCTGATGCTTTGTCTCTATGTACATTTTCTGGAGATCCCCCTTAGTTGGATTCATCATTTTTCATTGCTTATCACTCCCCCTTTGACATCAATGGCAAAGGGTGGGGTCCGCACACCAAAATTTTCAAAAATTAACTTAGTCGCATAAGTATATCATCTAGTTGCACTCTACATATACTTTAGTATGTCTGCAAAAATGTTTTTCAATTGTACAACTTCAGTTGCCCAACTCAGCTTCATCCTGTCTAGAATTGATATGTGACCACTCAATAGGAATGCAAAAGCTTCTGCCTTTTTCAGATCTGTCAGATCATTTGTCTTGGCGGAGGTTTGAGCATCACTTAGGGCCTCATGCATGGCCTCCAACTTAGGAATGATTATTCTTCCAATCTCATTTAACCTGTCGATTCTATTTTTCTTTTCTTTCTCTAGCTTCTTAATTTCATCCAAGACTGCAATAGTCTGACATTCTTGATTTACTATGGATGAGGTAAATGGATCAAAAATTTTAGAAAGTTTTGTTAGTTTGATCTCCTGTTCTTTCATTTTCATTTTCTAAGCTCTTTATCCCTATATCCATATTTCTTCTATCATTTGATATTAGACTTAGTACTTGAGAGAATCTTTTATCCAAAAACTCTTTCCAGACCTTTTGTTCAGCTGATTTCTCTAAGGACTCAAAATGAGTGCTGACTGAACTAACAAGAGATTTAAGATTACCTGATGAGGAAGCCGATGAATCCTTTAGAAAGGATGGCATGATCTTTTCGAGCACACCGGATGCAGTTTATATTAGCTCATAGTCTTCCATGTGAGACTTTAGGAGTATTTATTTTGCCTTTGCATTAGAAAATGAAGCTATCTTCATTGTTTATACCGGGGAAAGAGAATCAAAATCAAATGGTCCTAGTAGAAGTTCCGGTTCATCAATTTCCATTATCTCTTTGTTTAGGAAATCTTTGATAATTTCTGTAGTGTCGCTTGCCAGAGACAGAGTTTTCTTTTCTTCTGCAGTCTTAGAGCTATCATCTTCTTTTCCCTTTACTTCTTTTTCTTTCTCCTTTATTCTTTCTTCTCCTTTGGATCTGGAGTCAGTAGGAGAAACTGAAGGAGTAATGTTTGTTTGTTCATGAGCCACCTCTTCCAGAGTAGAGGATTCAAAACCTTGTCTTTACCTTCACTGGAGTCCATTACTTCTTCTGTCATTGCCTCAGTAGATTCTTTTTCAACACTTGTAGCCAAGGGATCAACACCCAAGTCCTCTATAATAGGAATGTTGAATCTTGAGTATGCCTTCCGCAGGATTTCTTCTGTTTCTTTTGCCACTTTATCAATTTCTCCAAGCATGAGCTGATTCATTCTAGTCTTACTCCGGAACTCATCCTTGTAATCTTTGAAGATCATATCCATTTGTTTTGGAGTAATTGAAGGGTAGAGCTAAATAGCTATCTGTTCTCTGATTTCTAAGTCCTTAGCCTTAGCATTTTCTTTTCTCATTTCAATTTCCTTTTCCAAACTTTTAGGAATTAGAGAAATTATTTCAATCAAGGCTTTATTGTATATGTTCAAGTACTTGATGGTGGCTTCCTCCAAGATTTTTCTATCTGCATCATTATATGCATCATAGAATTATGTTATTGGTTGCAGGTTTCCATCCATAGTAACAACTTTAACTACATCATCTAGGGACAGAGTGGGCTTTTCAACAAATTCTTCTGCCTCTGCCACCTTATCTGCACTGGATGCTTTCTTCTTCTTCTTCATCTTCTTGATTTCTTCATCAGATTCTATCTCTTCTTCATCTTTCTGACTGATATAAGACCTTGTGGCCTTTGTCTTAGTTCTTTTCTCTACTTTACCGAATGATTTTGCTTCCCGTTTTGATGTCTTTGAGCTCTTGTCAGTGGTAGGAGTGGACCTCTTAGAGGATCTTGTCCGGGTGGGGGCTTCTACTGGACCACTTTCCTTTTCAGCACCTTCCTTCTCTTTCTCTACTCTTTCAATCTTCTCCCTATTGGCATCAAGTGCCTCTTTTGAGATGCCAAAGCTTTTGGAAATGTTTTCTACTTCTTTTCTTACCTTTCTTTTCATCTCTAGTTGCCTTAGCTCAATATGCATCTTCACACTCAATTCTTCAAAAGTTCCAAACCTTTCTGTCTTGGGATCCTTTGGTTTACTAAGCATGTGCTGAACATGCAGCTCTACGATTTTCTCATCCACCTCATGTACCCCATTGGCATGATCCATATAGTTCTTGGTTCCACTACATCCATTAGGCATTAATCAGTCTCTACCATAAAGCATATTATGTCTTTGTATTTCTCAAATAGAGATTGGGGAATTCTCTCTCTAGCTTGCATCATGTTCTAAAAGTTTTTAAAGAAACCCCAGAGAGCTGTGTTTTGTGCTTTGTCATCACCAAGTCCATGCAAATAATCCCTAATTTGTATGGCAACTGATCTGTCATTCTGTCATACCCATCCACTGGATCTGGGTAGCTCATTCATAAAGTAAAAGAATAGACAGAGTATTAGGCCACCAAATTTGAAGGAATTCTTCTTGTCCTTCTTTATCTTCTGTAGGTTCTCCAAGAGTTGGTTTAGAAGGAGCTCACAAAGGTCATAGTCTGCATTTTTTCTCAACATTTCATAGGCAGTGTAGATAGCAGTTCCAGGTACTAAATTCTCCCTGCTAGAATGATATATCTTGTAGCCGATGATCATGGATGCAAACTTGACATTCGGATCAGTGATGTCATCTACTGTCATTGCTCTTTTATCAAACCTAGATCTGGTAGCCTCACTTATAGTCAGATTCTTGACCGATTTGAGAATAGGTATACCACCGGATGAGTGCAAACCGGTAATTGCCCTAATGGCATCTTTTGTAATCTTGAATGGTTCATTCAACCACATGAAGTTGTCATGTATTCTGCTCAAGACATACCGGACCCATTCGTCCTCAGCAAAGTAGGGGAAATGTATACATTGTGCAAAGTGCTTCTCCCGGAGGGCCTTGTATTGGGGTTTGAGCTCAAATGAATCATCTATTAGTTGTTTGTGGTAGATATCCCTCAATTTGGACTCTCTGAATTCTTCAATGTTTGCGTGAATGTAAACCCTAATATCTTCTGTATGCAAGACACCATGCGGAACACTGGAAAAAGCTCCTAGGGGATCTACTTCTAAGGATTTGTAGGGATGTTTCTTGAATTTGGGGCAAGGCCTATCAGTGATCTTCACAATATTCAGAGTAGACATCTTTTAAAAAGATTTGAAGAGAGATATTTAAGAACAGAAAATACCTTTTGCGCCTTTAGGTTTCACAGAGTTAGCCGGATCAATTTCTGGATGAATTGACTTCTGTAAATGATCTTTGATGGGCTTGAGGAAATTTGTTGCAGAGCTTCTCTTTTCTTCTTCTTAAATGCAGAATGAGCAAATGTTTAATAGGAAGAACCCTTATATTACTCCGATAACCCTAATACCAAGTTGCAATAAATGCTCAACCTAAGTCATTCTGGTTTGCCTTATTCAGATGACTTGAGGAACCGGATCGATCTTGATCTCAAACATCTTGCGGACCTTCCAAATCTTAACCATAGTTTATTTAGATGTTTCTCTTATAAACCCTTTAATCTGCAACTCTCCTTGTGCCAGTTTTGGCACCAATTGACTAGCTGGGGGAACAAGGTTTTCTTTGTGTCTCCCCCTGAGCCAAAGCTCACTTTTTAATTTTCGGAAGGAATATCAGCACCAGAGTCTGATGCAGATCCATCCCCTACATTCTCTATACTTTTCTTCACCCAAATCTTGTTCATCTCACTTTGAACTTCATCCGCATTCACTTTTTATTTTCCCTTATCTTGATTCTAATTATGATGTATCGGACCTCTTTTGTCCTGATTCTTGCTTCTACAGAATTTTGCAATATGACCAGATCTATTGCAAATTTGGCAAACAACATTTCTTTGCATATTTGATTGATATCCTTTTGATTTGCATTGATTAGCCATATGACCCATTCTATTGCATGCAAAGCATCTACCATTGAATGAATTGTTTATTTGCATATTCTTGCATTCATGAGATTTGTGACCATACCTTTTGTAGTTGAAACACTGTCCAGAGAAGGATGTATTAGTCTGATTCATTCTCTTTCTACACTGATTAGCTTTATGACCAAAGTTATTGCAGTTGTGGCAGCATCCATTGAAGGATGGATATCTGTGATCATTAGGCTGCCTTACCGGAGGTCTTCTAGGCGTATTCCTTGGATTTTCTGATCCAAAATTCTTCTGACCAGATCCAGAGCTTTCACCTTTTTCATACCCGAGGCCACACTTGTCATCTACCCTCTTTTGGCTTTCAAGAAGAACTTCAAGTTGAGCAGAGCTTATCTTAAATTTCTCTTTGTATTCATTTGTTGTTTGAAGATCCCTTTTAAGAGAGACAATTTGATCCTCAAGTTTTTCTTCATTATCTTTAGCATCTTCAAGATTAGATTCAAGATGTCTAATTATTCTATCCATCTTGTGGCAGTCTTCTGATTTTTCCTTGAGAGATTGTCTTAGATCATCTTCAGATTTTCTTCTTTCTTTAATTTCTTGGGTGAACTTCATAACTTCTGATTCCATTTCATGTCTTACCATGATGATTTATTTTGATAACTTTTCACATAACTTGGTTTTCTCTTTCAGATCTCCATTTGTATCATTTGCTTCACCTTGACTTGCCAATTGCTAAAGTAGCTCCTTTCTCTTTTTCATAGAGAGACTCAATTTGTCTTTTAGTTCTTTTATGAAATCATCAGCCTGTTTGAGTCTTTCTTTCAATTCATTGACTTCAGAGTTTGACTGCTCAAGATCATCAAGGGCAGTCTTGAGTTGCTCCCTTATACCATATACATCCATTTGAATTCCTAGATCTTCCTCAAGTTGTTAGGCTCTGTTAGGAGGAACTTGGCTCTTATACCAATTGTTGATAACCAAGAGGGGGGATGAATCAGTTATCCTAATTATTTTAACTTTATGTGCTTCCTTAACAGTTACTGTAACATCAAATCAAATAAGCAAGCATAATCATGAAATGGAAATAACACCAATACACATGACACAATGATTTTGACGTGGAAACCCTGTTAAGGGAAAAACCATGGGGTGATTAACCCAATATATTATTCTCTATTAGAAGAATAGAAGATACAAAATGGCACTTGCCAATTAGGGCTCACTGCCTGAGCACACTGCTCACAAGAGGCTCATTGCCTACAAAAGACTTATTATATACATGAAGAAAACTTGAACTGATGAGAAGCATCCACACATGCTGAAGTTCAGTTCTAGTTAAGCTCAATAGACTGATCTGCTGCACTTCATTCTTGCTCTCCTTAAGTGCTGTTGTCCTCTTACATTCCAAACCTATTTTTCTACCTTTTATACTATTCTTATTTTATTCGCACTTTAATTGTTACACAACACACCTCTTCACATCTAAATCCATCTTGTATATATATCCGCACAAGTGATTTCAACACTTTTCTAGTCAGCATTCGGAATAGTCAATATTATCTCAAACTCTGGTCTGTCGACTAAATCCTTGCATACTAAGTAATGCGGATCAAGAATATGCTTGTAGAAGTCTTCAATCATGTCAGCCAATCATGAATGATACCTCAAGAAACTTAGTCATTAGCAATCTCTCTTCCAGATTCAAGTCTGACACTCTGCCAATACAGTTCTTCCTCTGTCTGCTCTGTCAAATAGGAACCCAACACTCAAGTGTTCATATCTCTTCACCCTTCCATCACCAGAGGCTAAATCCTTGGAATCTATTAGTCAAGGTACTCCTCTTGACTTCACCAAATCTACACTTTACTAAAATACTTCTTCTGAGAGATCCAGACCTGACTCTCGGACCTTGCTGACTACTCTATTCTTGCTTACCGAATCATAACACTTCTTCAATCTGACTTCCGGTAGAGACTCATCATGTCTTGCGGATGTATGGGATAACCTTTGTTGCCATCAATGACAACGTTCATGAATCCATATAGTGTCTCTTGCCAACATCAACCCTTAAACCTTCAACCCTAAACCCTATCCCTAAACCCTCCACCCTTGACACCATGCCTTAAACCCTAATCCCTCAACCCTTAAACCCTTAATCCCTCAAACCTTAAACCATTAAACCCTAAACTCTCAACCCCTAGATACACTTAAACCCTTCAAACTTAAGCCCTAATCCCTCAACCCTAAACCCTAAACCCTAATCCCTAAACCCTCAACCTTCAACCCTAATTTTGATTTTCTTCCATTGCTTTAACATCATTGTTGTTTTCCCAAACAAAAATTAATTCATTCAGCAACTTGTTGCCCATTGGTTGACTTGAACTGCATACTCTGTTAGAAGAAGGGCATCTTTTATTTGTATCAATGTTGGTATTCATAAGCTGGAGCTCACATTGATAGTTTTCACACACCTTGTTCTTTGAAATATCTTAACCTTAAAATATGACTTGGATATGTACTTGAACACAACAAAATCTCCAATCTGCAATCCATGATGATTCAAAAAAAAATTCCAACCCTACCTAAATTCTAGTTTATTTATTATATACCCTCAACCCTAATCCCTCATACCTAAACCCTAAATGCTATCCCTATTTCTAAACCCTCAACTCTCAACATTAAACCCTAATCTGTCAACCCTAAATCCTAATCCCTCAACCCTAAACCCTCAACCCTCAACACTATACCTTAAACCATAATCCCTCAACCCTAAACCCTAATCCCTTAACCCTAAACCCTAAACCTTATCTCTAAACCCAACAAAATTGCTTTGCCTTATGTTAGGTTGTTAAACCCATCATTTTTGACACTCTTCTCTTAAAGATATCCGAGTTGCAAGAATATGTCAGAAAAATGGCTATGAAATTTTTTGGTAATTTTAGAAATTAGTTTTAAAGTATTTTTCTTCATTCCCTTTTTAATTATGCATGTCTATAATAAATCCTAATTTAATTTTTTAGTAATGTCTTAGTAATGTTATATGGCATGTTTTTCTTGCCCATCTGGGGTTTATTATGCCAATAGGTGTACACACTATGAGAAAAGCTTTGCGTATGGTACATCCACAGTGAGTAATTAATAGTTGAAATTAGAAGGATGATCATTATGAGAAAAGCTTTGCATTGGGGTACATCCACATTGGGCAATGAATGGTTGAAATCAGAACCCCTGGTCAACATTAAGTGACCATTTTTTTATTAAGATTTTTTTAAAAGATTAGCATACTCTTTCCACCTATTTGCTTGAAATTAAATTAGGGCCATAAAAATGTGCACACATCTACTCCCAATGTATAACCTGGGTGTAATTAAAACAATCAACTAGATAAAATAAACAACTTTGGCCATAAAAATCAATCAGTCTTTTAAAAATAGATATATTAGTAACTATACATTTTAGATATCAGTAACTATACATTTTAGTATTGTTTCTTTCTTGATTTTCTATTTTTAATTAACTAATTTTTATTTATTTTAGACAAAATATTACAATCCTCATGAAGATCTTTTCTTGTATATTATTTTCTCCTTTTATCTTTGGCCTATCTTTTCCCTTCTAGAAGTTCTTTCAAAAGGATCCTTATTTTATCTTTCGATCTATATGAACTCTAAACATAAATCTATGTTTCTTACTGCCCACCTTCTCAAAGATGCAAATGTCTCCTTGATATTATTTTGGCGTACAAAATATGCCCACCCCACACTTAGGGTAGGTATATTGTTATGAAACAGGCAAATAATCTCCCATTGTTTAGTGGCTCTATCCATAAGAACTACTAAACTTTTTTCTCTTGGTAATTGTAGAGGACATTCACCTATGTTTGGTATCTCCTGCATTCCCAAACCATTACAAAACCTAAGTTATTTTAACCCAATAAATAGTTGATTGCATTGATTTAATACTCTACTATTAAAGTTTAGCATTCACACAAATGCAGATGTTCATATTATAGAAGACTACATTATATTAGACTATTAGAGATCCCTCAGAAAAATGTAATAACAAAGCTGCTTTGCCTTATGTTAGCTTACAATTGTTTTCCCATTCTTTTTGACACTCTTCTCTTAATAAAGTAAGAGTAATAAGAATAGAAGGCAGAGAATTTGATCTTACTAGTATGCATGGTCATTTACATTATGTGACTTCATTTTCATTGAATAATAAGGTAAATATCTGATTTGAAAGGTGGGGCAGAGTTCACTGTCATGTGCTTTTCTAGATGATAGGGTCCATAATGTCCAGGGTTGTTCAAAGAAAGACCTGTAACATGATTAAGTTTTTGTTATACCAATCCTCTAGGTAAAGCTACAATTTAAATGCCTACTTTGAAAGTTGAAATAAATTAAATTAAACTTACAATTTTGATTTTCTTCCATTGCTTCAACAACATCATTGTTTTCTTCATTAGAACCCAATTCAATCAACAACTTGCTGCCCATTGGTTGACTTGAACTGCATCCTCTGTTAGAAGAAGGGCATTTTTTATCTGTATCAATGTTGGTATTCATAAGCTTAAGAGCATTGATGTTTTTCACACACCATGTTCTTTGAAATATCTTAACCTTAAAATATGACTTGGATATGTACTTGAACATGTAACAAAATCTCTAATCTCCAGCCATGATGAGTTGACTTGAACTACATCCTCTATTAGAAGAAGGGCATCTTTTATCTGTATCAATGTTGGTATTCATAAGCTGAAGAGCATTGATGTTTTTCACACACCATGTTCTTTGAAATATCTTAACCTTAAAATATGACTTGGATATGTACTTGAACATGTAAGAAAATCTCCAATCTCCAGCCCATGATGAGTTGACTTGAACTGCATCCTCTGTTAGAAGAAGGGCATCTTTTATCTATATCAATGTTGGTATTCATAAGCTGAAGAGCATTGATGTTTTTCACACACCCTGTTCTTTGAAATATATTAACCTTAAAATATGACTTGGATATGTACTTGAACATGTAACAAAATCTCCAATCTCCATCCCATGATGAGTTGACTTGAACTGCATCCTCTGTTAGAAGAATGACATTTTTTATCTATATCAATGTTGGTATTCATAAGCTGAAGAGCATTGATGTTTTTCACACACTTTGTTCTTTGAAATATCTTAACCTTAAATTATGACTTGGATATGTACTTGAACATGTAACAAAATCTCCAATCTCTAGCCCATGATGAGTTGACTTGAATTGCATCCTCTGTTAGAAGAAGGGCATCTTTTATCTATATCAATGTTGGTATTCATAAGCTGAAGAGCATTGATGCTTTACACACACCCTGTTCTTTGAAATATATTAACCTTAAAATATGACTTGGATATGTACTTGAGCATGTAATAAAATCTCCAATCTCCAGCCCATGATGAGTTGACTTGAACTGCAACCTCTGTTAGAAGAACGCCATCTTTTATCTATATCAATGTTGGTATTCATAAGCTGAAGAGCATTGATGTTTTTCACACACTTTGTTCTTTGAAATATCTTAACCTTAAAATATGACTTGGATATGTACTTGAACATGTAACAAAATCTCCAATCTCCATCCCATGATGAGTTGACTTGAACTGCATCCTCTGTTAGAAGAAGGGCATCTTTTATCTGTATCAATGTTGGTATTCATAAGCTAAAGAGCATTGATGTTTTTCACACACCATGTTCTTTGAAATATATTAACCTTAAAATATGACTTGGATATGTACTTGAGAATGTAAAAAAATCTCCAATCTCGAGCCCATGATGAGTTGACTTGAACTGCATCCTCTGTTAGAAGAACGACATCTTTTATCTATATCAATGTTAGTATTCATAAGCCGAAGAGCATTGATGTTTTTCACACACCCTGTTCTTTGAAATATCTTAACCTTAAAATATGAATTGGATATGTACTTGAACATGTAACAAAATCTCCAATCTCCATCCCATGATGAGTTGACTTGAACTGCATCCTCTGTTAGAAGAAGGGCATCTTTTATCTGTATCAATGTTGGTATTCATAAGATGAAGAGCATTGATGTTTTTCACACACCCTTTTCTTTGAAATATCTTAACCTTAAAATATGACTTAGATATGTACTTGAACATGTAACAAAATTTCCAATCTCTAGCCCATGATGAGTTGACTTGAATTGCATCCTCTGTTAGAAGAAGGGCATCTTTTATCTAGGTATCAATGTTGGTATTCATAAGTTGAAGAGCATTGATATTTTTCACACACCATGTTCTTTTAAATATCTTAACCTTAAAATATGACTTGGATATGTACTTGAACATGTAAGAAAATCTCCAATCTCCAGCCCATGATGAGTTGACTTGAACTGCATCCTCTGTTAGAAGGGCATCTTTTATCTATATCAATGTTGGTACTCATAAGCTGAAGAACATTGATATTTTTCACACACCCTGTTCTTTGAAATATCTTAACCTTAAAATATGACTTGGATATGTACTTGAACATGTAACAAAATCTCCAATCTCCAGTCCATGATGAGTTGACTTGAACTGCATCCTCTGTTAGAAGAATGGCATTTTTATTTATATCAATGTTGGTATTCATAAGCCGAAGAGGATTGATGTTTTTCACACACTTTGTTCTTTGAAATATCTTAACCTTAAATTATGACTTGGATGTGTACTTGAACACAACAAAATATCCAATCTCCAACCCATGATGATTCACAAAATTTTCCCAACCCTGCCTAAATTCTAGTTTATTTATAGTACCCCTTAATTGTACATCCCTAAACCCTAAACCCTAATCCCTTAACCTTAAACCCTAATTCCTAATATTTAACCATAAACTCTAATCCCTAATTATAAATTATGGTATCCTCATTCCTAAACCCTAAACTCTAATCCATTATCCCTAAACCTATCCCTAAATCCTCAACCCTCAACACTTAAACCTTAAATCCTAAACCCTATCCCTGAACCCTCTGTTAGACTTAGGGCACACAACTGAGAGGGGGGGTGAATCAGTTGTGCCAAACTTTCTATCTATTTAACCACTTAATTCCATTTTTTTTTAATTCAACAACTTAATTATGAATCAGTCATGAAAAACATAATGCAATAAATCAAGAGCAGAGACTAATCAACACATGAGACACCAAGATTTTGACGTGGAAAACCTGGTTAAGGGAAAAACCATGGGATGATTAACCCAAGAAAGTATTCTTTGTTAGAAGAATAGAAGGAACAAAATGGCACTTGCCAATTAGGGCTCTCTGCCCGAGCACACTGCTCACAAGAGGCTCACTGCCTACAAGAGACACACTGTCTACAAAGAAATCAGTATCATCTACTTGAACTGGAAAATAGCATCTTTATCATGCTTGAATCAGTTCCATTAAGCCCAATACTTCTGCTCTGCCTTTCACTCACCTCTTTGCTACCACACACTCATCTCCACACAAGACACTCTACAAATGACTTCGCAATCCTTTATTTATACAAGACATCAACTTAGGAATGATCATCTAGGTCGGTAAACATCCATAATATCATCCGCAAGATGTATAATTCATCCGGTCAGCCTATTTTAGGAAGAACACCATCATCCGGAAGTTGTTCTTCAAAAGCAAACTCCAACTTCAATGCGGACCACCAACATGAATTGGACATGATCCAAAGACCACCACAAGCTCTCCTGAACCACCAAGAACATCCACACTTCATCTACTTACTCAAATCTTTCTCTCCTTCATCTGGAACCTCAAGAAAATAGTTTGTCATCACTATCACAGAAGAATAGGTGCTTGCGGACCTTCAAACCACAAACCAATATAGTTGACACTCCACAAAGACTTCCTCAGCACTCCCACAAATCTGTAGAGCATTATAATGTAATTCTGGATCTCACTGGACCTATCTGTCATACTCTATCATCCCTGAACACCTGGCGGAACCAGTTTTACTTGAACAGTCATAACTCCTTTAGATCTTCATGCGGACCTCTGAAATCTCTACTGGACCACCTTAAGACACATATCTACAAACCTTTTAAACCGCATCCTCTGATCCTCTTCCTATCTTGGACTTTTACCTTACTGTCTTCCCTATCCTTCTCTATTTCTGATTGAGACTAATTTTCTCAATATCCTCAGCACACATCTCATCCAATCCTTATCATTAATACAACAGGAGTATGTTGACATAAATGACAACACCGGTTAGACCCATACTTGGAACAATCTCCCCCTTTGTCATTGATGGCAACATTTGATGTGAAAAGTTGTTTTAACCATCAGGACAAGAACTTCTCCTTACTGTCACAACTCCCCCTAACAACAACAACCATTCACATGTCTTCTCTCCCTTAACTGCTCCCCCTTTGATCAGCAACCACTTATTTTTCACATGTCTTCTCTCCCCCTTTGACATCAATGGCAAAGGGCACATACTTGCAATTCTACCACTTTAGAATCATACCTACTGCTCCCCTGAGTAGCAGCTCCCCATCAATCTGGATCATTAGATATAATTGTGATATCCACTGGACTAATGCATAATTGTACACCTTAGTTCATCATCGGAGGGGGAATAACACCTAACTTCTCCCTGAGATACTCAAAAGAGTCCTTAGGTAGAGGTTTAGTGAAGATGCCTGCAATCTGATCCTTGGAAGGCACAAACTCCAATTTGACTTCATTCTTGTTCACTTGCTCTCTCAAAAAGTGAAACTTGATGGATATATGCTTAGTTTTTGAATGCAGCACCGGATTCTTAGATATATTTATTGCACTTGAATTATCACAGAGGATTGTGATAGGTTCCTCATACTCCACTTTGATATCTCTTAGAATCTACTTCATCCATAAAACTTGAGTGTAACAACTTACTGCTGCAATATACTCTGCTTCAGTTGTAGACAGAGATATTGCCTCTTGTTTCTTGCTTAGCCAAGAAACCAATCTCTTTCCCAAAAAGAATGCTCCACCACTGGTACTTTTCTGATCATCCACATCTCCTGCCCAATCTGCATCTGTATAGGCATAAAGAGAGAAATCATGATCTCTAGGATACCACAAACCATACTCAACTGTTCCTTTTAGATATCCAAAAATTCTTTTGATTGCCATGACATGAGATTCTCTTGGATCAGCTTGGAATCTAGCAACAAGACCAACAGCTTGCATAATGTCTGGTCTGGTTTGAGTGAGATACAACAATCCTCCAATCATTGACCTATACTTTGTCTGATCAACCTTGGGAGAGTCATGCTCAACTTACATCCGGTTGCCATGGGAGTGTTCATTGGCTTTGAGTCTTCCATCCCAAATTTCTTCAATAATTCTTTCACATATTTGGTCTGAGAAATGAAGATTCCTTTCTTTGTTTGAGTGATTTGCAGACCCAATAAGAAATTCATTTCACCAAGCATGGACATCTCAAACTCACTTTTCATTTGATTTGCAAAAGTTTTACACATACTATCTCTTCCTCCAAAAATGATATCATCAACAAGCACTTCAACAATCAAGATGTTTTCATGATCAATTTTGAAAGACAAGTTACTGTCAGCAGTACCTTTGTTGAAACCAATCTTCAAAAGATGCTTATCCAATCTTTCATACTAGGCTCTTGGGGCTTGCTTCAGTCCATACAGAGCTTTCTTCAATTTGCAGACCATATCACCATGATCAGACAATTGAAAACCATCCGGTTGTTCGATGTACACTTCTTCTTCCAAGTCACCATTAAGGAAGGCAGACTTGACATCCATCTGATACACTTTGAAATCTTTGAAGGCAGCAAATGCAAGAAATAATCTGACTGCTTCAATTCTTGCCACCAGAGCAAAAGTTTCTTCAAAATCTACTCCTTCTATTTGAGAATAGCCTTTGTAGACCAATCTGGCTTTGTTTCTGATTACTTCACCAACTTCATTCAGTTTGTTCTGGAAGACCCATTTGGTTCCAATCACATTCTTGTTTCTAGGTCTGGGAACAAGATCCCAAGTGTGATTTTTCTCAATTTGCATTAGTTCTTCCTCCATGGCTTTTGACCAATTTTCATTATTGCAAGCTTCATTCACTGTCTTAGGTTCAATCTTTGAAATCAGACAACACTCTTATGAATCCTGAGCAATTCTTCTTCTTGTTTGCACTCCTTTGCTTTTATCACCTATGATCTGATCTTCAGAGTGGTTCAATCTTACATACCTAGGAACTTTGGGAGTTTCTTGCACTTCTGATTCTTGACTAGACTCATTGAAGTTCAACTCTTCTTCTTGATTTGTCGGATCAGTTTGAATCTCAATTTCAGAAGGGGCTTGGGCTTTTTGAAACATAACACCATCCTAATCATCTTCATCATATTCATAAAACCTTGAGAGTTTTTCAATTCCTTCATCAACCTTCACATTTGTACTTTCTATAATCTTTCTTAGTCTCTTGTTATAACACCGGTATGCTTTGCTTTGAGTAGAGTAGCCCAAGAATATTCCTTCATCACTTCTAGCATCAAACTTTGCTAGATCCTCATCTCTTTTAATGTAACATTTGCTACCAAAAACTCTGAAATACCTCATAGTAGGAGTGATGCCAAACCAAAGTTCATAGGGAGTCTTACCGGTATTGCTTCTGATTTGAACTTGATTGAGGGTATAGATTATAGTACTGACAGCTTCTCTTCAACAGATCTGAGGAACATTTGATTCCATCATCATGGTCCTGGAAGCTTCCTGGATGGTCTGGTTCTTTCTCTCAACTACTCCATTTTGCTGTGGAGTCCTAGGGGAAGACAGCTGCCTCTTTATTCCATGTTTCTCACAGAACTCTATGAACTCTCCAGATGTGAATTCTCCACCTCTATCAGACCTCAGACATTTCAATTTTAATCTGGTTTCATTTTCTACCATAGCCTTGAATATTTTGAATTTCTCAAGAGCTTCTGATTTCCCTTTCAGAAATGTTACCCACACCATCCGAGAATAGTCATCAATTAGCAACATGAAGTTTCTATCACCTTGCACACTTCTGATTCTTGCGGGACCAAAAAGATCAGTATGAACTAGGTCCAATAAACCGGTAGAAGATTGTTCCTTGCTTTTAAATGAGACTCTTCTTTTTTTACCCAACTGACATTCTTTGCATAAGCTATTTGTGGGTTTCACTAATTTTGGAAGATCTCTTACAGCCTGAGTATTACTTATCTTGATGATATTATCAAAATTCACATGACACATTCTCCTATGCCATAACCAACTCTGATCAACTTGCACAAATAGACAACTTTTACCAGTACCAACTAGATGGAAGATATTACCTTTTGTTTGGGTACCGGATGCAATCTCTATTCCAAAACTCTCAAAGATCTTGCACTTTCCATTCTTGAATCTAAGATCATAGCCTTTGTCCACCAACTGACCAACACTAAGAAGATTGTGCTTCAATCCTTCAAAATACAGTATATTTCTAGTTTTATACTTTCCATCAAAAGAAATAGTTCCTCTACCTCTGATTCTACCAGCAGAATTGTCACCAAACTTTACCATTCCTCCTTCATACATTTCCAAATCTACAAATTTATTTTTGTCACCTGTCATATGGTGAGAGCATCCACTATCAATTACCCAATAGTCCTTTTCTTCAACTTGGGCAGCCAGAGCTCTTTCTGCAACTTTATGATTGACTGATTCAGAGGATATTAGTTCTTCTTCCTTGATAGCAATAAACACCCATTCACTTCCGGATTTGTTTCCTGTCTCTGATTCATCATCTGTTACTCCTTCATTGTCATCTTCTTCATGAACATAGTAATAATTCTTTTGGAACCTTGATCTGTTAGGATTTGGCCTTGAAAATCTTTCCGAACACTTTGAGGCAAAATGACCATCTTCTTGCAGTTAAAACACTTAAAAGGTAGTTTCCCTTCATACTTACCAGATCCTCTTGGCAGTCTTTTTGCAATAAGAGCTTCAAGGTGAGCAGATTCAGCTTCTTCTTATTCCAGGTCTTTTCTTGCTTTTTCATACCATGAAAGTTTCTTTGAAGAGTTCTCTCCCAGATCAAACCTTTGTTTACCTTTTACAGAGGCACTGACTTTGAATGCAAATTCAGTCTTGAGGGGGTCATCTCCAAACTCTGTCATTTCAAATGCAGCCAGTTTCCTAGTGAATTGATCTCTTGTGACAGTTGTATGGGCTCTGAATTCTTCAATAGCAGCAACTTTGATTTTGTAAGATTCAGGTAGAGATCTGAGAATTTTGCCAACAATCTCATTTTCATCCAAGACTCCACCAACATTTCTAATTCCACAAACCAGCTCATTCACTCTTGGCATAAAAGTAGTAATATTTTCATCATCTCTAATCTTTAGTCTTTCAAATTTTCCTTTTAGACTCTGTAACCTTGCACATTTAACATATTGGTCTCCTTCATGCAAAAGTTTCAATTTATTCCAAATCTCAAAAGCAGTTGGTAGGTCAATAACATTTGAGAGCTCAAAGTCAGATAATGCGCTTAGAAGAGCTCTTTGGTCTATAGATTGTTTTCAGCATCTGTGATCTCATTTAGGGTTGTCAGACCACCCTGTGGAGGTACATACTATTTTGTAACCATAGACTAGTACGCCATTCCCATACACTGCAAGTGACATTTCATGTGACCTTTCCAAAGAGCAAAGTTGGTTCCATCAAACTTCAGACTATCCTTCTTGTAAGATGACATCCTGGATCTCCTGAAGCGGTTAAGCTCCTTTTAGAGGAACAAGGCTCTGATACCAATTGTTGGACTTAGGGCACACAACTGAGAGGGGGGTGAATCAGTTGTGCCAAACTTTCTATCTATTTAACCACTTAATTCCATTTTTTTAATTCAACATCTTAATTATGAATTAGTCATGAAAACCTTAATGCAACAAATCAAGAGAAGAGACTAATGAACACATGAGACACCAAGATTTTGACGTGGAAAACCCAGTTAAGGGAGAAACCATGAGGTGATTAACCCAAGAAAGTATTCTCTGTTAGAAGAATAGAAGGAACAAAATGGCACTTGCCAATTAGGGCTCACTGCCCGAGCACACTGCTCACAAGAGGCTCACTACCTACAAGAGACACACTATCTACAAAGAAATAAGTATCATCTATTTGAACTGGAAAATAGCATCTTTACCATGCTTGAATCAGTTCCATCAAGCCCAATACTTCTGCTCTACCTTTCGCTCACCTCCTTGCTACCACACACTCATCTCCACACAAGACACTCTACAAATGACTTCACAATCCTTTATTTATACAAGACATCAACTTAGGAATGATCATCTAAGTTGGTAAACATCCATAATATCATCCATAAGATGTATAATTCATCCGGTTGGCCTGTTTTAGGAAGAACACCATCATTTGGAAGTTGTTCTTCAAAAGTGAACTCCAACTTCAATGCGGACCACCAACATGAACTGGACATGATCCAAAGACCACCACAAGCTCTCCTGAACCACCAAGAACATCCACACTTCATCTGCTTACTCAAATCTTTCTCTCCTTCATTCGAAACCTCAAGAACATAGTTTGTCATTACTGTCACAAAAGAATAGGTGCTTGCGGACCTTCAAACCACAAACCAATATAATTGACACTCCACAAAGACTTCTTCAACACTCCCACAAATCTGCAGAGCATTATAATGTAATTCCAGATCTCACCAGACCTATCTATCATACTCTGTCATCCCTAAACACTTGCCGGAACCAATTTTACTTGAACAGTCATAACTCCTTTAGATCTTCATGCGGACCTCTAAAATCTCTACTAGACCACCTTAAGACACATATCTACAAACCCTTTAAACTGCATCCTCTGATCCTCTTCCTATCTTGGACTTTTACCTTACTGTCTTCCATGTCCTTCTCTATTTCTGATTGAGACTAATTTTCTCAATATCCTCAGCACACAACTCATCCAATCCTTATCATTAATGCAACAAGAGTATGTTGACATCAATGACAACACTGGTTAGACCCATACTTGTAACACCCTCAACCCTCAACACTATACCTTAAACCCTAATTCCTCAACCCTAAACTTTCAACCCTAAACCCTATCCCTAATCCCTCTACCCTCAACACTCTACCTTAACTCTAATCCCTCGACCTTCAACCCTAAAATCTATCCCTAAAGCCTCAACCCTAAACCCTAATCCCTCAAGGTCCTAAACTCTAATCCCTTATCACTAAACTCTAAATCCTATCCCTAAACCCTCAACCCTCAACCTTAAACCTTAATCCCTCAACCCTAAACCCTAATCCCTCTCGACCTTAAACCCTCAACCCTTATCCACCCCTCTCCTCCACTAGATGCCTCACCCCCATCTCTACCCTCCTCTACCCTCGACACTATACATACATACATACATACATACATGATTAATAACCTTGAAGATAAAAAAATTTCAAGGGGGTCATAACGCGAGCACGTTATAATGTGCTCATGTTATGTCAAACATGACAAACACTGAGCAAACTTTTGTGAAAAAAGAAAAAATGCAAAACAGAACATAACACGCTTGCGTTATGTTTTGGTTTGGGAATCACAAGCCTTAGGCTTGGGATTTTCTTTGGATTTCCAACCCAAAGGCTTGGAGTGCCTTTCCAATGTCCAGAGACATGTTTTTGCATATTCTATAGGATTTCACATAATTTCTTTTGTGCTAACCCTCAGATTTGCACGTGTTTCAAGGTCAAACAAATCAAACACTAGGTAATGTTAGACTTTCTCTTAGCTATTTAACGACATAATTTTTTTTCACATTTTGACAATGTAAAGCCTTTCATCTTTAATTTCTTTTGTTTGTGTGTCTATTTTTGGGCAAAAACCACTGTTTGGTCTTTTTTTCATTGTAAATTAACCATTCATTGAAATTTCAAAAAAATTACATATTTAGAAACTAGACTCCATTCTATACATATTAAAAAAAATAATTTTCAATTAGTTTTCAAAATTTATAGGGGTAGCACGGCCAAAATTCTATTTTTTAGGATGTGTCCACTTTGAAAATTAGTAAAAAATCAAATATTCATCAAAAAATTATTAGAAAAATCGGGCATAAACTACATGTTGTTACCTAATTTCTCACCTAAGTGATTTTAAAAATTCCAAAAAAAAGTTGACCTTTTGAGGGAGCCACAAAACATGCTATGTTATGTTTTTTTGACAGAACAACACCAATTTCTATGGCTCCCTCTTTTGAACCCCTTAATCTATACCATTTTCAAAGAAAAAAGTAGTTTAGAAAGTAGACTCGGAGCACTACGAACATTGTTTTGGTTGCATCTCCAAATTTTGAGTGTAACTATGCTCAATTTCTCATCCAAGGTCAGCATTTCCTGATTTCAAACAAAAAGTGGCCACTTAAGACCCCTTTTTGGCCCCCCATCTTTTTGCACTTGCCCTCTATGTCAAATAAACATGATTAGAACACTTATTAAGAATATTTGTCGATGGATTGATTAATTTATTTTATTAGACAGTTTAATATTAGCATATTTGTGAAAATACAATAGAATCAGGGTTTAATTTTAGCAACAAGAAAAAATATTTACATAAATACAAATAAAATCAATACATGTTAGGGTTTTAATACTTAAAAGAAAGGGCTAAACAACTAAGATAAATTTAATATTACTCTACGCTCAAAACACACCAATTTCAAATTTTATGGTCAAGACAATGTAAGACAACACAAGGCATGATTTAAAGAGCTTCTAGAAAAATTTGTTGAGTAGAGAGAATATTTTTGTTGATTCGATGGATTTAGAAGAAACTCATCTCTTTTGTTGGGCACTGGAGAAATCTTTAATTGTTGGAATGGATAATATGGAAGGTGGCATGTCCTTCAAATTTAAGCAAGATGCTCGAAGTCTCTATTTTGCAAATTGCTTGTCGAATTTAGGATTATGATGAGGAGAACATTTTAGAAGATGATGATCAGAATAAAGAGGGTAGAAGAGCACTTTGAGGAGTTTCATGAGGGCATTGATGTCTCATGTGAGATATGTAAATTTTTGTGCCAAAAATTAGAGCAACCAAATGGAGAAGAAAGTTGTTTGAAGAAGTGGGTTGGAGAAGTGGGCAATGGTGAAAAGTACAAAAGTTCAAGAACTAATATTTTGGCACTTTCTAGTGTTACCGCTTTTTTCAGTTGGGAACACATTAAAATTTGTCCTTGTTTCAATGGAAATACTCAAGTTAGGTTTCAAGTTTAAACACGATTTGATGTATTTGGTTAGGACTCTCTCCTTAGAGGAGGCCTATTCTTTGTCCATGGTAATTACTTTTATTTTTATTTTCTTTTATTATTATTTTTTATATTTGAACCAATCATTCAATTGGGTTGAGTAAACCCTCTTGTTGGGAAAACACTATTAAATGTTTATTGTTTGTCAAGTAGGGGTAATTTCTCTTGTAATTTAGTATGAAATTGAGCTTGGACTCAAATTTTTAGTAAGCAAGGGCTAATTAATCCAAGGAACCCACAATCATAGAAACTACACTACATATCTTATGTATCTTAGAAGAGGTAAAAGATAAGGGAGTCTTCCTTATTATGACATTTACAAAAAAAATTTGTACAAAGTTGGTGTAGATTTCACTAAAGTTTCTTCAAAATTCATTAGTAACTTCTTGGTCCCCACATTTCTTTGTCCTTAGTGGATTGAGTACATGAGATGAAATTTTTGTCATATGATATCATAGGAAATTTAATAATATATTTAAAAAATTAATTGGATATATAATGGTTCCTAGAGTAATGAGTTAATCAAATCTTCCAAATCAAATCTTTTAGCTGTAAAAATGTCAACTCTTCCAACATTACACCATGACACCTTTTATACTGAATAGCCTTGTTTTCATTTGTTATGGTTTTCAATTTGTATGAGCATACTTCTTATATATTCCATTGGTGTAGAAGTAGATTGTAGTTTCTTCCTATGACGTCGTCCAAAGAATTCTACACCACCACCGCCACTTTGCTAGTGGTGCGACTTTCCAATGCTTTAAAGGCTAAGTCCATTATTTTTGGGAAGGGAATCGCTTCACACTACCACATGGCTTGAACCACTACCTCATTGTAATACAACTCGCAAGCTCCTTGGTATGCTACTTTCATCATTTGCCTCTATAAAAATTCCCTAGCAGTTGGGTTTTAGTTGTAATAGAAAATCACTATTATTATTGCTTGAGAATAACTAACATTGTAAATGCATTCTAGGTAGTCTACTACTGATCACTCTACCTTTATCTCATCACCAAACATCCAGGCCTTGCTTTAGCTAATTTATTTTGATCTAATGGTTAGTCACAAGAAATTGTGTGTATATATGTAGACCTCATGGCCAACATCAATTGTATATATTATGTGTATATATCTTACAAGTAGCTTTCTAATTGAGTATTTGCAAAGATCTAATAAACTATGCCACGCAGTGGCATGGAGGATTTGGAATTTAGGCAACATTAATATTTGGTATTTGATAATATTTTACAAGGAGTGGGTCTTTGATTACCTATTCTCTAACTGTGAAAAAAGTGGTCAAGGAGTGGCATGAACTCATTCCACATTGTTCTGAACAAATCCCAACACTTTCATACTTCAATTTTTAATATTTTTTTAATGTTGAAGGAGTTCAATAGGAAAAGGTAAATTTTAAAAATATTTTAAGTGTGAATGAGGTGTGCAAGTGTATTTGAAGACACACAAATAACTTTAGAGTGCCTTTTATATTCATATTTTTTAAATAAAGTTGATTATAATTAATCTAGATTTCAATTTTTAGAGAGTGGCGATTTAGTTTTTGTATTAATCTTTATACGGTATAAAGTATTACTAAAATTTAATATATTAAAAAACTACATAAATGCTAATATTTTATTCAACTTTTTGAAGTAAACTTAACATAAATTTAATACAAATGTTAATACTTTATCTTAAATTCAATTACTAATAGTTTTAAATATGTTTTCATAATTTAATTTTGATAAGTTTATTCATCTTTAAAAAAATGTTCTCATAGTTTAATTTTGATAATTTTATTATGGTTTATAAGTGTTAGGGTAAATAGATTTTACCTTGCTTAAGTTTTACTTAGGCTTAAATAATTGGTTTGGGAAGGTATTCCCGTTAGGGTAGTTTTATCGGTTAAAAGATTACTCGTCATATTTCTCTTGCCTTTAAATAGGCACATTTGTACATTTGTAAATAATTAATCATGCAGTCATCTATTTTCTTCTCGCATCAAGCCCTTATCATCCTCTTGTGGTGAACTATCTTCCTGGTTGATCCTGAGCATCCCAACATGGTATCAGAGCACAGTGCTAGGAACCCTCACCTGAATCTGGAGAATTGACCTAGAGAAGAGATAGACCCAGGCATTAATCCATGCCTGCACATCAGACTATGAAGGCATCAATTTGTGTCTGTGTTTGGGGCATTTGCCCTCATTCAACACCATTTGTAGCAACAAGAAATCCATAAATTAGCCTATTCAAATAAATCAGGTTGTCTTACTATTGTTTCTCACCTAGAGAAGAAGCATTTGCTATTTTGAAATTAGATAGAAATTTCTCACGCCTAGATTCCCATCATCACAGCAATCAACATTATTTTTGGAGGCCCATTTTTTAATGCTAGCATTATTCCTTTTATTGCTAGCAGGGCGAATTCTCTGAAGGCTCCAATTTGCTCATATAGAAGGGTGCATGAAGACTAAATTCCTGCCAGGCAAGCATCAGAAATGTCATAAAAAATTATAGAGGTGTTGTAAGCACATCAATTCACCTTGGAAAGTGGCATCCAATAGTGTGGGTGAATCTACATTAAGTTTTTTTTGGCAGAGATAATAGATATTTTCAAACTTTATAAAGTCTTTGCATCAATATTTACTTAGGGTTTGCTATTTGGAAGTATGGTGGGCCCGGTAATTGGACATTGTTCTGAAGTTGAATTGGGGCTTTAGTCCCACATAGGCCAAGTGGATACATTTTTTTGGCTTTATATATGCTAACATTCGCTTTGGATGTTGAAGTGCTTGGTTAAGGCTTATAGTGATCCATTGTTGGTGTATTTGGTGACTCTGATTGGTTGGCATAGTTGACCTTATATTTTGCAAGAAATTCATTGCATATTTTTGTTCTCTTGCAGAAGGTGGTCACGCAGTTGACCAAGAGCTAATCTGCTCAAGGGCTTAATCCGGTCCGTCATTCTTGCATTGAGCACTCATAGGCAATTTTTCTTCCACGGAGCATATCTTGGGCATCCAGAGTTCATTTTTCATGTTCTGCATATCATTGGAAAGCTAACTTTGCCAAGCTCACAGTGGTATAGGTCAATCCACCTGGTTTTGCCGTTTATCAGCATTTTTTTGTAGTTTCTAACTTGGTGGCACACAATGGTTGAACCAGGGTTTGAGCTTCTTACTCCTCATAATTATCACACGTGGAAAGTGAAAATGCAAAGGTTACTTTGGTCAAAGGGATTATGGTCCACCTTGAACGAAGAACAACCAAATATCACCAGGGAATATGATAAGTTTACATATAAGAATAAGTGTGATGAGGCGATGGGCCAAATTGCAATGCACATCTCAGATTCTTTGTTCTTCCACATTGAGGAGTGCACTACACCTAGAGAGGTATGGACTAAACTTAAGGATCTCTTTAGTGCAGTTAGTGAAATAACAGCCATTCAATTAGAAGTTGAATTAGCATCTCTTTCAATAGATACATTCCCTACTATTAAGGATTATATGGTAAAATTCAAGTCCTTACATTCTCAGTTGTTGGGGTGTGGAAAAGAAAAAGGTGATAAGGAATACATTTTCTTGATTCTGTCAAAATTAACGAGTCTTTTTTCATACTTTGCTACTTCCTTTTATTCTACAATGGATGGGTTGGGAACTAGATTTTTTATGCCATCCTTTGAGACATTCTATGAAAGATTGACTAGCAAACAATCCAAACTTCGTCAATCTGATATCACTAAGTCTCATGCATTAGTTGCTTCTACATCCAAAGAGAAAGGAAAGAACAAGAAGGATAAACCTAAAACAAAATCAAATGAGCCTTCCAATCCATCTTCTAAAGAGACACATCCTAAGGAGAGGGAAAAATGTAATTTTTGCAAAAAAGAGGGCCATAGTGAACAAAGTTGTTATAGGAAGGAAATTCATGAGTTAAAACAATTGATCAAGGAACATAATATAACCCCTCCTTCCTCATCCAGTTCACCTCCTCCTTCTAACAAAAATAAGAATAATGACAAGGATACTTCCCCTAGATTGAAGGAAAAGGACATGCCCTAATTACTACTCATTCATCTAGAGATATCAGATGGATCATTGATTCAGGGGCTTCAGTGCACATTACTTGATCACCTGAATTATTAGTTCTAAGTACTCTTAGAGCACCCTATTATGATTGATTCATGGTTGCTAACAATCAGGTGGTTCAAGTTGCTACCATAGGAGAGATTAATTTGGGTGATGGTTTGGTTTCCAATGTACATTGTATTCTTGAAATTCCCCATAATCTATTATCAGTATATCAGATCACACAGGCAGGAAATACAGTGGAGTTTACCTCTGATTCAGTGCTTATTCATCATGCTTCGGGAGAGTTGCTTGCAGTAGGTAGGGCTAATCATCAGTCTAAGGTATATACCTTTGATCATTTTATTGACGATGATGATCCCTATGTTCCTTTGACTCCACCATCTAGTGTACAGAGTAATTCTGTTCCTCTTAATGGGTTTGTTGATTTGATCACTATACCATCATCACTTGCCACATCAAAGTCGATAGAAGACATCATCAGTTCTTTCGATATGAGTTCTTCTCTTAAGCAAGTTGATCATAGTATTCCAGATCTTGCTTTGGTTGATGAGTATTTGGTAGGTTTATCAGACTTATTTATGGAGACTTACCTTGGAGATTTGGAAGACATATTTGAGGGTATATCCCTCCTATTTGATGATAGTTGTGGTACAACTGTTGTCACTCCATCTTTGTCTTTGGAGAATGTTCAAGATCAGTTTCCAGTGGTACCTTGTTTGTCACCTTCTATTGTGATTGGGCATGTTCCTGATTGGTTCATGGAATCATTTTCCAAGGTCTTGGCAACACATGAGCAGATTTCAAAGACATCATCATACATTTTTATTCTTCTTTCTTTCAATTCCTATCTGGAGTGGGTAGCATACATGCATATATACATGGTTTTGTTTCTTCCAAAAGGGATACAAGTTATTTTTCGACATTGGATCATGTTCTGTCTTCAGGCACTTACCTTGTTTTGTAGGTGATTACACATTTTGGGGGGTCTACACAGTCTCTCTCTTTCCCTCTTATGGGGGTCCATTAATTATATATACATGACATATGTAGTACTTGGGGGGTATTAGTGAGTCCACCATACATCATTTCATTTTTCACATATTTGTGAATGGGTACCTAACATGGCCTAGTTGTCGGGACCCATATATATTGCATTTTCCATGTTAGATTTGCATAATAATTATTCTCCCTAAGTTGCACTTAAGGGGGGGTGTTAGGGTAAATAGATTTTACCTTGCTTAAGTTTTACTGAGGCTTAAATAATTGGTTTGGGAAGGCATTCCCATTAGGGTAGATTTATTGGTTAAAAGATTACCCGTCATATTTCTCTTGCCTTTAAATAGGCACATTTGTACATTTGTAAATAATCAATCATGCAATCATCTATCTTCTTCTCGCATCAAGCTCTTATCATCCTCCTGTGGTGAACTATCTTCCTAGTTGATCCTGAGCATCCCAACAATAAGTGTAAACATCTTTTTATATAAACTTTAAATTTCTTTACTAAAGTAGATTTATCTTGACAATCTTATAGATTTATTTTTATACCAAAAATAATAATTGAAAGTTTATTACACCGAAGCACATATGGGAGCTAAAAGATTTTGGAATTTCTATGTAAACTTATAAGATTCCAATCTAGAATCTTTATTAAAAAACCAAATAGTCACTCCACAAATTTAAAAACAACCAAAAAAAAAGGTGAAAGGAATTTAAAAAATGAAATAAAAGAAATTACATGCTGGATGCACTAAGATGAAAAAAGAAAATGGCATATGAAAAGATGCACATTCAATCTATTTACTCATTCCACGTTGTTCAAACAAATCCCAACACTTTCATACTTCAATTTTTTATATTTTCTTAATGTTGAAGGAGTTCAATAAGCAAAGGTAAATTTTAAAAATATTTTAAGTGTGAATGAGGTGTGCAAGTGTATTTGAAGACACACAAATAACTTTAGAGTGCCTTTTATATTCATATTTTTTAAAAAGAAAGTTGATTTTAATTAATCTAGATTTCAATTTTTAGAGAGTGGCAATTTAATTTTTGTATTAATCTTTATACAGTATAAAGTATTACTAAAATTTAATATATTAAAAAAATATATAAATGCTAATATTTTATTCAACTTTTTGAAGTAAACTTTACATAAATTTAATACAAATGTTAATACTTTATCTTAAATTCAATTGCTAATAGTTTTAAATATGTTTTCATAATTTAATTTTGATAAGTTTATTAATCTTTAAAAAAATGTTCTCATAGTTTAATTTTGATAATTTTATTATGGTTTATAAGTGTAAACATCTTTTTATATAAACTTTAAATTTCTTTAGTAAAGTAGACTTATCTTGACAATTTTATAGATTTGTTTTTATACCAAAAATAATAATTGAAAGTTTATTATGGCGAAGCATAGGAGCTGAAAGATTCTGGAATTTCTATGTAAACTTATAAGATTCCAATTTAGAATCTTTATTAAAAAACTAAATAGTCACTCCACAAATTTTTAAAAAAAAAGGTGAAAGAAGCCATCACTATGCACTAAGAAAGAAACATTACACAATGGCATATGAAAAGATGCACATTCAATCTATTTATATTGCCTCAAATTTTTTTTCACATGTAGAATGAACATATCAAATTGTAGGATATCTCTCTTTTTTTAAATATAAATATACTAGTATTATTCTTCAATTCAGGGATACAAATGTCAATCCAATCTATTCCAAATGACCTTTCAATTTTAGGTTTACATTCTACTCTTCATAATATATGACTTACAAAATATCTATTCCTAATTAACTCATTGAAACATTTTTTATGTATAGGTGGATACTTGCAATTCACAAACCAAAATAGAAAGAGATTTGTCCTTCTCATCCAAATTATAATTTGTTTACTTTATTTACATTAGTTAGGATAAAATAACTTGTAATTGTTCACAAAAAAATTACCAAGAATTAGTGTATTCTAGAATTGTCAGGAAAGATCAAAGAAAAGAATTAAAGGTTAATATTATTAGAATTCAAACAAAATTGAAGATATTGCAAAAGAATCCTTCAATGGATTACACACTAATATATATACATATTGCAAAAGATTCATCCATTCTTAAACTATATTCCTTATATAGCAACATTCTAAATCCTATAAGATATTTCAGCTTTGTTTCTTGTGAATAGGGCAAATATTTTGATTCTAATCTATTAATTTAAAATATTATTTTTTATATTTAAAAATAATAAATGAAATAATAAATCTTCTATAACATCTCTCCATTTTGAATTTCTGACTTATTATCTCAAAATATAATTTACAATTGACACAATTGTTGCACCCGATAAGGTGCATGTGCTACTATAACTTTATATGGAAAAGAAAAAATTTGATAGTAAGAGAAAGTGATCTTACCCGCGTCTTTCGCCCTTGGATTCTCCATGAAAGGAGACATATTAAACCTTAAAAGGATAAAAGTGAATATTCAATTTACCACAAAATAAATAAAAAATTCTCTCAGATTCCGAATACCCCACTCCAAAGAGACGACCGATCAAACGATGAGGCATCATCATTATTAACATGTAAGTGGTGGATAAGTGCACCCCGTTTGAAAAATCAATCATAATGTTCTACAAATTATTTTTTTGTTTTTTTTCCGGTTCTCCACACGGCGGGCTCTGCGAGGGGTTGAAAAATTAATCATAATGCTTTTCTAAACTTTTTCTTTCTCCCCCCGAGTCAAGAATTGTTCTCCCCAAGAATTGGTCGCATGGCAGCACCCGCCATGGGTTAAAAAATTTATTAAAAAAAAAAAATCCCAATTGGTCACAAGGCAGGACCTGCCATGGGTTAAAAAATTGATCATAATGCTTTTCTAAATTGTCCTTTTTTTTTTCCAAGGAATTAGTCACATGGCAGGACTTGCCATGGGTTTAAAAATTGATCATAATACTCTTCTAATTTTTTTTTTTTCCCCAGGTCACATGGCAGGACTTACCATAGGTTAAAAAATTAATCATAATATTCTGTAAAATATATGGTGGAATCCGCAATGTGAAATTCTAACATGTACCATATGTTTGTATGAACTGTCTTCTACCCATACTAGAAATTTTAGCCAGCCCCCTTCCTGAAACCATAGCCAAATAAACTTAAAAAAAACATATAAATATGGAAACTGCGTCTATATAGCTATTCAATCTTTTGTTAGCGTTGGAGTGGGTACAAGTAATCTTTGAAGTGGGCTTCTGCAGATGAGATATTAGCCGAGTTCACAGATATTACTGTTGCAGAAATTACTTCAGGTTAGTATATGTACAATGTAGTTTAGCTATTTCCATTATTTTCATTCATATTACAATATTTAAAACGAGGCAGTTGATCTTGTTGTATAAGAAATTTGGGGCTTCTGTTTCTTTGGATGGGTTCAACTATACAAATGTTTCTTCTACAGCTTGAATGTTGAGATCTGAGGAGGTTTGAGCTCCAGTAAACCACTGTTTTAGTTAGAGGACGAAATGGAGGAAGTAAGGAGTTTTAAGAAGGTCGAAAGGAGTTATCACAGCACTCCAAATGGATGGCGTTTGGCAACTTTTGAAGAAGCCAAAAAAGGGCTGGAGACAATTAAGGAGCAAAACCTTTTAAACAAATGGGACAGAACGCGTCTTCTGGATGGTTGGATAAGTGGGCCTGGTTATGATTACGAGGCAGGAAATGAGTTCAGAAGCTGTATGGGCTACATGCTCCTCACTCAAACTCAAACATCAGCAGAGAATACATCCGGTACGCTTTCTTTTTTAACACTGAAGTTCTATGACAATGTTACCTACACATTAATATCAATTGTAAGCTTATATTTCTGAAGTAATTTCTAGTACTTTAATTATAGCCGTTTGTTGACATGGGTTTATTTATTACTTGTATTCTTAAATACTAAGTTTTGCTGATTTAAATATAGGTAAACTTGGTCTACTTTAATCACCTAAAATAAACCAGTTTCATAGATTTTAGCTTCTCTTTTGGAGAGTAATTCTGATACAAGTAGCATTTGTTAGATAGTATGAGGTGCAATTAATGTTGTTTGATTGATAAATGATCGAGTATATCTTATCTAATAGATCTATTATATTAATGTTAGTCGTTATATTAATAGATCTTATCTAATAGATCTATCTATTATATTAATGTTAGTCATTTTCATATAGTCTATAAGGAGCTTTAATGAAGGACAACTTTAATTTTAGTAGGCTAACAAGTTTCTCACACTTAAATTATCATTTTTTACAGTATTTTCATTCTTTTGGTGTCATTTTTAAAAGATTAAAAATTCTATCATTTAATAGGAATTTTAATTGGAAAATAAAGTAAATTGTCTAAAAATTAAAAATTCTTGAAACAATAGAAGTACTAGGAGGTATGAGTACTCCAAATAAATCCTACTGCTTGTTCTAATTTTGTTTCATATAGAATACTTGGATAGTTATTTTGTCTTAAATACAGTTTCGAAGATTTCCCAAGGCACACAAACATAATATAGTTCAAAAGTCCATGTAATGAATTTCTTTCTATTATCAAATGAGTTTAGGTCACAAATACTCCAAAAAATGACTTGCCACTTGCTCTTTTTTTAAATATCATCTAGTTGAATAATCAAAGGTAAATTTTACCAATAAAAATAAGAAAACTAAGAAAACTATTTATCATTTTTTTGTGTGAATAACGTGTAAAATTACTAATGATAATTTAATCATTAAATGGATAAGATGTAAAATTATAAATTATATACACTTCTTCACCCTTTGCACGAGGCATGTGAAAAAAAACAAATTCATTGTTCCCAATGCAGTAAGATTAGATTTGACCGTATAAATAGCTAGCATGTCACTGGTTGAACCACCAAAGCATCCACTTATCTGTTGAGCTCTAAGTGCCATTAGAATCTTCATCTACCCATTTGCAAATTCTATTTTATATTGTTTCTTTGTGTGTATAAACACTGACCTATAACACTTTATTCATTTAACTTACTGCGAGTGTAAACCTTTGGCTAACTCCTTCGAATTTTTAGAGCATATCAATGGTTCACAAAAGCCTCATGATATCAATGGTTACCATGGGTTGCAGTGAGAACAACACGTAGGTAAATAAAAATCACTATGTAGTATGGAGCCCCTCTAGTGGGCCTCCAGCTAGTAGCCAATGAAAAACAAACATGTTGCTCCCTATATTGATAATAAAACAACCTTTAAGAAATACAAGCCCCACCAAGTGAACATATTAGGCCCACCAAACCTACCACTTGGGGACACGTGGCCTCCTCTCATTTATCCACGCACTTATAGATCTTTTTAGGTAATCACTCTGTAATCCCACTAACTCATATTATTGGAATATGTACTATTTTTTAAAAATAAAAATACAATATTATCTATTATAATTTATAAGATAAATAATACATCTTCACAAAAAAGGGATGGGTGGTATAAAGGCACACCCCAAAGTATCAAGGTCATATGGGCATAGTCTAGAAATCCTAAGGGTAACTACCCAAAATTACATGTCACAAATTACATAAAACTAATAGAAAGAACATCAAACAACCAATGCAGTGCCAGTAGATGGAGGGTCCCTGTCCTCTGGATTGCCCCAAATAGTAGTGGAATCGGGGATGACATCAGGGGGAGCCCAACCATCATCATCCTTTTCATTCTCTGTATTAATATCCTCCCGGTGAGGTGAAATAGCCATATCCAGATGCGGAAGAAATTTACTGGTGTCCCAACCAGTGTTGCCGAGATTGAAACCGCCAAGACTGGGATCACCAGAAGGCCAACCTACATTGCCACCTACATCTCCCATAGGACCACCAAAAGTCCATCCTCGATCTCATGGAGAAGAAAATCACCTGCGAGGGTGAGAACCATGTCAGGGAGGAGGCTGAGGACGGGGTTGGGTTGTTGGAATGCACCGAACAACTGAGAGGGGGAGGGGGGTGAATCAGTTGTCCCAAAACTTCAACCACTTTCTGAATATTAACTCACAAATTAATCAACCACTATTAAAGATATTTAACTATTAAAGCACAGAACATGAAACTCAATGCAACAACACATTCAACACATGAGACACCATATTTTTATGTGGAAAACCTTGTTAAGGGAAAAACCATGGTGGGTGTTAGCCCGCAAAAATCATTAAGTTATAGCAATACTGAAAATTAGAGGCTCACTGCCTAGAGCTCACTACTCAAAAGAGGCTCACTGCCAATTGTAAAGGCTCACTACCAAGAAGGAATGGCTCACTGCCAAGGGGTTGAACTGAGATAGTAGCATCTACTTCATGTTGCCCTCTCAGTTGTTGTCCTTGATGTCAAATACACAAACTCTCAGGTTTGTGGTTTGCTCATGTTGGTAGACAAAGGTATTTGGTTATGCTTGACATAGCATTTGGTTGACTTGGTATTCATGATGTTATGAATGTTCTTGATGATGTTCTTGTTGTGATGACAAAGCTCATAATGTTGTTCACTTGGTATTGATGAGGTTCTTTCTTGAAAAGACTTCAAACATGTTGTTTGTGGTACTATGATACTCTCATGATGATATCATGTTACAGTTGACACATGCTATTATGATAGTTGATATGCTATGCTATTATGACATTCTCATGGTGATATACAGTTGGCATATGATATTCATATGATATCATGTTACACTTTCATGGTTCCTATCATGTTACAGATGACAGTTGATGCTCTTGGTATATGATTAGTATTGATATGCTCTATATAGTTGACATGCTCTATGCATTTGAATATGCTAGTTCATATTTGATGATATGCTCTTACATGCTCTATGATAGTTGATATGTTCATTTGTTCATAGTTGTTCATATTTGATGTGCTCATGATCTCTTGTGGCATATGGCTCTGATGATTTATCTCCTGTGGCATATGGCATATGATATCATGTTACATTTTTATGTTAAGGGACTTGTTCTATGGTAATTGTAACAATTTGGCATATGGTATGGTTTGTGGCACTATGGTACCATGACAATTGACATACAATTGGCATGAGTTCAGTAAGGTGGACGGTTGGAATCTCATAAGTCCACATTTGATTTGAGTTCATAAGATGATATTTACTCTTCTTGAAACTAACACAACTATGGTTGCATTAGAGTTAAATGATGAACTCTTATTCAGTTTGATATCTTCATTTTATATGGGTTACTAAGGTCATCATTTGATATTAAAGGGTCAGTAAAGATATGTCCTTATCATTTGGTTTGTTCAAAAAGGTGGCATTTGTTTTTATTTTTCAATGTTATAGCATGTCACATTTGAGCCACTTAAGGGATTTAACTTGATCAGCAGGTTTCAGTTTTAACAATAGGTAACAAGGTTCATTTTTCACTATGTTTTTACTGGGCCACTTAGGGCACACAGGGATCTCAGGTTACAATGTTATCATTGGCCAAAAAGATTTGATAGTGAATCATTTTGCAAAGTGCAAACTTTGGTTATGCACTTTCTCCAAGCTAGGGTTTGACTCTGTGATGTGAAATCATGAAAGAATAATGTGAAAGCCATGGATTATTTTGTGTGTTGACTGCTTCGTGAAGTGACAAAGCTGAATGTGGATTAAGACGGTGAGGTCGTTGCAGTTTGGTTTCTCAATATGATTTTTAGGTGTACATGTTCCCTTCTTTATTTGGTTTCTATTTTACGGAATGTGCTTAAGGTTATTAGTTTCATTACTTTGAAAGACTTGTCAAAAATGAAAGGAATTTCTATTTTTTGTTAACAGGAGTTAAAACGAAATTGTTTCTTTTTATACCCACATAAGTTTAGGGTCTCTTTCTTTTGGTGAAGTTTTTATTCATGGACCCTTGACTTAGTATGCAGAAGTTTCCCTGGTTAATCCTTATTCAGATATTGCAAAGTTCTTTCTAGACAGTTTTATTCAAGGATGGTAACAATTGTTGATTTGATTATAATATAGGTCTGTTCGACCTCATAATGGAGATAATTGTTTAATCTTGGTTGCATTATGTGAAAGGTTGTTTAACTGTGGTTAAAGATTTGTTATTACAAAAGACTCAAAAGCATTGTAACATGGGTTTATTCGACATCCTTCGAAAAGGGGCTACACCATTTATTGAACTCAAGGGTTTTGTGTATCGGGGTCTATTTGCTAGGACATATCATGAAGGGGTTTTGTTATGTTGCATTTGCAAGGTTTATAGAGCACATTCTTGTAGTATACATTGTTGTTTAGTAGGTGTATACAAAAGGTTTATCCATTTGACCTAACCCTATGGTCTATCTATGGTGGCATTTTTTATTAACTCTAAAAGTTTTTAAACTGTTGTGGTTAAGGTTTTTGTAACCACAGTTTGAAAAGGCATTATGAAAAGTCTTTATATTCTCAAAGTGGGTTAGTTTGACCACTCTTTCTTGATAGTTATTGATTCAGTTTGAATCTACTTCAAACGGTTCATCTACTCATACAAGTTGTTTATTGAAAGAAACAAAAGGGCAATGATAAAGTATAAAAGGGAATAAGATGAAAAACATATGTTATGAGATTGATGTGTGTGTATCTTACACTATCATTAAGGTTGTAATAGAATGTTGATACAAGATATGTTTTGAGTTGACAAGTTGATTGTTGAGTCTCAAATAATGAGACAGTTAAGGATTGGAATATAGAGAAACAGAGTAACCCTCTGTATTGATTCAAATTCTGTATTGCATTCATGGGATTGTACAAATAGCCAATGAGGAACAAAAAACCAGTGAGGCACAAATAGCCAGTGAAACACATATAGCTAGCGAGAAATATGTATTTGCTAGTGAAGCACATTTTGATTAAGCTAATGAGGCATTTTATGGAGTGGTTTTTCATCCCTAGAGGGTTTTTCACTTGTCAAATTTTTTTGTTATGGTCATTGGTTCTATTCATGAGTTTATGTTCTTTGTTTCATGATTTAACTATTGCGTATTATTGTTGACATGAAGCTCATTTTGGATTAGTATAAATGCATAATATTTTTTATACTTATCTCAATCTAATGAAGTTATAAAACTACCTTATCTTGTTCTGCCATGTTCACAAGTTGATAGTTCATTACAGTTCCTCATAAAAGATTGAAGTCCATAGTTGGTAAAAGTTTATTAATGGTTCTATGCATGATTTGTTATTTTGCCAAAAACAAGTTTGTTTTATAAGACACTGATTGACCCCCCCTTTCAGTGTCATTTGTACTCCAACACTTCATGCCAGGGTTCAGTTCCATTGAAGCACAATAACTCTTCTCTTCTCTACCTTCTTCGCTCACACTCTTCTATCTCCTCATCTTCGCTCAAGGGATATATTTTCACAATTTGATTAATATAGAAACATTTATACACTACATCAACCTTGGAATGAACATCAAGTTCGGCATTACATTCATCAACCATTGGAACAAACTCCAAGGTCGGCATTACATACATACAAGAAATAGGTTTGGACCTAATACAAAATTAGCTAAGGAAAATATGTAAGAATGTATGCGGATCATGCCACACCTTAGCTAGGACTCAAATGCATTTTTCCATGCCATGACACACTTCACCAATCTTCAATGCATCTCCGCAAGTAGTGAGAACAACCGAGTCGGCCAAGACTGGAGTCACACTAAGTTTTTTGGGAACAATCTTTTTCCACGATCTAAAATACTTTTTGTGGACCAATCAAAAGATAGGAACACAATCAGGGGGCATCCACAAGCACATTATAGTCATCAGGAACATCCACACAATACCCAAACACTCTACTCATCAAATTCTTCAAACTGGAGCATAAGAACACTGTCAGCCACTGCCCTAAAGAAAAGATCGCTTGCAGATCTCCAAATCACAAACCTTGTGAATTGAATGCACATATCAACATCCCAGACCTAACTCTAGAACCACATATCATAACTCTTCATTGTGGAGGAATGTAGAGTAGAATACTTTCTTTATGTCACAACCAAACATGCAGAGAAAGTAGTTTTCACTCTAGTGAACACAACTCACTTGTCTCTTCATACCAGAGGCTCAAACTCAAAATGTAAAATCTTTGTACATGCCTCTAAACATCTTCCAATTTGCAAACAAGAATATTCATCCAACAGGAAATGAGGATCAATCTCCTGGACTATTCTTCTGTATGCAATACACTGTTTCCACTGCAACTCACTATTTCTACCAGAGAGGCTAATTTTCTCAATATCCTTAGCATCAAGATCACTTACATAAATCATCTCACTTATTACAAGAAATTAATAGAATAAAGTCACATTTGACACCAATGACAACACAGATATGTTGACATCAATGACAACACCTATTAAGCACATACTTGCAACAATCTCCCCCTTTGTCATTGATTACAACATATGATGTGAAAAAATGAAAAGACCATCAAGAAAAGATTCTCCCCCTTTCTCTTTACACTTTTGCACTTCTTCTCTCCCTGAGTTTTTCACATGATTTCTCTCCCCCTTTGACATCAATTGCAAAGGGTGCTAGAAGATTTCTTCTTCTGCACATACTTGCAACCTTCTGAACTTGATTTTCTCTTTTACTCTGCCTGTTAATCAATACTGCAACACTTACTACTCTTATTGTCAATCATCTAGCTACTCCCCCTGAGATGTAGCTACCAAAACATCAATCTAGATTAGAGGATGACACTTTAAGCACCTCTGGACTGATGCACTTTCTATGCATCTTAGTTCAGAGAAGGAGGGGTAATAACCCCCAACTTCTCTTTGAGATACTCAAAGGTATCTTTATGTAGAGGCTTGGTGAAAATGTCTGCAATCTGATCCTTTGTAGGCACACATTCCATCTTTACTTCATTCTCTGTTACTTTTTCTCTCAAAAAGTGATACCTTATTGATATATGTTTTGTCCTTGAGTGCATCACTAGATTCTTTGAAATGTTTATAGCAATTATATTGTCACAAAAGATTGCAATCAGATTATCATACACAACTCTTATACCCTTCAATGTTTGCTTCATCCAAAGCACTTGAGTGCAACATGTTGCTGCACTATACTCTGCTTCTGTAGTAGACAAAGAGATTGAGTCTTGCTTCTTGCTCAACCATGAAACCAATCTATTACCCAAGAAGAATGCATCAACATCTGCATATGTTCTTGAAACAATTCTACTTTGTCAATCCTGAGCTTTAGTTACTCATCACTCTCAAGCCAATTCATCAAAGATTAGACAAATAGATCACTATAACTTGAACTTGGCAAAAATTTCATAGCATATTTTCTTCCTTGACTAGATATTCTTTGATAGAAGGTCTCTTACTTTATTCTCTAAGAAGACAATTTGTGTCCTATCTTGAACCTTTGTTTCTAATCTTGTCTTTTCATGCAATCTTTTGGCAGGGGAGTAAAAATTTTTAGTAAGGCTCCCCTTGAGCCAAAGCTCTAATCTCATTTTTTGGAGGGAACCTCTATACCTGATATCGATATAGGCTCATTCTTGACTTTTGTTGCATCCCTCTTCACCCAGATCTTTCTCATTTCCCTTTGGGTTTCTACCAGATAAACCTTGTTATTTCCCTTGTCTTCCCTTTGCTCTATTTTCTTCTCTTATGTAGGGTAGTTTCTTTTCAATCTATTGCTTCTATAGAATTTTGTAACATTTCCAGATCTATAGTTGTGGAAAACAACATTCCTTTGTCCTTGGATTCTTCCATTATTTGAATTGACCCTTGATCTACATTGGTTAGCTATATGCCCAAATCTATTGCATGTAAAGCACTTTCCATGAAAAGATTGAGTGTTTCTTTCATTATTGGAACCATTCCTTATCTAACTTCTACATTCATTTGCTCTATGACCAATTCTCTTGCAATTGAAACATTGACTGGAGAATGATAAATTATTTTGATTCATTCTACTCCTACATGACCAAACTTACTGCAATTAAGACAATAACCATTGAAAGATGGGTACCTTTGAGCATTTGGTTGCTTGACCGAAGGTCTTCTTGATCTATTCCTTTGATCCTGAATCTATTTGCCTTTGTCCTTCTTGACCTCAAAATTCTTCTCTTGACATGTTCTAGAAATTTCACCTTTCTCAAGTCTCATACCTTCTTTGTTGTCAAGATTATTCTGACTTGCCATAATCTATCACATATGGTAGCATTCTCACTGAGTTTTTCTTGTTGAGCCCATGCATGTTTCATATTATCTTTCAGATCCACAACTTCTTCTTCAAGCTTTATGCAATCTTTGATTTTGTCCTTCAGACACTCCTCAATTCTTGCTTTCTCTTCATTTGCCAATCTCAATTCTTCACCATTCTCTTTAAGACTTTGTTGGAGTTCCTTGATTTCCTTACTTAGCTCTTTGATGTAATCATTTACTTCTACTATATTTTCTTTTTAGTCCATGTTTTCTTCTTCACGTTTCTTAATATTTTCTAGAGCAATTTTGTGTCCTTTACTATCAGTAGATAGAAATTTATCTTCAGAAGATTCCATAGTATTATAGGCTTCATCTGCTGATTTAGATTCAACATTGGCAATTAAACATAGATTCATTTGATATACAACATCTTTGTGTCCTTTCACACCACATTTTGTTTTATCATTGATGGTCTGAAAACCTTCTTGTGCTTCATCTTGTAGTTCCTCATTTCTTTCTTTGCAAGGAAAACTGATTGAATCGGAGTACTTTTGAATGTTCTCATCAACCTTAACATCTGTATTTTCAACAATCTTTCCCAATCTATTGTTATAGTAGTGGTAAGCTTTGTTCCAAGATGAATATCCAAGGAAAATGCCTTCATCATACTTAGCATCATCCTTTTCTATCCTTCCTTTCTTTTGATAAGACATTTGCTTCCAAAGATTTTGAAGTATTTCACAATGGGTATTGTTCCATACCATAATTCAAAAGGAGTCTTTCCATTACTGGCTTTTACCTAAACTCTATTTTGTGTGTAGACAACAATCTAAATTGCCTCTTTCCAAAATGCTTCTGATAGATTTGCTTCCTCCATCATTGTTTTTATAGCTTATTGAATAGTCCTTCTTGTTTCTTCCATTACCTTATTCTTTACAGATAGCTATTTTTCTATCCCATGAGTCTCACAGAACATATTGTAGTTATTGGAAGTAAACTCTTCTTCTTTGCCAGACCTCAAACACTTGATTTTCATATTCAACTCATTTTCAACCATTGATTTAAAGGCTTTGAGTCCATCTAAAACTTCTATTTTTTCTTTGAAAAAGATAACCCAAGTCATTTTAGAATAATCATCAATGAAGAACATAAAATACCTGTCATCATGGAAGCTTCGTATTCTTGTAGGACCACAAAGATTTATATGGATCAATTCTAGTCGTTCAGTGGAAGATTTTTCTTCACCCTGTAGGTTTCTTCTTGGTTGCTTTCTATCTTGACATTTCATACAAATGATGTTGTTGGAGTAATCAATTTCTGGCAGATGTTTTACAATTTGAGCTAAGCCTGGCTTTACTAAATCATCAAGATTGATATGACACAGTCTTCTATGCCACATCATGCATATATTCCTGCTCGAGCATTTCCATGTGTTTTAATGGATGTTTCTATATTTCTCAGATGTTCTCATTTTGCTTGTGCTGGAAGAATGTTAGCAATGATGGAGGCGCTGGGGTATTATCTCTTCACAAGCAAACTAGATTTGTTTAAAAGTTTCTAAAGCCTTCTTAGCAAATCCATATTGTGCATAATCCAACAATTGTTGTAGACCATGAGATGACATCTCTCTAAGGCATTTTATCAAATAGTTCATGTGCTTCCTATATCATTATCTTGTTTCCACTATGAATAAAAATAGTAACACCCTTTGAATCTCCACATTCAAATCAGAAATTGTTACTCTCATCACAGTCTTCCACATCTAAATCTACAATCTTTCCCATCAATGTTCTGCACAAGATGCTTGGCAACTATAAGAAAATAAATATGAATCATCGTCATCCCTACCACCATATTCTAAAGACTTTGTTTATTACATTGCAAGGAATAAGCATGTCTGAATGATAATGAGATAATATCAGGTCATTCGGGTTGATGACTACGGAAGCCTCTTGGACCTATAACAATTAAATTTGTTAGACAATGATCCCAAGAAACATCTAATGCAATATTCTAAATAATCTGTCCCAAACTTCAACGAGTTGAAAATACATTATATAACATAAATGTGTAGGATATTTGAATCCCAAATACAAATAAAATGTGGAATAACAAACAGAATGACAGAGATACACAGTTGTGCAAACAAACTTCTATTTGTTCTATTAAATCATAAAAATAGCATTTACAAATGATTTAAAACTACAAGATTACAAACATTATCTGCAACAATCTAGAGCTGCACACAAACATACAACAATCTGGAGCTATCCGCTACTCCCTACACACACACGGATCTTCTCAGAACTACTGTTCATATAAAAAACATTCTTTGTTGCTATTGCTTCTACAGATTCCTCTTCTAATGTTCTGTCTTCTAACTCACCATCCAACATTCCCTCTTCTTGTCTTATCCTTCACCAAAAAATCTGTTGTCTAAAAGTTGCCACTCAAAAATCAAATCCACCTAATTGTAGAAAATGGAGACTGACCAGCATTAAAAACAAACAGATGGGCTAGCAAATGTGCATTAATTATTTTGCAAGGTGCGGCAGGAGGGAGATCACTGGAGGATCTCAAACGGCTAGGGGAAATAAATTCCCATGCTCCAAAATTAGTTTTTCCAACACTCCCCCTTAATTTGGAGCCACAAACCTCTTTTATTATGTGTCTCCAGAGCTGTCTAGAGCTTTCTTTCCAGAACTAAAACTAGAGCTGTCCACAACACCTAAGTTGTCTCTGAGATGTTCAAAGTTCTCCTTGCTTAATGGTTTGGTAAAAATGTATGCAAGCTGCTGCTCAAACCTACAAAATTTCATTTTGATTTCACCATTTTTAACTAATTCTCTTATGAAATGATACCTGATTTCAATGTGCTTGCTTCTTCCATGAAAAATTGGATTCTTTGTCAAAGCAATTGTTGAACTATTGTCACAAAATATAGTTGTTTCATCCTTTTGTTCTTCCTTCAAATCTGCTAAGATTCTTCTTAGCCAAATAGCTTGACATGCTGCTACATTAGCTGCTATATACTCAACCTCAGCTGTAGATAGGGAAACTATGGGTTATTTCTTGGAAGCCCATGAAATGACTCCCAATCCCAAGTGAAAGACATCCAGATGTGCTCTTTCTATCATCTACACTCCTTGCCCAATCACTATCAATGTAACCAACCAGCCCAAAAACATTTGTTGCACTATACAAAATGTCATATCCTTTGGTTCCATTCACATATCTTAGAATTCTTTTACTCGCTTTCCAATGTGACTCTTTTGGAGTCTCCATAAATCTAGAAATCATACTTACACTATGCATTATATCAAGCCTAGTAGCAGTCAAATACATCAAACTTCCAACCATACTCTTGTAGAGGGTTGGGTTCACTTTATTGTTGTTGTCCTCCTTGCTCAATTTTAGACCTATAGCTAGTGGTGTGGGGACAGGCTTGCTATCTTGCATCCTAAACCTCTTCAAAATCTCTGCTACATACTTTGCTTGAGAGATAAATATACCTAAGTCTGTCATTTCAAATTCTCTTTTCATGGCCTCTTTAAAATCAGCAATGATGAAATCATCATCCCCAGTAAAAACTAAATCATCAACATACAAGACTACAATTAAAATTTTACCAGCAGCTGTCTTGATGTAAAGAGTGGGCTCACCATTGCTTTTGCTAAAGCCATTATTCAACAAATATGAGTCAATCCTGTTGTACCATGCCCGTGGTGCTTGCTTCAACCCACAAAGAGCTTTTTTCAGCCTATATACCTTATTTTCTTGACTCGTAACTTCATAACCAGGTGGCTGCTCCACATACACTTCCTCTTTCAACACTCCATTCAAGAAGGCAGACTTCACATCCATTTGATACACCTTCCATTTATGTTGGGCTACGATTCCTATAACTGTCCGTATAGTTTCCATTCTTGCAACTGGAGCATATGTCTCATCATAATCTCTCCCAAACTGTTGTTTGTACCCCTTGACAACTAATCTTGCCTTACGCATTTCTATTCTTCCATCGGCATTGCGCTTGGTCTTATAGACCCATTTTACTCCAATGACTTGCTTGTTGGGAGGCAAATCAGTTAACTGCCATGTTTTATTCCTCTCTATTGCATCTATCTCCTCATCCATAGCTTCACACCACTTCTTTACTTTCACAGCATCCTCAAAATAAATTGGATCGCTATGAGAAAATAATGCAAAATTCATACTTTCATCAAACTCTTCATCATACCTTTCATTTTGGTAGATCTCCCTTAGACTCTTGGTCTTTCTTGGAAATAGGGAGGCGAGAGTGGGGTCTGAACTCTCACTACTATTGCTGCTATGCTGTGCAGATCCTATCTGGAGCTATCTAGAGCTCTATGTCTGTGTCCGAAGCGGTCCAGAGCTATTTGGAGCTCTGTGTACAGAACTTTGTGCCTATCTATGGTCTATGTCAGGAGCTCTCTGGAGCTGTCGAGAGCTGCTCATACTCCTTTTCTTCATCAATCAGTGTTTTGAGGAGCTATCCAAAGCTGTCAGTATCTATCAAGCCATCCCATGAGTCATTCTCCAAGAACTCCACATCTTTGCTAATAACTATTTTCTTGGTGACGAGGTTATACAACCTAGAGGCTTTGGACTCTTCACTATAGCCCATGAAGATACACTTCTCACCCTTGTCATCTAACTTTTACCTCTTCTCTTTAGGCACGAGTGCATATGCCACATACCTAAACACTCTTAAGTGTTCAACCATCCACTTGTATTTTGTCCATGCCTCTTGTGGAATCTTGTCACGAACTGCCTTTGTAGGACTTCTATTTATCAAATATACTGTTGTTGCTACAGCTTCACCCCAATATTCATTTGGGAGTCTCTTGGCTTTAAGCATACTTCTTGCCATCTCCACAATGGTTATGTTTTTCCTCTTAGCCACTCCATTTTGCTATAGAGTATAGGCTGTTGTTAGCTCCTTCTTAATGCCATGTTGCTTGCAAAAATTCACGAACTGATTGGAGGTATACTCTCCCCCTCTATCTAACCTTAGGACCTTGATGAAATGTCCACTCTCCTTTTCAGCCTGGGCCTTAAACACTTTAAACTTGTCAAATGCTTCAGATTTATGTTGTAAGAAATAGCCCCATGTCTTATAGCTATAGTCATCTATAAAGGTCATAAAATATTGGCTCTTACCAATATAAATTGTTTGCATAGGGCCACACAAATCAGTGTGCACCAGCTCCAATGGTGCTCTTGCCCTTCTAGACTGCCCTGATTGAAAGGGTAGCCTGTGCTGCTTTTCTAAAATGCAAGATTCACATTTACCACTAGGCTCTACAATGGTTGGCAAACCTCTAACCATACCCTTTTTTTATAAAAGATTCAAACCAGCATAACCTAAGTGCCCATACCTAAGATGCCAAAGATTTGAGGGGTCTTGCATGACTATCTTGAAGGCTAACTTCTAAGCCACTACTTTAGACACCATCTGGTTGACTCTGAAGCTGTCCAGAGACATCTGGAACTTGACAGATACAGTCCTGGACTGAGCTAAAAAATAGGTTTATAACCTCAAAGAAAACATTCTATTCTTTGTCATTGGCACTGTTGCAAGTATTCTCTTGCTTCAATCCTTCCCATAGATGATGCATTCACCCTTTTCCATCAACACTTTGTAGCCTTTTTGGATGAGTTGTCCAATACTCATGAGATTATGCTTTATACCAAGGAAAAAATATACATTTCAATCTCCTTCTTCTCACCTTGACTGGTGCGGAACATAATAGACCCCTTTCTCACAATTGGAACTATTTCATTGTTTCCCATTTTTACTCAGACTTGACTTTTTTATCAAGGAAAAAAAATAAACTTTCATTACCACTCATGTGGTTGCTACATCCACTATCTAAAAACCATACCTCATCACTACCTTGCTCAACAATGTTGCACATGATAAAGGCCTTTAACTAATTACCTTCAGCCACATTTGCACTTTGCTTGGACTGATCACGTTGCTTTTTCTAGCACTCACTTGCATAATGACCAAACTTATGGCAATAATAACATTCAGCATTGCTCTTGTCAAACCTCTGACTCGAGTTGTTGTTCTTCTTGGCTTGTCTCGAGCTGGACTGAGAACTACTTGCTCCCTCTTGGCTCTGTGCGCATCCTGAGCTATCTTCTCCAGCACTTCCACATCCAAATCTACCTCTACCTCTGCCTCTTGAACTTTGTCCAGAGCTATTTCTACCTCTCCCCTTGCCTCTTGAGTTGGCTTGAGCTTTGAAATCTTGCTCATGGGAAGAATTGTAGACCTATTTAGGCATTGCTCATGGGTTAGCAGGGAACCCATCAGCTCATCAAGTGCCATTTTTGAGAGATCTTTGGTCTCTTCAATGGTAATGACTATTGGGTCAAACCTAGGGGGCAGACTTCTAAGGATTTTCTCTATAATCCTTTGCTCATCCATGGTTTCTCCATTTATCCTTAGCTGATTAACCAAGGTGGAAACCCTTGTGTGAAAATCTAAAATTGACTCACTGTCCTTCATCTGCAGAGTCTCAAAATCTCTCCTAAACAACTGGAGTTTCACTAACCTTACTTTGTCAGTTCCCTTGTAACTGATTTGCAATATTTCCCATGCTTCTTTTGCATAGTTAGTTGCTGCTATTCTAGGGAAAATAGCCTCTGTCAAGGCTGCTTCAATCAGACTCAATGCTTTTGCATCTTTTCTCCTTGTCTCCTTTAGCTGGGTCTTCTGGTTGTTTGTAAGGGTTGCATATGCAGCTGGGTCAGTCACATCATTAAACCCATTAAACACAGGCTCCCATAAATCATTTGTAACCATTATGGTCTTCATTTTCTTTGCCCAAACATCATAGTTTTGTCCATTGAATTGTGGTGGCTGCTGCCAACTCTTACTTTCTTCTCCAGCCATGTCTCCTATCAATCAAACTTAAACACCTAGAAACTCACTCAAGACTTAGGGCCTTCTGGCTCTGATACCAATCTGTAGGATATTTGAATCCCAAATGCAAATAAAATGCAGAATAACAAACATAATGACAGGAGATACATAGCTATGCAAGCAAACTTCTTGTTTGTTCTATTAAATCAGAAAAATAGCATTTACAAATGATTTAAAACTACAAGATTACAAACATTATCTGCAGCAATCTAGAGCTGCACACAAACATACAACAATCTAGAGCTATCTGCTGCTCCCTACACACACACAGATCTTCTCAGAACTGCAGTTCACATAAAAAAAATTCTCTACTGCTGTTGCTTCTACAACTTCCTCTTTTGTTGTTCTATCTTCTAACTCATCATCCAACATTCCCTCCTCTTGTCTTATCCTTCACCAAAAAATCTACCACCCAAAAGTTGCCACTCAAAAATCAAATCCACCTAACTATAGTAAATGGAGACTGACCAACATTAAAAACAAACAGACGGGCCAGCAAATGTGCACTAATTATTTTGCAGGGTGCGGCAGGAGGGAGATCACTGGAGGATCTCAAACAGCTAGGGGAAATAAATTCCCACACTTCAAAATTAATTTTTCCAACAAAATGAATATGGTAATGAGAACAGGGGAATGCCTTACCTTCTTATCTGTGATGTTGGACTAGAAGTGGGCAAGGGCATGGTCATATGGCTTGGAGGTTAAAAACTACTTGGAATCCCAAGCATCATTAATGTACAGAATAATTATAAGAGACTCACATATAGTTTAGCCATTATGGATCAGGACAAGTATTTTCTTATACATAGAATTCATTTGTAGGAGGAGGTCACTCTTATTGGAGAGCACCTCTTCTTGGTATTCACATTTCATGCCTTTCTCTTTCAGATAAATCAAGATGGGCATGCCAAACATATTGACTCGTGTGCTGAGTACCTTCACTTTCTCCATCTCAAGCACACCCAAAATCCAAAGTTCCCAAAGTTGTAGATAATCTCACATAAAACTAAAGTTTAATCAACTACAGATAATCATAGACAAAACCCAAAGTTAAAGCAATTGTAAATTAAAAATAGAGAAGTCGTGGATGCTAATTTAATAAATTCATCAGTCACAAGTGTCGATGCCACAATAAAGGGATTCACCAACATTATGCCTTCAGTGTAGTGTATAATTGTGCATTTACTAATTTTTATTTACTCATTTGCATTATAAAATAGGATACCTAGATTTATAATAGTTGTGGGCCTTGGAAAAGACTTTAATATTCTAATCTATTTTTAGGTTTTTCTTACATGGAATCTAGAATCTTGAGGTTCTTCATCTCAACCCTCACTACAACTATAAAATACATTTTGACATAATTAAAATATATCCAATGAGGGTGCATTCAGGTCAATTGTTTAATCATATTTTTTATCATCAACTAGTCACCAATAATTAGATAGGAATAGGAATACTCTGCATGAAATAACTTTGTTGACCTCCTTTAGCATGAATAAGGATTAGTCAGATTGGCACAACCTAGAGTTGATCATCAAATTAAAGAATTAAATTGGACAACATAATGAGATTTTCCATTATATAATGACTACCTTGAAGCCCCATTAATAAATCTTATAAGATTACTCAAGTCACAAAGATATTAGAAATATAATTTTTGAGAAATCTTAACAACTTGAACATCATCCCAATTAATATATTTTAACATCAAGCTAGATTAATCTTCAAAGCTAAAGAAATGTCAAATCTAAGAATATGGAAACTTGCAACACAAACTCACAAACCAAGCACACTAAAATCAAATGCTACTAAACTTCAATTTTGAAACTAGAATGTTGAAAGAAACCTCCTAATAATCTGATGGCCTCACATAAACCACAAATCTAAAAAACCAACACAAACATCCAAACACCAACACTGAATCTATAGATACTCATTGAAGCACTAAAAACACATACATTGAAATACTGGAAATCAACAAATTGAAAACTTCTACAAACTAAAATGGGGAGTGTTGTTGAAGCTCTATGCAATCCCTGACTGGAATCACCAATAAAGTCCAAGAGTTTCCATTCCTAAATCCCGAAGACCACAAGGGTTATTTTCCTTGGATATACAACCACAAGGTGTTTCATCCTTGGATTGAATTTCAAGCATAAGTGCTTTGAAATTGAGAGAAATTAGTATATCAATTTTAGATTATTTTTTGTACCTTTTTCTCCACTTTTATAGAGATATTTCTTTCTTTTCTATTCCACTACCATCATTTAATACCTAGAATATATTTAACTTCAAAGATCCTCTCCTATATAAACTCCCACTTATAGAACAATAATTAAAATATTCTTAAGAGTTACAAATGGTTATATTTGGGCCCCATTTAGGTGGCCTACTATCTAAATAAATAATACTAAGTTGTCCTTAATAATTTTAAAATAAAATGAGAACCAATTTATTAATATTATACAATTATTTCCCTTTAAAACAATACCTCAAAGGAAAAATGGGATATTGCAGTTGTCCCTTCCCAAGATTATTTTTCCTCAAGTAATTACACACTCAACACTCCAACATGACTACTCATCTTTGTGATACCAAGATCCCAAATCATCCTTGAAAGTTGTGTGTCCATTTGCTTGATGTACATGGCTGAAAAATATTTTCACATAAAACCTCCTCAAATTCCCTCACTAGATGCGAAACAATCTTCCGCAAAACTTTTGTAAGCTACCAAATATCTGCTTGTCTTTATTATTTTTTTATTGTGCCACTTTGATGTAATTTGAAAAATCTGCGCAAAAGATCTTCATGTATATGAGTGGACGTTTGAAGGTGGATACTTCAATTCTCTTTTATGTGACCAAATGAATTTGCTTATTTGGAAGTCCCTTAAGAGTCACCTCTTTGCCTTTAGAAAGAAATAAAAAAATCTAAAGTCTGAAAGTTTTGAGTAATTTCCCCAAGAGAGCATGACCATTGAATACCCTTGAAACTATGTCTGTATCTCCCAAACCAACTACATAAAAAGCATCACATACCTTATATTCTCTTATAAGCATGTTGAGTTGACTAATTTTATTTTTCCATGCGATTTTGAACCCGTCAACTACTATAACATCAAAACCTTCAAATTCTTTAGTTTGAAATCTTCTCGTAGTGACCAAGCCTTTGTCAATGAAATTATGAGTGGCCCCACTATCAAGGAGCACTAAAATTCTATGTCCACCTAGAGTTCCTTGAAATTTGAAAGGATAATACCTTGGTGTTCTAGAGAGAGAAGAAAGCTCTTAGAAACAAGATCGACTAACACATTGTTGATTATGAATTGGAGTAATTTGATTATGAACAAGGTAGTTGTACATATAGGGTAGAGAGGTTGAGTCGACTTAGGAGTCGATTTCAACACTCAACTAGAGGTGGAAGAAAGAGTGTCGACAAGTGGCTTGGATAGTTGTATTCGACTCTCCAAGTAGACACCTAACCACCTAAGGTGGCTTAAAGCCATGTGGGGAATATACACATAATTACTTATTTAAATAATAAGTAATAGTGCTAATATTCCTACACTAACACCCCCCCTTAAGCACATCTTAGGTGGGCACAATAAAGATGGGTCTCGACAACTAAGCTTGATCAGGTACCCATGCACAAATGCATCTCTCATAAGGTGGAGAAAGAAAGAAAACCCAATGGGAAAAAACTTTCCTCCAAAAGAGACAAAAAAAGAAAGTGTATTGGACATGACTCGATGGAAGTGCACTTGACACAATACAATTGAAAGTGATAGTCCTGCAATACTTGCAAGATCCATGTGTGGAATGTAATTGCATGCCATATGGCTACAATTCAAATCCAATGTGAAGTTCTACTTTGAATATTCTATGGAAGCCTTTTGTGAAGCAACTCTTCAAATTTGTAGAAGAAAGGAAATTGATATCAATCTTTTGCTGTGATGAATCTCTAGAAGTCCTCGAAGAATCAACTCTGGATGCACATGTAGCATTAGGTGATAATGATGTTGTAGTGGAAATGTTCTTGACATGTCTCAATACAATGCGGGAAAAAATGTTGAAGAATGATGAAGTAGTAGTGGTAGTGTATTTGACATATCTCTGTGGAAGTGCTCTTGGCACAACTCAAAAATGCTCTTGACACAACTCTATGAACCCTCCCATAATTCAATATTTTTATCCCAAATAATATTTGTGGCACTTTATAAATTAGTGCATGAATAAACCCCCATAACTGAAAAAATGGAAAGCAAGTGCGGAAGTGTTCTAGACACGACTCAATGAAGTGCTCTTGACATGATTCTATGGAAGTGCTCTTTGGCACAACTCTAAAATGTTCAAGGTACATTCTATACACCCCCCAGATTTGTGACACTTTATAACTTAGTGCATTTTAAAAAATAAATATGACCAATGCATAGGAATTTGGAAAACATGCACTTTTGCAAAAAACGGTGCTCAATTTTGAGCTATCAAGGAAAAGTTATTGCAATAACGATTTCCTGTAAAATCGGCCTATTTTTAAAAAATGCACTTAAAATAAAAAAATGCCTAGAGGTGATAATGAACATATCCTTCCAACCATTTGTTGGAATTGGTAAAGAGAGTAGAATACAATGGTTTTTTAGTGTGAGGGGGAATTGGCCGCTTGCAAACCCGAGCCTCACCCTTCGTCTTCGATGGACGAAAATACAAGGGTTTTAATAACCATAATTCCTTCTCAAATCAATTTTGCCCAAATTAAATACCTCTATGTTTAAAAACATAATTTTAAATGCTTTTACATGCCTATTTTGGTTACAGCATAATGTGAAATGCATTAGAAAACAAAATTAGGCTAGAATCTATAAGCTACCTCAATATAATGAATTTTTCCCTTGCCCATACATCTATTACTAGGTTCCCAAGGTTCTCTGCAAGTGAAACACAAATTCTTCTTCTAAGTTCATTCTTGGGCCCATCTTATTTCCTTGTCTTTGGTGGCATGTTCTTATGTGTATAAGTTTCTCCCTTCTATAAAACTTCCTTTGATTTGTCACATGATGGAGTCTTAGGATAAGATTTATACTTGGGAACTCAAGTCTCCAAATATAAAGCTTTCTTGATGGCCTCTTATAAGGATGAAGGATTGAAAACCTTCACCAAACATTTGAGACTTTAACCTTCCATAAAAAGCACAACGAGCCTTCTCTCAAAAAATATGTGGAACCATCACTGACAACTTCTAAAATTTAGCTACATATTTCTGCACGTTGCCATCTTGTCTAAGTTGAGCTAACTCTTTGAAATAGATCTCAAAATCTTTTCTATCAAAATGTTCAATCAATCTCTTACTAAATTCATTATATGTGTTGATGAAACCATGACCTTCGGTGACTAACTCATGGTACCACCATTCATGAGCTATGCCTTCAAGGTGAAGAGTGGAAAACTTGATAGCTTCATCTTCACCCATATGTTCAAGTGATAAAAATGTATCCATTTTTTGTATCTAGGCACAAGTTATGCACTTGTTAGGAAGTGTCATCTTCCCCAACGCATGTTGAAGATCTTTCTGTCTTGCTTGAGGTCTAGGCTTAGGTCTAGATTCATTTCTAGTTCTATTTAAATTAATGAAGTTTGTAAGGGACATTACCTCTTCAATCTCTCATGAAAGAGCTCTATACTCAACATTTCTAGTGGTGAGATCATACTCAACTCTTCTCTTTGATGGTATCTAAACTTGCTATCACTATGTTGCATGAAGCAATCTACATCAAATGGTGAGTTCCCTACACAAGTTGGCAAGAACACCAATTTTGGTACCATTGTAATGCCCTTAAACTTAGATTTTAGGAATATATGCTAGAAAATTTGATTTCTAATTCAAATATAAATTGAAATCATAAGAAATGCCCATGGTTGCAACAATCACAAAAATATTCAATTTGTCAAATTTGTAAGGAAGTTAAAGTAGCGGAAACAACTTCCTACGCCAATCTTGACGAGAGACAATATGCAAAACTTTGAAAACTGATCTAACAGTTACAAAAAATTTAGAAGCACATTCAAAACATGAAATAAACAATAGAACACAAAACACCAGATATACGTGGGGAAAACCCTTTCGGATGAAAAACCCCACACTCCAAAAGCCTGCTCAGTGTATTCCAAATCCAATAACAAGATTACATACACTTGTAGAGCAACATGAGTATCACCAGTAAACAACTCTCAAAGAATTCCGGTAGCATTCTGACAACATAACAATACCTGCAAACTCACGCTATATGCAAACTACTCCTCAAGCCTCCAATTTATAGACTTCTGGCTATACAAGAAACCATCTGTGGTTTTACAAAACCATTTGCAAAGTTTCTTAGCCAAGATTCTAGTCCCAAAATAAGCTCTCACGTCCAAAATGAAATCCCTTATTTTTGACCCTTACAGATGTCATAGAATCTATCATAATATGCCTAAAAATAGGCCTAACATAATGTACCACCATGTGGGCATCATTTGACACCTAAAAAACTAATTTTCAAGGCACTAACAACACATAACAGCTGTAGGAAAATATTAAATGAAAATAACTATTTACGGGAAATATGCAAGGTTGAGACACCTCATTTCCCAACATTCTCCCACTTGTCGAATACCTTGCAAGAGCCAAGGGAATCACATCATCATGGATCAACTGCTAGGGGCCAAGAGGCCTATAGACTTGGAACACCACCTAAACTTTTTTGTGCTCACGGGCTTAGTTAATGCATCTACAACATTCGCCACAGTCTCTACCTTTTCCAGCTTCACCCTGCCATTCTTGACCATATCTCTCACGAAGTGGTATTGAACATCAATGTGTTTGGTCCTGGCATGAAAAGTTAGGTTCTTTGCAAGACAGATTGCACTCTGACTATCACAATAAACTATAACTGCACCCTGTTTCAATCCAATAACTGAACACAAATGCTTCAGCCAAATGGCTTCTTTACAGGCATGAGTAGCTTCCATGTACTCTACCTCAGTAGTGGACAAAGAAACCACAGCTTGTCGCTTGCTCATCCAACTGATTGCACCACCATTAAGAGTAAACACATATGCACTGGTGGATCTTCTGCTATCGACATCACTAGCCCAGTCTGAATCCATAAAACTATGAATACTCAAGGAATGCTGATCTCCTGTACCCTAAAAATAAATAAAGTACTTTGGTGTACCCCGCAAATATCTGAAGACCCTCTTAACTACATCCCAATGCACTCTTCCAAGATTAGACATATAACAAGAAAGAACTCCCACTACTTGGGCAATGTCTGGTCTTGTACAGACCATAGCATACATTAAGCTTCCAACTGCACTTTGGTAAGGCACTCTACTCATGTCTTCCATCTCCGATGGGGATGTAGGACATTGTGAAATAGAGAGCTTCGTTCCCAATGTAACAAGAACACAAAGTGGTTTAAAATCATGCATGTTAAACCTTTGTAAAACTGAACAAACATACTTACTCTGGCCAAGCCATAGCTTTCTCCTCTCACGATCTCTTTTGATCTCCATCCCAAGTATGTGTTTTGCTGCACCAAGATCTTTCATTTCAAATTTCGTAGAGAGCTGAGATTTGAATTCTACAATCAAACCTTTTGCCTTTTCTAATAAACATGTCATCAACATATAAAGCAATTACCAGGAAACAATCACCATCAGATTCAAAATATACATAGTGATCAGATTTAGGCCACACAAATCCCAAACTCAACACATAAGTATAAATTTATGGTACCACATCTTAGGACTTTATTTAAGGCCATTCAGAGATTTCTTTAACTTACAAACCAACTTGTTTTTACTTTCACCACGTAGTGCTCTGGCTGTGTCATGTAAATTTCTTCCTCCAAATCACGATGAAGGAAAGCAGTTTTCACATCCATTTGTTCGACCTCTAGGTCATAAGCTACTGCAATAGATAATAAAAAAAATGAATGGATGTCATTTTAGCAACAGGAGAAAAAATCTCACCGTAATCAATACCCTCAACCTGAGAGTATCCCTTCGCAACCAACCGTGCCTTATACTTTTCAACATTTCCATCTAAACCAATCTTTTTCTTTAACACCCATTTACATCCAACAGGTTTGTGTCCTTTAGGCAAAGGTACAAGGTCCCATGTATCATTTCTTTCAAGGGCTGCCATCTCTTCATCCATGGCAAATTTCTAGGACTTTGCATCATTCATACCCAAAGCCTCTTGCACAGATCTCGGTTCATCAATGTTAGTATTCAAAGAAAATATACACTTCCAATCATCAGGTGAATACCCATACCTTTTAGGTGGTTGCCTATGCCTTGTAGACCTTCGAACAAGCTGAGGTGGAGGTTCTTCCACTTCTTCCTCCTCTTCACCCTCTTTTGAAGATTCGGAGCTTGATGATCTCTCCTCAACTTCTTGTCTATCTTGGGGTCTTGATTCAACATTCTCAGGCATAGAAGGAAGTTGAATCACATCTTTTTTCTATTCTGGCTGAAAAGTAATAGGAGAAGATTTAGTCTCTCTAAAAACAACACTTCTTGAATAAATTACCTTATGTGCAATAGGATCCCAAAGCTTGTATCCTTTCACACCATAGCCGTAGCTGATGAAGATACATTTGACAATCTTAGAATCCAACTTTGTTCTCTTCTCCTTAGGCACATGTGCATATGTCTCACAACCAAAAACTCTCAGATGTCTAAGTGAAGGCTTTTTCCCTGACCACGCCTCCATAGGCGTTTTATCAACAAGCACTAATGTAGGAGATCTCTTTATCAAATAACAAGCAGTGGCAATAACTTCAGCCCAAAACTTTTGTTCTAGACCATCTTCACTCAACATGCTCCTAGCCTTCTCCATCAACATTCTGTTCATTCTTTCAGCAACTCCATTATGCTGAGGAGAATATGGAGTTGTCTTTTGTCTTTTGTCTTTTAATCTCACAATCTGTATAGAATTTGTCAAAATCTATAGAACAGTACTCACTACCATTGTCAGTCCTCAAACATTTAATTTTCTTTCTAGTTTGAGTTTCTACCATAGCCTTAAACTCCTTAAAATGACTGAAAACTTTAGATTTACTCTTTAAAAAATATACCCATGTTCTCCTACTAAAATCATCAATGAAAGTAACATAATAAATTGATTTACCAATAGAAGCAACATCAACAGGACCAAATACATCCGAATGGATTAGATCCAAAATACATGAAGACTTATGAGAAGACGAGTAAAACTAAACGCGGTTCTATTTGCCATAAATATAGTGTTCACAAAAATCAAACTCTAGATTGCAATCATTCAAACCTTCAACAAGGTTCTTATTTTTCAGGGCTTTCAAACCCTTCTCTCCAATGTGGCCAAGTCTTTGGTGCCATAACATGGTCTTCTCTATAGGCAACTTTGATTCGGTAGATAGAGCACCCTTGGGTACCCAGAAGCCACAACCATCCGCAGAAGAGGAAACCATCTTTTTTCAGCGAAGTAGTTTCTGGCTTAATTTTATCAAAAGTGCTATTGCACTCAACCATGCATGCATCAAGCTGGTACAATGTACCCAATATGCTTCCTCTTGCTATCACCATAGCACCTCTCACCATTTTGACACTTGCTTTAGAAAACTATACATGCACACCCGCATCTATTAGCTTGCTAACAGATAATAAATTTCTTGCTAGTCCTGGGATATGCAAGACACCATCAAATCTTCTAACTCTACCATCAGAAAATTTCATATGAATACTACCACAACCAACAATGTCAAGAAAAGAATTATAACCCAAATACACCTTACCACCATCATAGTTTTCATACTTACTAAACCAGTTTCTATTAGGAGTCATGTGGAAAGATGCACCTGAGTCTATCAACCATGCATTATCACCTGCACGAGTGGCCAAGGCTACAATAAACGCATCTCTACCTTCCTTTTCAGACTCAAAATTAGAATCTTGCTTCTTCTTCTTCTTTTTCTTCTCTCCTTTACATTCCTTTCGGAAGTGTCCAGATTTGCCATAGTTCCAGCATATTGCCTTGGACTTACTAGGAGATTTTGATCTCCCCTTATTCTTGGACTTAGAACGGCCACGCTACTTCTCATCTTTGCCTCATTCTTTTGGTCTTCCTCAAACACTCAAAGCCTCTTTGGCATTTAGGGAGGCCTTCCTTCTCATCTTTTCAAAGAGTAGAGAACCAACAACATCCTCCATCTTCAGAGTGACTGAAGTGCTCCCAATGGCCATGACTAGGCTGTCCCATGAGTTTGGCAGTGAACACAACAAAGTTTGGCACCTTTCTTCTTCATCCATTTTCACCCCAACTGAGGTCAACTGAGTCACCAACATATTGAATGTTTCTAGATGCTCAGAAATTCATCCACCATCTTCCATTCTCAAGGAATACAACTTCTTCCTCAAGAAATTTTTATTTATAAAGATTTAGCTTGCTATATCTCACCCAACTTCTTCCAAAGCTTCTTCGAAGTTGATTCTTCGTGGACATTTATCAAAATCGAGTCTACAAGACACAGTCTTATGAGACCTTTAGCTTTTCTATCTATTATATCATATTTTGCAGCCAAAGCTAGATCTATAGGCCTCTGGACATTTTCATCCACCGCATCCCATAGATCCCGATCAATCAACAGATCCTCCATCTTCAGCTTCCACATTTCAAAGTTATGCCAAAAAAATTTTCAACCTCCATTCTCCCAGATGTGCTCGCCATCTGAAAAGCCTGCAACAAGATCACAAAGTATCCTCCACACAAGCTCCCACTCAAACCTTGATTAGCACAAAAAACCCAACAACCCACAACTAAAACCAAAGGTGATCAGGCTCTGATACCACTTGTAAGGAAGTTAAAGTAGCAGAAACAACTTCCTACACCAATCTTGAGGAGAGACAATATGTAAAACTTTTAAAATTGATCTAACACTTACGGAAAATTCAAAAGCATATTTAAAACATGAAATAAAAAATAGAACACAAAACACCAGATATATGTGGGGAAAACCCTTTTGGGTGAAAAACCCCACACTCCAAAAGCCTGCTTAATGTATTCCAAATCCAATAAGAAGATTACATACACTTGCAGAGTAAGTTTATTACAGGAGTATCACCAGTAAACAACTCTGAAAGAATTTTGGTAGCATTCCGACAGCATAACCATACCTACAAACTCACACTATATGCAAACTACTCCTCAAGCCTCCAATTTATAGACTTCTGGCTATACAAGAAACCATCTGTGGTTTTACAAAACCATGTGCAAAGCTTCTCAGCCAAGATTCCAGTCCCAAAATATGCTCTCACGTCCAAAATGAAATCCCCTATTTTTGACCCCTACAGATGTCATAGAATTTGTCATAATATGCCTAAAAATAGGCCTAACATAATGTACCACCATGTGGGCATCTTTTGACACCTTAAAAACCAATTTTCAAGGCACTGACAATGCATAACAGCTGTAGGAAAATATTAAATGAAAATAACTATTTACGGGAAATATGCAAGATTGAGACACCTCATTTCCCAACAAAATTTATCCCTAGGAAAGCTTTGAGATCATAGTCTTCAAAAACTTACAAAATTTTGGCAAGTTTAGGCATTACTAGAAAATACACATCCAATACTTCTCTGCTACAATCAATATCTTATTTACATGCCATCAATAATATAGAGTAGAGATCTATATTGAATAGTGATTTAAATGCATATGACAGTGCCCTTATTTGATCTATTAGCTTAGAAATGAACCTCGCCCATTATTAGAACAACTTGCATTTCCTTCAATAGGAAGTAGCCTACAACTCTTTATAAAAAGAAACATCAAAAAAAAGTCACTTGATCCCTATGTGGTATGCCAGAGTAGCTACCTTCCTTGATTGAAGTGGCTCACTATAGCTGTATTGAAAATTAATCTTTTCACGTAAAATTTAGCAAATGAATCTCTCCCCACAAATATTAAGCGGCTACCATTAAGTACAAAGATTGAGTTGGTAGTTATGATTGGAGCAATAGTCTTAGGGTCCCACGTCCACATTAAGGTTTGACCAATTCACAATGAAGATCACCGATATGCAAAGTGGCACAACTACTAATCACACCATTAAAGACCACCTACGACCCTAATAGAACTTCAATTGCCCTTCACCAAACTATAATAGACTATTAATCAATTATAATATACCCAAAGAGGGTGAGGCCAGGTCAAATTTTTAAACAAACTTTTTTTATCATCAACCAATTGAACCAATAATTAAATAGGAATGCTCTGTGTGAAATAAGTGATTCGACCTTCTTTAGCATGAACAAGGATTGGTCAAATTGGCATGGCCTGGAGTTGATCATCAAATTAATTTGGTAGTATTAAATTGGATAATGTAATTTGGGAAGTTTCCATTATATAACGACTACCTTATGTTGGAGTATGCAAGACACTGAGAGGGGGGGGATGAATCAATGTCTTATAAAATAGACTTGTTTTTTGCAACACCTAATTAACTTTTACCAACTGTGAACTTCAATCTTGAATGATGAAGGCAAGATATTCATTTAAGAACTAGGAGGAACTATCAAACAAACTTGTGAGCATGAAAAGATAGAATAATTATTTGTGAACTATGAGGAATCATTTGAACAGTTCATCAAGACAAACAATAGAGGTAGATTGTTACTTCATTGGACTGAGATAAGCATCAAAGTATTATGCATTTGTATTGTTTTACTAAAAGCATCATATAACAGTTAAATTATGAAATAATGAACAAAAACTCATGAGCAGAACAAGTAACCATAACACAAAGATTGTCCTGAGTGGAAAACCCTCTGGGGCATAAAAACCACTCGAAAAAATGCCTCACTAGCGTATTTAATGAATCTCACTTATTACAGGCCTCACTGGGTACAAAATGCCTCACTGGCTATAGTTGCCTCACTAGCAATGCTCATTTCTTGTCTCACTGACTTGACCTTTCAATACATGTTTCAATCATGAAGAAAAAACCAATACAGAGGGACACTTTGTTTCTCTAAGTCTAATCGAACAACTCTGATCTAACATCAATGATAATGCACTTGGTCAACTATCCTCAACATTACATCAGGTGTATATACACTTGCACTTATCATTTATATTATATTAGGTTATATACAACATATGACATTCTATCCAAGTCATTCTTTCTCTCTACAGACAGTTACAGTCATAACTGCAAAACTAAAACTAATTGGAAGTTTATAACCAAACAAGAGGTTATATTCAACAAAATGCTTTTCATATGAAACTAGAACATTTACAGCCTGTCTGTATAGCTAAAGCAGTTTGTTGTCAACCAAAACTTGAATGTAACTGCTCAAGGTAACAAGAAGTAACTGATTCCAAACTGTTGTAACTGTTTGCAACAGATTTACAAGTACCCATAATAGAAAAATATTGTGTGCCTTTATTATTGACAAGATTTAAGACAAGTAATAATCTCTTCATCATGTGTCAAGTCAAAAAGAGAAGAAAATCCCTACAACACTGATAGCTTTCATCCATGAAATCTGCCCTTGTCATCAAATGATCATAGTCATAAATATTCAAACCCTTTGCATATTATTTTTAAAGATCCAAAGATAGAATAGAAAACCATCGACAGTGATAGTCAAATGCAAAATCTTTGCATGAGGAAACAGAAATAAACCAGCTGTGTCTAAAAAGAGGAATCCCTTGTAAAATCATTGTGAAAGAACATAACCCTAAACACCATAGATGAAAAGAAGAAGAAACCTTTACACAGTCTTAAAGAACTTTGAAACAACACAACAATGAAGGCACAAAACTACCACCACAGAATAAATATCTTCCTTTTTTAAAGACCAAACAAAAAATAACCATCAGCCCTTCCTTTTCTTCTTCCTTATTCTTTTAATAAAAACTGTAAAATATTTTGTAGAAAGATTGCAAGCAAAAGAAGTCACCTATGGAACAAAGTAGAAGACACAAATGAAATGTTTACCACAGTGGTAACCAAGCTCTGTCACATCAGATTTGAAGATTCTCAAACTATTCTCCATGATTACCAGCATTGGGTCAACAAGCTTTCAACAAACCAGAGTCCCATGCAAATTCATTATGATTTAGCCATGTGAAACTCTTCCATGTGCTGCCAGAGACCAAAAATGAAAAGTATGCAACAATGAGTACAAAACCCTAACATTTGCCAGTAAATATCTGATGACTAGTACCTATGGTAAAACTCAAAAGATCCAGTGAGTAATACTCATCTTTTGTATTGCTAAATCCACATTAACCTATGTGAGAGGTTAAACATTATGACAACATTGTAATCCTTGAAACTTATGAGATGCCTGCTAGAAAAATAGAAGACTGTAGTCAACACCTTTAAACATGTCTTATAGACCCCTTCAGATTATAACATCAATCATTTGTGCAAATTATAATAACCTTGATAAATTAGCTCACCATCTCAAAATAAAAGATACCACACAAGGTGCCAAGAGAAATAACATTATGCTATCATAATGTCACCACCAAAATACCACCATACTATGTGTTAAGAAGAATGCTCAAAACAACATAGAGCCAAAATGCCAACTGTATCATACTGTGCCAATTGTATCATATTGTGCCAACAAAGAATGCCAATTGTATCATGTCAGAGCCAATATAGAATGCCAACTGAATCATACGACCGCATCATGATGTAACTGTGTCAAGTGTATGCCAAAGGTACCATACCAAAGTCAAACAATGTAATCAACCATATCAATTGAGAACTATATCAACTAGTAAACATCATGATCAAAACTTAAACTATAAACAACATAGTCAACTGAATATGTATCAATGGAACAACTGAATGAGCCATGAAAGAGCCACACAACTAAATGAGCCACTTATACCAAGTTGTGGTTTGGTCATCAGGGACAACAACTGAGGGCAAGTCAACACCTTACACTCCCATTTATAAATCTTATAAAATATTACTCAAGTCATAGAGATATTATAAATATAATTTTTGAGAAATTTTAACAACTAGAACAACAACCCAATTAATATATTTTAACATCAAGCTAGATTAATGTTCAAAGCCAAAGAAATACCCAAATCTGAGAATATGGAAACTTGTAGCACAAAACCACAAACCAAATACACTAAAATCAAATGTTACTAAACTTCAATTCTAAAACTAGAATGCTGAAAGCAATGTCTTAACAATCTGATGGCGTCACATAAACCATAAATGTGAAAAACCAAAACAAACATCCAAACACCAACACTAAATTTGTAGATACTCACTGAAGCACTAAAAACACACAAATTGAAATATTAGAAATCTACAAAAGGAAAACTTCAACAAATCAAAATTGGGGGTGTTGTAAAAGCTCTATGCAATTCTTGAGTCTGAAAGTTTTCATTCCCAAATCTTGAAGACCTCAAGGGTTTTCATCCTGGATCTATAACCACAAGGGGTTTCATCCTTGAATTGAATTTCAAGCATAAGTGCTTCGAAATTTAAAAAAATTTAAGCATAAGCTTTAATTATGGATTAACAATTATATGTGATTATTGTATGTCTTAGGGAAGGATTTGTATTTATTTATTATGTTTCGAAAATTATGCTTTGAGGTGAAATGCATTCTAATTTAATTATTAGAATTAGTTTTTGTAAGTTATAAATATTAAAATTATGGAAAATGCATTATATTTCATTGTTATGTGCTTGGGAAATAGTTTAATTTTGATTTATTAGAATGATCTATTTCTAAACTTTTTGTCTTATGTATAATGGTTTTATAAAAAGAAATTAATTTTTTGATGTGGGTGTTTGGATTTTATGGAATGTGGTTAAATTATATTGCATTTGCCTTGTAGAAATAGGTGCATTAATTTAATTAGTTAATTTCCTATTATTTCAAAAGTATTTTTGGAATAAATATTTGGGAATGGGAAATAAGGAAAATTAAAAAAAAAAAAGAAAATAAAAGGTCTTAGGAGGTTCTATTTTCTTGTTATGTGTTTTTCTTGTATTTTCTCCCTCTGCCTCATATATTCTCCTTTGAAAGAAAATTCATGAAGGTGGCTACACTTGGTTTCTACTTGTGGGTGGGAATGCATTGGAATGGGCTTGGGATTGCTTCACTGTAGGAATTAATTCATATTGCATTCATGCCTCTCAAGAAGAGATTTTTCTATTTGAAATCTTGCTTGGAATGATATATTTTTCTTGTGGTTTCATGCTTTTGAATTTAAATTTTGAGTTTATCATGCCCACAATAGGTGGATGTTTATGGTCTCTTCATTGTAGCAATGAATAGAGTTGAATGATGAAAATAAGAATTAGATTTAAGGGTGTGTGCAAAAAGTTGGGTCCATTTTTTGGTAAAAAAGTGGAAGTGTTTTTCCTGAATATCAAAGTGTCGCAGTTGGATTAAAAATTTGAAGTATTTACACATAGAATCTTAAAAAAATTCAATAATATGAAATGTAAAATTTTGAGTCTAGTTTTCAAATATGTAATTTATTCTAATACCCAAATGATACAAATTAATTTTGTATAGGCTTGTACAAAAACTATTTTTAAAAATTCATTTTTTTAGGACCATACCATGTATGTGTCCGACAATCATAATTTGATTTAAATAAAAGTATTTTCTAATTCCATTTGGGAAAAAATATGTATTATACTAAAAATTGACGAGAATAATTTTTTATAATTTTTTTCCAATATTTTTTTATTAATTTTTTATTAGCCCTAATTGCTATTTTTAAAAACCTCTCATTTTTAGCAAGCATAATTTGAGCTAAACTATTTTTTTTTTTTTTCATTGTATAAAGAATTGTGTGTAGATTAATGACATAATTAAAAGTTATTAAAACATACGAACACTTGACATCTCAAGTTTATGGACTAGTTTTCTAAAAAGTTAATTAAAAATAGAAAAACAAATCCAATAATAAAAAATCACAAATTTGAAAACTAGATATCATCATCTATAATGAGTTTTCATTTTATAACAAAAATCTAAACACAAAAAAAAAACCGTTAGTCATATTGCCAAAATTAGTTTTTTCTCTTGCTATTGATAAGACCTTGTACTTGTAGGCCCAAGGCTAAGGGTAAGGTTACCATATCGTTCATGAGCCTAAAACCAAATCTAAAAGGCGGGTCAGCATTTTAATTCTTTTGGAATGGATACATGCTTTAAAGCAGGTACTTGTTTTAAAAAACACAAACGAGTACCCATTTTAAAGTGGGTACCATTTTAAAATGGGTAGCTATTTTAAATATATTCATTTCTAAAAAATAAATAAACTCGCAAGTCATTTTGAAAAAAAGATAAATACTATTTAAAAAGAGGGCCCCATTTAGAAATGGGGTCATGTTTCTAAGTGGGATCCCGTTTAGGTCAAGATCTTGAACCGCAATGGGTCCTCATTTCTAAATGGGGTCTTGTTTAGGATAGAGACCTCGAGCCTAAATAGGATCCCATTTTTTTTAAACAGGATCTCGTACCTGTCGGAATTTTTTTTTTGCCTGATGTTTCCCTTATATGTGGACCCAACTTTTTACAGGTACCCTTAATTTGTTTTTGAATTACATTGAATTTTTTTTTTTTTTTGAAAACACATGAAAAGAGGCCAAGTTATGGCAAAGTTTTATTGGAATGTTTTGTTCCAATTTTTATTTGAAAATATGGTTGTTGTGCATATTAGAACCATAAGGGCACTTTTAGATTTTTGAAATTTTATGTATTATAAAAAATTGAAATTTTGGTGTTGTTGAGAGAAGTCTCCAAATGATGGATTTGGGGATTTTATTGTTTTTTTCACTCTTTAGAAAAAATTGAAGATTATGTTGTTTTTTTCACCTTAATTTTTAGTATTATTTTTGTGAGACAAAAAGTCTCATTAGGGAAACATGATTCCCTTATTATTGGATGAGTGTTGCATGTTTTGACCTTGATTTATGTGCTTTGACTTTTTGGTCAAAGTTGACCTTTTTATAGGCCTTAAGTGAGAATTGTATACTTTTGGCCGTGCGGATAAGGGTGCTATGCGTTTTGACCTCATTTTCCTATGTTTTGACTTATTTTTGTCACAGTTGATTTTTTTGGGTCAAAGTTGACTTTTGAACTTAGGAATGGATACTTAGTCTTCCTATGGATTTCCTATAGAAGGTCGTATTCCTCTTGCATCATTTTTTATCTTGATGATTATATGTATGTTTATTGACATGTTGATGATGGCATACCTTGTTTTGTGTGCTATTTCCATTTTGAAAAAATGATGATGTCATACCTTGTTTTGGTTACTCTATAAAGAAGAATGATCAACTTTAAAGCTTGCAAACAAAATAAATAAACTAAATTTATTATTACAATTAAAACAAATTATTAAATTAATAACTTTAAAAGGAATGAAAAATTCGTGGCAATTAATTTGTATTCTATCTTTAAAAAATATTCACAATTAGCACATTTTATGAAAAAATGTTTTAAATTAATAATATATTTCAAATATTATATTTTCTTATAAAAATAATTTTAATTCAAACATTTACTATTTACTAGTAATTTAATTATTGACCTATAAAATTAAATAAAAATACAACAAATCCCATTATACAGCCAAATAAACTTAATAATTACGCCAACAGGAGTTCTAAGATTCAAATTCCTGTAAATAATTAAGATTCAAATCCCATGTAAACAAAATTTATAAAATATGTAAATAAATAAATTCGTGGAAGCCAAATGGATAGAAAAATAGAAAAACTTGGGCAGTTATGGAGTGAAATCTTTATCACGTTAAACAAAAAATAAATAAATTCGTGGAAGCCAAATGGATAGATAAATAGAAAAACTTAGGCAGTTATGGAATGAAATCTTTATTACATTTGAAAAATATGAAAAGTCTTGCAGCATAGTCTCTTTAAATTAACTCATGTGAGTATATCAAATATTCTAACTGCAAGTAATTTATAAATGCCAACAAATTGGAAGATATCTCTCGGCATACTGTAAATATTTTTTTTAAATATAAATATACTAGTTGTAAAATACAGTGTAAAATTAGAAAACAGGCCACAGATCATCAAATTTTATAACAAATGTGACCTGGATATGAAAAGCGCGAGGAAGATATTTTCTTAGTTCAGTTCAGTGGGATTAAAATTCTGGAATTAGCTTTTTGAAAGTAAGGATGTTAAAAAGCCGTCTTTATATCTCCATCCCAGATGAAGTTTTCAATTGATCGTATTTAGCCGTTAAAGTATTTTGAAGTGGTGCATACGTTGATGTTAATTAATATTACTGAGATGTATTTCCAGGTGTTCCATACGCTGATGTTAGTCTCACCGACTTCGGAAAAGAAGTGGCATTACTTTTGTGCGTGGATGATTGGAATTATGAAGTAGTTTACTGGTTGCTAAACTCTTGGTCAAAATCTGAGACTATGAACCTCGCTGATGTGAGAGGAGGAAATGTACCATTCATCGATGCCGCCAAATTTCAAGAGATGAACAAAGGGATATGTAGTTTAGCGAGAAGACTTGGGGATGAGGAAGTTGCTGCGCGGGAGAAGGCACGAATGACAAAGTATTCTCGCACACATTCAGTCAAAGAGGTACTAATGGGCATGATTGAAATTGTAAAAGGAGAACTCATTGGTGATGATATGCGGGTTTTTAGAAGGCATGGAGGTGACAAATATTTTCTTCCAGAGTCTGTACAGACGGGAGATGTTGCAGAGGCATTCTGGAGCTTTGTGTGCGACACATTTGCGGGCTATCTTGTACAAGTTCGTGCATATTTCAGACTTCAAGAAATACACGGGATGAAAACAAAAGGAACGAGCGAGAAGAATTTTATGATTGCCACTTCCATTCTCTTATATGTCTCGTGTTATAGAGACGACATCATACACGAACCACTCCCGCATCGTTGTTCCTGGCACAATTGCTGTGGAAAGTTTCTGTCTTATGCTGAGGGGAAAGCGGGCGGGGACTCAGACAGATTTAGCGAGATGCTAAAACATAACGCAATGTGGAGGTGCTACGATGAGACGGGTAATTACGGTGTTCTAAACAAGCTTTTATTCATTTTAGCAAAAGGTGAACGTGCTCGTATTAAAATAGAAGAGAAAATTACTGCTTCCGTTGTAGACATGCTATTGAAATGCGGCGCTGAGGCTGCAGGATGCTATGCAATTGGTAAGTACCGAAAAAAAACTGCCTTACACAACGCTGCGAAATGTCTCTCCGAAGATGTGAGCACAGAGGTTGGACAAGCTTTGTTAGGCAGGTGTGATGAGGAGAGTCGATATGAGTTTGTGAATGCTGCAGATGAGAGAGGGAGGACAATTCTTCACAGGGCTTCTCAGAGGAGAAACGCTAGCCTCTGTCAACTGCTCGTTGAATTCAATGCTTCAGTGAATGCTCAAGACCAAGAGGGTATGACGCCTCTGCACTATGCACTTGATGGAGAAGGAGAAGGAGAAGGGATTCATAAAGTTATAAATGTGTTTATCAAAAGTCGGCAGGTCAGAGAGTCAGTTGATTTAAAAGACAAGAGAGGTTACAGACCTTTAGATATAGCTGTTGCCAACAACGATTATGATTCAACAGCCAAGTTGTTATCAAAGTCGAAAGAGCCAGAAGTTTATCTTACTAAAGTGGATCAGAAACACCTCTTACGTTACTCTTTACTAGTTGGTTCTCCAGATATCGTTCAGATGCTGTATGAAAAAGAAATAAAGCTGCCAGCTGGTAATTGTGATGAAGACGGGAAACCGGCTCTGCCTTTGGCTGCTATGCGTGATGATGAGAAGAGTGCTATAGACATTATTAAAATTATTTTATCCAGAGTAAGCCGAGAAACTCCGGAACAAGATAAAAACATGGTGGCTGAGTGCGACAGAAGAGGGAGGACTGTCCTCCATGAGGCGGCTTTGAAGGGGCATGGGAGGCTCTGCGAAGGTTTACTGGAGATAAATCCAAAACTAATATATATGAAAGATAGAGACGGCCGAAACCCTTTATTTGATGCAATTAAAGGAAAATCTTTGGAATTGCTGGGTGCATATGTGGAGAAAGATATGCCGGTGGAGGATTTGATAGACCGCAGTGGTCTGACCCCATTGCATGTTGCTGTTTCACAAGGAATGGTCGAAATTGTGGAGACGCTTCTTTCCAGCGATAAATTTAAAGCAAAGTATTTAACAAGAGGAGATTTCTTGGCACAAACGGCCCTCCATAAGGCAGCAAAACGTGGAGACATAGATACAGTGGATGTTCTGTTGAAACATGGTGCTCACCCTCTCAGAGAACGCGACTGCGATGGCCGAACTGCTCTTCATTATGCAGTGAAAGCAGAAACTGGAGACAAAAAGAAATTGGTCGATGCCTTTTTCAAGCGATGTAAATCTGAAGAAGAGAAATCGCTTCTCTTATGGGCCTCCGCAGCAGGTTTAGGCACTGCTGACCAAAATCTAAGCGAGGACGATCCACTTCACGAATTTCTTCTACATAAAAAGAGCGAGAAGAAAGACATCAATTTGTTGCGAATGGCTGCTTCTGTGGGTGATATTGAAATGACGAAAGAACTAATCATCAGAGGTTATCAAATTGGGGACATTCTCGAAAGTGAGTGGAGGAGAGGATTAAATCCAGCAAGCCAATATAATGTAACGAAGGGTAATTTTTCAAACCCACCTGCGTAGTTACATAAACATCACAACTGCCATTTATTGATAGGGTGCGCATTTTGTTTGCAGTTTCAAAACAAATTGAAATGATTAAAGAACAGGGAAATGACAAACCAGCTATATCAGACAGTCTTGGTAAGAATTTTTTCTGATTTTGTTTGAGTAGCTAGTGATCATAAATTTAGTTATTTTATACAATTCTTCTTAATATCCTATTTACTCATATATATCGAACAGGGAGATTGGACTATGCAGAGGGTCTTGCTGCATTATTTTTGAATCCTTACATAAAGCCTCCCATAGCTGTCAGTATAACTGGTACTTGGGGTATGGGAAAATCTAGCCTCATGTTCCAGGTATCATCTACTTAGATTTTTAAGTTAAAACAAATTTATTTAGAGCAAGCCATTTAAAACAAATTTATTTAGAGCAAGCCATTTATCTAAATTTTGTTTGTTTTCTGTACAATCCAGACTGAGCGCATTTTACTAACAGCAGCTGCTCAAATGGCATTATTGAAATCCTCAAAATTGCCAAGTTCAGCTTCAGAATTGCCTGGTATTAAATCTTATAAATTATCAAGCAAGGGGAAGAGGAAATGTGAAAACATTTACAAACAGATAAAGAATAGAGAAAGCAATAATAGAAACTTGAACATGGAAAAGATTCAGGAGGAAGTAAATTTCTTACTCAATATATTGTTTTTCTTTTAAAAAGTGTCTAATGTATATATAATATCTATCTTTAACTAAAATATTGACTGAAATGTTTGTTTACTAGTTGGAGAAATTTCTAAACAAGTATGACCGTAAGTATCGGAAGGTATTTAAATCACTTGCTGCTATGGACAGCAGTGACATGGTAAGAGTTAAACACTAATTATTGAAGTACTTTAATTTTAAACTAGTTTATCGCTAATTACTGCATTGCTCAAACATCAATCCAAATTGTCAACATCCAATTTTGTTTCTACCTCATTTTATAACAGATTTAAGTATTTTATTTTCGTAAAACTTAGATATTCTTTGATCCTCATTGTCATTCTCAGTACGAAACAAATGTCCCGCGACCAAAAGCAGAGGAAAATGTGCCTGCAGTTTTAACTGTTCAATATAATGCATGGAAATATAGGAACGATACAGAAGCTTTGGCAGGTATGGCAGTTGAGATTACCAAAGAGTTGGAAGGAGTGATGAGTCTGGCTCAATGGCTGAGCACCTGTTGGCGAAATACTTGGAAAAAGAAGAAATACACTCTATGGATTGAAATATTCTTTCCCTTTCTCCTCGCACTGGTTTTGGTAAGTTGTTTGACTTGCATTGTATGGGTGGTGTTAGACAGTGACAAGTTCAAGGAATGGGCAAAAGCAAAATATGCATGGCCGCCAGCAGCCATATTCATATTGGTGTGGACTTTAACAAAGCCTGTAATGGGCATATTAAAACCCGTCAGTACTCAACTAATGCAGTATATTTCATTTCCAGATCATACTGATAAACTGGGTTATCAAGACAGGGTAATCTCAGATATTACTTTTTTGAAAGATGAAATTGGTGAAAAAGCCTACTGGGTATTCATGGTCTTTGGCTGGCTCTTCGACATCTTCACAGTGCTATGGCGCCTAATTACTGGATCGTGGGTAACATCATTGTTCTTCCATCATAGAAGCCTTGAAAAAGCCATAGAAGCTCCGAAAGTAACCCCTGCATCAGGGAGCAATCTTCGAATAATCGTTTTTGTCGACGATTTGGATAGATGCCAGGAATCTGTGATCTTGCAGGTATGTTAACTGTAATTTGTTCACTTGGCAAACATGTATCTATGTTAACTGGATTGTTTTATTCCAGTTTCTTTTTAACACGTTTTATATTTGCAACAGGTTTTATCAGCCATTAATCTTGTATTGGCAGAGTGCGAAATCAACGTGGTGATGGGAATGGACAAAAGATTAATACAAAGGGCAATTATGAAGAACTATGGAGATATAGAGGCTAATAGGTCCTTGAAAGCTAGTCAAGAATTGGCAGACATGTATTTACAAAAAATCATACAACTGCCACTGGACCTCCCTGATCCTAGCGATGAAGAATCAAGGAGGTTTTTGGAAGGACAATTGGGTGTAGTAGAAAATGAAATTAAAGCCCCTGACCCTGGCGATGAAGAATTAGGCAAGTTTTTGAAAGAACAGTTGGGTGTATTATAAAATGAAAATAAAACTTTTATAAAGAGTAATGATAGAGTTATTACATTTTACAAGATAAGGATGGAGTAATTACAAGATTCCTCGGAAATACCAAGTTTGCTTTTCATCTTATGTTACTGCTTGTACAAAAATCTTATCTGTAGGCTCAAGCAGAGGTGACGGGGAAAGAGAAGCTGAACAACAAAATGCTGCAGCCCAGGTTCATCTTATAAATATGCCGTCTGCATCAGAAATAGCAGAAACGGGTAAGGATCAAAACAGATCTGTCATAGGTTTCAAGCTTGCGTCTCAATTTCAATCGTAATCTCTTTAAAGATATGTTCATTCCGTAGAACAAAGTTAAGCGAAAGTCGTAGTTACAAATCAATTTGACTTCTCTACTTATTATTAATATGAAGTTACAGGTTCTGCAAATTTACCAGAACCAATCGAGCCTACAGATGGCAGGAGCTCAAGCAGGAGTCACAGGAAAATAAATGTGCAGTCTGCATCGGAAAAGAATTGCCTAAAGTTTTTCAAATTTCCTGTAAGAAATATTGTACGAGGCGGTGTACATGCACTCCGAGCTCTATGGAAGGCAAAAACAGAAACGGGTAATCTGTCATAGCTTTCTAGCTTGCGTATTACGCTTAATCTCTTTACACAAATGTTCATTCCGTAGAACAGAGTCATAGTTAAATATCAATTTGTGTTCTCTACATATCATTAATACTAAGTTTGAGTCCTATAAATTTACCAGAAACAATTGAGCCTACTGAAGCTCCCTCACCAACAGATGGAGATGCAACTAATACTAGTGAGTGATATCGTTGCTGCAACTGGAAATAGAAAAGAGACTAACAAATGAGATCTTTTTGTGTTTGCGTTTGCTAATTCATACTCGTTGGTGGTTTAGGCATTCAACAAAATCCCAGTTCATCAATTCTTATAAGAGAAATGTTGTTCGTAAGGTATAGCCAAGGAGAAGAGAAAGCCTTTTTCTACTTTCAGGGGTTGGCTACAGACTGCAGGAAGCTTCCTCGCGAGTGGAAGCGCCTTCTCAATTACCACAGATTGGTCTGGTACATTTTCTCCGCGAGCAAAGAAGCAAAGAATGTTGTAGGATGGCAAGTACAGTTGATCACCTGGATTTTTGTTTGTTGGGAATGGCAAGAAAACATGAATCTTGTCATAGAGGTATGCCAGTCTGCAATTTAACTCATTACATTTCTGCGAAATTGAGATGATGTCATAAAAAATACGGATTTTAACAGAAAAATCTTTGACGGTGTTTTGCAGAGGTGGAAAGAAATTAGTAATCTTAAAACCTCTGAGTCGAATGAGCCTTCACTGTTAATGATCGTAGAGCATTTGATGGAAGAATATGAGAGAGATAACCCGAAGATGCCAGCGAATAGCAATGAAGATGAAGCGTTGCTCAAACAAAGAAACAAAGAAGACACTGAAAGTAGCAACACGGACATGGATAACAAACTTGATGCATTAGAGAAATCGTTGGCTGAGTCGAAGAAAGAAATGAAGAAATTAAAAGAGCAAGTCTCTCATGAGTTGAAAGAGTTGAATAAACAGGTGTCCGATGAGTTGAAGAAAGATATAAATGAAATAAAAGAGCATATAGTCCAAAAGCAGGAAGGCAAGAACGAAGAAAATATGGAAAAGAAAAAAATAAAGTCACACAATTTGGAAAACTGGAAGAGAATGAAGTCAACACTAGAGAAGTACGATGTGCCAATGGATGGTATTCAAGCTTTTCAAAGGTTCAGGTTTTATTGTATAGCTGGCTATCTCCCACGCCCTTCGTGAAATACAGCAGTTTTTATTACGCCAAGAGGAGTCTGCAGTGGCAGGAAGGGGTTGAAAGCATGTAAATTAAATTACAGAAAATTAAATTTTTATAAATTGTTTTATTTTTACTTTTTTCTTATTTTAAATTCTATTACTTTATTTCTATTATACTAATTTTAATTTTTCTCTTAAAACAATATATTTTGTTAGGATATTTATATTTTAAAAAATATATTTACAAATATTTTCCAATTTGTTTTTTGCGTTTTGTTTTATTTTTTATTTTTTTATAAATTAAGTGTTCATTTCCCATTAAATATATTTCTTATTATTGGCATTTATAAATTATTTGCAGTTGGAATATTTGCATTTTGATTTTAAATAGTAAAAGCATTTTGGGGAGTGGTGTCCAGTTATTTATTGTGGTGTTTCATTATGATCCACTACCACCATGCATTGAATTTTATTTGATTTATTTGCTATTTTTTTTTTACTTACTGTTACAAGAATCTGAAGTGTAGAATGCCTCTTAGCATAATTATAAAAGATAAAGTAAAAAGTGATGGGTGAATTTTATATTTGATATCTCTCGGCCTACTTTAGATATATTTTTTAAAATATAAATATGCTAGTAATATTTCCACTCGAATTAGTTGTGATCCAAGAGGAGAAGCGGAAAAAGTGTTATGTGAAATGATATAATTATATAAGCTTAATAGACATGCAATAGTGTACTAAATGTTATTATGTAACAATCCTGAGATGGTGTGTCAAGATATGCATTAAATAACATGTATTAGGAGGTACATGTATTTCCAATGTGACACCCAAGTATAGAATGAAGAAAAAGTGAGAATAGTCAATGTACTAGATAGAAGCATGTAAGCATAGGTATATGTCATGTAAAGTGTAAGAGTGTAATATAACATAAGAATAGTAGTGTAAAAAGTATTGTGTAACATATCATGACAAATATTATCATCAAATTAAGACATATTTATACAATAAGTAGGCCATCTAGGTCATACTAATAATGCCAAAAAATGTCAACATATATGAAAAGTTGCATGATCAAAAGTAGCATAGCGAGATACTGTCATTAATTTAATTAATGGATTGTCACCCTATGCTCACATTGAGATGCAACCACCATTTAAAATGGTCACACAAGGAAATACAAGTACTCAAAAATCAAACTTGATTAACAACATAAGAATTGCCCTTTTAGGAAAAAGTACCACATGACAAATCACCATTATTGTTGCTCACACCAAAGTGTGGAGTTTTCAACATAAATGTATGCACCATACATTTAGGACTTTGCATCTCAATAAAAGAGATGAATCCTCTAGACGGGTAGACATTAGCAACATTCCAAGAGAGCATGTATTTCATCCGTTCTGCTCTAATTGATGAGTTAATCTTTGCCAGGCCTAGGCTATTGGGACACATTAATAGTAGATTGCATGAAGCATTCCCTAGTCACAATCAAATTCTATTTATTGCTTGCTCCAGCATTCCTTTTAGTGATTTCGCTCAATTACTATTGGTGAAAGATGTGTATTTTGGGGCATTCTATAGGACAACACTTTGGCACACCTTTCATACATTAGATAAATTAAACAAAATATTTTACTAGCATGGTAAAGAACCAACAAATCTTGATTTTCATAGGTTACTTCCAAATATAAGAAATGTAGAGCCAACACTGTTAGATTGGGACCTTCAAACATCATAGTTAATTCTCCCCTTAGTTATGATGAAAAAGCATCATTTCAATACTTGATATATTTATTTGCAACAAATGACTTGGTTTCATTGCATAATAAATGTATGCTTTAAAATCATTGGGAATGCCTATTGTGAGATATAATACAAAGAAACTAAGGGTAATCTTGATCATGTTCAAATATCAAGGCCAAACAACTTGATTCAAAGGTTCTCTTATGCATTAGTCAACAAGTTATACTTAGTTTAAATTTGTGGGTAGGAGTAGATCTTGTCAATGGTGCATTAGACAAGTGCAATAACCTACCAAATATTCCCCTCTTTGTCATGGTAAAATTTAAACATTACATAAGACCATGTTAGAACCCCATCCAACCAAAGCATGTGCCAATCATCTCAATAACTTGAGGTAGGCAATGCCAACTTCCCCTTGAAATGAAATGGACCTTAACAATCCATAAATCACAAGGCCACATCATTGAAAGAGAAACAATCGATATTAGCAACATTGAATGAGAAGGACTCACGTTCACATCTATATCAAGGGAAAATCTTCATAAATGCCCCACCTTCACATACCAAAGATGTGTGTGCATGAAGGATACTCCATATGTTGCACTATGAAGCAAGAAGAGGACTGCTTACAAGCATCATTGGTTGGAAATAACTGAATAATCCAATCAAACTATCAATGAAATTATAATTATAAATGACCCAATTGTATCAAGGGGAGATCTTTGTATATGTTTCATCTTCATATATCAATGCTATGCATGCATGAAGGATAGTCTAGATATGTTGCACTAAGAAAGAAAGAAGATGATTGCTATGTAAGAAATATCAATTGGAAAGAATTGAATAATCTAATCAATCATTTTAGAAGGGTTATAACTATGGTATATTAAATGTAATTGTTACTATTAAGTATAGTTGTTCTTTTGAGTCAAGGATCTATAAGCATTTAATCATATATAACAATATTAACCATGTATATAGAAGTTGTCAAATTCCCTAGAGCAATATTCACCACCATTGTTAGATCTCAAAACTTTATTTTCTTTTCTTATCTCAACATTCTATACATCCTCTATTGAAAAGTTATTCAAGGAATAGACATGATGGGTATTTCTAAGATTACACTTGCTAATCTAGTGTTTCATTGACAAGTTAATCCTTGCAAAGATCTATAAAATTGCCTCATAGTGTATTTGAGCAAGCCTTATCAATGTGTCATGGGTTTGTTTTGTTTAGTCAAGAAATATTTAATGCATGTTCACTTATGAAGGTTTCTAGTCCACATATAGGATTGCATTCATTTGTTGTAGAACAAAGCTTATGATTTTCAATTATAAGCCTAATTCTCATGTTAAATTAGCAAATGTGTTTGTGTTGGTGGCTATTATTTGATTTTGTTGCCAAGGTAATGTTCACAAAAACCTTAGGTGAAATTGTTGGATTGCTAGGGTCAAGTTCTCTTGGGTCAACCCCATTGTACAAACTATCTCTATGGCTATGAGCAAATGACCAAAGACAGCATGCATAAATATGTAGATGGCCTATGTTGGGTCCCAAAACCACAACTCCACTTCCTAGGATGAAATCGCACTCACAAGGCCAAGGTTGTCGTCATGCAAGTATAATTGGTACATTAATAGAACATGGAGGGTTGAAAGTCAACTCTAAGAGAGTTGGTTTATCCCATGCACTTCAAGTTCATCTAAACTCTAGAGGGATATTCCAAGGGGTATACCTTAACAGGTATTGAGTTCAAACCAGATGAACAACTAAAAACCAATGAAAAATCAAACCCAACTCGTTATCTTGATCCCAAAACTGTCACTAAACCAAGAATAACTAGTTGTCACAAAACCCTTGTATAGCTGATAAAAACTATGCAAGTATACATGCACAGGAATGATAGTTCTTCCCCTAAGCCACTGGTAAATGCTTTTATTTGTTTAAATGATGTGAGGCTAATAGGAGTAGTTCCAGACTGGTGCCTACTTTATGGGCAATAGAGTCATAGATCATCAAGAAAATAACAAACTAAAATTAAAAGGAACAATGAGCTATGCATTTGCATACACCACAAAATATGAGATTTTGAAATAGAACATACTTAGTAATCCAAGACATAACTGCATATACCCATATATAACTTGAAAGATATTATTACAAAGCTTACAATATTGTCATCGGAATGATGTCACATTCATCTGACTCAATATTACATTCGTGCCATCAAACATGGCAAAGGAGAAAACCCAACTATGACTGAGAAATCTTCCTAGATACATACCTAATGAGAGGCATTCTACAACAAGAACCATATACAATATCAACTCATTTGACTTCATGAGTCTACACTCCTTAATGAGATGAACTAGCATTTTAATGGTTACCCTACAACTTTCTACACCTGTAGTTGTCTTCTAGAAACAACACACACAAAACCAACCTCTTTTGAAATGAGTTTCAATCTTCTTTTATATCCTTAGCAACTCAAATGTAAGGATGAAATGGGCAATAAAACCCCCCAACAACCCCACCAATTACAATAATAACATTATTTTTGACTACCCATTTCACATTAATGGTGATCCTAAAAGTTGTTGGCACATTTTCCCATGTTTATAGGTAGTGGAAGGAGAAGGGAAGGCAAAATAGTCAGGCCTCAACAAATTAGACTTCCTCTAGGTAACCAACCTTTGAAAGGTGAAGAAGGAATCCTCAATCTCCAAAGTCTAAAGGGAACAAAGGGAAACCATCGGGCTTCAGAGATTAGGTCTTCACCATACATCATTTATTTTGGAAGAGAAGAAAAGAACTACCTGATCCCAAAACACTTAGAAGAAATTACAAGCTTGTCAGACTTAGGTCATTGGGCCTCCCACCTTCCATCTTTAAAAAGAAAGGATGAAGAAAAAACCCAGTCATTGATGCCTGCAACACTTAGAAACTCTTTGAAACCTTGGCAGACTTGGACGATCGGCCTTCCACCTTCCTTCCTCGAAAAGAAAGGAAGAAAATAAAACTCACACTTGCCTCCACCTAAAAGACTTAGAATAAAGGAAGCACCATCAGAATTCAGCCATCAAGCCCTCACCCTTTAGCCTACACAAAAGAAGATGAAAGACCACCACTCCAACCTTTAAGATCTACAATAGTTAAATTTTTTTAAGCCTTGGCGCACTTCGATGATCGGGCTAGTGCAGTCACGGTTGGGAGGGTCCTCAAAGAGAACTATCCAGACCATGCAACAAGAGCAAACACAATAGAAACAACTCAAATATATGAAGCAAATGCAAATTTAGTCATTCAGTATATCATGGAATTCAAATACAAACTGGATGGCAACATGTGAGCTTACAAATAGGGCTAACAGGCCTGATTCCTCAATTACAAAATATGCACAAGATATAGCTTTGAATCTCCTTCACAAAGAATTTAAACTATCAACTATGAACTAATGATCAACTACTTTCCTAGACATCTAGTACATGATTATATATCATCTCCAGAACATAAGATTCCTCCATGTTAGCCAAGGAAGGTCACAAACTCCAATGAAGAGTTGTAACGTGTGTACATGGATAGGTCAAACCTAATCATATAGAACTCCTCCGCAAATGAATGGAATTATATGTGGATCTCGAGGAAAGTTGGCCATGATCCAAACAACTTGGAATGATGTGTCATTTAGCTTTGCAGGTTATGAAATGCTCCGCAAGTCTTCTCCTTTAGCTGATTGTCTGAGATTGTCAAGATACTCTATTTTGAGAAAACAGTTGATCTTCTAATAGTGATAACTTTTTGGTAACTGATCCAAATTCTCTAAAAATTAGATATGATGTGCATGAATGTGTCTAGATGTTAAATCTAGCTTGGCAAGGTCTGGAATGAAATTGTGGCAGCATGTGGACCAAAATACAGAAATTGCTTCTGACTGAACTAAACTAGAAGATGAAAGAAAATAAACTGAAATGCAAATATTTTTGGTTGATGCAAGATTGCTCTTGGACCAAGGATGTTCCTGCATCAGACATCCAGAGTTACTGAAAAAGTGAGTCCCTCACATTGCTGCGACTAGAGGAAAACCAAGACGGTCCACCTCAGCCTAAGAAATCTAAGATGAATCTTATTCCAATCTACCTTTCCACTTCACAAGATACTCCTTGTATTTCTTGTCTCTGGTGTTGCATCCAATTCTGCTATCCAAAATGTCTTCGATATGCTCCAGTGATTGTTGTAGTAAGTGCTTCTTCAAATCTTCTTCAATGTTGTCACTAAACTCTGCTTCATGATATTGATATAGATCTGTAATATTGAAAATAGGTGATATCCCAAAGGTCTCCAGTAACTCCACTTCATAGGCATTTCCTAAATAAACTTCCTGAGTATCTTACAAGGTAGAAATTTCTTCATTTGCAACAAGTGTTATATGTCCCAACTGGAAATCTTTCTTTTCTCAAGTACACCATCACTTCATCTCCAACTGCAAATTCCTTATGTCTCCTCTTCTCATCTGCATGTCCCTTATACTTGTTATTCATCTCCTCCAAATGCTTCTTCCCTTGATTATGCATTGTACCCATATGTTATGCAAATTCTTCTTCTTCTACACTCCTCTTTTCTTCTCTACTAATATCTCTCACCTCTGCAACTCCTCTAGGGTTTACTCTAGTAAAAATCTCAAAAGGTGGTCTTTTGGTACTCCTATTCACTGAATTATTGTTTGCAAACTCTACTTGTGATAGAATCAAATCCCAGTTCCCTGTCTCTTCTCCAACCAAACATCTCAACAAGTTTCCCAAAGGGGAAAATTCACTACCTTTGTCTATCCATTTGTATGTGGATGAAATGTTGAACTGAACTTCAAATCTATGTTCATTTTCTTCCAAAGTGTTTTCCAAAAGTATCCAACAAACTTTGTATCTCTATCTGAAACTATGCTCTTAGGTAATCCATGCAATCTCATAATTTCCTTAAAAAATAGGTCAACTACATGTACTGCATCAGTTGTCTTCTTACAAGGTATGAAATGCATCATCTTTGAAAATCTATCCACTACCACAAATATAGAATCATGTCCTATTTTTGTCTTTGGTAATCCCATTATGAAATCCATACTTATGTCTTCCCAAGGTCTCTTCGATACTGTCAAAGGCTTATACAATCCAGTATTCTGACTACTCCCTTTTGCTACTTGAAATACTCTACAACTCTGCACAGATTTCCTATTAACATCCTTATATATCTAAGGCGAAAAGTAATTCTCACTTACCAATGCCAATATCTTATCAATGCCAAAATGTTCTGCTAATCCACCACTATGTTTCTCCTTGATCAAAGTATCTCTCATTGAACTCCTAGGTATGCATAATTGATTTCCCTTAAACAACATATCTTCCTGAATGAAATAGTCCAACCACTTACTCCTATCTGTCACAACAAGTTCCTTACATGATTTCTAAGGTTCTGTAAAATCAATATCTTCTTCATACATGTTCTTCAATTCCTCAAAACCTAATACTTGAACTCTCATCTCTGTCAACAAGTTCCTTCTCCTACTCAATGCATCAACAACTTTGTTTGATTTTCCACTCCTATGCTTCAATACAAAAGTATAACTTTGCATGAACTCTACCCATCTCATATGTCTCTGATTCAACTTACTTTCCTTGACTATTCAGATATTGCAATGCTTGATGATTTGTATACAACACAAACTCCTTAGGTAAAAAATAATGTCTTCACTTCTTCAAAGCTTGAATTATGGCATAAAACTCCTAATCATAAACTCAATATCTTTTCCTTGCATCATTCACTTCTCACTGAGATAAGCTACAGGTCTACCATCTTGACTTAATATTGCTCCTATGGGTAAGTGCAAGAAGATGGGGGGCCAAAAAGTGGCCAAATTAATTTCAAAAAAAATTAAGTCATAACACGAGCGCGTTATAGCGTGCTCACGTTATGGCTTGGTAATGACAAGCCTAAGACTCATCAAAACCAAGCCATAATGTGAGCACGTTATAATGCGCTCGTGTTATGACTTTCTATAAATTAAAAAAAGGTTTCTAATTTCATTTCTTTCTATCTTCTCCTCTCTGCCCGCGGCCTGCAAACCCTAGAAAGTGCGCTCGCGTTTTGCAAAACTCCATTCAACACAAAAACCTTATCGATTCGTTGCCAAAATGCTGCCATGACGTCGAGCATGCCAAAGGGGTGAGTTATATTTTTTTTTGTTTGAATTTGTTTCTAAATAGGTAGGTTTTAGTTGATTTTTGATGTATATTTCATTAATTGTCAGGAAATGTTAATGCACCTCCTCCTCCTCAAAATCCACAAAATCCTGAGGAGGAAATACCTGTAGAACAACAACCTCCTCCATCCATTCCTCGACATGCCCCTGGGACACAAGAAAATATAATTGGGCAATTGAAAATAACAAAAAACAAATTGAAGATATAATTGCAAGGTTGAAAGATCCTTCCACTTCAACCTTGCATAGGTCCACGCTTGCTGAATCTCTTGAATCTATGTTATCAAATGTAGATTCAATTAGCAAACAAATAACTAGTTGGATGGATAAGAGGAGAGAGTTTAGAGATTATTATGCAGACAAGCTATCATACCAAGATGTGAAAAAATTACAAATCATAAAATTAGACTTGTGTTCCATTTTCATAAACCCACAAACAAATCAACCTCCACCCATTACATGCAAGAGGTTCCCTATCCATTGGTGCAACAACCAAGCGATAAGGGACAATTTTGGGCAGAGGTGGTGGATGGTTTTTGACCATCCTCCATGAAATAATAATGAGGTCCCACAATACTTTTTGAGAAAACTCTACTGTGAGTTTGTCCTCAATAAAGTGCCAAACTATTTTAATATGCGGGACTTCCAAGGTAGAGGTGGGGGGTCAGCACAAGATAGACCAGGGGCACGTGTTGACCCACAGCAGCCAGTGAGATGAGTAATCAGCAAACCAGCCCACGAGCATGTTTCTATCCCTTCCATTGTGAAGGAGAGTGTTGAGGTTGATACACTTCAGTCCATTAGTGCCTTGACCCAGAGCATCATAGCGCATGCCAGTCCTACAACACAGAGTGGGTTGGGAGATAGTGCGAGGAGTAGGGTCCCACCCCATACTTGTCAGACTTGTGGGTCAGCCTGTGGTTATGACCCCATTGATAGTCAGGACACAGGTGCACAAGCTACATCTGTAGCTGAGCAGATGGTGATGACAGATACCCTCCTGAGTGAGACTTTCAGCCTTGATACTCAGGTAAATATTAGCAAGTTTATTGAATTTAATTTATTAAATTTCATTTTTGAAATGCAAGATTAACTAATTTAAATTGATGATTTTAATAAAATTTCAGGGTCATAGCGTCGATGCAGTTTTCAGTGGTTCGCCACCTATATTTTACACTAGATCATCTACTGGCGGGGTATGTAACTAGTAAACAATTATAAATATTACATGTGAATAGCATTGTTATATGAATGGTATTCTAATATCTAATTTTGGATGTTGAATAGGGTAATATTGTAGATTTCACAGCAACATTTGCTAATGGTGGTGGTCTTCAAAGTTTTACGGAGGTAATAAAATAAATAGTTTAATGAATGAATTGTACTTACTAGATTTTTGTATGTGACTTGTGTGCTTTATTGTGTGTACTTCCATGTTTAGATGAATGTGTGTGTATGTTAAGAGCCATGATTTGCATCACTATTATAGTTTTCGTAATTGAATAATGTTGTTTTATTTGCAGATGATGCAGGCTACGGAGACACCTCCCCATGTTCAGAGGGCAATGGAGCATGGTGTGGCCTTTGCAATTCATAGCTCCATGGCATTGACAAGGGTATGAGGCAGATTAGTAAATTTTAATTTACATTCATTGTTATAGTTGTCTATTTTTGAAAAATTAAAAGATTATTGATTTGAAGTTTAATTTCTATCTGGATGGTTTCTATAGGACTTGACATCACCAGGGCCTATTCCTGCTACTAAGGCAAGCGAGGAGACAGATTATATGTTAGCGGTAAGTGATTATTTTGTTAAATGTTTCATTTTTTATAACATGTAATTTCTATATATTAATGTTTATACTTTTTATTGTAACAGCTAAAGATGCAGGAAGAACTGAATAGGAGGAGTAGCCCTCGAGTTCATAGTAGACCACCTACATGTGCATCTTCATCCCCTAGAAGATTAAAGGCTGCCCGTGATTTATTCTCTTCACCAGCTAGAGGGGAATGACTTTTTATTGTGTTCTTTTGTTGTATGCCTATATGGCATTTGTGGACACATATTTTGTATTGTACATAGTTGACATTGTATGCCTATATGGCATTCTTATAAGCCTATATGCTATTTTGTATATATGTTATACTTATATCGACAAATATTGATGTATGCCTATATGGATATTTGGTTAATACAAATATTTTTTATTGATGGCGTCCATACTTGCATTATAAATCCACATTTGAATGGATATTTGTAGATGGCTACTTCAAATATTTAAAGTCCAATTGTATTACATAGGATGTTTGTTGATCCAATAAGCTAGCTATTGTTATTCAAGTATCACCTAAACCTCATTTTGAAACTAAAAGATAAAAGTTGTATTTAAAAAAAAATGAATCATCATGTTGAACAGAAAATATTAATATTCTTTATTAGTAGCATAGAATGTCAACTATATGCAATACAAAAAAATGAATCATCATGTTATTCTTTATGTTTGAGATCCTGAAAATGACTAAGTCTAGTAACCTGATATCCTAAAACACTAGGATGAATACCCAAGTCATTAGGATGATTGCGCCTTGAGAAAAAGTCATTAAGATGAGCGCCTAAAGGAGACTTTCTTAAACATTCAAACATTGAGCAACAAGCATGAAGGGTTAAGGCGCAATTTGCAACTCATAAAGCCTCAAAGGGCACCCAACTTAGAGAGAGCATTCATTTAAGACAAGGCGCCCATTAACACCTATTCCACCATAAAACTGCACCTAAGGTGGAAGGAGAACAAGCCACTAGTAAGTGAAGTGCGCCTATTGTCTAAACCACTTCATTAAGGCACCTTAGCATGAGGAGGAGTATATAAGTCAATAGGAAATGGCGCCTAGAATGCAAATGAAGGACTAAGTGGCATTTTCAATAAGCATCAATTCACTTTGAGCTTTCAATAAATACATCAAATTAAGCCCCATAAGCCTAGGCGCCCTTTGCCTTCAAAAGAACCTTGTATCAACGTCAAGAGTTGGATTGTTGATGACTTCCCCAGCTAGAGATAATAGTGAAAACAATCCTTCCACCATCAGAATATTGAAAAATAATCATAATGTAATGATATATGGGATAACTGACATACCCCTTGTGAAAAGTGATGATCATAACAAGAATGGTCACCTCAACTTAATGCCCAATAATTTTAATACTATCAAGCATCCACATAATAGTAGATAATCTTATCAAAAGTCACAGAGAAATTTCTAAGGACCATAGTGTTATCCCTATGACTTGACACATACTGCTTGTTTCATAAAGCAAAGGGACATGATATAAATATTGTTGTTATATGAAGCCTAATCAGACTCGGAGGTTAAATTTACCCAACTTTTATCAGTGTGGTTTCCCCCCAAATATTTTCTTACTAGTTTTGGCACCTTGAAGTCTAAGTGCATGAAAATCATGAGGATGAGCGCTTAGGGATGAGATAGTCTTCATAAGAGTTTAAATAAGAACATCATCAAAATGCGCCATGGTAGAGAGACTTGAGACCATCATCAAATAAGCCAAAATATCTATCTCTGATGACTTGACATGGATCCCAAAACCACCTATTGGACCAATAGAATCCTAGGCGCTCACTTCATGCATTATGATTTCTAAGTGCCAGTTTAATGCTCCATCACAAGGAAAGTGCGCCCACACTTGCAAGTGTTTTTCTTCAGGACATAGGCGCCAATTGAAGGTTGTAGTTGCCAAGAAGAGCACCTAGCAAGAGGAAGTCTTTTGGAGTCTCCAAAACACATCAAACACTTGACTAAAAAGAAGATAACTTTTTCCCAAGTTAGGTGCTTCAAGAGGGAAGTTAAAACATGAATAAGCGTGAACTTGTCTAGGTGCAAACTCAAGCTTGTTGAGGATACACATGGCACTCAACATTCCTTGGCGATTTCAGAAACTTCAAATGCTCAGAACTGTTCAAGGAATGCCCAATGCCCCTTCTTGATGATAGGCCACCAAAGTGAGGGTGGAATTGCGCCTTAATGGCATTAGGCATTATCTAGAGTATGCTACTCCATGGAAATGTGCCTTCTTTCTTAGACTCTTAATGAAAAGTCCTAGAGGTTAAGATGCGCCTTGTCTTAATGAGGTGCAACTCTTGGGTAAGAAAGCTTGTAAAGTGCGCCTCACTTAGTGAAGAGGTTGATAACTTCTAAACCCTTCCTAGAACTTAGATTGCTTCAACTGAAGATCATCTTGTACCACTACATCACCAAACTTTCAATCACAAGATCAATTCAAACTTAGGTGCTCATTAAGAGTCTTTCCAATGTTGACGCATCTGAGAGGTTGAACTGGTAAGAGATGGCGCCTAGCTTCCTAGACCTTGTTTCAATATGTTTGAGTTCGAAACTTGACTCAATGGTATCAAGATGGCACCTTAGAGTCTTTGGACTAGTTCCTTAGAGTTTCAAAAATATTCTGGCTCCTTTAAAATTCCTCCTACATGCTTGGGCGCCATTTCAATGTCCTGGAACCATGATGTAGTGCCCTATTGCTCTAGGTGCCCATTCATGTTTGTGCGCCTAGAGTGAATAGGCATTCAAAAACCAATTCATCCCCTCATCATTCTGAATTAGCCTCTAGGAATGAGCAATAGGCTAATCCATTCTTCACTTGATGATCAAGCTGGAAATGGGGACATGACAAGGTAAGTTGTATCTAATGACATCACCTAATTGAGCGCCTAGGAGGTATAAAGCTTAACGTTGACACGAGGACAAGTGCTTAGTAAAGGAGAGTTTCTCAAACATTTAAACATGTGAATGAAGTCATAGAAATGCATTAAGTCATCTAGGTGCCATTTTCCCCTTGTGTACCCTTACATTTGTGCCTAAGAAGAAGTTGCAACTTTACACTACCTCCTTTTGACAGATTTTGGGGCAGCAGAAAACCTTTCACCATGAGCAAATGTCTTAGAGATATAAAAACTGAGAGAGGTTATTGTAGAGGCACTCTATGTGATCGCGTTGCCTCAGATGAAATGTTTCTAAGTGACATAGTTTTCGAGTAACATCTCGTGAAAGATTGCTGCCTTTTTGCACTTTAGACTCTTCAAGGATATCGTCGGTACAATGTAGCTCGGACTGTTTCAAAATTTTTGGGTGAAAAATAGGACCATGCATAGCGTAAATGTACCCATCCAGATGCGTTGGAACAATTAGTTTGGTCACATCAGGAGCAGGATGAAAGTTACACACCTTTGCAACTTTGCACTGCCTTCTTCTAACGATTTTTGGGGCAGCAGAAAACCTTTCACCACGGGCAAATGTCTCAAAGATATAAAAAACTGAGAGAAGTTATTGTAGAGGCACTCTACGTGATTACATTTCCTCAGACTAAATATTTCTAAGTGACACAGTTTTCGAGTAACATCTCATCAAAGATTGTTGCCTTTTTGCACTTTAGACTCTTCAGGGATATCGTCGGTACAATGTAGCTCAGACTGTTTCGACATGTTTGGGTGAAAAATAGGACCATGCCTAGCATAACTGTATCCATCTAGATACGTTGGAACAATCAATTTGGTCACATCAGGAGCAGGACGAAAGTTACACCCCTCTGCAACTTTACACTACCTCCTGACGATTTTTGGGGCAGCAGAAAACCTTTCACCACGGGCAAATGTCTCAGAGATATAAAAAACTGAGAGAGGTTATTGTAGAGACACTCTATGTGATCGCGTTGCCTTAGACAGAATGTTTCTAAGTGACACAATTTTTGAGTAACATCTCGTCAAAGATTGCTACCCTTTTACACTTTGGACTCTTCAGGGACATCATCAGTACAATGTAGCTCATAATGTTTCGACATGTTTGGGTGAAAAATAGGACCATGCGTAGTGTAAATGTACCCATCTGGATGCATTGGAATAGTCAGTTTGGTCGCATCAAGAGCATGATGAAAGTTACACCCCTTTGCAACTTTACATTGCCTCCTTTTGACGATTTTTGGGGCAGCAGAAAACCTTTCACCACGGGCAAATGTCTCAGAGATATAAAAAACTAAGAGAGGTTATTGTAGAGGCACTCTACGTGATCACGTTGTCTTAGATGGAATGTTTCTAAGTGACATATTTTTCGAGTAACATCTCGTCAAAGATTGCTGCCTTTTTGCACTTTGGACTCTTCAGGGATATCATCGATACAATGTAGCTCGGAATGTTTCGACATGTTTGGGTGAAAAATAGGAACATGCCTAGCATAAATGTACCCATCCAGACATGTTGGAACAGTCAGTTTGGTCACATCAGGAGCAGGACGAAAGTTACACCCCTTTGCAACTTTATACTGCCTCCTTCTGACGATTTTTGGGGCAGCAGAAAACCTTTCACCACGGGCAAATGTCTCAGAGATATAAAAATTGAGAGAGGTTATTGTAGAGACACTCCACGTGATCGCGTTGCCTTAGATGGAATGTTTCTAAGTGACACAGTTTTTGAGTAACATCTTGTCAAAGATTGTTGCCTTTTTGTACTTTAGACTCTTCAGGGATATCATCGGTACAATGTAGCTCAGACTGTTTTGACATGTTTGGGTGAAAAATAGGACCATGCCTAGCGTAAATGTACCCATCCGGATGTGTTGGAATAGTCAATTTGGTCGCATCAGGAGCAGGACACCAAAAATATAAAAGTTGCTTTATGCAACTTGATAACATTGACACTTTTTTGCAACATGACTCAAAGACTCAAACTAACCCTAAATGACTCAAAGTGACTTAAAATCACCTTGATTTTGGCACCCAATGTATATTATAGAGGTCTAAGTGCTCCTTATCATTCAAACATCTTAGATGAGCGCCTAGGAAAGGAAAAAAACTCTAAGTTTCATCATCATGAGCGCCTAATATCAAGAGACTTTAATGGCTCAAACCTTAACATGGAGTCCTAAGGCGCATTTCATGTCTCCTTTCATCCATTTTGGCACCCTTATGTAGATTTTTTAACTTGATTTGGCACCCTGTATGTGAAGGAAGATCTAAAGGCATGAAAGTGGATGTCATTTTGCAAGAGTTTGGATCATCAAAATTGAAAGAAATAAGTCTATTAAGCTTGGCACCCTTGGTCTTCTTTTCATTCATTATGAGTGCCTTGGGAGAATGGTATATAGGTCATCATCATGATTGGGTGCCCTAGATCCAGAGTGTTGGAGAGATCATCGAATGGTGTCTAGAGGAAGTAGGGTGAGTTATGAGTTTGGTCGCATCAGGAGCAAAACACCAAAAATGCATAACATGATGTAAAAATGTGTATATGTGTAAAAATGCAAGAGGAAATAAAAAAAGACAAACCTTACAAATTAATGTGCATACTTATAACTCAATGTAACATGACTTTACAAAATCAATGTGAATACTTAAAAATTAATCCAATGAACCATCCGAGTCTACTCTACTCTTTATTGTGTCAAGTATTGCTTCATGGTCAGACTCACGCACCTTCCACAAGATTTTGTTCAAAGGTCTACCCCCATACTTTATCAAATGAACATTGGATGCCACGACAAGGTTCGAGTAATGAAGAATCTTCTGAAGCGTGTCAAAGTCCTGAAATAGCCAAATATTAACACTCTTATGTGGGTACCTTCTAAGCCATGTTCCAGTAATAACCACTGAGCCTATAGGGTATTTGATGTTTTCTCCATTTGTAACAGGGGCCTCCAATTTCTTTTTGGCCTTAACACAACGACATAAGTAATAATATGTTCCCTCTTCATTAGCTTCATCTGCAATAACTACATATACATGCCCTACATTGATATGTGTAGCAAATTAGATGAAATTAGTCAAACATTACAAAAACACTACAAAGTAAGATGGCATTGCCTGTTGAACTAGATGAAATTAGATGCATATACGTGCCCTATATTACCTAGTTGAACTAAATCTGATATGTGGTCAAAGTCAACTGATGATTCTATTTGTGTTAGTTCCAGTGTCGTCGGGGGTCGATACGTGTCAAGTGGGCTAAGATAACTTAACTGCCATTCGTCAACCCACTCCTTTGACTCGCACTCATCCCAGACTTGAATTGTACAGAAAGAACAAAAGCATGACATCTTTCATGTATGGATACTCCATGAACTTGCAATTGAGCTTCTTAAAGAGTGCATCTCATTTGATCCTGTCAGTGTACAACAGTCCTCATATGGTGCAATGTTAGTATCATCTATCAACCAAAAAAATCTACGAACTGAAGACTTACCTTCATTACCAGGACCCATGGAAGCATTACACCACTCGACAATTGATTTTGCATCTGTCAACTTTGCATTATCTGTATACTTTAACTCTTCTCATGCTATGGCTCTTTTGATACATGCTCATGCACCATCATGCTCCCCCTTTCCATGCCCGGCCTCACAAAAATTCCACATATGCTGAATACCTGTAAAATTATGCCTCCTACTCAGCCAATAGAAATTCTGCGAGTTCTTGAATTGTGACGCACAGTTATCTGACCATATGATATGCTGACTGAATGATATGCCCCTTCTAGCCAAATCATTGTAGAACACCTGAAAGCAACCTTGCACGAACTCCGTAGAATGCGTGCGATCATCACTAATATAGAAATTATACTCCCTTATGATCTTTCTATCATCCTCTATACTATCATTCACATGAATGAATGCGATGTGCACAAATATAGAAACTTGTGTGGAGTTGTAATATTGTGATTGCACCTCACGTTGTGGCTGTAGACTATAGTTCTCTGCAAAGTCGACGACTGAAATAATGCTACCAACCGGAAATGTGTCCTTGCATAACTTGAATTGCAAGTCCAACCATCAAGCTCTATGGGCATGTCTTGCATACTCATACACTATGTTGTCATGAAATATAGGCATAAACTGATACACTGGAATCTTTTCAATAACCAATTCACACCTCTTTGCTTCTTTACCATCTTTTGTATTGTATGCCACTATTTTATACTTGCCAAACTCTACTAGTTCGTTTCCAACTGCATGTGTTCTTTCCATATGTTCACATATTGGCAAATGTTGCAAGCCACCGCAACGATGACATGTGCCATCCAAGCATAATTTCTTGTAGAATATTTGACCTTCCTCTCTTTCACATAAAATTATTGATATGAAGTCTCTTGAAGATGTTGGTGGGGCACATATGGCACAACCCTGCAAATCATTGTTAGTATGCATATCTAAACATATAGACCTATAAGCATCAAAATGGTTAGAAAATTCAATATGTAATCTACAACAACAAGTAGTGCGTGTGTGATTTATCTTAACATAGAAAGGTTTTAACATTTCAAAATATCTTTGACAAATTTTAATTTGAGGATGCTTCTCTAGAAATTTACCATAAAACTGTGTTTGAGTCTCATCCAAAAAATGCTTTGGATGTGGCTCGCGGTTCTGACTACTGATTCTCCTTCTTACCACATCCCTTTGATTCAGAGATACCCTTGTGTAATTCTTCTAAAAGTCTTCAATTAGTGATCTCAATGCTTCAACAATTGGTTTATCTTTTCGTGGTAGTCTCCCCAAGAATGCCCATAATTCATTGGCATTAGTGTCCTCAATTCTTTGGCGTCTTCCAACGGCTCTTGATAAAGTTTTTCTATTAATTCTCAATTGTTGACTCGTATTTCTAATGAGACGAGCTTTCCTCATTTGACTACTTACTATAGTCGATGTAATCACACGCCGTGTTGCATTACTATCTTTTGCGCGTGAGGTGTTACCCACACTCTCATATGCACTCATTAGATTCTTGACAATAGATTTTTCACTTGAAGCCTCTGATGTTCTCAACCCAAGAATCTTCATGATAGACCTATACTTTATACTTCGCATCATTTCAACGAATAGTTGACATCTTGCAGTCTCATTTAAATTTTCAAAGAACAATCTCCAAATCTTATTAGCATATCTTCTACAAGTGCATTTTGGAATCTTACCTTCCATTGGCTGCAAAATATTCTCATCAATATCAATCAAATACTTTGGCTTTCTATGCAAAATTCTAGGTGGTGTTAAGTTAGGTAAATTCATCTCAACATTAGGAATTTCATCAATATTTAAATGAGATGGGTTAGATGGCATACCTTCGATCGAAGATGGAATAGATGACATACCTTGAGGTTGAGGTGGGAACGATGGCGTACCTCCTTCATCACATGTGAGTGATGACGTACTCTCAACTTGAGATGTGGTAGATGGTGTCCCTACATGTTGACTTGCAGTAGAGGACGTGTCTCCAACTATGGTATTCAAATCTCTCGTACCACGAAGTTTTTTTATTCGTTCTCTTTGTGCCGCCAATACCATATCTCTTTGTGATTGTTGTGGTTCCTCTTCAATTGGTATGTTTTCATTTATCGTGTCCAATTTCCTCTTCTCACGAAGTTCCCTCATAGCCACTACTTTCTTTGCATTCTTATCTTATATCTCTTCCTGTGTTGGTTTAATTCTTGATCGTTTCCTCAACATGACGGAGCATTTGTCTGTAGCATGATAAAGAGACCAATATTAGTCTGTAGATAATAGTGGGATTGTATTTTTATTATGTTGTAAGGATTTATTCTTGTATAGTTTGACATCATGGTATGTTAAGGTCTGTTTATTACACATAATTATTAAAGAGCCCAAGTGTAGAAAATATACATGGCATCATGTGAGATTATAGGATGCTTTCTTGATTGGGAATGTGTCTATTTTAAACATGTATCATAAAGCATGATAAAGTAATTCAATCTGAAATAAGGAAAATGTAAAGAACATGCATGTAAAGACTTGACATACCTAAAAAATGAAGATTTGAATGGAGAGAGTACCCAATTATGTAGTGTTTTTATCTTCTTACATAGATGTATATCAAACTTGGTGTGAAAACTATGTTATTTCCTCCTTCTCAAGTGGGCAAAGCAAAAAAGGTGGTGGAAAGATCATGCAAAGGTGGTACAATGTGTCAAATGTGCATGTGAACTTCCCAACAGCATGAAAGCATTTCTTTTTTGTTGGAGCATGTGCAGAATCAGTAAGAAAATAGAGCATGTGGGCCTGGATCACGGGGCTCAACATTTTTTTACCATTTCAATAGCAAGACAAAATGCGAGCGCATTATAACGCGCTCACATTTTGTCCTTCTATAGATTGATCACATCCTTTGCATTGATCACATCTCTTTCCAAACCTTCCCCTTCAGACTTGAATGACCACAAGGTTTTTGAGGGAGAACTTTTCCTATTTCTTACAAGAGCTTGCCAAATGCTTGCCCATCGAGGAAGAAAGACAGATCTTCTTTGGAAGCAAAAGTTCTAGTTTGTGACAAATCCTTATCCAAGCATAAATAGCAGGGGTTAACCCTTAAAACTTAAACCCTATCCCTACACCCTCAACACTTGACACTATATCTTAAGCCTTAAACCCTCATCCCTAAAGCCTCAACCCTCAATCCTTAAACCTTCAACCCTAAACCCAATCCCTAATCCCTCTACCCTCAACACTCTAACCCTAACCTTGATATTAAATGCTAATCCGTCAACCCTAAACCCTAATCTGTCAACCCTAAACCCTCAACCCTCGACACTAAACCTTAAACCCTAATCCCTCATCCCTCAACCCTAAACCTTATCCCTAAACCCTAATCCCTCAACCCTCAACCCTAATCCGTAATCCCTCAACTCTAATCCCTCATCCCTAAACCCTAAACCCTCAACCCTCAATGTCAAATCCTAATCCCTCAACCCTTCACTCTAATCCCTCAACCCTAAACCCTAATCCCTCAACCCTCAACCCTAATCTGTCATCCCTCAACTCTAATCCCTCATCCCTAAACCCTAAATGCTATCCCTATTCCTAAACCCTCAACAGACTCAATACTATACCTTAAACCCTAATCCCTTATCCTTGACACTCTTATTTAACCCTAATCCCTTGACCATTAACCCTATCCCTCAACCTCAACCCTCAACCCTCAACCCTCAACCATCAACTCTCAACATTAAACCCTTAACTCTAATCCCTCAACCCTCAACCCTATCCCTAAACCCTAAACCCTCAACCCTCAACCCTCAACGTCAAATCCTAATCCCTCAACCCTTCACTCTAATCCCTCAACCCTAAACCCTATCCCTAAACCCTCAACACTATACCTTATATCCTAATCCCTTAACCCTAAACCTTATCCCTCAACCCTAATCCCTCAACCCTCAACCCTAATCCGTCATCCTTCAACTCTAGTCCCTCATCCCTAAACCCTAAACCCTCAACCCTCAACATCAAATCCTAATCCCTCAACCCTTCACTCTAATCCCTCAACCCTAAACCCTAATCCCTCAATCCTCAACCCTAATCCGTCATCCCTCAACTCTAATTCCTCATCCCTAAACCCTAAATGCTATCCCTATTCCTAAACCCTCAACAGACTCGATACTATACCTTAAACCCTAATCCCTTATCCTCAACACTCTTATTTAACCCTATTCCCTTAACCATTAACCCTATCCCTCAACCTCAACCCTATCCCTAAACCCTAAATGCTATCCCTATTCCTAAACCCTCAACAGACTCAATACTATACCTTAAACCCTAATCCCTTATCCTCGACACTCTTATTTAACTCTAATCCCTTTACCATTAACCCTATCCCTCAACCTCAAGCCTCAAGCCTCAAGCCTCAACCATCAACCCTCAACTCTCAACATTAAACCCTTAACTCTGATCCCTCGACCCTCAACCCTATCCCTAAACCCTAAACCCTAAATGCTATCCCTATTCCTAAACCCTCAACAGACTTGATACTATACCTTAAACCCTAATCCCTTATCTTCGACACTCTTATTTAACCCTAATCCCTTGACCATAAACCCTATCCCTCAACCTCAACCCTCAAGCCTCAACCCTCAACCCTCAACCCTCAACCCTCAACTCTCAACATTAAACCTTTAACTCTGATCCCTTGACCCTCAACCCTATCCCTAAACCCTAAACCCTAAACCCTCAATGTTAAATCCTAATCCCTCAACCCTTCACTCTAATCCCTCAACCCTAAACCCTATCCCTAAACCCTCAACATTATACCTTATACCCTAATCCCTCAACCCTAAACATTATCCCTAAACCCTAATCCCTCAACCCTCAACCCTAATCCATAATCCCTCAACTCTAATCCCTCATCCCTAAACCCTAAACCCTCAACCCTCAACGTCAAATCCTAATCCCTCAACCCTTCACTCTAATCCCTCAACCCTAAACCCTAATCCCTCAACCCTCAACCCTAATCCGTCATCCCTCAACTCTAATCCCTCATCCCTAAACCCTAAATGCTATCCCTATTCCTAAACCCTCAACAAACTCAATACTATACCTTAAACCCTAATCCTTTATCCTCGACACTCTTATTTAACCCTAATCCCTTGACCATTAACCCTATCCCTCAACCTCAACCCTCAACCATTAACCCTCAACCATCAACTCTCAACATTAAACCCTTAACTCTGATCCCTCGACCCTTAACCCTATCCCTAAACCCTAAACCCTCAACCCTCAATGTCAAATCCTAATCCCTCAACCCTTCACTCTAATCCCTCAACCCTAAACCTTATCCCTAAACCCTAATCCCTCAACCCTCAACCCTAATCCATCATCCTTCAACTCTAATCCCTCATCCCTAAACCCTAAACCCTCAACCCTCAACGTCAAATCCTAATCCCTCAACCCTTCACTCTAATCCCTAAACCCTAAACCCTAATCCCTCAACCCTCAACCCTAATCCGTCATCCCTCAACTCTAATCCCTCATCCCTAAACCCTCAACGGACTCGATACTATACCTTAAACCCTAATCCCTTATCCTCGACACTCTTATTTAACCCTAATCCCTTGACCATTAACCCTATCCCTCAACCTCAACCCTCAACCCTCAACCCTCAACCCTCAACTCTTAACATTAAACCTTTAACTCTAATCCCTCGACCCTCAACCCTATCCCTAAACCCTAAACCCTAAACCCTCAACATCAAATCCTAATCCCTCAACCCTTCACTCTAATCCCTCAACCCTAAACCCTATCCATAAACCCTCAACACTATACCTTATACCCTAATCCCTCAACCCTAAACCTTATCCCTAAACCCTAATCCCTCAACCCTCAAACATAATCCGTAATCCCTCAACTCTAATCCCTCAACCCTCAACGTCAAATCCTAATCCCTCAACCCTCAATGTCAAATCCTAATCCCTCAACCCTTCACTCTAATCCCTCAACCCTAAACCCTAATCCCTCAACCCTCAACCCTAATCCGTCATCCCTCAACTCTAATCCCTCATCCCTAAACCCTAAATGCTATCCCTATTCCTAAACCCTTAACAAACTTGATACTATACCTTAAACCCTAATCCCTTATCCTTGACACTCTTATTTAACCCTAATCCCTTGACCATTAACCCTATCCCTCAACCTCAAGCCTCAAGCCTCAACCCTCAACCATCAACTCTCAACATTAAACCCTTAACTCTGACCGCTCGACCCTCAACCCTATCCCTAAACCCTAAACCCTCAACCCTCAACGTCAAGTCCTAATCCCTCAACCCTCAACCCTAATCCGTCATCCCTCAACTCTAATCCCTCATCCCTAAACCCTAAACCCTCAACCCTCAACGTCAAATCCTAATCCCTCAACCCTTCACTCTAATCCCTCAACCCTAAACGCTAATCCCTCAACCCTCAACCCTAATCTATCATCCCTCATCCCTAAACCCTAAATGCTATCCCTATTCCTAAACCCTCAACAAACTCAATACTATACCTTAAACCCTAATCCCTTATCCTCGACACTCTTATTTAACCCTAATCCCTTGACCATTAACCCTATCCCTCAACCTCAACCCTCAAGCCTTAAGCCTCAACCCTCAACTCTCAACATTAAACCCTTAACTCTGATCCCTCGACCATCAACACTATCGCTAAACCCTAAACCCTAAATGCTATCCCTATTCCTAAACCCTCAACAGACTCGATACTATACCTTAAACCCTAATCCCTTATCCTCGACACTCTTATTTAACCCTAATCCCTTGACCATTAACCCTATCCCTCAACCTCAACCCTCAAGCCTCAACCCTCAAACCTCAACTCTCAATATTAAACCCTTAACTCTGATCCCTCGACCCTCAACCCTATCCCTAAACCCTAAACCCTAAACCCTCAATGTCAAATCCTAATCCCTCAACCCTTCACTCTAATCCCTCAACCCTAAACCCTATCCATAAACCCTCAACACTATATCTTATACCCTAATCCCTCAACCCTAAACCTTATCCCTAAACCCTAATCCCTCAACCCTCAACCCTAATCCATCATCCCTCAACTCTAATCCCTCATCCCTAAACCCTAAACCCTCAACCCTTCACTCTAATCCCTCAAGCCTAAACCCTAATCCCTCAACCCTCAACCCTAATCCGTCATCCCTCAACTCTAATCCCTCATCCCTAAACCCTGAATGTTATCCCTATTCTTAAACCCTCAACAGACTCGATACTATACCTTAAACCCTCATCCCTTATCCTCGACACTCTTATTTAACCCTAATCCCTTGACCATTGACCCTATCCCTCAACCTCAACCCTCAAGCCTCAAGCCTCAACCCTCAACTCTCAACATTAAACCCTTAACTTTAATCCCTCGACCCTCAACCCTATCCCTAAACCCTAAACCCTCAACCCTCAACCCGCAACATCAAATCCTAATCCCTCAACCCTTCACTCTAATCCCTCAACCCTAAACCCTATCCCTAAACCCTCAACACTATACCTTATACCCTAATCCCTCAACCCTAAACCTTATCCCTAAACCCTAATCCCTCAACCCTCAACCCTAATCCATCATCCCTCAACCCTAATCCCTCATCCCTAAACCCTAAATGCTATCCCTATTCCTAAACCCTCAATAGACTCGATACTATACCTTAAACCCTAATCCCTTATCCTCGACACTCTTATTTAACCCTAATCCCTTGACCATTAACCCTATCCCTCAACCTCAAGCCTCAACCCTCAACCCTCAACTCTCAACATTAAACCCTAATTCATCAACCCTAAACCCTAATCCCTCAAACCTAAACCCTATCCCTAAACCATCAACCCTCAACACTATACCTTAAACCCTAATCCCTATCCCTCAACCCTTAACCCTTAAAACTTAAACCCTATCCCTACACCCTCAACACTTGACACTATATCTTAAGCCTTAAACCCTCATCCCTAAAGCCTCAACCCTCAATCCTTAAACCTTCAACCCTAAACCCTATCCCTAATCCCTCTACCCTCGACACTCTAATCCTAACCTTGACATTAAATGCTAATCTGTCAACCCTAAACCCTATCCCTAAACCCTCAACCCTTAACACTATACCTTAAACCCTAATCCCTCAACCCTCAACCCTAAACCTTATCCCTAAACCCTAATCCCTCATCCCTCAACCCTAATCCATCACCCCTCAACTCTAATCCCTCATCCCTAAACCCTAAATGCTATCCCTATTCCTAAACCCTCAACAGACTCGATACTATACCTTAAACCCTAATCCCTTCTCTTCGGCACTCTTATTTAACCCTAATCCCTTGACCATTAACCCTATCCCTCAACCTCAACCCTCAAGCCTCAACCCTGAACCCTCAACTCTCAACATTAAACCTTTAACTCTGATCCCTTGACCCTCAACCCTATCCCTAAACCCTAAACCCTAAACCCTCAATGTCAAATCCTAATCCCTCAACCCTTCACTCTAATCCCTCAACCCTAAACCCTATCCCTAAACCCTCAACACTATACCTTATACCCTAATCCCTCAACCCTAAACCTTATCCCTAAACCCTAATCCCTCAACCCTCAACCCTAATCCATAATCCCTCAACTCTAATCCCTCATCCCTAAACCCTAAACCCTCAACCCTCAACGTCAAATCCTAATCCCTCAACCCTTCACTCTAATCCCTCAACCCTAAACCCTAATCCCTCAACCCTCAACCCTAATCCATCATCCCTCAACTCTAATCCCTCATCCCTAAACCCTAAATGCTATCCCTATTCCTAAATCCTCAACAGACTCGATACTATACCTTAAACCCTAATCCCTTATCGTCGACACTCTTATTTAACCCTAATCCCTTGACCATTAACCCTATCCCTCAACCTCAACCCTCAACCCTCAACCCTTAACTCTCAACATTAAACCCTTAACTCTGATCCCTCGACCCTCAGTGCTATCCCTAAACCCTCAACCCTTAACGTCAAATCATAATCCCTCAACCCTTCACTCTAATCCCTCTACCCTAAACCCTATCCCTAAACCCTCAACACTATACCTTATACCCTAATCCCTCAACCCTAAACCCTAATGCCTCAACCCTAATCTGTCATCCCTCAACTCTAATCCCTCATCCCTAAATCCTAAATGCTATCCCTATTCCTAAACCCTCAACATACTCGATACTATACCTTAAACCCTAATCCCTCTACCCTCGACACTCTTATTTTACCCTAATCCCTTGACCATTAACCCTATCCCTCAACCCTAACCCTCAACCCTCAACTCTCAACATTAAACCCTTAACTCTGATCCCTTGACCCTCAACCCTATCCCTAAACCCTAAACCCTACACCCTCAACCCTCAACGTCAAATCCTAATCCCTCAACCCTTCACTCTAATACCTCAACCCTAAACCCTATTCGTAAACCGTCAACACTATACCTTAAACCCTACTCCCTCAACCCTAACCCTAAACCTTATCCCTAAACCCTAATCCCTCAACCCTAATCCGTCATCCATCATCCCTCAACTCTAATCCCTCATCCCTAAACCCTAAACGCTATCCCTATTCCTAGACCCTCAACGGGCTTGATACTATACCTTAAACCCTAATCCCTTATCCCTAAACCCTCCAACCCTATCCCTTAACCCTAATCCCTTGACCCTCAACCCTATCCCGAAACCCTTAACCCTCGAACCTCAATGTACTCAACCCTCAACGTCAAACCCTAATCCCTCAACCCTTAACTCTGATCCCTCGACCCTTAACCCTTAAAACTTGAACCCTAAAACCTATCCCTACACACTCGACACTCAACACTATATCTTAAACCCTAATCCCTTAACCCTCATCCTTAAAGCCTCAACCTTAAATCATTAAACCTTCAACCCTAAACCCTATCCCCAATCCCTCTACCCTCGACACTCTACCTTAAACCTAATCCCTCGACCCTTAACCCTAAATGCTATCCCTAAAGCCTCAACCCTAAACCCTAATCCCTAATCCCTCTACCCTCAACACTCTACCTTAAACCTAATCCCTCGACCCTTAACCCTAAACACTATCCCTAAAGCCTCAACCCTAAACCCTAATCCCTCAAGGTTCTAAACTCTAATCCCTTATCCCTAAACTCTAAATCCTTTCCCTAAACGCTCAACCCTCAACCTTAAACCTTAATCACTCAATCCTTATCCACCTCTCTCCTCCCCTATCTGGCTCACTCCCATCTCTACCCTCCTCTGCCCTTGACACTATACATACATACATATAGGCATACATAGATACATACATACATACATATTGGCATACATACATACATACATACATATATACATACATACATACATGATTAATGGCCTTGAACATAAAAAAATTTGAGGGGAACATAACAAACAACAAACTTGTAGAAAAAGAAAAATGCAAAGCAACCCATAATGCGAGCGCGTTATAACGTGCTCACGTTATGTCTTGCTTTGGGAATCCCAAGCCTTGGGCTTGGGATTTGCTTTGGATTTCCAACCCAAAGGCTTGGAGTGCCTTTTGAACAGTCACAGACGTGTTTTTCCAGATTCTTCAAGATTTCACATAATTTCATTCATGCTAACCCTCAGATTTGCACGTGTTTCAATGTCAAACAAATCAAACCCCTGGGTAATGTTAGGCTTTCTCTTAGCTATTTGACGATGTGATTTTTTTTCACATTTTAACAATGATAAGCCTTTCATCTTTAATTTCTTTTGTTTGTGTGCCCATTTTTGGGCAAAAACCACTGTTTGGTCTTTTTTCATTGTAAATTAACTATTCATTGAAATTTCAAAAAAATTACATATTTAGAAACTAGACTCCATTCTACAAATATTAAAAAAAGAAAAAAATGATTTTCAATTAGTTTTCAAAATTTATAGGGGTAGCACGGCCAAAATTCTATTTTTTAGGATGTGTCCACTTTGAAAATTACTAAAAAATCAAATATTCATCAAAAAATTATCAAAAAAATGGGGCATAAACTACATGCTATTAGCTAATTTCTCACGAAACGATTTTAAAAATACCAAAAAAAAGTTGACCTTTTGAGGGAGCCACAAAACATGCTATGTTATGTTTTTTTGACAGAAACAATACCAATTTCTGTGGCTCCCTCTTTTGAACCCTTAATCTATGCCATTTTTAAAAAAAAGTAGTTTAGAAAGTAGACTCGGAGCACTACGAACATTATTTTGGTTGCATCTCTAAATTTTGAGTGTAACTATGCTCAATTTCTCATCCAAGGCCAGTATTTTCTGATTTCAGAAAAAAAAAGTGGCCACTTAAGACCCCTTTTTGGCCCCCCATCTTCTTGCACTTACCCCTATTGCATTTCCACTTGCATCACAATCTACTTGAAATACCTTATTGAAATCTGGTAATGCCAACACAGGTTGTTCTGTCACTTTCTATTGAAAATGAACTTAGAACTGTTGCTATAAACTTTAAAATTTTGTGTATGCAAAGCTGAAATTAAGATTAATCTGTAACAATTAATGAACAAGTGTTTATCACTTTTAAACCAATATAGAAGAGAAGCGAAGAGAAGAGAAAAAGCTTGCATGGTATTTATGTGGAGAAACCCTTTCGGGAAAAAACTCCACACTCAAAGATGTTTCCTACTTGTATTAAATCTCTTCGGAAAATATTACATTCAATACTGAAATTCCTCTAAGTCCTTGATGCACTTCAAAATCTTATTCAATCTTCAAACCTATAAAAAACTTCAAAACAACTTCTTATTTTTTCCTTCAAAAATTTCTTCAATAAAAAAGCTTCTTGCTTTTTTATTCTAAGTCAAAAAAGCTCTTTGCTTTTTTATTCTAAGTCTTTTACAAAAAAACTTCTTGCTTTTATCTTCTAAGTCTTTTTCCTCAAAACAACTCTCTGGAAAATGTATGGGGTTTTCAATGAAATCAACAACCCTCTTTTAATTCAACAACTTTTAAATCCAAAAGCTTGAAACTCAAATTATAATAAATTACAATTGATAACATAGCTTCCAAAGCTCGTGCAAAAATCAAGCTCACTTAAATTAAGAAGACTGAACTCAAACAAAGTCTAAGCTTTGAGTTAACTGCTTCTTCATGATGTATGCACACAAGTATGCCAAAATTAGCTTTGTCAATATTAAACATATTTCCAAATAAAAACAACAACTAAAATCCCAAGATTGGGTGCTCAAGTTAGCCCAATCTATTTCAGTCAACTGAAGTGATCAACACACACCAATTCTCATGCAACAACTTCCACAATTGATGTCCCCAATGTTATTTTGAATTACCTTGTTCTGTACATGCAAGTGACATGCAAACACCAAATCCAACACGCAACTAATACCCATTACCTAAAACACTGAGATGTACCATCCTGCAACTTTCAGGAGTTGGAGTGTCCTACAAGTAATATCTTAAAACTAACATGCAACTGACTTACAAGCATTTTCAACAACATGCAACTAATACCTATTTCCTGAATCACTAAGATGTACCATCCTACAAGTTTCTAGAGTTGGAGTGTTCTGCAAGTAATCTCACAAAACTAACATGCAACTACATGCAAGGTCATATAACTGACATGCAAGAACATGCAAGGTCATACAAGTCCATAGGACTAACATGCAACATGCAAGCACATGCAAGGTCATACAAGTCCATAGGAGTGACATGCAACAACATGCAAGCATATGCAAGTGACATGCAACAACATGCAAGTCCATATGAGCAACATACAACAACATGCATCAACTTGCAACAACATGCAAGTACATGCAAGTAACATGCAACAACATGCAAGTCCATGCAAGCTATTCTGACCACATGCAAGCAATATCTAAATCATGCATCTCTAACACTGTAGTTAACTCCAACATTATATCCATGCAAGGTGTCTCAACATTATCCACTCATGTACATAAAAAACATAGCTCCAAGCCTAAATATAAGTCCCAAGTTTAACTGCCACTCACTAGGAGTTATCAAACTCTCAAAATAGACTTAGAAGAAGTCAACAAAGTTTTCGTGGTCCCCACTCTAAAAATAGATGCCCAAGTTTGAAACTTATCAATTAGGATTTGATTGCAAAAGTCAAAGTGATGTAATTAATAAATAATTAATCTCTCAAAGTCTTTATGTATTGGGGAACACATTCCAAGAACTTTGGAGACACATGAATTGGTTAGGATTGCAAGTTAATGGCAACTTATCCCAACACTTTCTGCTTCAACAACTCAAAACTTTTATCTGCTCCATATGTTCACTTAAAGTCTTTCATGTCACCTCTCATTGTTTCTATCATAGGGTTACAAACTAAACTGAAATTTTTGATGAACTTCTAGTGGAAACTAGCTAATCCATGAAATGATCCGACTTCTCCAATGCTCTCTAGTGTAGGCCATTCAACAATTACTCTCACTTTCTCAGGGTCCATCTTCAATCCTTCCGCAAAAATCACATATCCCAAGTATACTAACTCTTCCTTCATGAAACTACATTTCTTGATGTTTATCAGCAATTTCTCTTCTCTTAATCTCTGCAATACTTGTCTAAGGTGCTGCAAATGTTCTTCCTTTGTCTTACTAAAAATCAAAATGTCATCCAAATATACAATCACAAACTTACCCAAGAATGTCTTCAAAACCTCATTCATCAATCTCATGAAAGTATTTGGTGTATTTGTCAATCTAAAAGACATCACTAACCACTCATACAATCCTTCATTTGTCTTAAAAGTAGTCTTCCATTCATCTCCTTCTCTCATTCTGATCTAATGGTATCCACTCTTCAAGTCTATCTTTGTAAAATATTTTGCTCCACTCAAATAATCCATAATATCATCCATCCTAGGCAAAGGAAATTTGTACTTAACTGTGATTTTGTTTATTGCTCTAGAGTATGTACACATTCTCCATTCTCCATCCTTTTCAGGTGCTAACACTACAGGCACTACACAAGGACTCAAGCTTTCGCTAATCAAACCGTTTCTTAACAATTCTTGTATCTATCTATTCAGTTCTTCATTCTCTACCGGTGTCATTCGATGTGCTACTTTATTAGGCAAACTAGCTCCAAGTATAAGATCCATGTCAGATACATTATCAGATATGATGTCTTCATACTCTGTCAGCAACTCCTTTATCTCCTCCAGGTGTGATTCTTCATTCTCTGTCTTCAGGGTTTCAGGCTTCTTAGGAATCAAAGCATAACGCATATTCTCATGTCTCAAACCATCCAAAAATTTCCTTCCATCTACCAAACAGATTCTAGCATTACCACATACTTTACTCTTAGGATCATCTTCCAAAGGAATCAAAGTAATTCTCTTTCCATTTCATGTTATAGTATATGTATTCTTTCTCCCATCATGTATAGCTTTTCTATCATACTACCATGGTCTACCCAACAAAATATGACAAACATCCATAGGCATAATATCACACAAGACTTCATCATGATAAGATCTAATATGAAATTTCGCTAAACCTTGTTCACTAACTAGTACCTTATGATCATCATGAATCCATGCTATCTAATATGGCTTATGGTGTTTCAATATTTCCAACTTCAGCTTAGTTACTGTCTCCTCTAAAACTAGATTATCTGAACTACCACTATCAATTACAACTTTACAACATTTACCTCTTGATTTGCATCTGGTTCTGAACAAACTTTTCCTCTGTGGTGGTTCTTCAGTAGTCTCTTCTTGAAATAGGATGCTTTCCTCATGAAAAGTGATTCTCCTTTCTCAAGTTTACCAACTGAACTGGGTGATCCAATAGGTTCTTCTTCAACATAAGCTGTTCTTCCACTGTTCTTTGTCTTCTTGCTTGTACTATCTTTATTACATTCAAATGCTCTATGTCCTTCACCTCCACACTTAAAATAGGTTCCTCTAAATATTCTCCTATCAAATCTTCTTCCTTCTCTTCTGTATCCTTCACTCCAGTATGCACTAGGGTTTCCTCTACGGTAGAAATTTATATCTTCTCTCCGGTATGCACTGTTATATCTCTGTCTTCCTTCTTGAATGTGTTCTCTTGTCTGTTCTACTCCGCATATGATCTCTCTCCATCAGAAAATGTTCCAGGTCTCTCTGAAATTTACCTCCTCTACCTCTCTATCTCTGATCATGCCTCTTGTTCAACTTCTCTTCAACATTCAGTGCAAACTGGTATGCTTCTTCCAATGATGTCATCCTTACCAGACTCAGTTCTTCTTGAATGTTCAATCTCAAACCATAGATGTATCTAGCCACTTTCTCCTTACTTGCTTCACTATGTCCTATCCTTATGATCATCTTATAAAATTCTTCAGTATACTCCTTCATAGATTTCTCCTTTTGTCTCAAGTTTTGCAATCTTTTCAACAGTTCCAACTCATAGTCAGTAGGTATAAACTGATTTTTCAACTTTGTCACCATTTGATCCCATTTTGTAATCTTATTTTTTCCTCTTCTATTTCTATCCAACTAAACTTTTTTCCACCAAATAGCAGCATATCCTTTCAACTTTGTCTTTACAAATTTCACCTTCTACAGATCTTCAACTTCTTCATACTCAAAGTATCCTTCCATGTCATTTATCCAGTCAATCAACTCTTCAACATTCAAATTGCCAGTGCAATTCAAGACATCCACTCTAGGTATTTTTCCAATCTTTGAAATAGCTCACAACATCTTGACTTGATCCAATTCTTCTTCATCCAGGGTTTCTTCAATTTGATCAGCTGATTAAAATTCCTCATCATCATCACTTTCAAAATGAGGTCTAGGTGTCAATCCTCTTCTTCAATCTTCTTCAATAGCATCCAAGTGAACTCGCGTGGTTTTCATCATCTCATCCATTCTTCCAGCCATTGTCCCAATAGCAGGGATTCTCCTCAGTTGCATTCTTCCTAGGATCAAGTGTAACTACCTCAAATTCAGTGATTGGGCTACAAAGTGACAACTGCCTCACAATCAATGATTGGTTGCAACACAAGTAACCTGCCTCAAATTTGGCGATTTGTCCACAACAAGATCTTACATAAATCCTTCACCAACTTCGCTCAATTCACTCCCAAAGATTCAAACTTTAGCTCTAATACCACTTGGTGCAGTCACGGTTGGGAGGGTCCTCAAAGAGAACTATCTAGACTATGCAACAAGAGTAAACACAATGAAAACAACTCAAATATATGAAGCAAATGTAGATTCAGTCATTCAATATATCATGGAATTCAAATACAAACTAACGAGCAACATGCAGGTTTACAAATAGGGCTCACATGCCTAATTCCTCAATTACAAAATATGTACAAGATATAGCTTTGAAGCTCCTTCACAAAGAATTCAAATTATCGACTATGAACTAATGATCAACTACTTTCCTAGACATCTATTACATGATTATATATCATCTCCATAATATAAGATTCCTCCATGTCAGCCAAGGAAGGTCACAAACTCCAATGAAGAGTTGTAACATGTGTACACAGATAGGTCAAACATAATCATATAAAACTCCTCTGCAAATGAATGGAATCATGTGCGGATCTCGAGGAAGGTCAGCCACAATCCAAACAACTTGGAATGATGTGTCATTTAGCTCTGTAGGTTGTGAAATGCTCTACAAATCTCCTTTAACTGATTGCCTGAGACTGTCAGAATGCTTTGTTCTAAGAAAATAGTTGATCTTCTGATAGTGATAATTTTTCGATAATTGATCCAAATATTTTGAAAATTGGATATGATATGCATGAATGTGTCTATATGTTAAGTCTAGCTCCACAAGGTCTGAAATGAAACTGTGGCAAAATGCGGACCAAAATACAGAAACTACTTCTAAATGAACTGAACTGGAAGATGAAAGAAAACAAACTGAATGCAAATGTTTTTGGTTGATGCATGATTGCTCTTCAACCAGGGATGCTCCTACATCATGGGCATTCCCACTAACTCATGCATGGAAGAAGATGCAAAACTACCACTCCAAACTCTGATGCTCAAACGATTGTGCAAGAAACCAAGGTTGAGTTCAGAGCCGATAAGAATGGCATGACAGAAGAGAGAACCCCGAAACTTTGAAACTCTAGAAAGGTAAAAACACAAGGAAAAAATTTAGAATTTTTGGACTTAGCCATTTGTGGGCTTCTTCCTTGCAATTCAATTGGCAAACACTTAGAAAATTTTGAGGGAACCAATTCAAAATAGTCTCAGATTGGATATAAATGATGGGTTCAACAACAAAGGCATAAAGTAGAAATTTTAATGGATTTAGGGAAAATAATGCAAGATTTGGGGCATGGAAAATAGGAGTCCCAACAATGGCTCTTGTTGGGGATGTGTGCCAATAAATTGCACAACGAGAATCCAAAGAATCTCCAGGTATACCAAAGCACCAGAACAAGACAGGACAAAACAAACACCATCAAGACCAATAGTGGTCAAGACTACATGAGGTCAAAAATGGAAGATCTATGACTTGACTGGATCATTCAAGATTCAAATGAAACATTACTTATGAAAAATAATGCTTTAGATGTTGACCATGAATGAGAAGCTCCATGAGTTTTTCTTCTAGAGTTATCAAACTGTAGACGTTGAGCTCCAACTTTTCAACCACTTCATATGGTCCAAGCCATAATGGATCAAATTTACCATGCTTCCATTTATCTTCACACTTCGCATTCCAAAGGAGGACCAAGTCACCAATCTAAAAATATCTTGACACAATATTCTTATCAAATAAACTCTTCATTACTTGCTTACGATTCAAGTTTTTATCATGTGCAACTCTTCTCTACTCATTTAAGTCAGTCAACTGCATGATCCTCTAGGACATTGCATCATATTGATCTTCTTCTATATCTTGGAGCAACTGATAGATTGGCAGTTTCATGTTGATGGGCATCTTCACCTCTATTCCATATATTAGTTCAAATGGGCTTGTACCTATGGCCTTTCTAAAAGCTATTTTGATATCCCATAGAGAATACTTCAAACTATCACCCCATCTTTTTTTATTTTGATCCAATGCTCTTTTTATGATCTTCATCAGGTTTATATTACTTGATTCAACCTGTCCATTACTTTCGGGGTGGTAGGGTGATGAATGCACAAGGTTTATACCAATCTTAGAACACATGTTCAACATTTCTTGAAACCTGAAACACATTGCATTGTCTGCCAAAATCCTAGCTGCCACTCCAAACCTGGTTATTAAATTTCTAATCATGAAATCAACAACCACCTTGGAAGTTGCATTGCGACTGGGGACTACCTCTACCCACTTGGTAAAGTAGTTAGTGGCCATGAGGATCCATTTAAATCCATTGCTGGAATTTTCATGTATCTCTCCAATGAAGTCAATTCTCCACTATTGGAAAGGTAAATCAACTACGAGGGGAAAAAGGGGTAATGCTCCAACAAACTTCATTTTACCAGAAAACCATTGGCAAGCATCATATTTTCTTATCTTTTGTGCTACATCCTTGAATAAAGTAGGCCACCAATACCTAGCTCTAAGGATCTTATGGGTAGTAGTCTTAGCCTTGAAGTGTCCCCCACAAACACCATGGTGGCATTCATTCATTATTGTTTTAGCTTGCTATTGATCCAAACACTTGAGCAATACACCTTTGTGATTTCTCCACATCAACTCATTTTGGAACAACACATACCTTTGAGATCTCAGCTTGAGGGTCCTTTTCTGATTCTCATCCATACATGGTGGACAATTCATATTTTCAAGGTAGAATATGATATCCTTGTACCGTACATCATCAATCAATTTATAATGAGGAGCAGCATTTACATCTGTTTGATTCACTTCTGCTGCTTCAAAATTGGAATTAGCCATGAAATTAGCTAATCCTTGGCCTCTAACTAGTTTCGTTACCTTTATATGTTGGGAATTAAGGTATCTCAACCTTTTCAAGTTCTTAATGTTGTATTTATTTATTTTTGCCTACTATTGTAATTTTCTATGCAAATCTTATTTTGTCACTTTGTGGGAGTTGGCAAGGTGATGTCATCCTACATGGAAGGTGACTAGATGTATTTTTGTCATCATATGAGGAGGTAGGCATCCCATTTTGTGGTAGAAGTCTTTTTCCATGTGTCGACATCTTTTGGGTTTTGTAAGAGGTCTATGACATGTAAGAGTTATGACAAATTCCTATGACAGAGTCTATCACAAGTAAGAGCCAGAAATAGAAGATTCTGTGACAGGTGTGACCAGTGTCAAAAAGCATCTTTGCATGGAGAAGGTAGGCACCCAAGTTTGACTAACAAGTTGTAAGAGAATCAACTATAAGTGTTGTCATACATGAAAGATTTTATGACATTGTAAGAGCATCTGCCATACGTATTTTGGGAAAAATTTGGGTGCCCAAGTTTAGGGGTTGTAATGGATGAAAGGGAATCTCTTACAAGTGTCATTTGTATGTTTTATGGCCTTGGAAATTGGGCCTTATGGATTTGGGCGAGATTCGCTCTACAAGCTACCTCCATTCCTAGTACTTCTCTATATATATAGGTGTTTGGAGTTGAAGTTGTATGGTTCATTTGCAGGTACTGTTATGCTTCTAGAATTATTCCAGAATTCAACATTTGGGAACTCTTGAAAGAACTTGCATTGCAAGTGTATTGTAATCAACATTTGATTTGTTAATACATTGTGTAAGTTTTGAAGTGTGGGGTTTTTCACCCAAAAGGGTCTTCCCCATGTATATCTTGTGTCATGAGCATTATTCTTGCACTTTTAATGTTTGTTTTAATCTCTTTGTTACTATATATCTCACATTTGTAATTGAAAAAGAAAAGTTTGCATAAACCTGTTATGGAGTAAAAAGTGGACACTTGCCTTTTTACCTCCTTGTTTACCTCCTAGGTCCCCGTGATTACATTATGCATTATAATTGATCATCCTGAAGAAGATTTCCCTGTACCCATGATAATTTGGAACATTTGGACCTCACTAAGCTTATCCTATACTAAAAAGGGGGCCTTGGACTTGGGCACCAACTGCCCAAGTCCTCCCTGATTGGTTAGGGTAAATTTGATGAATGTTAGCAGGAAGGCATATATAAGTGTGTTTTTGAATTCATTATGAACCTAGATAGATATAGCAAACTTATGATCTTGGAGAAAAAAGCATTCAAAGCATTCATTGTGTTTTTAGAGCAAATTTGTGTTGTTATTGTGTGTGTTGTTGCAGGTTTGAAGACATCATCCATCTCCTTATGAATTGAAGGATCTTCATTCTCCTAAGGGCTTCACCGCATAGGTGATATCATTGTTATTTGAATCATTATATCATCCTTTTTGTTTAGCCTCTGCCCTACTAGGGCATGCTCTCTTATTTGTCAACAATGTTGGAAGGCTTGAATGTCATTCTAAGGTTTGACTGAGGCAAATCCCTAAACACCATAACCCCCAAACCCTCCCTTGTCATCTTGTGTGCAGGTTACAAGTATTTGATTCAAGAAAAGTGAAGAAATGGGAAGATTGTGTAGGAATCAAGGTTTTGAGATCTGAAAGAAGTTCAGGAATATTCCTCTACAAAGACTTGGGTGGTTGGCACCCTAGTCTTCTGGGCCTTTCTGACCCTAAATTTGGCATCTGAGTAGTCCTTAGAATATTTTCTCAGTTCAGACCATCGACAGATTCTCACTTCCAGGACTTGGGTGATTCATATTTCGTCCTTCAACACTTCAACTTCTGGGACATATGTTTCAGTATCTCTTTGATCATCTTTGTGCATTTAGATTATGTATTTTAGTCATTTTTTGTCTATTATAAGTTGATTATCTTAGAACTAGGGTTTTATGCATAATTGACCTAAGGTTTGATAAAAAGGCTTGGTTAAATCTAATCTTTCCATACAAAACAAGACTACAAGATTTGTAGCTGAGTCCACCTCCCTTCGGTAGTGATTTGGCTCAGTCTTGTCCTTGAAGGTTATTGTGGAAGAGGGTTTGATCTAGTATGCATGATATTCTTCTTCATCCTCTTTTCTATATCTAACATTTTGGTGAACCCATAGCTTTGAGCATTTGCATCTTGTTGAGTGTTGAATTTAGATCTTGCATTAATTCATAGCATACTTTTCATCATTCATTTGAAAATATTGCATTATTGCATATAAATGGTTTGAAAATTCATAGTTTTGTAATTACACATTGTGTATTTCAACAAGCATTCTACCTTAATCTTCATAATATTATTGGTTAGTGCATTGAGTGTTATAAGACTTTGCATGAGTTGTCTAGCCCGTTGTCCTAACACCCAACACCTTTGTAAGGAGAAGTTGTAGACTAATGGGTTCTAGTGCTTTGAATAGCAACGATATGCAAACATCAGGAAATCCATTACACAACTACTTTACAAAGGGTGAATCAACATCTTTACAAGATATCATAAACACCAACATGATGGGAAAACAAACATTTCATGATTTCGAAGATGTGATTGACATAGTTATACATGTCCTTGAAGAACAAATCAACAAACTAGACAAACAACTAGCTGATTTTCAACAAATTGTAGGAGGTGCACATCTAGCTCAAGAAGTGATACCTATTGTTGATGGTATAAGAGGATTATTGCAAGAAGGACAAGAAGGTATTTACATGCTTCGTGGACTATCCTGCATAGAGGATCATAACATTATGTTAGTGGCTAGCCATGCGAATGTCATATAAAATGTGTCACCACCGAAGTACATAAGCTCACAAGTATCGGCACCTATACCGACTACTGGAATATCCACTTTTTTTCTTTTTTTTTTAAATGAACAAATGAATGAATGAATGCAAGGTGAAGTAAATTCATTAAATGCAATTAACTAAATCTTTTTGAAATTTTATTTTTTTCCTTTTTTGAAAACTATATGCAAAAGATGAAAGAAGCAACTAAATTTTCATGAGATAAGAAAATAATATCTTTTCACATAGATATATAAGCAATAATTAGAAGTAATCATTTTTTTTCCAAAAAAAATAATGTGAGTTTCTCTTATATTTTGTTGAAAGTTTATGTAAGGCAGTTTTGTTCTCTAAGTTTTAGTTGCATACTTCTATTAAATTTCTTATTAGAATTTCTATAGAAGAAAGAAATCCTTTTAAGATGTTTGTAGAGGTTTTCTTGAAAAACCTTATGAGAAATATTCTCCTAGGATATCTAATGATAATTTGTTCTTGGTGTTGTAGGATGATGTGATTAAAAAATTTGCTCCTAGAATATTGAAACCATGCTAGAAAGACTCCTCCTTGCAGCATGGTTTCAATTTTTAGTGTGTCTTCTATCAGGTGGAACAAACTTGTCTGATACCATGGACAACCTCTTGCTGTTAGTTTTCCCAGCCAAGCTCATTTTTTATTTACAAAGGGAATTCAACAGTTTGGTGATATTTGGGACTTCTCTACCCTTGACTGGTCTACATGGTAGACTACTAAAGACAGGTTCAATCTAAATAACAAGTTGAAACATTTTTTATTTTTTGTGATATCGTTGGTGCCTGTGGACTTAATGATGAAGTTATGTACTCCTACCCATTGTAACTTCTTCAAAGATTGGTCGTAGCTGGAAAAATATCACTTCTTTTGCTTTCCTTTGAAAAAGATTTATTTAAGTCTTCCTCTGAGGCTCCACTGAATCCAATGCTTAATATAAAATGGAAATGCAATTTCAAGTAAGAACTTGGAGAAAATTGAGTGCTCAAATCTGAAGGTCAAAAGCTGATGCAAATGCTCAAATTTTGGCATGGAAAATCCTACATAACAAGCTACCTGTTGGGGATAGGTTGCAATGTATGATTATTCAGCTAGTAAAATGTTCATTTTGTAAGCGGAATGAAGAGTTGAAACATATTTTTTGGGAATGTTCATGGACAAAGAAAAATGGAATGCTATTTTCTGGGACTTACCTGCTTTTTTTATCATTATTTGAACTAGAAGGAAGCTTTATTTGGTGTTGGCTTTCACAAAAATGTTATAGCTGATTCTATGAGACATGCTATTTTAGTACACATTTGGAAAAGTAGATGCTTGACAGTGTTTTCAAATCATAATACTCATCAAGAATCAGAAATGCTAAAGTTTTACACTGATATCTTGTTTCAAATTGTTTCTCTTTGTTTTCAGCTACAGGGGGGCTCTAAGCATTCTCAGATCAGTAACCAGCTGGATATGATTAACTTCAATGTCTTCAACTCCACGACGGTGATATATTATGCTCAAGACAACTTCAAGCTCTGTTTAGGTTCAACGTTTAATTTGGTTTTCCAGGCTTCGTCTTGGGTCTTTCAGACTATGGATTATCTTGCTAATGCAAAGAATATTATGGTTGAATGTCTACAGTCTTAACAAGTTAACAGCCACCAGACCAGCAGGGCTTGATCGGACAAGTTTCAATTATATCCAGGAATCTTGATACATTCTCTGTTCTTTCAGTCATTATGCTGTTCTGGATGTTGTCTTGGTGATATATTGATAGATTCATCTATGATTCAGCTGTTTGCCTATATACAGCTTTGTGTGTACTTTTGAGTGAGCTGCCAGTAGTGGCCTTTGTAGCTGTTATTTTTATTATGATTGGATGTTCTGTTTCTGCCTTCTATGTATATGCAGTGTGTGTTTCTGTGGCAGGAGTTTATGCTGTTTCCTCAGCATGTTACGGAGTTTTGTTGGATGCCAATTTATATTGCTGTCACTGTGGTTTTCAGAGTTCTTTGGCTGTCTACTATCTGTTTCTTTGGCAGCTCTTTGCTGCCTTTTTCCTCTGTATTTTTCTGTATTATTTCAATAAAAAATAAAATAAAAAATAAAAAAATAAAAAAATAATATCCCACATTGGGAAAACAAACATTTTTTTATGCAAAAGGAAAACCAAAAAAAAAAAATGCTAACAGATAAATGGCAAGTATCGGAGACAACTAAGAGGTCCTAAAGGGTTCGACAAGTAAAAATCTACCTTAGAGACACTGTCAGCTACTATATTCAGTTTTATCATACCATATAGACTTATTTAGGATTTATGTTATAATTAGACATGCCATGTTGCCCTCTACGTTTTTGGGTATGTATAGAAACATTACCTTGGATTCTTCACTATTAAATGTTCCCCTAGATGGTTTTTAATGGGCATTGCATGTTATCCATACATGTACAATATGGGGTTCAAATACATGAAAATCATGACACAAATTTTAAAAAAAACCCTTCCACCTGAAGATATGATTCACTCTTCAAAAAGAAAATGTTCATCCAATTTTTACATGGAGGATTATTGGAAATTTTGATTTTCATCTTAATTAATTGAGTTTCTCAGTGCTATTTTACACAAGGTTTATGTTGTTGCCCTCTTCTAGACAAAAGGAAAAGGCACACAACATCCTGCTCTGCCTCAAGGATAACAAAGCACAGAGGAGACAATACATCTTGTTTCCTGTACTCTAATCTTCCCATTGTTTATCGAGGGATCGATATAGAGGAATAGTCAAAAGCAGCATCAGACTGCACTCTTTTAGAGCTATGCAGACTAATGCCATTTGTGGTGGTGGAGCTAGAATTGAAGGTAAGGTCTCTTTTCATATTGTTATAGATATTTGGCAGGCCTTCCTCCATCATATCAAGTACTGATTGAGGCATTGGTGGAACACTCACTTCAATTGTACCCTCTAGCATTTTGATCACTGAGCCCATGTATGGTCTCGTAGCCACATCATCTTGGATGCACCAGAAGGCCACTCGAAGAGCCCTTATCAACTGGCTCTCATTGAACTCTCCACAGAGCCTCTTGTCTGCTATTTTTGTTATATTTCCCTTCATCATCTCCTACAGGCAAATAATGAATTATAGTTTCTGGAAAAAGAAAATCTACTACTATTGACACAATGTTCTTGAGAATTGATATTTCTAAAGCTGCAATAGCATACATAGCAGAGTTAAGTATACCTGGAATGCCCACCCTGGAAAGAAGAAATTTTCAGCTCCAAATGATATGTCAAGATTTCTTCTTCCTCCTATGATTTCAAGGATGACCATACCAAAGCTGTACACATCAGCCTTGACAGTGATAGGGCGATTGGTAACCCATTCTGGAGCTAGGTAGCCTCTTGTGCCCCTCACCATAGTAATGACTTGAGAATGCTCCCTTCCCATCATCTTTGCCAGCCCAAAATCGGACACTTTAGAGCAAAAATTGTCATCCAAGAGAATGTTCTCAGGTTTTATGTCACAATGTATAATTGTATCCCGACATTGCTCGTGGAAATATGCAATTCCCTGGGCTGTACCCAAGGCAATGTTGTAGCGAGTTTCCCAATCTAGCAGCCTTGGGTCATGATTGGCATTAGAATGGAAGAGCCATCTATCCAGGGATCCATTGGGCAAAAACTCATAGACGAGGAGCCTGAGATGATGAATTGAGATTCAAAATTCAGCAGTAGTTCAGTGATCCACGGTTTAATGTGGCTTGTTAACTTGGTATATAATAGGAAAATGTTAGTTAATGTTGGAAACAGGCTATTGATATGTTAGTTTTGCTGAAATGACGATTACAAATTTGAGAAATAAATGACAGGACATACCTATGTAATCCCTCTGAGCAAAATCCACAGAGGTGGACTAGATTCATATGATGAATGGCACCAATTGTTGTCACTTCTGCCTTGAATTCCCTCTCTCCATGTGGTAGTAATCTCTCTAATTGCTTAACAGCAATCAAGGTTCCATCAGAGAGTGAGCCTTTGTAGACAGTCCCAAACCCACCTGCCAAAACAATGTCATCAGTGTAAAAATTTCAAGATAAAAATCCTAATGCTGTGCAGGTAAATTGTTAGATTTTCATACCTGTTCCAAGCCTCTGTCTGAAATTGTTGGTTGCCATCTGCAGATCTATAAAGGAAAATTTCACAGGATTCCCAGGAACAAAAATTGAAGCATCAAAACTTCCACTTCTTTTCTTCAAAAATATTGTTTGAGCGCAAAAAAGGCAAAATAAACACAGGACAAATGTAGTCCCAAGAACAGTCCCTAAAACAATCATCTTCAGACGGGATTGGTCCTTTCCTCTATTTGAACTAGGAGTAGAAGACCCATGTGCACCATGTTGTCCAAGGGTGTCATTCTCAAGGCTGACTTTCACAAAGAATGTATAGCTGGAATCTTGCAAGCCTCCAAAAAGAAGGTTTCCTAATGTCCAACAGTAGGGTCTAAGATTAGAAATCCAATAAACAGATGCTACACACGAGCAATCAGATAAGCATACTTCACCACATGCAGACACTGATGAAATATTGCTGTAATTGGCTATGATTGAACTTCCACCGAAGTAATTTGTCTGTGAAAGAGTCACCATTTTAAATGCTGTAGATAGACTATTATTTCTGCAATTTGGTATGGATCCTGAAGGTAAACATCCTAAAGATGGTCTACTGGGATCAAGTTGATATGATCCAGTTGGGCAGTAGCATTGTGGCCTAGACTTACTATCAAGGTTACAGATACCATTTCCACATATACCCGCAGTAGTACAGGGACTCAAAACTGCGGCCCAATCTACAGACCATCTAGGGCCATTGTTGGCATCCCATCTATACAATCTCAAATTGCCATCATGCTCAATGGTAATCCGCCTCAAAATTTGATCATTTTCACCAAAGCTGTTGTTGTTCTGATAAATATATACCGACGCATTTGAGGAATTGCTATAACCCATGCTAAAGCTACCTGAATTATCTAAGGAAATAACCATAGTACCCGCCCCATCAGATATCTCGGGCCCATACCAGTATGAATAGTTGAAGGAGTCATAAGGGGTATTGTAATTCAGTGTTAGCTGCAGAGAGTCTGGTTTCTGTACCATCTGGAGCGAATAATGGCCTGTGGATACATCTGTAGAAGAATTCCAGCTTGTGAGATTTAGAGTTTCTGTCAATTGCTGTCCTGGTAACAATGTGTCTATTGGAGATGCAAAACTTTGCCAAACAATGTTCCCATTGGTGTTGTAAAGAACAAAATTGCCTGATTCTTGCATCTCCCCTGACTCAACATTCAATCCAGTGGTTTCAGCCATCCAGATTGTTGATCCGTTATCTCCCAGCTGAAGATTTCCATCTTGGCTAAAAGTGAGAAATCCACTTTCACCTACCGGTTGGTCTCTGACAAACCCAAAATCATAAGTCTTAAGAACACTACAGAAACAAGAACAGTACAATACTCCAACTAGAATAGGCTCACTGCAATTTTTAAAACCATGCGTACATACTATGATCTATGTAGAGACAAACACAATCCAGTACATAAATCCTGTCCTGTAATGAATCACGTTAAGTGATTCTTCATTTAATTTTTTAAGCACAGTTCAAATAAAATAGGCAATACATTTATCTTCGAATTCAGATTTACAAATGTGAAAACAAAACAGTGACAGTCACAAAAGCTCAAGACCCTTTAATTTACTCTAACTGGAAAATGATGTACTTCATTCTCCCTTTGCCCCTTACATACAACCTTCTTTTGTTCATTTATTCTTTCTGATATTTATGATGGTTGAAGCATATTAATTTATCACAACACAAATGTTCGAAAGGAAGAAAGGCAAGAACTGAAGTTTGAACATGAACATACCTGTTAGCCATCCAAACAAGAGTCCTATTGCCCGGAATGCTTGCATACCAGATGCCCAGCACATACTCATCAGGAGACACGGGTGAAAAACCAAATGCAAAGGTCCCATTTTTGGACTTCCAGACCTCCTTTCCCTTCACTGAAATTTTGGAATCGAGATGAATGCTTCCCATGGAGAATCGATGAGAAGTTTGAGCAGATGGTTGTATACATTGAATGAACATTAGCAAAACCCAAGTTAAGTATATTACTGCCATTAAAATCAGTATGAGATGAGATGAGATGAAATAAGTACTAAAGCCCTTTAGGCCAATTTTGTCTTCAGACCCTATCAAATTATATCTACTACTTTAGATTTTGCTCCTCTCGGTTTCCAGTTTTAAAATACCACCAATGAACATTCACATAAGTCTCATCAGAAATCCCTTTAAATATATGCAATTCTTACCACCAATTCACTTTTTCTTAACACTTGTTAAATGTCCTCTACATCAGTGCAATCACCACTACAGAGCCATCCATCACTACCAAATCTGATCTTTTTGTAGTACCCAGTTATTATCCAGTATCCATCTGTCAGTACTGATAAACTCCAAGCAACAAACTGACATGAATGGAATGCGACAGGATTTAGTATTGAATTCAAAAAGGTTGATTTTGGAACTGCATTAGGTTGGATATGATTGCAGGAAGAATTGAAGTGTACTACCATTAGGGGCAACTGCTCAATTAACTTGTGATAAAAAACCTTCTCCAAAAATTTATGATGTGGGGTCTGAGAGAGGAACCGACCCATGTGGGGAGGGCTTGAACACCGCGCAGCCAGCAATGTTAAGCAAATACAGAAAGAGAACAGATGGGGGATGTGACTGGTTGAATGAATGGGTTTGTGCCATGCAATGCTGATCCTTCATGCATTAAAATTCCAAAAAACAATAAAAAAGCCCACATTTAAGGAGAAAAGAGGGTAACCCATTTGGGTTTCTGGTTAGGTGTTGTCGAAGAACAGGCTGCAAAGTCTCCATTAGGTGGGATGGTCGGTTCCATGATATCAATATGGAGATGACTAGAAAGTCGGTCTGAGAATTTTTTTGCCAAGTGTAGCGTCGATACTGGTTAATTGTTATTGTCTTCATTAGTGATGTCAGGACACATCATAAGCTGCTTTTGGTAGAGGTGGAATCAAACTGGACAATCCATGTCAGCCTTAATCAAGGGTACCGATTATTTTTCTGGGGCCATAAAGCCATGGAAGACTTCACCGAAACCCGTCCAATTGATGGGCTTGACAGGTGTTTTTGAACATTTCTAAAAACCTTTGCTGGCAATTTTACAGAATTATAAAAACGTGCTAGAGAAAGCAACCATTTTGCCATGAGAATGCAGTTGTTTTCTAATAAGCTAAATTCTTCATCATCTCCTTTATGCATTTTTGTCTTTTTACGCTCATTTTGACAAGTGTAAAAGCATGTCATGATAATTGCTTCTGGTCAATATAAACAAGCCTTCAGTACAATGGCCACTAGGAAATTTGGTACAAGTTTCGTGCTGAAAGAGTTTGTTTTCAGGGTTAGATCTTATTGGTAAATATTGTGTTAGATCCAGCTAGGAGGAGAGGAGAATACTACAGGTGCTTCAAATTTTTTTATACATTAAACTAGCAATTGGACCTATAGGTTCAATGGGCAGGCTGAAAACTTTATGAAGAAATTATAAAATTTGTTAGATATTTTTATTGTCTTTTAATTTTTAGATTATAAATTCTTATTGAAATTTCATCACATTAACTATTGTCTTCTTTCATTTATATTACTAAAAGAATTTTACATTATATATTGAGATGAACAAAACATAGTTGAATAAATGTAGTAAATTAATTGAATCTCTTATTTATTTTTATATAATACTCCATACATATTTAATCATATAATTATTTTAAAAATAGTTATGTGAGGGTACAATAGATTTATGTTCTACAACTTATATCTAATATTATGCACATGAGGCATAACTATATTTTTCTATTAAATACATACTAAAATGGTTCATAATCATTTTTATAAATATGTATTTGATATATAAACTTTTGTAATATGTATCACACAATAATTTTGCTAATTTGTATAATTAATAATTTAATATACATTCTATTAATATATAATTAATTATATTATTTCATTAATATTTCAAATATCAAATTTATAAATAATATATATACAATGAATCAAAATTAAATAATCACATTAATATGAATATTATATTAATATAAATATTACAATTTTGCATAGATTTAAAGAAAAAATATTATTTGTTTAACATTAAAATAAATATTATTTGTTTAATAACTAAATTCCTGTCCTATTTTTTTAATTGATTTTAGTGTGTTGGTTTTATTCAAAATAATATTTCCCAAAAAAATTCTCATGTAAACCTAGTAAAAATTTAAATTTGTTCAACATGAAAAATAATACTTTGTTTTGATTAGTAATCACTAGATTAAAAAAAAATCATTGCAATAAAATAAAATATTTATCAATTGTGAAAAATAAAATAAAAAACTAACAATTTATCAATTGTCAAAGTGATGAAAATAAAAGAAACATTTTTGTTTTTTTATCATTTAAGACATTTTGAAAAATGATCAATGGACAAAATTGATTTCATGGTAGTCCTTTTAATCTAGGCCCTTCATCTATATAATTCATCATGGGAAGGCTTTCAACCTAAAAATATATAATAAAAAATATTGTGATTTCTTTTATTAATTAGTAAAAATATATTAAAGTTGTATTTGGGTTAACTGATTAATTCAAAAGTGGTCAGATTTATAAGATGGGGTGATATATAAGGCATTACATATTAAGAAAGTTTTGTAAATAAAGAATGGGTTTAAAGGTGAAAAACTTAAGTGATAGATTGAATTTATGTTTTAGATTTTTTATTTATATATTAAATGCATTTTTTTAAAATATGTTGTATATTTTATATGTTTTATATTTTTTTTAAAGATTGAGTATTAATTTATTATGTCAAGAAGTATTGTAACTATGTCATGAGGGTTTATATAAAAATCAAAGGACAATCAATATATATTAAAAAATTAAATTATAAAATAATTGTGAAATAAATAAGATAAAATAATTCTTAAATAATTCTAAAGTAAAGTAAAATGAAATAACTCTTAAGTAAATTAGTATAATATCTTAAATATATCTATCTAAAAGACAAGGAGAGATCAATCATGAGGTGCCTATATTGATATATCTCAACATTTTTTAGTTAGATGTATTTAAGATATCTATGCTAGTTTAAAATAAAATAATATTATATTATATGTTGAAGTTGTTATGAATTAATCTCTATTGAAATTTGAGTAATTGTGAGGATTCCTTTAATTAACTTAGATTACTATAAGAAAAATATTTTCTTTTTACAATATTTGGTGGGCTAAAGGGGCTCCCCTTTCCCTGTACTATGATATTGACACTCTGTCAAAGGGATCTATTGGTATGACAGGTTAGCAAAGTTGGGTTGACTATGTCAAAAGACCTAGAACCTCGAGGGGTGGATGTGTTGATTTACCAGAAATTTTGCAGACAAAGGAAGGCATTGTTGTCAGATTCACTTACGAATGAAGACATTTCAACAATGGAGAACACCCTGGTGGGTAGCTTTTTTGCTTTTCAACCTAACATTGATTTGGTTTGAAAATGAGCTAATGAGGCCTAGAAACTGAAAGGGGGTGTTTCTGTTAGGGAGGATTATTTTTATTCCAATTTGTTGTTTAGGCAGACATGATTAAGGCTTTGGCTGATGGAAATAATCAAAATAATCTTTCCCTTTGCAAGTGGAAGCCTATGTTTGACCCAACTGTTGATCTTTGTGTTGTGGCTCCTACCTAGGTCAGATTGCTTGGTTTACCACTTGAGTATTGGGACTCGAGGATTATCAATAGCATTGTCAGTGATGAGGCTATGTTTTGTCCTATTTCTCTTGCTTTAAGTGTATGCTTTCAAAGACATTCCCAAACTTTTATATATATTAACTATGCCTATAATCATCATTAAGACATTGAAAGCATTAAGATTGGTATATAATACATGTTAATTAATTATGTGCGAATTGATGATTGCTCATGAAATATGATATTACTTTATGTTAATTTTAATAGTTGTGATGTATAGATATCATGTGATGAACTAACCCCCATACAACAAGCATGTGGGTACATTTCATGAAGACCACCTGGTAGCCTGCAACAAAGGAGGTGTTGATGTCCACAACAGATAGTACATTCACCCGTAGCCCAAGGAAGAAGACTCTGAATTGATTGGATATGAGTTAGCCATAACTCTCCACTCTTTGACGATTATCCTTTGACAGTTGATGCAGTCATGAATAACAAAGGAATCTCAGATCATGCTCCATGCTCTATTTCTAGTTTTGACTATTTTTCATGATGAAGTTAAAGAGAGTTACAGTAGGATTGTGCCATCTACATTATCTTTATGGCGGTTTAGTTTCCTATTCCTAGTTTGACTTGTAATAAAGTCCTCTTCCTATGTTGTTGGAGAATGGATAGTATGGTATTATTGCTTAGTAGTTTTGTTCAAATAGGAGAACTCTGATCTTGTCTATATAGATTGTTAGATTTTGTATACAAAACATAAGCTAGACAGAGATTGTGTTATCAGAATTGTTATTGTATTTCCCTCAAGCATTCAATAAAGGAACGCATGTTTTGAGTTCAGTCAATGGTTTTAAAGATATAGTAGAGATCTAGTTAGATTTTGTGGGATCACGGTCACTCAAGCAAGGGCCACTTGAGGTAACTATGTCTCTCCTATATGTTCACATGTTTAGTTTATGTTATATGTTTATGTTTATGTGATTAATGCATGTTGTAATGTGTTTATTTCATGTGAATTAGTTAGATATTGATAATCTATGTTGTTGAGTCAAGGTGATCACCAATTAACTATTAGTTTTTCTCTTAATTGGAATTACATAAGACCATTTGATTTACAACCAACTGAATAGCATTGGTTATTTCCTATCAACATTGCTTACTCATAGTACTTGTCAATTCTTACAAATAGAGTTTGTTTTCTTTTCAATAGTTTATTCCTATACACAAAATCTAGATTATAATTCAAGAATCCTCAACTGTACACATAGTACATGCACCATCCAAGAAGAATACGATTCCCTAGTTTGACAATTTAAATGTAACACATTATAGCTAGTAGTTTGCTTCATATAGGATACGTTGGTTTGTTGAGTTGTGTGCATGCCCTTTCTGAATCAATGTATTGGTTAATAATGGAGTTTGACATTTTTGGCACCGTTGTCGGGGATGGTGCTAAGGTTTAGAGTTTCTGAGTTCTTTTTTATTCATGCTTGTACTTGCTTTCATAGGATATAAGATTTCTTTTTCAACATTTAGAATTGCTTAGACATTCAATCTATCTCCAAACTATCTAATAACACAGTGCAAGAATAGAGCTATTAGCTTATACATCATTGTATGTGGTGGCCAAGAGACCAGTTAGGGAGATTTCTTCCAACCAGTTCAACAAAAGAAGAAGACCACTTTGAACTATCCCTTGGACTGGAGGACACTAGAGATTTTGAAGACATTACCATTTGGCATCAAGACACAATGGCGGAAGAAGTAGTAGAAAACCTAGTTGAGATAGTTACCTTTGCCTTTCCTATTACAAACTAGGCAAGACTTGATACCTTGAAGAACATTCATCATTCGACCCTACCAAACTTTCATGGGCTAATCACTAAGGACCCAGATACCTTTCTTTTTGGATTTGATGTACTCTGTAGAAGATATGACTACTCTATAGATGCATACAGACTCAATCTTTTTCCATCCACCCTTAAGGATGTTGCCTTGCAATGGTTTATGGGATTGGGTGAAAATTTAGTAACGAACTAGGCTACCACGAAGGAGAAGTTCTTGTAAAAGTACTAGGACTATTGTCATGGTAGAGATATGAAAGGAGATGACATCTTTAGGATGTCACAAAAGGAAGATGAACCTCTGGAAGATTATGTTGAAAGATTTTTGTTTTGCCTCAAGAAGTCAAGATAGAACAGGCTCTCCCTAGAGTCACTCAAGTTGGTCTTCCTAACAGGTGTGAATGAGGAATGAATGGATGTACTAAATTTGATTGGAACTAGGGGCATCTCTCAACTCAGGTTTGATGACAATTGTTAAATCTGTAGAAACTATTCACGGTTGACCTTGAAGAAAAATAGAGGCTTGAGAACCTTATCTTCCACTAAATCATCTACTGGAGTCTCTAGAGTAAAGCTCAACAATCTACTATCAAACATGAAAGAAGACATCATACTCCATTTGTCAACACAACTTGACACCCTACATATCAAGAAGAAGCAAGAAGCAGTAGAGGCAACTTTAGTTGAGTGTTGTCCACATGGTTGACAAAAGAAGGCTAACTACAGATGCAAGGGTATTACTAGTATTTCTGAGGGAAGGAGTGAGAAAGTAGATTTCTGAGCTATAGAAGATGAAGAAGGTCAAGTGTTTTACATTGCACAACATAGGCCTTGGCAACAAAGACAAGGTATGCCTTAGGACCCCTTGACCAATAATATGTCATTTCCATCATCTGCTTCAAACTGGAACAATGCACTTTGGTATAACTTGCCACAACAACAATGGGCAACTATGCCACCAAGTTGGAACCAACAATAGGGAGTATAGCCACAACAACCATTCCAACCCTTAAATTATAATCCACAATGCAAGGCTAATCAAAACCCCTAGTCACAGCAGTGGCGTGGAAATCAACCTTGGCAAAATCCAAATATGAACTACCCACAACCATAGCAAGCCCTACCTCAACAACCTGCCCTTATGCCAAATGTAGCTTCACGCACTCCTATTCTGCCTAGAGCCACTCAATTGCTAGCCCAATGGTGCAGGAGCACCTTCTCTATGGTGCAGGAGTCATGTTTTGTTTATGTTTTCAATAAGTCTTTTTAAGCCACATCATGTTTGTAATAAGGTTTTCATGTCAATTTGGTCACTAGACCTATGTAGACCATGTTTGGTCAAGTTTGATGTAATCACACAATGAAAACATGTGGTTTTCTTGTGAGAGGAGAAACCCAACGGTTAATTAACTTTCAAAATTAGTTTGTATGGTTGGGAGGGATGTAAACAAAGGTCTCAAGCCTTTTATAGGCGAGGATGGATGTAACTAAAAAGCAGGAATGAATGAATGAAGATCTTGATTTTTGGGTGTGTTGAAATATTGTTCTTTCTAAGTATTTCTTTGTAACAGTCATTCTGTATGGCCTGCATGGATAGTTGATTGTCTGAAACCAACTGGAAGTGTTCATGTATCAAAGTAGCTTTCATTTGGAAGTGGTTTAGTGTCTTGAAGTGTCATAGTCAGTGAGAAATTGTTCTTTTTGCAGAGACTGGTCTGAAAACCTAGAAACTAGGGTTTGGTGAATAAATGGACTGTTATTCCTCTATCCACTAAAAGCAAGATTCTCATTTTTAGTGTGATGGAGGAATATAGTGTAATTTTTTTGTTTTCTGTGGTCTTGGTCAAACACCCAAGGATATAAGGAGTTTGGGCATGAGTTGACTAGGCATCTCTATGTGACTAGTCACTAAAATGATAGGAAGGATGTTGTTATGTGCGAACAGTCAGTGGAGTGACAAATTGATGGGTGATCAAGTGTCTGCAGAAGATTATAGACCCCTACCGTTCTGTTAAGCTTTTGTTTCTGCATATTTGTTTAGTGTTTGCGAGTGGCAGAGTTATAGAAGTGTCATCAGCATAACATAGCCCTCGGGGAAGCTTTTGGAGGTTACACTGATCAACAGTGTTGGGCTGATAGGAGGTGCATCAGTGGAGAACGAAGGAAGTCTCACCGACAACATATATCGACATATTGGGAGAACGAACAAGGAGCTCACTGATGAAGCAAGTCTCATCGAAGTGTTGGGGGATAGTCAAGCGATGTCAAGTGTATTGGCATATCGGCCAATGTTCACAAGTGGTCGTCGATGATCGAAGTCTATTCGACAAGGTCACGACTAACTTCCACGGTTAAGGCGAGTGGAAACCTAACCACCATCGGGGTATTGGTAGGAGGTCAGAAGACGCCACCGATGGGAGAATTCTCTCTGAAGACAAGGTGGAGTTGAGCTATTGAGGAGAGTTGAGAGATTAGTTAGAGAAGTTGCAAGGTGGCCGATGGGGTATGTTTGGCCAATAAGAGTTGATCGCCAAGACATAAGCCACCCTCTCATCGATCAAGTTTGTTTATTAATTGTATGCTTCTACTATGCACTCTACATCATATTGGTATCAGAGCCAATATTTGAATTGGAGCAGTGTATGTCAGACAAGGAGATAGAAACTGATGCTAGCACAATGCCTCCCAAGTCTATGAGCAAAGAAGCCATCAAGAAGATGGTAGAGGAGATGCTTGAAGCAAGGTTGAAAGAAGAGAGGCCCAAGGATAAGAGTAAATATGATGGAAGTGTTTCTGATGCAGAAGAAGAAGAGGCAGAGGAGAGCCCTTAAGAACAAGATATGACTGCAGACCAAAAGGCATTCTTGAATGCACTCAAAGGTGCTCCTGGAGATAGTGGCGATCCAAAGATGGATGTTCCTACATTTAATGGGAAACTAGATGGAGATACCCTTATGGATTGGATTGAAGCCATGTGCAACTATTTTGACTTTGAAAGGAGTATAGTGATAGCAAGAAAGTCAAGTTTGCTAAGACAAGATTGAGAGGTTCTGCCCTAGTTTGGTGGAACTATATGCAAGGTGAAAGGGAGAAAGTTGGAAAGAACCCTATCACCAAATGGAGTAGAATGGTGGCCATGCTAAGAGACAAGTTCATGCCATTTGATTACGAGTTGTAGACCATTAGGAAATTTAATCATCTTAGACAAAAGGATATGGATGTGGCTACATATACTGAAGAATTTCATAGATTGAGCATGAGAGTCAATCACAAGGAGGAGGAGAAAGAGATGGTGGCCAGTTATCTCGATGGTTTGAGGTATAACATACAAGATGAATTTAGTATGGTGGTTCCTAAAATAGTGGATGAGTGTTTTCAATTAGCCTCTAGGGCAGAGGAGAAGTTAAAAAGAAAGAGTGATCAAAACACCAGAGGAAGAGGTGGTAGAAATAATAGGGGAAGAGGTAGTTTTGGTAGAGGACAGTCAAGTAGAAATGAAAACCCAAGTCAACAAGAGTCTCATTCTGATGTAGACCATAGAGGTGGTGGTTTTAGAGGTTGGAGAAGACCAAATGGTAGAGGTAGAGGTGGTGGTGCAGGCAAAGGACCCAAAGTTTTCACTGGTAGATGCTATGGCTACAATCAAGTAGGCCATACTATGAGCAAATTCCCTAAGAAGGCAACTAGTTCCCATGATGGTGGAAGAAGGAATCAGTTGTTGAAAGATGAGGATTTCCAAAGTGTGAATTCACCCATTGGTAGTGCTGCACTAGTCCTTGAAGGAGAGAACATGATGATCAAGAGGACCTTGATGAAGATGCCATTGAAACAAGAGCCCCCACAAAGGAAGACTCTCTTCAAAACCCAAGGTATAGCATATGGTAAACTTTGTAAAATATTGTTGATTTAGGTTCTACTGAGAATGTAGTGTCTATTGAAATGGTAGAGAAGTGTAAGTTGAAAAGGCTGCCCCATGTTAGTCCTCATAAGATCTCAAGGTTGAATAAGAATCAAAATTACATGGTAGAAGAACAAACGTGGGTTGAGTTTGAGATAGGTGATTATAAGGACAAGGTACTATGTGAGATTATTCCTATGGATGCTTGTCACCTTCTTCTTGGACGTCCATGGTAGTATGATGTGAAGGCACAACATGATGGTGAGAAAAACACATACCTCATCACTAAGAATGGAAGGAAGTTTAGGATGGATCCTATGCAAGAGCATATTGGAGAGAAGAGTAATGACACCAATGTCATGATGGTTAGTGGAAAAGAGTTCTTACACCTCATGAAGGAGAAGGATACCCAAGGGTATGCCTTGGTAATGAAGCCTAAAGATGAATCAGGTTAGCAAGACAAAAAGTAGAAAGAGATTCCACTAGAAGTGCAACAATTGTTGGATAAGTACCAAGATCTTGTGGTAGAGGATACTCCTAAACTCCTTACCACCCATGAGAGATATAAGTCATCAAATCGACTTGATTCCAGGTGCCACATTGCCCAATAAGGATGCCTATAAATTGATACCACAACAAAATGAAGAGGTGAGTAGACAAATTCAAGAACTCTTAGAGAAAGGACTAATTAGAAAGAGTCTTAGTCCATGTGCAGTCCCTAGTGTACTTGCTCCAAAAAAAGATGGGAAGTGGAGACTATGTACGGATTCAAGTGCCATAAATAAGATCACAATAAGGTATAGATTCCCTATGCCAAGGATTGGGGATCTTTTGGACTATCTTGGAGGGTCATGTTATTATTCAAAGATTGATTTGAAATCTGGTTATCATCAAATTAGAATTAGGCAGGGAGATGAATGGAAGACTGCCTTCAAGACAAATGGAGGTCTCTATGAGTGGCTTGTCATGCCATTTGGCCTTAGCAATGCCCCAAGCACATTCATGCATTTGATGAATGAGGTACTTGTTGAATTCATTGGCCAATTTGTAATTGTTTATCTTGATGACATACTTGTTTTCAGCAGGACAAAAGAAGAACATGTGAAGCATCTTGACAAGTGATGAAGAAGTTGCATGAGAATAAGTTGAGATCAATTTGGATAAGTGTGAGTTCATGAAAACTGAACTTGTGTACCTAGGTTTTATGATTTCTAATGGTTGTTTGAAGATGGACCCCACAAAGGTTGAAGCCATTCTCAATTGGCCTACCCCTAGGACAGTGGGAGATGTTAGAAGCTTCCATGGCTTGTCAACTTTTTACAAGAAGTTCATTAGAGGATTCAGTCACATAAGTGCTCCTATTCTTAAGACCATCAAGGGTGGAATAAAGTGCAAATTTCAATGGACAAGGCAAGCAGATGATAGCTTTGAATTGTTAAAGAAGAAAGTGGCTGAATTACCTACATTGGTACTCCCAGATTTTGACAAAGTTTTTGTAGTGGAATGTGATGCAAGTCAACAAGCAATAGGTGTTGTTCTTAGTCAAGATGGACATCGAGTGGCCTTTTTTTTAAAGAAGTTGAATGAGGCTAAACAAAGGTACTCTACCTATGACCTAGAGCTTTATGCAATGGTGCAAGCTCTCAAAAAGTGGAGACACTATTTGCTGCCCAAAGAATTCATTGTTTTTACTGATAAACATGCTCTTAGATTCCTAAATAGTCAAGAAAAGTTGAATCATAGGCATGTTAAGTGGATGGAACAATTGCAAGCCTATACCTTCACTATTAAGCATAAAAAGGGTGTTGCCAACAAAGTGGCTGATGCTTTAAGTAGAAGGATGCTTGTCATATAGGAAGTACAGATGGAAAGCATGGGGGTAGATTGTTTGAAGGGGTTATACAAGGAGGATGTAGATTTCAAGGCTGCTTATGAAGTTTGTGCTAGTTTGGCTAACACTTTTCATGGTGAATATTCAGATTTTGTGCTGCAGGAAGGTCTCTTATTCAAGGACAGTTTGCTATGTGTTCCTAAGTGTTCAATGAGGGATAACATCATCAAAGAGAAACACAATGGAACCTTAGGAGGACACTTTGGGTTGGACAAGACTTTGGAACAAGTCACTAGATTCTACTATTGGCCAAAAGTACAATTGAATGTAAGGAGATATGTTGCAAGTTGTACCATATGTCAAAAGGCCAAAGGTATGTCTTCTAATGCTGGTTTGTACCAACCCCTTCCTATTCCCAACAGGCCTTGGGAGAGCATTAGTATGGATTTTGTACTTGGTCTTTCTAAGATAGCAAGGGGTGTGGATAGTGTTTTTGTCATTGTGGATAGATTTAGTAAGATGGCTCATTTTGTGCCATGCAAATGCACAAATGATGCATCTCACATTGCTAGTCTCTTTTTCAGAGAAGTGGTTAGAATCCATGGTCTTCCCCTTTCAATTGTCACTGATAGAGACTCCAAGTTTGTTGGTCATTTTTGGAGGACCTTATGGAGAAAATTGGGAACACAATTGTCTTTCTCATCAGCCTACCATCCCCAAACTGATGGTCAGACTGAGGTTGTTAATAGGTCCCTAGGAAACCTTCTAAGATGCCTTACCAAGTAGCATGGGTTGGCATGGGACTTGATTATCAGTCAAGCTAAGTATGCTTACAATGATTCAATGAATAAAAGCACTGGGAAGAGTCCATTTGAAATTGTTTATGGTTTCCATCCAAGAGGACCACTTGAACTCAAAGACCTACAAGGTTGGGATAAGAGGAGTGCTCTACGAGAAGATTTTGCCACCACCATGAAGGCAGTCCATGATCAATTCAAAGTTCAGTTGGGAAAAAATAGTCTCCAAATACAAGGATAGGGCAGATCTCAAAAGGAGAGATGTACAATTCAAAGTGGGAGATTTGGTGATGGCCTATCTAAGGAAGGAAAGGTTGCCTAAAGGACAACCAACCAAGCTTCTGATGAAGAAAATAGGACCATGCAAGGTAGTGCATAAGTTTGGTCCAAATGCTTATGAAATAGAACTGCCATCCGGTCTTGGTATTTCTCCCATATTCAATGTTTCAGACCTCTTTCCATATAGACCTCCATTGAATGTTGAAGATGGATCATATGTTGTGATTGAAGATGAAGATTGGGTTAGAGATCTACCTCCAAGTAAGCCTTTACAATTGAAATGCATCTTAGATTCCAAAGTTGTCAGAAAGACAAGGAAGGGTGTGTACAAGGGGTACTTGGTCAAGTGGCAGGATCTTCCTGATTTAGAGGCTACATGGATGCGTGAGGCAGACATTTTGAAACATGGGAAGACACTCCAACAATTAGCAACTCAAGGGTCTTGAGTTTTTCTTGTAGGGGGAGTATGGTGCAGGAGCACCTTCTCTATGGTGCAGAAGTGATGTTTTGTTTATGTTTTCAATAAGGCTTTTTAAGCCACATCATTTTTGTAATAAGGTTTTCATGTCAATTTGGTCACTAGACCTATGTAGACCATGTTTGGTCAAGTTTGATGTAACCACACAATGAAAACATGTAGTTTTCTTGTGAGAGGAGAAACCCAATGGCTAACTGACTTTCAAAATTAGTTTGTATGGTTGGGAAGGATGTAAACAAAGGTCTCAAACCTTTTATAGGTGAGGATGGATGTAACTAAAAAGCAGGAATGAATGAATGAAGATCTAGATTTTTGGGTGTGTTGAAACATTGTTCTTTTTGAGTATTTCTTTGTAACAGTCATTGTGTACGGCCTGTATGGATAGTTGATTGTTTGAAACTGACTGGAAGTATTCATGTATTGAAGTAGCTTTCATTTGGAAGTGGTTTAGTGTCTTGAAGTGTCATAGTCAGTGAGAAATTGTTCTTTTTGCAGAGACTGGTCTGAAAACCTAGAAACTAGGGTTTGTTGAATAAATGGACTGTTATTCCTCTATCCATTGAAAGCAAGATTCTCATTTTTTAGTTTGATGGAGGAATATAGTGTAAATTTTGTGTTTTCTATGGTCTTGATCAAACACCCAAGGATCCAAGGAGTTTGGGCATGAGTTGACTAGGCATCTCTATGTGACTAGTCATTAAAACGATAGGAAGGATGCTTTTATGTGGGAACAATCAATGGAGTGACAAATTGATGGGTGATCAAGTGTCTATAGAAGATTATAGACCCCTACCATTCTGTTAAGTTTTTGTTTCTACATATTTGTTTAGTGTCTACGAGTGGCAGAGTTACAGAAGTGTCATTGGCATAACATTGCCCTCGAGGAAGCTTTTGGAGGTTACACCGATCAACGGTGTTGGGCCGATAGGAGGTGCATCGGTGGAGAATGAAGTCTCACCGACAACATATATCGACGTATCAGGAGAACGAACAAGGAGCTCACTGACAAAGGAAGTCTCACCGGAGTGTCGGGGGATAGTCGAGCGATGTCAAGTGTATTGGCATATCGGCCAATGTTCACAAGTGGCCGCCGATGATCGAAGTCTGGCCAACAAGGTCATGACTAACCGCCACGGTTAAGGTGGGTGGAAACCTAACTATCATCGGGGTATCGGTAGGAGGTCAGAAGATGCCGCTGATGGGAGAAGTCTCTCCGAAGATAAGGTGGAGTTGAGCTCTTGGGAAGAGTTGAGAGATTAGTCAGAGAAGTTGCAAGGTGGCCGACAGGGTATGTTTGGCTAATAAGAGTTGATCGCTAAGACATAAGCCACTCTCTCACTGATCAAGTTTGTTGATTAATTGTACCCTTCCACTGTGCGCTCTGCATCACCTAACCCACACCTAATCCTAACAACAAGCCTGTTCAAAAAGATTATACTAATGAAGCCATCCAATACCCAACCTATATGGTTGAGGTTAGTGATGTGCACCTGTGCTCAAGAAAAATGCTTGTTGGACCTTCATCTCCACTTATCACAGAACTCACTGATGAGGAACTGACCTCCATCACTAACACCCATTTGAATAACCAACATAGCCCTACTGAGAAAACCTCTCTGCAGGAAGAAACTATTACCAGGAGCCCTCCATTTCTAAAGAGAATAAACATGCAAGCACCACCTCCATCTGAACTTGAATTTGATTTTATTGTGCAATTGAAAAATGTCTATGTAAAAATCCCCCTAATCCAAGCTATCAAAGATGTACCCATATATACCAAGGCTATTAGGTAATTATGCCTTAAGAAACCAAGAAGAAAAGAAAAGGTCCTCAGACAGTACATGTTATAAGACAACTTGTTGATATCATGTTAGGTAATTTGGTTGTCCCAAAATATGTAGATCCTGGAAACCCTATAGTTGATGTAGACACCAATGGTACCCTTATCAAAAATACCTTGATTAACCTGTGTGTAGCCATAAATGTAATGACAAAGGAAATAATGAATAACCTTTAGTTGTATAGCCTAAGACCTACTCTAATAGTATAACAGTTGGTAGATAGGTCAACTGTCGAATCGGAGGGGGTCATTGAAGATCTTGTAATTACATTAGATTCATGGGAATACCCTATAGACTTTATGGTCTTACAGCCCAAGGCCAGCCTAGGAGGATATCCACTTCTCCCAGTGAGACCCTGGTTGGCAATAACAGATACCTTCATAGGATGCAGGTCTGGGAATATGATAATTTCCAATGGGAATATAACAAAGAAATCGGTCTTTTATCCACCAACACAACCTTTTGCTAATATGGAGCAAACTATTTGGCCAGACCTAGAGGATATTGATCAATATTCTCTTCAGACACTAATGACAATTGAACAAAGCCCATTATTGAATATCCAGGATGAAGATAAAGTGCTTTCTAATGTCATACAAAACAATTATGGAAGGGACCTGTAGCAAGACCCATGTCTAGTATGCCTGACTTGCCCACTACACAATAGTCTACCTTAAATCAACACATCATCCTATGCTTCTACCAACAACATGTTTCATCATTTGTTGCCCCATAGTTGTAGCCTTAATTTATCAAGATTAGATATTGCCTCTGTCATGGCATTACAGCACCATTTGACATTACACCAGGCAAGACACTTAATATCAACAATGAATTGACATCTGTCCAGAAGAACTAGTAACAATGCTGCAAACTCACAAGACACCATTTGCATGGGACTATCATGATATGAAGGGCATTGACCCTAACCTTTGTATGCATAGGATATACATCAATGATGGATGCATGCCAGTTAGGTAGCCTAAGAAGAGGATGAATCCTCATGTGAGAGACATAGTAAAGAATGAATTGTAAAAACTACTGGATGCATGATTCATATTCCCATATCAGATAGCCAATGGGTATCCCCACTAGTCATAGTACCAAAGAAAGGAGGTAAGTGGCAAGTTTGTGTAGACTACAGATAATTGAATACTGCCACTAGGAA